>CM053029.1:366922848-367534070 GCA_028564925.1 Lithobates sylvaticus
CCCGCCCCAGTGTGAAAGGGGCCTAAAACCTAGAAGCTGATTTGTTTCTAAGCAGAACTGCACCAGATTTTGCACTCTCCAGTTTTAGTAAATCTACCCCCCAGTATCCTTTGTTACTTTCTGAAAGCCATTTGAAAGTAAAAACAATGTTCTCTATCTTCTGTAAATTATTAATCTTCACTTCTAAATAAAATGAAATTTTGAATGGGATAGCCATGGTTCCTCCTTACAGTACAAGAGTAAGCATAGCTATCCTCGGACACTTTGGTTCCAGCTTGTTTTCAGAGCCATTTTAAGAACAAGCCAGCGTTGGCAGCTCGCATTTCCTAACACTCATGCTACCATTGTCAAACAATCAACTGTGGAAGTCAATAGTTTATGTATTGAAAAGGAATGCATTAAGAAGCGCCTATCTAAAAAGCTTTTGAAGTTGAAATTTTCTGCTTAAAAAATCTGAATACTAGGTGTGGAACGGGTAAGCAGCTGTTTCACCTCATTGTAGACAAGGTGGCTGGTTCACAGGCTACAGTGGCAAGTTCTCACAGTGGCATCTTCCAACAAAGTCCTTCCTGGACCAGCATTAGTGCTGAACTCTGGGAAAACAAACAGTTTTCCGTTGCGGCGGAGGCGGCTATCGTGATTGATCAGGGATCTACATTGGGGACATTGTTTGTTTGTTTTTTTTATTTTTGTTTTTTGTTGTCAAAAACTGCCTACTGTCATTTTTTTTACACCACTTTTTTTTTTTTTTTTGGGGGGAATGAGTAGGGGTAAGCCGATAAGCCCCCAGCCCGCAAACCCCCACCACCACCATTGCCCAGGGTTGTGGGGAAGAGGCCCTTGTTCCCATCAACGTGGGGACAAGGTGCCATGGGGTGGGGCAGATTCCCCCTGCTCCAAAGCACTCTACCCCCCCACCCCAAAGTACCACCCCATGTTGAGGGCATGTATGGTTGTGGTTCAGGAGGGGGGGCGCTCTCTCATCCCCTCCCTTTCCTGACCTGCCGGGCTGCCCACACCATTTAAAACAAAAAGGGATTGGGGGGGCACCATGTTCTGACAGCTGGCTCATCGGTTGTTAAGGACGTGGCCGCCGCCTTCACGGCCCGCTCCTTAACAACCAGCTATTCACAGTTTGTTTTCCTTTTTTTTTCTCTTTAACAATGTTATAGCCGCTAGCATGAATCACTGTGTTCTCCTGGCGGGGGTCTCCCCTCCCCTCCCCTCCCCCCCCCACCTCTTGCTGGGAGAACAAAAGGCTCTCCGGTAGGGTTTTTCCTGTCAACACTGTCTGTCTTGATGGGGAAGTCAAGTCATTTTCGGTTTGCAGGAAAGAAAATCACATTGTCTATGTCCGGCCTAAGGGTCCATGCACACTGGGCTTAAAAAACATTAGTTCTTTTGGCAGAAAAAAAGGCTCACATAGAGAGTTTTTGTACAGGTGTGTAGGAGCGGTTAACCTTCTTTCTTTTTTTTTTTTCTGCCAGAAAACTCTCAAAAATGCAAGACAGGTTTTTGTTTTTTGTTTGTTTTTTTTTCCCTTAAAATGCTGAGCTTAAAATATGCCTCTAAACGTCTTAATGTGCATGGGCACATAGAGGTAAAGCTTCACCTTGTAAAGAGTACCCAATCGCATGCAAGGAAAAAAAAAAAAATGCATGTTTGCCTGCACATGATTGGATGACGGAAGTCAGCAGAGCTTCCGCTCTTTTACTAAGCTCTGGAGCAAATATACATTGCAAAGTGCATAGTCTAGTTGCCATTAGTAAATGAACCCCTATAATCCTCTAGAAGCAATGTTTTTTTTTTTTTTTTTTTTTTTTTTTTTTTTTTAAGACATTGTGCATGGACCATAAAAAAAGAATGCAGCCATCACATCTAAGACCCGGTGAGCTGCAATAAAATAACTAAATCTTTGCTTTGAGCTTAATACTACTTTAAGTGTGGATTGTCATCTGCAATTAATTGTTACAGCAGAGAATTTATAGCAGTCATCTTTACAAAGAAAGAACACTTGCACTATGTAAAACAAATTACTGGCTTTTTCACATTCATTTCCTTGACTGCACTTTTGATTCACTAGAGGCCAAAAAGTCTGTGGAAAGTAGATCAGAGATCCTGCATTCCAGGTCTATAAACATTTGCCTGTCTAATAAATCATTTGTAGAAAAATGATGCTTTGACTACAGACCTTTTGTAGAGTCTAAAATATAGGACATGCTGAGAATTACAAAGAATTAGATTTTATCTAAAGAGCATGTTTCTTTTTTCTGTCCTATTATTTATTGTTTATGTAATTTTTACATATACATGTGGTCAAAAAGGCAGATAATCACTGAAATAAAGAAAATTTCAAATGATTATAAAATGTACCTTTTCTGTAAAACTACTAATTTCTTTTAGGGCTCATTCACACTAACCACACAAGAAAATCCAGTCTCTTGTGTGGGCGATGTGGTATGTCAGACACGGTTCCCCCCCCCCCCTTTTTTTTTTTTTTTGCTCCTTTTTTTTTCTTAACTCTATTGAAATGTCCCAAATATATAACGAATGCACGAACAGACCACCGGTGTGGAAAAATGCAGACCTGCTGCAGATTCCTGCACTGCACCACACCTGCCGCCTGCATTCTAATGTGAACATGGCAAAAAGAATACAATTTGTTTTCTGTGTGCCCTTATGGAGTTCGGTGTTTTTTTTTTTTTTTTTAGTTCTTTAGTGGCATCTGCCTCCTGTGGCAAACTCATGTACCATACTTCTAATTAGGCTTAACAACCTAATCCACTAAATTAATCTAAAAAAAATGGATATACATGCTTAAAGGGTAACTCCCACTTTTGTGTGAAAATTTTTTAGCAAATAAAAAAAAAAAAAAATGAACATATGCAATTGCTACACAAGCCATATTGTAGTTTTAATGTTGTTAAAAATTACCTTTCCTTTTGCAGCACTGTACTTTTCTGTAAAATTCAATGCAATATGGTAACCTGGAGGCCTTCTGTAAACAGATGGTGTACAGAACGCCCCACAGTCATTTCCTGACTGTGTGGTTGGCTTACTGATTTTCTCAAAAGTCTGCACTAAGTCAGATTTTAGGCAAAAATTTATTTTTGGTGACATACTCCCAAAGGGTTAATTACCTACAAAGAGATACAGGCACTGAAATTAGAAGACTGCCAGTGTATCAGTAGATTAGATTGAATACATACACTCCCGTTCAGAAATTGGCCTTCCCAGGACATAGAACACACAGCTTTTTCTGTCGAACATAAACAGGTAGGAAGGAATCTGCAACAAAGTTTGTTAGAATTCTTGCAATGTACATAAATCACCCAGAGAGGGGAATGCTTTATTTTTATTTTATTTTTTTCTTCCAAAAGTGGAGTTACTATTTAAACTAAGCACAAGTAAAAACCCTCCAAGGACAACACCTATAATGCACCCTAAAGGCCTAGGCTTACCTGAGACAATAAAGATCTAGTAGCTAAGGAAAATCAAGATATTGGGGGTTATTTTACTAAAGGAAAATCCACTTTGCATTGCAAGTGCACTTGAAAGTGCACATGGAAGTGCAGTCGCTGTAGATCCGAGGGGGACATGCAAGGAAAATAAAAAACAGCATTTTAGCTTGCACATAATTGGATGATAAAATCGTCAGAGCTTCCACTCATTTCAGATCTACCCCTTAGATTTAGAGCGACTGCACTTCCAAGTGCACTTTCAGTGCAAAGTGGATTTGCCTTTTGGTAAATAACCCCCATTGTTTTAAAACAGCCCTCTTGGCTTCTGCGTACTGGCCTTCTTCATTTGTGGTTGGGGTGCAAAGAGAGTGATGCCACTGTGTAGCATGGTCAAGCACATGGCACACAGAAGACTTGAGGCCAAATGGCAGACACTACCCCAGCTCCTCTTTCCAGGAAGACTTCTTGTAGACTGGCTGGGAAGAGTGGTTTAAGCTTGGAGTCCTGAAAGTACCTTGTCTTCTGCTGCTGAATGTAAGTCCAAGGTTCAGCCCAGTCTGCACCTTTTTGTCCACCTTACTGAACCACCCCAAGGACAGGCAAGGTACACTACCTTGTTCTCCTGCCACTGTCTATAGGCCAGTGGGAAGGCCCCAAGAGTTGACACCAACACTTCATACTTCATGGGGGGAACGAGGTCCAACTTAGAAGAAACCCTCAGTAAAAAAGACAGGACACCGCTAAGAGTCTGTTCCTTGACTAAAGCGAGGGGGGTGATGACTGCAATCACCAAACCCATCGAAGTCACAAACAAAAGTTTTTATATGTACTCCTGGATGGTTGAAGACTTGATGATATTGAAGATGGGGAGGGGCTTTTTACCTTGTTTTGGTTTCCTTTTAAAGCAGAGCCAATTATCTTTCAGGTAGCTGTCCTTTAAGAAGATTAAGGAAAAGGTCTCTCTCGCATGTTAGAATTATTTAAATTGCAGTAGTGTTATTAAAGGTGATTTCAGTAGCAGTCAGGATAATAAAACTTCACTTTTCCCCCCACATGTAATCATTTAGCATTTAGCAACAGCAATACTACTGCAATGCCCTTGCAGATTGGCCTCAATAGGACATATATGTCACGCTGTCAATATTAGACTTAACAAGCACGGACATCATTGGGGTTCTATTAGAGATGCCACAGAGAAATATCAAGCCCTTCAGACAAAGATATTGAATGAAGTGAAAAAAAATGTTGTATGTCATGTTAGAGACAACAAACATCATGGTTCTGCCCTTGGACGGCTTTCGAAGAAATACAGATGTTTAAAGCTTAAGTTTAATTACGTTTTTTTCAGTGAGCAAAGGAATGGTACAATTCAGTAAGAAGTGTCCCTTGTGCTGGTGGCTGCTCTTGGTTGAAATTGTCAGTCCTCTGGTCCTCAGCCCCCACTTACCCAGTTGGAAGCTGGATCTGTCATAGGCACTCGTCAAGAGTACAGACTATGACCACCCTCTTCGTCCCCTCTTCCATCCATAGAAGCTGTACTATTGCTTCCGACAATGAAAATACTCTGAGTGGGGGGTGGGCAGATGAAAGAAAGGTCAGGCTCCTCCATGTGAGATAGTGGAGTCCAGGAACTGCATGGCGGGTGTTGCCAGGTAAAGGGGAGACAGATCAGTACATACAGTGGTGTGAAAAAGTGTTTGCCCCCTTCATTTCCTGTTCCTTTGCATGTTTGTCACACTTAAGTGTTTCGGAACATCAAACCAATTTAAACAATAGTCAAGGACAACACAAGTAAACACAAAATGCAATTTGTAAATGAAGGTGTTTATTATTAAAGGTGAAAAAAAATCCAAACCATCATGGCCCTGTGTGAAAAAGTGATTGCCCCCCTTGTTAAAACATACTATAACTGTGGTTGTCCACACCTGAGTTCAATTTCTCTAGCCACACCCAGGCCTGATTATTGCCACACCTGTTCACAATCAAGGCATCACTTAAATAGGAGCTGCTTGACACAGTAAGGTCCACCAGAAGATCCTTAAAAGCTACACATCATGCCGAGACCCAAAGAAATTCAGGAACAATTGAGAAAGAAAGTAATTGAGATCTATCAGTCTGGAAAGGGTTATAAAGCCATTTCCAAAGCTTTGGGAATCCAGCGAACCACAGTGAGAGCCATTATCCACAAATGGCGAAGACATGGAACAGTGGTGAACCTTCCCAGGAGTGGCCGGCCGCCCAAAATTACCCCAAGAGCGCAGCGACGACTCATCCAAGAGGTCACAAAAGACCCCACAACAACGTCCAAGGAACTGCAGGCCTCACTTGCCTCAGTTAAGGTCAGCGTTCATGCCTCCACCATCAGGAAAAGACTGGGCAAAAATGGCCTGCATGGCAGAGTTCCAAGGAGAAAACCACTGCTGAGCAAAAAGAACATCAAAGCTCGTCTCAATTTCTCCACAACACATCTTGATGATCCCCAAGACTTTTGGGACAACATTCTGTGGACCGATGAGACAAAAGTGGAACTCTTTGGAAGGTGTGTGTCCAAGTATATCTGGCGTAGGAACACTGCATTTCAGAAAAAGAACATTATACCAACAGTAAAATATGGTGGTGGTAGTGTGATGGTCTGGGGCTGTTTTGCTGCTTCAGGACCTGGAAGACTTGCCGTGATAAAAGGAACTATGAATTCTGCTGTCTACCAAGAGATCCTGAAGGAGAATGTCCGACCATCTGTTCGTGTACTCAAGCTGAAACGAACTTGGGTTCTCCAGCAGGACAATGATCCTAAACACACCAGCAAGTCCACCACCGAATGGCTGAAGAAAAACAAAATGAAGACTTTGGAGTGGCCTAGCCAAAGTCCAGACCTGAATCCTATTGAGATGTTGTGGTATGACCTTAAAAAGGCCGTTCATGCTCGAAAACCCTCTAATGTAACTGAATTAGGACAATTCTGCAAAGATGAGTGGGCCAAAATTCCTCCAGGACGCTATAAAAGCCTCATTGCACGTTATCACAAACGCTTGGTTGCAGTTGTTGCTGCTAAGGGTGGCCCAACCAGTTATTAGGTTTAGGGGGCAATCACTTTTTCACACAGGGCCATGATGGTTTGGATTTTTTTTCACCTTTAATAATAAACACCTTCATTTACAAATTGCATTTTGTGTTTACTTGTGTTGTCCTTGACTATTGTTTAAATTGGTTTGATGTTCCGAAACACTTAAGTGTGACAAACATGCAAAGGAACAGGAAATGAGGAAGGGGGCAATCACTTTTTCACACCACTGTATCTGTTGACAGATCTTCTCCAGCTAGTATGAACCTGAAAGTCATGTGCATTTTGGTACTTCTGGTTTTGTCTGTCACTTTTCACAACTGTTGTTCACAGGAAAGAAGTTAAAGTGATTGTAAAGGTTTTTTTGATTTTTTTGTAATTAAATAACAAACACAGTATACTTACTTGCTCTGTGCAATGGTTTTGCACAGAGCTGCCCAAAATCTCCTCTTCTGGGGTACCCCGCCTGCTCCCTTGGCTCCTCCTCCATTCCGAATGCCTTGCTATGGGGCACTTGTGTGGGCTCAATCCCAAGCCAGGCTGTGTGCCTCTATTCACGACTAGACCCCGTCCCCTGCTCTCTGCTTACAGGGTCAGAGTCAATGGCCCCCACTGTTCTCAGCCAAGCATTTGAGTGAGGGGAGAAGAGCTACTGCAGATGTGCAGAAAGGAAGATCACCAGCATCACAGTCAAGTGCAGCAAGACATCAGCTTCATTAAGACATTGGTGTATACAGCATAAACACAGTCAACGTGTTTCTACCTTAACGGTCTTACTCATGACAGTCATTATTACAACCGTAATGGCAGAAAAGCATTGACTGTGCTGTATACACCAATGTCTTAATCAAGCTGATATCTTGCTGCACTTGAATGAGATGCTGGCGATCTTCTGTACTTCAGCAGACCGCAATCCGTGCCTGAGCACCACCAATTCACCCGTGGAAGTTAAAGATGTAGAAGTGCTCCTTTTGTTTCATGCTGCAGACATGCACAGCGCTGGATGGACATCAGGTTTAGGTGAGTATTTGGTGGGGCTGGGGTTGAGCTACTATTGAAAGTTTTTTTTTATTTTTTTTTACCTTAATGCAGAGAAGGCATTAACGTAAAAAAAACAAAAAAACAAAACCTTTTACATTTACACCCACTTTAATAGAGAACATTCTGTACATCTTCCTTTTTAAGCCAATGGTGGGACAGGACTACAAGGGACTAGAGAGCTGCAACAGGAAAATGGGAAAGAAGGAAGGCCAGGGCTGGGGTCAGTTTCATTTGGAACTTAGAGGGGGTCACTAGAAAGTTGCTGTCTTAAGGAGTGTCACCTGTATTAATATTCACTGCGGACACTGGAGAGAGAGCGTGACATATACTTTTTTTTTTTTTTTTAGGATATAGTTTGGGTACATATGCTCGGTATTGTGGATCCTCTCAAATCTGAGGGCTCCAATGCAAGAACTTTAGGCCCCAATAATTACTGACCACAGGGAGGGGTTTAGAGAGACTGACTAACTTTAATTCCCAGTAGTGCCCGTTAGTTGGGGCCTCCCTGGCTTTATGCTTCAGGGACAGACGTTCAGACATTTGGTTATCAAGTTAATTATGGTGTTATATGAAATTGGTACCTGTTACTGTTCACTGTTAATGCCATTTTGCTTATTGAATTACTGGGTTTGCTGTCCAAATATTTCTCTTTAGCCTTAGTGTGTCAGAAGTGGTGGCATTTTTGGAAGGGTCATTGTCATCCAAATTCAAGGGACCCAACAATCTGCGACCCTTTTGGGAGTAAGCGCTAGACATATCACTGTGAACACCAGAGCGAGAGCAATATTTCTAGGTCCAACACTCAAGGTTGACTCTAAATTGGTAACCTGTAAGCAGCATCACCTATGAACATTTCTGGGTATTGAAATTTGTCACTATTTCACAGGCACATGCAATATTAAGGCTTTCAGCCTATTTACTTCACAACTTAATTTTTTGTCTTCATTTTAATAATAAACACTTGATCATTTTTGTTTTTATTGTTTTTTTTTTTTACTGAAAATTTGCACTCGATAAACCTTTGAGCTAATATCATGCAAGTTAAAAAATTGGAGTTAACAAAATTTTATTCTGCAGGGGTTTTGGGGTTTTAACTAATCTTGAGGTTTATTCTTCAAACAGTAAAAAAAACAAAATAAAAAAATTTAATATATTGTATTGCAGCTTACCAATCATTAAATGTGGTGGCTGCATTAATTTTCTTTACTTATGCCGCATACACACGATTGTATTTTCCGTCAGAAAAATCTTGGATGTTTTTTTCCGTCTAAATTCCACTCAAGCTTGGCTTGCATACACACGGTCACACAAGTTTGCTGAATTTTCGACCGTCAAGAACACTGTGACGTACAACACTACGACGAGCCGAGAAAATTAAGTTCAATGCTTCCGAGCATGCGTCAAATTGTTTCCGAGCATGCATAGGTATTTTGCACGTCGGAATTGGTACAGACGATCGGAACCTGCTCTAAATCTTTGCTGGCTGGAATTTCCTCTGTTTTAACCTGGTGATCTGACCAGTAACACACCTCCTGTATTAGAGTACAATCACTCTGGATGAAGGAGCACAGGGGCATCTTTGGACAGCATTGTCCGTCTCGGGTGAGGGGAGTCTTCGATGCACTACCAGATTTAGATACATTGACAAATTGAAGACAAATACAAGCTAACACTTTTTAGGGTACTTGTACACGATACTGATGTTTTAACAATAGTATTGCTGACCAAAATGTCTTATTTTTGCGAGTATTATGCCCTTTCCCATTGTGTGTGCCCTGTTTGTAAAGGTTTTCCTGCTTGCATAGCAGATTAGCATCACTGTACTTTTTGTTGGGGGCTTTGTCATTTGTTAGAGCAGTCCTGTGACTGGCGCCTCGATCAAAACTTTTATCGCAAAATTCGGACAACTTTTACATGCTATGTTTTAATATGGCATTTCAATTTAGCTGGTATGTTGGTATTGACATATTAAAGTTATTTTTTAACTTACTCCAAATAAATTTTGTTTTAATGAGCCAATAACTTTAGTTGAGAGTAATATGGACACATAATTACAACATACTATTTCTGCGGAAACAACTGCAAACATAACTAGACTGACATGATTTATAGAACTGTTATGTATTTGTTTCAGCCAAAACAATTCCCTCTCTCACTTATGTAAAGCCAGAACAGCAATAATTAAAAAAAAAACTGGCAGGGATTCTAACCCTTCCCTTAGCCTGACGTATATTCAATACTAGTCTATTATCTTGCCTATTAAATAAACCAGTACAATGAGGAGACAAGGCAGACAGTGAGAATTGGATGCTATGGATTAAAATACTTGGTATGTTGCTCTTTTGTGAAGCCCCCTCTAATTGATCGCTGGCCTTTTTTTTTTTTTTTTTTAAAGGACTCCCTAAAGGGTAACTCCACTTTCGTGGGGAAAAAAAAAATAGCAAATAAAGGAAAAAATAATATAGCGTGTATAATTGCGATACGAGTCGTATTGTAATTGAATGTTATTAAAAATGACCTTTCCTTTTCAATCTGCTGCCGCTGTCATTTTCTATAAATGCAATTCAATATGGCTACATGCAGTTGTTCTGTACACAGCATGTATACTGACTACTCCCCAGAAATGTCCTGCTTGTGTGTTTGGCTTACCAATTTTCCCAGAAGTCTGCCTAAGATACAAGTCAGATTTCAGGTATCCCCCTGCAACAAAAATGTAATTTTTGGTGAGATACTTCCAATAGGAACACGTCTAAAGGGATGCAGGCCCAGCAGATTTCCTCATTAGTGCCCTGCAGCTGCCACAGCTGACTGATTATTATGAAACCACTCCCATTAGACCTACTCAGCCCAGAGGCACAGACAAACATACATGGATTTCTTCAGAATAACAAAAGGTAGGAATCTGCAACAAAGGTTGTTATAATCCTTGTACGTAGATCACCCAGAGGGGAATGTTTGTGTTTTTTTTTTCAACAAAAATGGAGTTACGCTTTAAGGTGTCCATGTCACTGCCTTCATGATGTAGAAACTTCTATTAGATATCCAACATTGTATTCCTCTCAGGATCCAGAAGAGGAATGACATCGTAAGGGGACTGCCAGGCACAGGACAGCATGAGTACATCTGCTGTTGGCACTGGTAAAGGACCAAGATGGCAGACTTAGGTGAGTATACCTTGCTTCACAAAATGGGCGTTTAGCCCCTGTGCATGAGATTCCATAATTTGTATGTAGGCAGAAGGCACAGTCTGTAAAACTTTGACTGGAAGTTGCTGCGATTGGACAGTGCACTAAACGGTACCAACTTTTTAAGGCAGTATGCGTCCAGAGAAAAATGCCTAGAAAGCAGCCTTCAAACATCCTGGGCATTTTTCCAGCTCCAGGAGCTTTCAGCATCTCGTAAAGTTTTACAGGCTGCCAGCAGCGGAGCTGGGTGGTGCGCCTGTGACTTCCACCAGGGTTGCCAATAAGGAGTCACCACTGGTCAACAAGGGGGCCTGGGCAGCTGACAAGCAGGGGGAAGGGGATCCTGGACAGGAGGGGATAATCAGTGCAGTGGGAGGAGGCATTTACTATAACTAATCCCTTGTAGTTCCCTCCTGCATTAGCTGAAAGCCGTCTTCTCATCCGTTCCCTCCTGTTGGTTTTCAGCTGCTGCAGGAGGGATCAGTTCCAGTAAATGCCCCTCCCCTTTTCCCCCAGCAGCACTACCAGCTTCCCCTCTTTTTACCGCCTGCCGGGTGCTGGGGGGGGGGGGCATTTCAGGATGGAGAGTAGGGGGGCTGGTGAATGTCGTCGTATTTACTGGCCCCGACCTTTTCTAAATAAACAGAGTGTTTGATTGGTACCGGCCATCCACTGTATTCATAACTGAAGCATAATAACCTGTGTCTACAATGCTTCAGTTTGTGAATGAACAGGGAGCCTCTGTACATAACGTCTCCTGTTCATTCTTCTGCAGTGCAGCTGAGGTTTCAGAGAGAAGATTGGGGATCTATGTCCTCAATTCCTTTCTCAGTATCAAAGTGAGACATCAGGGGTTTGTTTAACCACATTACGACCGGCGCACACAGATGTACGTCGGCAGAATGGCACGGACAGGCAAATTGGCGTACTTGTACGTCCCTTTGAATTTGCCGCCGTGCCATCACGTGCGTGTGCCCATCACGAGCTCCGTGAGTCGGGTCGCGGGTCCCGCGGACTCCATCGCCGCGGGGATACCAGCGATCGTCTCACGGAGAGATGCTAAAGTAAACAAGCATCTCCCCGTTCTGCTTAGTGACAGTGTCACTGATCAGCTCTCCCTGTAATTTGGCGAGCTGATCAGTGTAGTGTTACACACAGCCCCCCCCTACAGTTAGAAACACTCCCCAGCACACACTTAACCCTTCCCTAGCCCCCTAGTGGTTAACCCCTTCACTGCCAGTGTCATTTTTACAGTAATCAGTGCAATTTAATCACACTGATCACTGTAAAAATGTCCCAAAAATGTGTCAAAATTGTCCGATGTGTCCGCCATAATGTCGCAGTCACAATAAAAACGCAGATCGCCGCCATTACTAGTAAAAAAAAAACTATTAATAAAAATGCCATAAAACGAACCCCTATTTTGTAGACGCTATAACTTTTGCGCAAACCAATCGATAAACGGTTATTGCGATTTTTTTTTTTTTTTTTTTGTTTTGTTGTTTTTTTTACCAAAAATATGTAGAAGAATACGTATTGGCTTAAACTGAGGAAAATGTTTTTGTAAATATTTTTTGGGGATATTTATTATAATAGAATGGAACAATCAGCGCAAACCAACAAAAAACAAATAAATAAAATAAGTGAAAGTGCAAGCTGAACACCAAAAAAGGCCAATCACGAATCCTTCAAATAACAATGTGAAAATAAAAATAAGTGCAGCGCATCTAAAACATAAAAATGATAAAATAATAATTGGATATCATAATATTATGATATGAATGTGAAACACAATACACATAATGAAAAATAATCAAATATAGTGACAAAAGTTCATGTCTTATAAGTCCAAAATGAAACAGTGAGAGTGAATAACTGATTGTAGATAAAACACCCTGGTGACTGTAGATAATCAAAATAAATTCTTAAGGTCATATCCTCAACCGAAGGTAAATGGAGACTCTTACCAAATGTGCTATGCACATACGCATAGACTCAGTGGAGGGTGAAGTGTCTGATTCCAAGGAAAGCTGACTCCAATCTGGGAAAACGGCCAATCAACTGGACAGATCTCCTCATGTGGTGGACAGCCCAATGTTAAGCAATGTGGATCCAGGCAAAAAAGATCTCCCAGCATAAAATAATAAAAAAGAAGGGGGGGGACACTCTAAGGCCCCTTTCACACTGGGGCGGTTTTCAGGCGGTACAGCGCTAAAAATAGCGCCTGTACACCGCCTGAAAAAACCGGCCCCATTCACTCCAGTGTGAAAGCCGGCGGGCTTTCACACTGGAGCGGTGCGCTAGCAGGACCGCAACAAAAGTCCTGCTAGCTGCATCTTTGGAGCGGTGAAGGAGCGGTGTATTTACCGCTCCTATACCGCTCCTTCCCATTGAAATCAATGGGAAACCGCGGGGATACCGCCCGCAAACCGCCGCTGCAGCGGCGCTTTGCGGAGGTTTTTAACCCTTTTGCGGCCGCTAGCGGGGGTTAAAACCACCCCGCTAGCGGCCGCATACCGCGGGTAAAACGATGGTAAAGCAGCGCTAAATATAGCGCTGCTTTACCGTCGCCGCCCCCGCACCGCCCCAGTGTGAAACCAGCCTAAGTGTAGACTGTTGGTAAACGATTTATTTAAAATTGAAGTTTAAAATACAACCTTGATATAAAAGGTAAATGGTTGTGTCTGCAAATAACATAATCTCGTGAATCCAAAAAGTTCACGGCGACTTAATTCAAAAAATTACCCCCTCTCCAGTAAGTCAGTGCAATTTAATCACACTGATCGCTGTAAAAATGTGTCAAAATTGTCCGGGGTGCTTTATTTATTTATTTTTTAAATAAAAAATGCCATAAAACTATGTAGAAGAATACGTATTGGATTTTTTTTTTTCTTAAACTGAGGGGAAAAAATTTTTATTTTTTTTATTTATTTATTTTTTTACCAAAAATATGTAGAAGAATACGTATTGGCTTAAACTGAGGAAAAAATGTTTTTGTAAATATTTTTTGGGAATATTTATTATAGCAAAAAGTCAAAAATAATGTTTTTTTTTTTTTTCAAAATTGTCGCTATTGTTTTGTTTTATAGCGCAAAAAATTCAAAACCGCAGAGGGGATCAAATACCACCAAAAGAAAGCTCTATTTGTGGGGAAAAAAAACAACGTCAATTTTGCTTGGGAGCCACATCGCGCAATTGTCAGTTAAAGCGGCGCAGTGCCGAATCGCAAAAAACACTCTGGTCTTTTGCCAGCGAAATGGTCCGGTCTGAAAGTGGTTAAACCCCTGAAATTTTACCAAGGCCCCCCTGCTTCCCCATAGTGTAACATATATTGTCTGCACACAGCTCCAGCCACTAAGAAAAAAAAAGATGATTCACATTGTACAGGCCACAGTGTCTATGCGAAAAAACACCCAAAACCCTAATAACTTTTATTAATTCAATACAGTTTTTTTATTTTTTTAGATTTAGTAGGAATTTTGTGAGTTGTTTGTATTAACGAATAATGAATTTAGTGCATTTTTGGCAAACATATCTTTGTAATATTTTTTGGGGGAACCTGTCAGATAGAAATCTCATTGCACTGTAAATCCTAACAGCAGTTCTGACTTCTGCCCACATGAAAACACTGGAGTTTCATTCACAAAGGGTAAATATTCAGTGTGAATGACGTTTTTTTTAAAGGGGATCCAAAGGCACAAATACTCGAGGCCCTTACTGACATGTTCTCCTGAGCTCCCGGGTTGCCGGTCATTGGCTGTCTTGATTGGCCAGTGCGGGATGACTTCACCCGTTCACATGCGTGTTTCCATTGATTCCGGCAGCGGTGAACAGCGATGAAGAGGCCAGGATTCTTATCTTTTGATGCCTACCCTATTCCGGTTTGGATATGATCCAGTGTCTACCAGATTAGGCCAGAAGCTCAGACACTGCTGATCGTTTAGTCGGGTAATGTCTTGTTTCCCTTATGATGCTGGGAGCTATACGCAGTTGATGTTCTGTAATTGATGCATGTAGAGTTCTCCCATTCTATTGAACTTGCGTGTATTCATTCATCTCAGCGCACTGGCACTGTACTTAAATATAAACGTGTACATTCTGCATTCATTCAGAAGAATGCAAATAGGTAGGTACTACTGTACATTTATTTTATTATAGAAGAGAGACTTCTCTGCTGAAATAAAGAGCCTGCATGTTTTGCATTTCTTTTATTTGTTTACATTCATTTCCTCTTTAAGAAAAAACTATACGATAAGATAAAGCACCCCCCATGGGACTTTATGGCAGCCAAAAGAGCTACAACCAACACTTTTAACCACTTGACCACTGGGCACTTAAACACCCTTAATAACCAGACCAATTTTCAGCTTTCGGTGCTCTCACACTTTGAATGACAATTACTCATTCATACAACACTGTACCCATATGAAATTTTTGTCCTTTTTTTCACACAAATAGAGCTTTCTTTTGGTGGTATTTAATCACCTCTGGGTTTTTTATTTTTTGCGCTATAAAAGAAAAATGACTGAAAATTCAGTAAAAAAAAATGAATTTTTCTTTGTTTTTGTTATAAAATTTAGCAAATTTGTAATTTTTCTTGATAAATTTTGGCCAAAATTTATACTGCTACATATCTTTGGTAAAAATAAGTACAAATTGGGGTATATTATTTGGTCTTTGTGAAAGTTATAGAGTCCACAAGCTATGGTGCCAATATCTGAAAATTGATCACACCTGAAGTACTGACGGCCTATCTCATTTCTTGAGACCCTAACATGCCATAAAAGTACAAATACCCCCCAAATGACCCATTTTTGGAAAGAAGACATTCCAAGGTATTTAGTAAGAGGCATGGTGAGTTTTTTGAAGTTGTCATTTTTTCCCACAATTCTTTGCAATATCAAGATTTTTTTAAATTTTTTTTTTTTCACAAAATTGTCATATTAGCAGGTTATTTCTCACACACAGCATATGCATACCACAAATTACACCCCAAAACACATTCTGCTATTACTCCTGAGTACGGCGATACCACATGTGTGAGACTTTTACACAGCGTGTCCACATACAGAGGCCCAACATGCAGGGAGCACCATCAGGTGTTCTGGAGCACCCAGGACAATTCTGACATTTCTCTCCTACATGTAAAAATCATCATTTATTTGCTAGAAAATTACATAGAACCCCAAAATATTATATATGTTTTTTTAGCAAAGACCCTAGAGAATACAATGGCGGTCGTTGCAACTTTTTATCTAGCACGGTACTTGCGCAGCAATTTTTTCGAACGTGTTTTATTTGGAAAAAAAATGTTTTGTGCTTTACAAAAAACAAAACTGTAAATTTAGCCCAATGTTTTTGCATAATGTGAAAGATGAAGTTACGCCGAGTAAATAGATACCCAACATGTCACCCTTCAAAATTGCACACACTCGTGAAATGGCGCCAAACTTCGCTACTTAAAAATCCCCATAGGTTTTAATTTTGTTTACTGGTTACATGTTTTGAGTTACAGAGGAGGTCTAGGACCAAAATTATTGTTCTCGCTCTAACGTTCGCAGCGATACCTCACATGTGTGGTTTGAACACCGTTTTCATATGTGGGCGGGACTTACGTATGCGTTCGCTTCTGCGTGCGAGCACACGGGGACAGGGACGCTTTAAAAAAATATAATATATATTTTATTGTTCATTTTACTTTATTTATTTTAGTTTGACCCTTTTTTTCCCCCCAAAAAATTTTTTGATCACTTTTATTCCTATTACAAGGAATGTAAACATCCCTTCTAATAGGAATATGGCATTACAGGTCCTCTTTACAGTGAGATATGGGGTCAATAAGACCCCACATCTCACCTCTAGGCTGGAAAGCCTGAAATAAAAAAAAAAAAAAAACGATCCTGGCTTTGATCGTAGCGAGTATCGCAGGGTATTGTTGTGTATCGCAGGGTATTGTTGTGTATGGCAGGGTATGGCAGAGTATCGCAGGGTATGGCAGAGTATCGCCGGGTATGGCAGAGTATCGCCGGGTATGGCAGAGTATCGCCGGGTATGGCAGAGTATCGCCGGGTATTGCAGAGTATCGCCGGGTATTGCAGAGTATCGCCGGGTATTGCAGAGTATCGCCGGGTATGGCAGGGTATGGCAGGGTATGGCAGGGTATGGCAGGGTATGGCAGAGTATCGCAGGGTATGGCAGAGTATCGCAGGGTATGGCAGGGTATCGCAGGGCATCGTAGGGTATGGCAGAGCATCGTAGGGTATGGCAGAGCATCGTAGGGTATGGCAGAGCATCGTAGGGTATGGCAGAGCATCGCAGGGTATGGCAGAGCATCGCAGGGTATGGCAGGGCATTGCAGGGTATGGCAGGGCATTGCAGGGTATGGCAGAGTATCGCAGGGTATTGCGGGGTATGGCAGGGTATTGCGGGGTATGGCAGAGTATTGCGGGGTATGGCAGAGTATTGCGGGGTATGGCAGAGTATAGGGGGGTATGGCACAGTATAGGGGGGTATGGCACAGTATTGGGGGGGATGGCAGAGAATCCATCCATCCATGCTCAGCCATCCCTCCATACCCTGCAATACCCAGCAATACACTGCAGGCTATTGCTGTGTATTGCATGGTATGGAGGGATGGCTGAGCATGGATGGATGGATCGGTGGTGGCAGAGCAGGCTGTGGGCACTACAGATCCTGCCCACAGCACTGCTGCCACCGATCCCTCCCCCTCTCCTCTCACACTGTACCGATCGGTACAGAGAGAGGAGGAGAGAGGAACCGGCGTCATCAAATGACGCCGGTTTGCTTACATGTGATCACTCCGTCATTTGACGGAGCGATCACGTGGTAAACGGCCGCGATGAGCGGCCGTTTACCGTGATCCATGATCCGCCGGGTCCTCTGGACCCGGCGATCATGGATGCTCTCGAGTGCGCGCACCAGGGGGCGCGCAAGAGCAGAATTCTGTGAGGCCGTTAATTAACGGCCTCCCAGAGTTAAGCAACCGCCCTGTAGCCGTTTTTCGGCTATGGGCCGGTTGTTAACTGGTTAAAAGAAAAAAAGTTTATTTATCCAAAAAGCTTAAAATTCCATGTTCATATAAAAAAATTCTGGTCTACTGGTTTGACAATGTAGTCCTACTGTTATCACATCTGGAGTATATACAGCATATAATAGTGATTAAAATGTTTACTACCAATCTGTACAACCCAAAGCAAAGAAATGTATACCATACAAAGATGTCTGATAGGTTGCCACCAGTCGTTACAGACGCGTTTCAGCTCTAACGAGTTAGATTGTAAGCTCTAACGAGCAGGGCCCTCTGATTCCTCTTGTACCAAATTGTAATGTAATTGTAATGCCTGCCTTTATTTTGTTAAGCGCTGCGCAAACTGTTGGCGCTATATAAATCCTGTATAATAATAATAATAATTTGTAAACAATCTCCTTCATGGGATATCAGGTGGAACTCACATTAGTAAGAATACCAAGTAAGTGAAGTATAAAGTTACTGCAACTCATCTCAGAGAGGTCCCAAAACAGGGTGGTGGAGCCATAATCTTACAAGGGGTCGGGTGGGGGGGTTCGACCAAAAGAGGCGTCCAAATTGCCTTATGATCTGATAAAGTTATCTAAGCATATATGAAAAGACAAGGCAGGTTAGATGTAAAAGCCACGGTTAAGCCCTGTAACAGGATAGTGCCTCTAAAAAGACATCCATCATGGGTTGGAGGTGGTTTATATTTTGACCAGAGTTGGGCTTTTAGTAAGTTTATATTGGTTCTTGGGTGGTCCATTTGTTTGGTAGGGGGGGCATCTGAAGTCTAAGTAATGTTTAGTACATTTCAAACATAATCATTTTGTTTCTAAAGTAATGGATTTGTGTTCCAGTTCATTGTACTAACTATATTCTTCCCTGCCAGTCTCTAATTGGAGTCCTTATTATCAGCTAAATTGTCTGTCTGTACTCGGGGACTGTGAGCTTTTGGGAAGTATTTGCCTTACCAAACCCTTTCATCAAAAGGAAAAACTGTTTCTTCAACGCATATTCAGTTAAATCTGAAGGATATAGGGCATGCTATCTTCGCGTTTAGCTTTTATCTTCTGCCTGATGATTCTCTTGTGATGTTTAATATATTCATAACAAATGAATAATCAATACTCCTTTCCTATTTTAGTTTCCTGCAGGCTGAGATACTAACCTTCTTTTTTTTTTTTTTTCATCTCAACAGAGAATAATATTTGATAAAGACTGATATAATTTTTATCTAATTCAAATATTTTTTAATATTGAAATGGCCAAAGGTCAAATAATGTTAATATCGTTTTAGTCTTGTAGGTATGGAATACTGCATATGACTGTTTTTTTTATATTTTCCATCTTTGGCTAGGAGCGCTTCTGTGTGCAGTTCTCTCTCTCTCCTGTTCAGTTGTTTGCTACTACTTCAGAACACACAGCTGGATAACTCTGCAGAAGGGCACATCTCCTCCCTCTGTCTTAATTCATATGGCTTTGTATAAACTATCAATGAGAAAAACACAATTGAGCAGCTGCTGCTGGGCTATACCTTATTAGAAAAAAACAGAGCGCTCTGTAAACGCAGCATCGTGGAAGCACTCGGGATTAAATATTTGTATATTGAAATTTTTACACACGTTATGAAAAGTTACATAAAAGGTGTACACACTAATACGCATTCAAAAATTATTTAGATAAAATTTACCAAACACTATAAAAGTTTTCATAGCGAACAGGCCCCTTTCACACAGGCACGTCAGTTTAGATACGTTGAAAACATATCAGTACTTATCCATTGCTTCATTCGGCGTAAGTTCCATTAATCTCCGTTTACATCTGCCGTCCGTTCCGTTAACATTAATTTACATCCGTTAATTTACCCGTTTACATCTGTTTTTGCATCCGTTTTGATCCGTTTACAGCAGTTTCTGTGGCTTTGATGACATTACCTAGAAAGCATTGCTCCTCCCATGCTGCATTGCAGTTTTCAGTGATTGACTTGCCCTTGCTGTGTCCTTGCTTTGTCCTTGTCCTTGTGTGTGCTATCTGCATTGTGCAAAAATGTTTGGGACAGCGTGACGTTGTTTGTCATATTTGCCTATATGTGGAGAAAAGAAAAAGCAGATTGTGGCTAGGAGACTTTGTCGATTTTGGACCTATCCCATGCTACTGAAGCGGTTGAGTTCACATATAAACCAAAAAAAAATTTAATATATTCCAAACAGATCTTAACAGTTAATATGCGTTTTCATGGATCTCGACGTACCCTCGTATGTTCAAAAAAGGATAAGATCGGAAGCGGAGGTGAACGAATGTTAACGGATGGTCATGCCTATAGGAATGCATTGTCGTCCGTTGACGGATGGATGAGAAATGGATAAACGGCCTGATCGTGGGAAAGGGGCCTAAAGCAGTTCCCAATCTCAGTCCTCAAGTCCTCCCAACAGGCCATGTTTTAGGGAATTTCCCTTTTAATAAAATAGCTGTCATAAATACCAAGCCCTAGGCATTGATTTAAATACCCCTTTAACCACCTGAGCTCCGCAAGGTTTTACCGTTCATGACTGGACCATTTCTTGCTATTTAACAGTGCTTACTTTAACTAACTGGTAATTGCACAGACATACAACACTGTACCCAAACAAAAAAACTAGATCATTTTTTGCCACACAAATAGAGCTTTCTTTTGGTAGTTTTCATCACCACTGGATTTTTTTTTTTTTTATTTCTGCTATAAAACATGAAAAAAAAAAAAAAAAAAAATGTCTTCTATTTAAAAATGTCCATTACTATGTTAAAAAAAAATAAAATTTTGCATGTCTAGTGTCATACATTTTTGGCCAAAATGTATTCTGTTACTATGTCTTTGTAAAAAAAAAAAAATCCCAATAAGTGTATATTGATTTTGCATGAAAGTCATAGTGTCTACCAACTATGGTGTGTGTGTGTATGTATATGTATGTATGTATATGTGTGTGTGTGTGTGTGTGTGTGTGTGTGTGTGTGTGTATATATATATATATATATATATAAAATTTATATATATATATATATATTATATATATATATATACTATATATATATATATATCAGTATATATATATATATATACACTGGGATTTTTATTTTATTTTTTATACTACTAATAGCGATGATCAGTGACTTATAATGGGACTGTGATAGTATGGTGGAAAATCTGACACTGAGTGGGAACTGACTAACTGCCACTGACATCACCAGTGACACTAATACAGGGATCAGTGCTAATACTATACACTGTCACTGTACTAATGACACTGGCTGGTAGGGGTTAACATCTCAAGTAATCAAGGGGTTAAATTTATGCCTAACAATGTGTAAATGTGTGCTGATTTTTTATTAAAGATCCCTTTTTGTTTCTTATTTCTGCTTTGCAGGGATAAGAAACAGAGAGCTCATTCCCTCTGTACAGAGCCTTGTATGGATTGTCAATATAGGGCTCTGGGCTGTGACTGGACACAGCCGATCAGCTGGTCCCAGCCATCAATGATTGGCTGGGACCTGCTGACGGACTTCCTCTTTGTACAAAACTAAACCCAGAAACGGGCAGTGACGTACCAGCACAGGCCGCGACGTACCAGCACAGGCCGTCTGTCCGCAGTAAATTGTGGGCGGGCGGTCTGCAAGTGGTTAAAGGGGAAGGGAATCCTGAAAACATGACCTGTTTGGGGTATTTGAGGACTGAGGTTGGGAACCACTGCTGTAAAGGAAACCTCCCTCACTTGGGGAAGTTCCTCTAACATCCTGTTGCGCCTCTATGATAGGAAGGGAACTGAAATGTCCTAAATGTTGCACAGACCACACAAAAAATAAACTGGTAGGGGTATTAACCCTTCTCCAATCTATTTAAAAGGGTCCAAGCATGTTTGAGTTCACAGGTATTAATGCTCACACTGGCCACCCAACAGTTATTTCTTCAGTAATGTTTATAAATGGTATATACGTGTGCCATTCAGCCTGGAAGAGGAGCGCCATCTAGTGGTGGAGCTGACTTTCTGGAGGGGGCCGTGCCAAATGTAATTTTGAATATTGTGGAAAAACCTGCACTTTTTTTATTTTATTTTGTGCTGGACAGTTTACCGGGAAAAAAAGTGGACCCTGGAGTCCTGACTTAAAATGCACCTTTTTCATTATATTTAACTTAATTTAATCAAAGTTTTATTCTTTTTGTTCTATTATAGGTTTACTGGAGGAAAACTGAACATGTGTTACAATGCTCTTGATCGTCACATAGAAAATGGGCGAGGAGATCAAATTGCTGTTATATATGACAGTCCAGTTACTGACACCAAGCAGACTATTACTTACAAAGAAGTGTATGAACAGGTAAGTCGTTTCAGCAGATACCATACTAACTTTTTCATCTTTCCTTCATCTGTTTTATTAATGTTTTCTTCTAAAAGGGCTATTAAAGTGCAATTTCACTTTTACAGTCAAATTAGAGAAACTTTCCACTATATGTTTGTGTTCCCATTCACCCAGAATACCTTAAAGGGGTTGTAAACCCTTGTGTTTTTTTCACATTAATGCATCCTATGCATTAAGATGGAAAAACACCTGCCAGTGACCGGCCCCCCAGCCCCCCCCCCCCCCCGTTTTACTTACCTGAGCCCTGGAACTTCATCTGGTGGAGATGCGCTCTTCCTCTGCCCGGTGTTCTTGGGAGATCGCTTCTCCTAGGGGGTTATCTGATGTGGGGAGGAGCCGTGAGAGCCGCAGAGGGACCCCAGAAGAGGATGTCCAGGTCTACTCTGTGCAAAACGAGCTGCACAGTGGAGGTAAGTATAGCAGGTTTTTTTTTTTTTAAATAAATGAAGCTTTACAATCCCTTTTTAAAATAATGTTTTTAAAAATATTTCCTACCTTTTTTAGTTGTTTCTTTGTAGCAGGTTTTTTACATATGACTGCAAGCTATTCTTAACAATTTCAAAGCATTATTGAGGTAAAGTGTATTAACATACAATGTACAACCCAAGTCTTGAGATTTTTTTTAACCCTTTGTTGGGACAGACCGTTTATAACTGACAATGACAATGAGATCTGCCAGCACAGTACAGACAGGGTTAATTATGGTTAACATATATCCAGAGCCTCCTACTTAAAGCCCCACCTTGGGATAACCTAAAAAAACTCTCAATATTTCCTGTTGATTTTCTTTTTTTTGCCATGCAACTTCACATGCAGAATAACCCAAACATGTCATCATATATGTATATTGGCAGGGTTGCTTGGATAGGCACCATCATCCATAAAACTAAAAATGAATAACAGAAATGTCATCAAACATGGAACTTTAACCACTTCAATACCAGGCACTTTCGCCCCTTCCTGCCCAGGACAATTTTGAGCTTTAAGCACTGTCACACTTTGAATAACAATTGCGCGGTCATGTAACGCTGTACCCAAACTAAATTTGTATAATTTTCTTCCCACAAATAGAGCTTTCTTTTGGTGGTATTTGATCACCTCCTGCGGTTTTACATTTTTGCTAAACAAACTAAAAAATACAGACATTTTTGAAAAAAAATAAAGTTTTTTTTTTTTCATTTCCTGCACTGATGAGTCGGCACTGATGAGTCGGCACTGATGAGTCGGCACTGATGAGTCGGCACTGATGAGTCGGCACTGATGAGTCGGCACTGATATGTAGAATTGATGGCACTGATAGGCGGCACTCATATGCGGCACTGATAGGCGGCACTGATGGGCACTAACAGGCGGCACTGATGGGCACTAACCAGTGGCACTGTTAGGCGGCACTGACAGGTGGCATTGATGATTATGATGGACACATAATAGATGGCACTAATGGGCAGCACTGATTGGGCAGGTACTGACAGGTGTTAATTCTGGGCACTGATTGGCACTGTGATGGGCACTGGCACTATGGTGGGCACTGATTTGCACTGGTGGACACTGATTGGCACTTTATTGGGCACTGGCAGGGGGTTATGGTGGGGCACTGACTGGGCACCGATTGGCAGCTTATTGGTACATTTGATGGGGGCTGTGCTGATAATCAGTGTGCTGATTATCAGCACAGACACCCCCCTCGGACAGGGAGAGCCCCCAATCGGCTCTCCCTGTCAGCGCGAACACAGGTCACAGCTGATCACGTGGTAAGAAGCCTCTGTCAGAGGCTTCTTATCACGATCTGAGATGCGGTGTGTGAAGAATCATTTAGAGCTTCCTCCTACACCCCATGTGACCATGTGACATCACATGCAGTGTAAACCAGGGCATTGGACAGTATTACTGCAGTCTTATCAGCTGAAGCTGATAAGACTGACAAAGGCAAACGCTAGATAATCGGCACAAGTAAATACTATGAAATAAAACAAGTCAGCTATGAACAGGGAAGCAGGGTTGCCATAGAAACGTTGGATTGAGAAGGAGGCTTGGTTAACAGTACAGGAAATGCTCAATGTAAGGGAGGAAATGCACTCCACTGTGGACTGAGAAAACAATACTTAAGATGGCGCTGCCTAACCCCTGGAAACAAGTTTTTTAAAGTTTCTTTAAACAGTAAGTAATATGCGATTTGGGCTGGTTTACAGTGGCTATAGTTTGGTAATATCAGCAGTGCTTTACTTTACCTCTTCCTGCCGGGTACTGCACTGTAGGGGGAGACAAAGAGCACAGCACACAATGCTTTCACTTTAGGTCTAATCAGTGTGACGAGCTCGGTCTCAGTCGCCCTTGTCGCTCCTTTTATCGAGGTATACAGGGGGCCTGGTCGCCATGGCGACCTCAGCGACCCCTATACTTCCGCCACCGACTCGCCCTTAACTCATTTAGCCTTCGAACTGGTAAGGCTGATTCAGGAACTGGGGGTGCATATAGTTGCCCTTTAGTAGATTACAATTTAACCACTTCCCGACCGCCCCCTGTATATATACGTCGGCAGAATGGCACGTACAGGCAGAATCACGTACCTGTACGTGACATTCTTCCGGCGGTTGGGGGGTCCGATCGGACCCCCCTCCGCCGGCGGGGACGGTCGGGATCGTGTCAGGAGCGATCCGGGACGAGGGGACGGCCAGTGGTTTCTGGCCACCCCCTCGCGATCGCTCCTGGCCAATGAAAAGCTTCCCCTTCCTGTCTATTGTATAGACAGGAAGGCGGAAGTGATGTCACGCTCGGTGCGCCGGTCTATGTGACCGGAGACGCCGAGCGGCGAACATGTAAAGGTTAGTGCACAACAGTACACTGACACCAGTACAGTTAGGCACATATTCCACCCCCCTGTCACCCCCTGATCACCCCCCAGATCACCCCCTCCCCCCCCAGTCACAGTGTCACTAATTGCAGTGATCATTTTTTTACTGATCACTGCATTTAGTGTCAGTGTGACTGTAATAACTGTCAGGGCAGTTAGTTTTAGGTCCAAGGTAGCCCCCTACCCCCCCCTAATAAAGGTTTAACCCCTTGATTGCCCCCCAGGTAACCCTTTCACCCCCTTTTGCCAGTGTCACTAAGCGATCGTTTTTCTGATCGCTGTATTAGTGTCACTGCTGTCGCTAGGTAACCATTTTTTTTTTTTAGGTAACCGCCATGTTTATATAGGTTCATAAATAGTTTTATAGGTCAGGTACCCCCATATTACAACCTAAATAAAGGTTTTAACCCCTTGATTGCCCCTAGAGTTAACCCTTTTCACCAGTGATCACTGTATAACTGTCACTGGTGACGCTGGTTAGCCAGTTAGTTATTTCGTTATTTAGGTTCCCCGTCAGGTTTTATATAGCGTCAGGTACCCCCATATATTACCTAATAAAGGTTTTAACCCCCTGATTGCCCCTAGTTAACCCTTTCACCCCCCCATGCATCGGCATATTTAAATGGTGCATGTATGTCCATCATTAGAAGTGGGTGGCTGAAGGGAGGTTTTCTAATGGTGGGCATACCCACCATTCATTCTCTTTTTTTCGTTTAGCCAAGAGGCTGCATGATAAAAAAAAGATTACAAATATATGTCCAGTAGGTTGCTGGAGTTTGAATGGTTATACCAGAATGATGCCTGCAGGTTTGAGGTATCATATTGGTATCATTCTTTACAGCCAGTGATCGGCTTTCATGTAAAGCAATTCTAGCGGGTAATTAGCCTCTAGACTGCTTTTCCAAGCAGTGGGAGGGAATGTCACCCCTCCCGGACATAAACCGCGCCATTGGGAAAGTGGGAAAGCATTTTATCACACAATCTTGGTGTGGTCAGATGCTTTGAGGGCAGAGGAAAGATCTAGGGTTTAATAGACCCCAATTTTTTCAAAAAATAGAGTACCTGTCTCTGCCTATTGCTATCATTGGGGATCTTTACATTCCCTGAGATAACAATAAAAATCATAACAAAGTAAAAAAAATGGAAGGAACAGTTTAAAAATAAAATAAAAAAAGCTAATTTAATAAAAAAAAAACCAAAAAAAAAAAAAACAAAAGCACCCCTGCCAACCCTTCTCTTGCGCAAAGGCGTAAAAAAGAGTTGGTCTGGCGGCATATGTAAACAGCAATTGCTCCATGCATGTGAGGTATCACCGCGAAGGTCCGATCGAGTGCAGTAATTTTAGCAGTAGACCCCCTCCATGAATCTAATGTGGTATCATGTAAAGGCTTTTAAAGGCTTTTAAAAATGTCTGTAGTTTGTCGCCACTGGGTGTTTGTGCGCAATTTTAAAGCATGTCGTGTTTGGTATCCATGTGCTCGGCCTAAGATCATCTTTTTTTCTTTCAGCAAAAATTTGAGCAATATAGCGTGTTTTAGTGCTTTAAAATAAAAAAAAGTGTATATTTTCCGCAAAAAAAGCGTTTTAAAAATCGCTGCGCAAATACTTTGAGGAAAAAAAAAAATGCAACACCCCCAATTTTAATCTGTAGGGCCTTTGCTTTCACATTATATATAGTGTTTGGGGGTAACGTAATTTTCATGCAAAAAAAAAATATGTTTTAATGTAAACAAAAAGTGTAAGAAAGGGCTTTGTCTAAAAGTGGTTAGAAGAGTGGGTGCCGTCTGACATAGGCTTCTAAATGTTGTGCTGAAAAAAAAAAAATATATATATATTTTTTTTACAAAAAGTTGTCACTAATTGATATATTGCTCAAACATGTCATGGGCATATGTAGAAATAAACCCCAAAATACATTCTGTTGCTTCTCCTGAGTACGGGGATACCACATTTTCCAGATCTCGCTTTTTTTCACAAAATTTTGAAAATTGAAAAAAAATTAAAAAAAAAAAAGTGTTTTTTCCACAAAAAATGCTTTTGAAAAATCGCTGCGCATACTGTGTGGAAAAAAAAAATGCAACACCCACCATTTTAATCTGTAGGGTGTCTGCTTTCCAAATATGGGGTCATTTGGGGGTTCAACGTAATTTTCTTGCAAAAAAAAAATATGTGAGGAGTGAAATCAAAAAGTTGCACCCTTAGAAATGGTGAAGGTGGTGACTTGTGACATAGGCTTCTAAATTTTGTGCATAAATGCCAGGACAGTACCCCCCCCCAAATGACCCCATTTTGGAAAGTAGGTGTCCCCATGTTTTGATGAGAGCAATGTTGAGCCCATGACACTTTTTTTTTTTTGCCCAAGAGATTGAATAATGAAAAAAAAGAAATATATATAGTGTATGTACCTTCTCCTCCAGCCATGAAACCAGTTATGTCATGTTCTCCTAAAGCGAGATGACACTGTATGGGCAGGGCTGTATAACTGGCGCTGGTTACAGTTTATTCTTTCATATTAAGTTGGTACTTTTTTTAAATCTTTTTTTATATTTTATGTTCTTTTAACTTATGCTAGGTCTTGTATTTTAGTTTGAAGAATGTATAGTATTTCCGGTTACACTCCAACACTGTCACTAGCTGTAGCTGCCCATGTGTAACATATTTGTAAAAGAGTTAAGCCCTCACTCAATATGTCATGTATTGTAGCTTGAAGAATTTGTGGTATTTCAGGGTACTTCTGAGTACTGACCCCATCAGTGGCTGACCATGTGTACCATATATTTGTAAAATAAAAGGTAAAGTCCCTAAAGGAGAAGTTTGGGATTCATGAAAAAAAAAATTATACTCAGCTAGGTGGATACAGCATTGGTCCGATGCTGGCTCTAAGACCGAGAACTGAGCGATCAAAGGTTGAGATCTTTTCGGAGCCTACACTAGCTCTGTGGACTTGAACCCGCTGTTGGCTGAAAACGGGTCACAGGAGTGCAGAATGAACTGCACTCCTCCTGTGATCCATAGAAGTACAGCCAAAAATAGCTTTTGGCTGTACTTCTTCTCCTTTAAGAATTAATACATTAGAGGTATCAGGTCCTCTTAGCAAGCTAACATTGTAAAACAAAACCTTCTATATACTTGCTGATAGCTGCCAGCCCAGATTATGTTCCTGTAGGAAGCAGTGCTGCAACTTTTTTCTTTTTCATAAAGTGCCAGTCTACATGGAGGGAGGAATTCTTTGAAGATACTGTTTCTCCTCCAATTCCTGCTTATGACTTATTGAGAGCACAAGACCTCTCAATGTAAGACGGGTATTTCTGTGAAGTCCAGCAGAGGTAATGAAAAACTGAGGGCAGAAACAAAGCAATCCTAGCAGTGCAGGGTAGAGCTCATATACTGTATGTGTGTGTATGTATGTGTGTAAAATATATATATTATGTATGTGTGTATGTATATGTGTGTGTGTGGCACCATAACTCCTGCGGGCGGCTATGTATTTTCTGGGCTTACCGATTACCTCCTCCTTGTAGCTCGTCGTTCGTTGTCTAGGGGTTCCCAGGGTTAGTACCCAGTAATTGCAGAGACCGATACTCAAAGTCCTTTTGAGGATTTTTATTTGCAAAAAAACTTTCAAACATAACACAGTCTCTTAGTTGGGAATAGAGGGCATGGGCTCAGGCACTTCACAACTGCTGACATCAAATAAATGTCTCCCAGAGAGTAGCCACTCGCAACTGGACTCTTCACTGTTGGATAAACCCTTGTCTGTAGATCTAGCAGCCAACAAGTGATTCAGAATTAGCACAGTCTCTGCCACAGACTAGGTTGTGAAACTTCAAGTGAACAATGTAAAAGCCTCTGCCACAGACTATGTTGTAACCGAAGCATGGGTTAGGAACTTTTCCTATGGTACCTGAATCTTCCAGCCGTTTCGGCGATACCGTGGAAAATGCAGATTCACCAGTGTCCAAACATCTCAGCTCCCAGGTTCTTACCGAGCAGCCAGCTTCATGGCCCTCCTCTGAAGAGTTATCCCCTGGTCACTTGTACGAGTTGCTGTGCCTCTCCAATCCTGAGAGGACACCGGGACACCTCAGAATCCTCCTACAGTTACTGGGCCTCGAACTAGCCAGTTCTGAGGCTCAGGAACGGATGGATCCCCACCCCAGACCATGAGGGCCTCTGGGGCTGGTTAGGGTGACCAGGCTTTCGGGGGCAGCAGACACTCCTGGGTCCGGGACCCCTCACAGGGTTGGTCCGGACCGGAACCAGGAATCAAAGAGCAAGTCGAACCCTGAAAACGTGACTTCAGCATCTTAAATACCCCTTCCCGGAATACACAGCGGGGCCAGATGGGCCCACTGATTGGCTCCGAGAAAGATTGGTACCTAATACGTCCAACCAGACTGTGTTTTCATCCTGTCACAGGTGCTCACCTCACCTATGACCAGGCAGAACTCTAGTACAGCCTAGCCAAACTGATGCCAAAGTACAAACTTAGAACAATTAACCCCCAGAACTCAGTTACAGTTCTGGAAAAAAAACTAATTTTAAAGAATAGCGCACACTTTAGAAACGTGCTATATATATATATATATATACCGTATTTATCAGTATATAACACACACTTTTTTCCCCCTAAAATCAGGGGAAAATCGTTGGTGCGTGTTATACGCTGATCCCCGTCGATTATAAGTGAAGCAAGTGCCGCCGATATACACATAGCCGAGTGTATTCGGCCAGGCTCGGCTCCTCACAGCTAAGCTCACAGTCACGCCCAGTCTCACCCTATGATGAACATAACACAGGTCCAATGGCAGGACTGGGCGTGACTGTGAGCGGAGTCGAGATACACAGGACATCCGGCTCTGTGTATTTTGGCGGCGCCATATTTAAACTGCAAGGCCGCAAAGACGCTGGGGCAAGGCCGCAAAGACACTGGGGCAAGGCCGCAAAGACACTGGACAAGGCTGCAGATGGACACTGATAAGGCTGCATTGATGGGCATTTAAATGTAAGTTTTGTTTTTTTTTTTTTTTCCTTTTAAAACTCCCTCCTAAACTTGGGGTGCGTGTTATACGCCGGCACGTGTTATACGCCAATAAATATGGGGTGTGTGTGTGTGTGTGTGTGTGTGTGTGTGTGTGTGTGTGTGTGTGTGTGTGTGTGTGTGTAATATATATATTATAACCCTTCAGTGTTTTTTCTTTTGAAGATAGAGGAGTGATATATGTGGGTGATATGTTTTACGGCCTCACCTGATCCTGTTGGCTTGTAAACTAGTTCCCCCCGTGGTGTACAAGTATGTATTTTTCTGCTGACAAATGGCATGTTTACTAAAATGATTGTTCTTGCGGATCCTGTGACAGTAAAGTCTGTTTTCATGGTTGGCTAACCTGTTCTTTTGAGAGAGAGATGGCAGTTATTCATCATTGGTTCAATGTCTCTAGACATATCAGACCAACACATTATCATTGCTGTTGTTGCTGTGAAGTAGTGAATGCCTTGGTGATCTGTGAATATCTTTCTATGCATTTTACAACTTCAGTGTTTTAGACATATATTGTCCCTTGTCATGGGTAGTTCTTGGAAATCAACAGCAAATGGCACAATGGCCCAAATTCATGTAAGATGGAAGTTGCTTGTGTGAATTATTTATTTTTTCCTGGGTTGGACACCTTTTCTCAAGAAACAACATAATTGCTAACCAATAGTCATTTGTGACGGGTTTGGGCTTATTAGTGTAGCGTGTATGACATGAGGTCACCAGCTTTCTCAACTTGTTTTATGGACTTTCTACATTAGTTGCAGTTAGAATTCAGTTTAGCAGTACCAAAGGTGTAATATTTTGCCACTTACAGTCCTTAGAATCGGTTGCTGCATTTGTTTCCATTTTTAAGTTTAGGTACTCTTTAAACTGTGATGGGGAATTCTCTTTGTCACTGCTGTAGGTATGACAGAACTATTGAACTATTGCAGTTGGCATATCCGGGTCACGGCACCAATGTAGTGATATAATATGTAGTTCGTAGATGGTTTGTAGTTATTAATAAGTATTGTCCCGCAGCAAACCCAATTCTCCCAGAGAGACACACTTTATTGACTTCCAAAACAGAACAGTCTTGCAACAGATGATAAAAATCCAACAGTGTATAATCATGACAACGAATATTTCTCCTAGACCTGTGCCTTCATAATTAAAAACCCTCCTCTGACAGATTAGACTGAATGTCTTCTAAAATACTGGTCTGACACTGGGGGGGGGGGGGGTTTCTGCTAAGTCAACCAAATGTTTACCATGAATACCCCCTCAAGTCTAATTACCATCAAAAAATACTTCTTCTATGGTCCTGCATTTTTTTATTTTATTTTTTTTTTATTTATTACAGGATTTATATAGCGCCAACAGTTTACGCAGCGCTTTACAATATTAAAAAGGGAGACAATACAGTTATAATACAATAAAATACAAGAGGATTAAGGGGGCCCTGCTCAGAAGAGCTTACAATCTAATAGGGTGGGGGAGGTGATACAAAAGGTTGTAACTGTGGGGAATGAGCTGATGGAAGTGGTAAAAGATTAGTTGGAGACATGATAGGCTTCCCTGAAGAGATGAGTTTTCAGGGATCGCCTGAAGGTAGCTAGAGTAGGGGATAGCCGGATAGGTTGAGGTAGCGAGTTCCAGAGAATGGGAGAGGCTCTGGAGAAATCCTGGAGACGAGCATGGGAGGAGGAGACGAGAGAGCTTGACAGGAGGAGATCTTGAGAAGAGCGGAGAGGACGGTTTGGGATATGTTTGGAGACAAGATTGGTGATGTAGCTCGGGGCAGAGCTGTGGATGGCTTTGTAAGTTGTGGTTAGTATTTTGAATTTAATTCGCTGGGCGATTGGGAGCCAGTGTAGGGATTGGAGGAGAGGGTTGGCAGACACTGAACGGTTGGTAAGGTGGATAAGTCTTGCAGCAGCATTCATGATAGACTGAAGAGGGTAGAGCCTATGGAGAGGCAGGCCAATGAGGAGGGAGTTGCAATAGTCAAGGCGAGAGATAACAAGGGAGTGAATGAGGAGCTTGGTGGTGTCATTTGTTAAAAAGGGGCGAATTTTAGAGATGTTACGGAGGTGAAGTCTACAAACTTTTGACAGCGATTGGACTTGAGGCTGAAATGACAAGTCCGAGTCTAGGATTACACCGAGTACCCTGGCGTGAGGGGAGGGACTGATGGTTGCATTGTTGATTTTGATGGAAAAGTCATGGAGGGGGGCACGGGCGGGGGGGAATATTAATAGCTCAGTTTTAGAGAGATTTAATTTAAGAAAGTGGTGCGACATCCATGTTGATATGTCAGTTAGTAAGTTAGTAATGCGAGAGGAGACAGAAGGAGTGAGGTGAGAAGTAGACAGATAGATTTGGGTGTCATCGGCGTATAAGTGGTATTGGAAGCCGTGGGTGGTTATCAAGTGACCAAGGGAGGAGGTGTAGATGGAGAAGAGAAGGGGTCCAAGAACAGAGCCTTGGGGGACCCCCACAGAAAGGGGCAATGGAGAGGAGGAGACAGAGTTGTAGGTAACACTGAAGGAGCGCTGTGATAGATAAGCAGAGAACCAGGATAGAGCAGAATCTTTGAGACCAAGGGAATAGAGTTTATTGAGAAGGAGCGGGTGGTCAACAGTATCAAAGGCTGCAGAGAGGTCAAGTAGTAGCAGTATGGAGTACTGGCTGTCGGATTTAGCAGTTAGTAAATCGTTAGTGAGTTTTAGTAAGGCAGTTTCCGTGGAGTGTTGCGAGCGAAAGCCAGACTGTAAAGGGTCAAGAAGGTTATTTTCACTGAGGTAGGAGCTAAGACGGTTGTAGACTAAGCGCTCTAGAAGTTTAGAGGAGAATGGGAGCAATGAGATGGGCCTTAAGTTATTCAGGTTGGTGGGGTCCAGGGAGGGCTTTTTAAGTATGGGAGTGATCTGCGCATGTTTTAGAGGGGAGGGGAAGGTGCCACTAGAGAGGGAGAGATTGAAGATGTGAGTGAGGGAGCATAGGATAGAAGAAGAGGGTGACCGTAGTAGTTGTGAGGGAACAGGATCCAAGGGACAATTGGTTAAGTGGGCATCTGAGAAAAGTTTTGTAACCTCTTCAATAGTAGCCAAGTCAAAGGAGGAGAGTGTTGAAAGTGTCTTTAGGTAAGGTATGTTGGGTGGGGAAGGTGTACGCACAGTGGAGGTATCCTCACGAATTGCATCAATCTTGTCTTTGAAGTGATTGGCAATCTCTTGGGCAGTGAGTGAGTTAGTGGGTAGAGGGGGTGGGGGACGAAGCAGAGAGTTAAAGGTTGAGAAGAGCCGACGGGGACTAGATGACAAGGTATTAATAAGAGAGACAAAGTAGGTTTGTTTGGCAGCATGGAGGGAGGAATTGTATTTTAGAAGGGCAGATTTATATAGGGTGAAGTCGTGCAGGCATTTGGTTTTACGCCACAGTCGTTCAAGAGCACGGCAATGTCTCTTGAGATTTCTAGTGTTGTCAGTTTGCCATGGTTGTAACGGTCGGGGCCTGATTCTGCGTGTGGTTAGTGGAGCAAGTGCATCTAGTGATGATGAGAGTGAACTGTTGTAGACAGAGGTGGCCAGGTCAGGACAGGACAGGGGAGAGATTATGTCATATAGATGGTCAGTAGCAGAATAGAGAAGAGATGGGTTAAAGTGGCGAAGGTTCCTACAAGTAATTGTTTGCTGCTTGGAGGGATGGTTGGTTGGAGGCAAGGATACAGTGAAACTGATGAGGTTGTGATCAGAGAGTGGAAAGGGGGTGTTGGTGAGGTTGCAGGGATTGCAGAGATGGGAGAATACAAGGTCAAGGGTATTACCATTGGAGTGGGTGGAAGTATGTGTCCATTGGGTTAGGTCAAAAGAAGAGGTTAAGTTGAGAAGTTTAGCTGCAGTTGGGCTGTTAACATTGACAGGAATGTTGAAGTCGCCAAGAATTATAGTGGGTATTTCAGAGGAGAGAAAGTAGGGTAGCCAGGCAGCAAAGTCATCAAGAAAGCGTGATACAGGTCCGGGAGGCCGATAAATTGCTGCAATCCTCAGAGAAATAGGAGAAAACAGACGGATACAGTGCATCTCAAAAGAAGGGAGGGATAGAGAGGGAGGGATAGGAAGGACTTGGAAGGTGCTTTGTGGGGATAGAAGGAATCCAACTCCACCTCCTTTCTGTCCATTAGGTCTGGGGGAGTGAGTCCAATGGAGGCCACCATGGGATAGGGCAGCAGGAGAAGCTGAGTCCAAATTTTGAAGCCAGGTTTCAGTTATGGTGAGTATGTTAAAGCCATGAGAGATGAAGAGGTCATGTATAGATGTAAGCTTGTTACAGATTGAACGGGCATTATCCTTAAGTTAGAACAATGTATCCTTTGAAATGTTCAACTAGGTTAAAAGGCCACACCTCACACACCTAGGTAGACTTGCATAAGATTTACACATCAAAGGGTCTTCAGCTGTCCCTTTTGATATGTTTGAATTCAGTTGGGTTTGACAACTCAACTGAATTTCTGGTCAATATGTTACTTTAATACAATATCCTACATAAATTGGCCAACACATTACAACAGGCATCACATTAGCCTATTCTCCAGAACAGGGCCGGGACAAGGGGTGGACAGAAAGGATGGCTGCCCTGGGCGCATGTATTGTAGGGATGGGGGAGCCACAAGTTATTTTTACTATAAGGCTGACAGGAGTAGTGACAGCAGATCAATATTTCTGTCAGCCCAGCACTGGAAGCGGCGAGGAAAGGAAGCGGTGCGGGCGGTGCTCTCTCTCCGCCTCCTCCTCCTGAGCTTGTACATAATGAAAAGGAGGGGGGGGTAATTTGGCATTTCTGCCCTGGGCACTGGATGATCTTGTCCTGGCACTGCTCCAGAAAATAAAATCAGCCAGAACTGTTGTCTGATCGTTGCTGTGCTGACAGTCTTCTATCTAGAGAAACTGTTAGGCCTTTTGCACACAGACGTAAACAATGCCATGTTTCTTACTGATCTGAACATGGGTGCATTGTTGTCTATGGAACAGCTGCATAAAGGTCAATAATACAGCGATAAGTACAGACGCGTAAATTAAAAATAGAAAATTGGACATTTTGAGTGCAGTAATATATGTTACAGGTGTATATTGGGACCCTAGCAACTAGAAGAGTATGAAGAAGAATTTCACACGTTACAGTCGCATGTTTACACGTGTTTGCACAAAGTCTTTACAGAACATTTTATTCAGGACTTTTCTGTCAACAAGATCCTGAGTATAAACAGCAGTAAATTATTACATTCGTGCCCAAGAGGCCTTATTGCTTGCACTGGCTAGTGTATGCTAGCAACCGTTCTCTATTTTAGGAACCTGACGGTTGTCATACACTATTTAGTGGTTTACTACCCTAACATGGTGTGCAGAAGAATAGATATTGGGTATTTATAAGAATCCCTGGTAGTCACATATGTAGGTTTTTTATTCCCATCACCTACAGGTTTTACTGATGTTTCCAAAAATACAAAATTTTTGGAAATGGCATGGCATGCCCGAGGCAACGCAACTAAAGGGATAGGCCCGAGTGACTTTCGGAGCCTACTGATCCAGGCGTGGTCCGGTGCCGTCTCATCTAAAAGGGAGAGGCCAAGCAAATGAAGGACCCCAGGGGAGGACCCTTTCAGGAGAAGACCGTGCGCAAGGCTGGTTTCTCTGAAGGAGCCTGGAGACTTAGTTGAAGGACGCAACCTGGATCAACACTCATACGGTATCGCCGGATCGGCTGAGAGAAACTGGTACCGTATGTCAGTTCTTTAAATTCATCCAAATCCCTCAGTAACGCTAAAGTGTAACTTACAAGTCTGTGGCAGAGACTTTACGGAGCATCCTACCAGCTGCTAGGCCTAGGGAGAGAGGCCTATCCGGGGGTTGTTGAATCCAGTTTGTGGAGCAGTTTTATCCTCTGGATTCTTCTAATATCTTCACCCTGCAATTTAAGTACCTGAACTCACCCCTAACCCTCTACCCTTTATTAAGAGACTTGGTCTTTTTTCTAAATAAATAACCTAAAAGAGGATTCAATGTCAGTTTCAACATTCTTTGGGCCTCTTTCCACGGGATCCCCAAGACGGAGAAGCAAGCAAGTGAGGTAACGGTAAGCCCAAATAAAACCAGCAGCTCCTTCGGGGTTAGTGCTACATGTATATGCAAGCTTCATACTGACTTCTCTTAAAATTATTTTTGCTTCTCTGGCGTTTATTTAACCCTGTGCTTATTTTTCAGTCCTACGTAACTGTTGTAGCAATTACCTCTACATAAATCCCTGAGCTGTTATAACCCTTGCATCTGACTCATTAGTAGGATTATTGTAATGGTTAGCTGTCTTCCGATTAAAATTTTATTAGTAAAGGTTTGTCAGTATTAAAGGTGACCTGGGGGCACAAAAACAGACATTTAAATATGCTCCTCAATAACCACACAGGATATTAATCATTTGCGATGCCTTTGCCAACCTAGATATTATCTTTAAAATATGCTGTGGAATGGGGCCCAGCAGGTCCTTTTATTTCAGAAGACCTATCAGGAAGGGCATGCCAGCAACCAAGATGGCAGCCGGAGAAGATCCCCTGTGCTCGATGTCCCATTTGAGCCACTACAGAATGGGATTCGACCACAAGTGCGCACGCGCACCTGGTGACAGCCCTTGGCGCCAAAGGGGCTATTTAAGCTGGCTCATTCCCCAAGATCAATGCTGTCTGGTCTACAGCGTTTCCTGTGTCTCGTGCTATCTGTTGCCTGTACCAGTTCCTGTTGACCTACCCAGTTTGCACCTGACTGCTCCTGTTATCTGCCTGCATCTGACCCTGGCTTGTTTTTGATTGTGCTCCTGCCTGTTCCTTCTGCCACCTTGCTGCCAGCCTGTTGCCAACCCTGCCTGCATCTGACGACGCATTTGCATCAGCACCTGTTCTGGACTTGTTCTCCGGTGCCTGATTCAGCCTGCATGCACCTGCCTGTGCTCCATTCATTACCAACACCAAGTTCCGCTAGCTGCTGTACCCAGGCTCCTGTCCGTGGTACCCAAGTACCAGCCTACTCCAGTCTCCAGCCTGTTAGCTGTTCCTTGTCGTCCTGCTGTGTCGGTGTTCCTCCACTGCTCTGCCTTCAGTTCCGGTTCAGCCTCCCTGCTAACAACTTGCCAGGCACTCGTGCGACTCTGCACTCCCGCACCACCTGTCTGCTCTACCAGTCAGAGGTGTAAGAGAGGTCTTCCTCTGCATAACGGACTCTACCATCAGGTACGTGACAAAACCACATGGTTGGTAGATATTAGGGATGGGCTCAGGCATGTTCACATCCTAGTCCCAACCCTCCTTAGCAGATCCGCCAGGAAGCCGTCACTGCACATCGCCAATCATAAACAGCCTAGTCACGTCGTGTGTATGTGAAGCTGCGGACTTGGAAATGCCTCGCTGCCTATGATTGTTGGTGTGCAGTGACGGTTTCCTGGTGGGATTGCTCAGGTGGGTTGGGACTAGGATCTGAACACGCCTGAGCCTATCCAGGAGCGGCCCCCTTAATTTGCATGCGGGAAGTGGGGACAGGATACCTGTCAAAGACAGGTGCAACTGGGCTAGTCTCTGAGTGCCGGGATGACTTAATCTCCTGCCAGCCAATGAAGAGGCCCAAAGGCACTCAGAAGAAGATGCTGGCAAGGCACTGTTGGACGGGTACTTGTGACCACTAGATGGAGCTGACAAAAACAGGAAATAAACACATGGATGTGCGAATGACATTTGCACATCCCCAAAACCCATTAACCTGCAACTTTTGAATTATTTTCATAATGTAAGGTCCTCTTTAACTTGTCAATGTTAAATGATCTCTTACATAGACAACATATCAAGTCTATAACTTCACTAACATGAAAGATAAGATGTAGTATGAAATGGTAGAAAAGAACCTCTATTTTACATTTCATCTTATCATTTTTGTGCTTGTCAGCATCGATATGTAAAATACAATATGTCAAGTTCACTAAACTCAAACCATAGACCAATTATAGTCTGTCCTTCAGGAAAAGTGCTAACACCATTTTATTCCCCTCACTTCCAGTGACACCCATTCTATTCAAGGTGACAGCTTGTCCACTGCATAATACAGTATATAAAAAGCCTAGTTCAACATTGTTTATTTGTTCATGAGCCAGAAAGCATTTTAGTTGTAATAAATCAAGTGTGCCTAGTGTTTGTTAAGCTTCTATATATAATGTAAATGATGAAAATGATCATGTTTAGTAACATGCTTGGTAATGCTTCGTTATTATACAAACAATTGTTTTAGAGCATATGTTTCCATATGCCCCTTCAGTAATGGAATAAGTAGGAGAGAGTGGAATCAATTTGCATGTGTCAGAACTCGTGGCAAATTCTGCTGACTTACATCACAGCAACATTCACAGACTGGTGACCAGAGGTTCTGCAACACATGGCATTTGTTAAGCAGGTCTGAATTTGTTGTCCCATTGTAATCTGTCACTTAGGAGCTCCAACAGGGACTCAGGAAAGGCAGTACTTGCTCCACCTGTTTAGTAAGACCCAACCGTGCACAAGTGCCACACATCTTTACCGGTCATCCAGCCCCACAGGCCATGGCCTCTTCCTGGTGATCCAGATCACCCTGAGCTGTGAGCTCACTATACAGCCCATACTGGTACAGTTTCTTGCCTGAAGCCTCTGCTCACTGGGTTTTCCACTGTACTGAGCAGGGAGTTGAGGCAAAAGCCCTGTACCTGGAAGGATTTGGGAGGAGAGCTCTGTACTAGGGGGTTTGGGGGGAGGAATTGCATACTCCTTAGTGCTGCACCCTATGTGACATGCACTCCTGGACCATGTACCTTGCGTAATACATGCTCCTGAGCCCTGCACGCTGTGCAATACCCACTTCTGAACATTTCACCCTGTGCAGTATGCGCTCCTGTGCCCTGCACCCTGTGCAATATGTGATCCTGTGTAATATGCACTGCTGGGCCCTGCACCCTGTGACATGCACACTCCTTAGCCCTATGCAATATGCACTCCTGAGCCCTGCACCCTGTGCAATATGCACTCCTGAGCCCTGCACCCTGTGCAATATGCACTCCTGAGCCCTGCACCCTGTGCAATATGCACTCCTGAGCACTGTGCAACACACACTCCTGAACTCTGCACCTTATGTGACACACACACTTCTGAGCCCAGCACAATAAATGAAGGGACTAACCTTTTCAAGCATCGGTCCATCCTCTATTCATTGATCCTGTTTCATTCATAGACTCTATAGTACAACAGTTGGGCGCTATTGATAAGTGCATCACACAGCTCCGTTGGCTCCCCCCCCTGCATCGAAAAATTATGATTTAAGGGGTAGGGGGAGGGGATTGATGGAGGAGAATAATAGAGGAGATGGCAGCACAAGGGACACATCCTATTGACTGTAGGTAAAATCCCTTGTGTGTAAGTCCCCTAGGCTAGTGTGTCCTGGAATGCTTTGTAGTTGGATAGTGTATATTCATCAGGTCCAGGAGGTTTTACCTGTATCCGTGCCTTTAACTGTTCTATTAAATTAATTGATTGTGATGGGGGTTGTCACGTACCTGGTGGTGCGAGCCCGAGATTGCAGGGAGAGGCCTCCCTTGCGTCTCCCACTCCTGGTCCCCTGGCGTGGGAACAGGAGAACCAGGAGTGAGGAGGAGCACGGGTGCCTGGCAGGATCAACAGACCGGTGAGCAGGAAGCAGGTTAGCAGAGCTGGCAGTATCTTTGGCAAGCAGGCTCCAGGTAAACTGGATAGCAGAGCTGGCAGGATCTTGGACAAGCAGGCTCACAGGTAAACTGGATAGCAGAGCTGGCAGGGTCTTTGGCAAGCAGGCTCACAGGTAAACTGGATAGCAGAGCTGGCAGGATCTTGGACAAGCAGGCTCACAGGTAAACTGGATAGCAGAGCTGGCAGGGTCTTTGGCAAGCAGGCTCACAGGTAAACTGATAGCAGAGCTGGCAGGATCTTGGGCAAGCAGGCTCACAGGTAAACTGGATAGCAGAGCTGGCAGGATCTTTGGCAAGCAGGTTCACAGGTAAACTGGATAGCAGAGCTGAAGCAGGCTCACAGGTAAACCGGATAGCAGAGCTGACAGGAACTGGACAGCGGCTTGGCAAGCAGGTTCACAGGTAAACTGGATAGCAGAGCTGAAGCAGGCTCACAGGTAAACCGGATAGCAGAGCTGACAGGAACTGGACAGCGGCTTGGCAAGCAGGTTCACAGGTAAACTGGATAGCAGAGCTGAAGCAGGCTCACAGGTAAACCGGATAGCAGAGCTGACAGGAACTGGACAGCGGCTTGGCAGGCAGGTTCACAGGTAAACTTGGATAGCAGAGCTGACAGGAACTGGAAGCAGGAAACAGAACCACTGAATGGGCTGGAGACCAACAGGTGATCAGGTTCGTTACAGGAATCAGACTGCAAACTGGACAGAGACTTTGCAGGGAACCAGAGTTCATCAGAGAAGTCAGGTAATGAATCTGAACTGGGAGCAAGGTACAATGGATCAGGCAGGAGGATGGTCATAGGAAGCCGGGTCGGGTACAGGCAGAAAGCTGGATAGTCTATGGCAAGCCGGGTCAAGGAACAGATATAACAGGATCAGGTTTTATTACACCACAACGCTGTATAGCAGACAGCAAAGACCGTCTGCACAGGTCAGGCTTAAATAGGCCGGCTGGTGCTAACTAGAGCGCGCGCCCGTCTCCCTGTGCACGTGCCCGCGCCCGGGCACGCATGCGCAATGGAATCTGAGGGCCGGGACGGCCCGGGTTTAAGTTTCTGGCAGGATCTTCATGACATTGCCCCCCTCCTAGGGGCAACCTCCGGGTGCCCCTCTGGGCAAATCTCTCAGGATGTGCTCTCTTAAAGGCTTGAACTAGACTCTTAGCGTGGATATTACACTTGGGCTCCCAGGAATTCTCTTCAGGACCATATCCCTTCCATTTGATCAAGAACTGATTCTGATGTCTCCTTCTTCTAACATTTAGTATGGCCTCCACTTCATATTCTTCCTCGCCATCTATCAGGACTGGATCCGGGGGTACAGTCCTTCTGTTGGGAAAGGGGTTGGGAGTGGAGGGTTTCAACAGAGAAACATGAAAGACCGGATGGACCTTGAGGGAGTCAGGAAGTTCCAACTCATAGGCTACTTCATTAATTTTTCGTTTGACTGGGAAGGGACCTAAAAACTTAGGGCCCAGTTTTTTCGAGGGACAAGCCATCCTCAGATTCAAGGTAGAGAGCCATACTGTGTCACCCGGTGCCAGTACCAATTCTCCACGCCTCTTTCGGTCAAAGACCGTCTTGTTATGTTCCTGGGTCCGGGCCATGGTGTCCTGCAGGAGTCGGTTATTGGAAGCAAAGAAGTCAATCTTTTTCTGAACTGCGGGCACAGTACATTCGGGAAGAGAATTGGGCAGGAATGAAGGATGAAAACCATAGTTGGCGAAGAAGGGCGTCTGTTGGGTGGCCGAGTGGATAGCATTGTTATATGCAAATTCGGCAACTGGTAACAGGGAGATCCAATCATCTTGGGAGAAGGAAGAAAAGCACCGTAGATATTGTTCCAGGGTCTGATTGGTTCTTTCGGTCTGCCCATTGGTTTGAGGGTGATAAGCGGATGAAAACGATAGTTCAATGTTGAGGGCCTTGCAGAGCGATTTCCAGAACCGAGAGGTGAATTGTACCCCTCGGTCGGACACTATGTTGGCCGGTACCCCATGGAGTCTGATGACTTCTCGGATGAACACTTGTGCGGTTTCTGAGGCAGAAGGGGTGCCCTTCATAGGAACAAAGTGTGCCATCTTTGACAGACGATCAACTATCACGAAGATCGTAGTGTGGTCCTCTGCTGGGGGTAGTTCCACGATGAAGTCTATGGACAGCATTTTCCAGGGACGATCTGGGACTGGCAATGGCTTGAGTAGGCCCCAGGCTTTGGTTCTGTAACTCTTGCTCCGTATACACACAGTGCATGTTTCCACAAATTTCCTGCAGTCTTCCCTTAGCTGAGGCCACCAGAAGGTACGTTGTACCAATTCAGTGGTTTTGGTGACACCGAAGTGTCCGGCAAGTCTATGATCATGGCACAATTCCAGGACGGTTACCCGCAGACCCTCGGGAATGAAAATCTTATCCCCATGCCACAATAGCCCATCCTTGGCCCGCAACCCAGGACCGGGAGTGGGTATGAGGCCACTGGAAGCCTGCCTGAGCCGGGACAGCAGGTCTTCCTGTAGCAGGAGGAAATTTCCAGGGGCAAGGATAGTGTCTGGAGGGGAACCATCCTGGGATTTGTGATACATACGAGACAGAGCGTCCGGCTTCGCGTTTTTGGAACCCGGACGATAGGTCACGTGAAAAGTAAAACGAGAGAAAAATAAGACCCAACGGGCCTGTCTAGGTTTCAACCTCTTGGCAGTCTTCAAGTACTCTAGATTCTTGTGATCCGTGAAGATCAAGATTGGATGAGTGGCCCCTTCCAGCAGGTAGCGCCATTCCTCGAGGGCGGTCTTTATAGCCAGTAATTCCCGATCTCCCACATCGTAGTTCTTCTCGGCTGGGGACAGTTTTCGTGAGAAGAATGCCACGGGGTGTAGCAGGGCCTTGATGGCCTGTCTCTGGGACAGGATGGCCCCTACAGCTATCTCCGAGGCATCCACTTCTAAAACAAAGGGTAGAGAAGGATCTGGATGCTTCAGGATAGGAGCTGAGGTAAAGAGCCCTTTGAGGGCCTCAAAGGCCCCCTGGGCCTCAGGAGACCAATGAAAACGGGTACTTTGTTTGGTGAGTTGAGTAATGGGTGCCACTATGGCCGAGAATCCCTTGATGAATTTGCGATAAAAATTGGCGAAGCCAATGAATCGCTGGATCCCCTTTTTATCTGCGGGAACAGGCCAGTCCAGGATGGCTGAGATCTTCTGGGGGTCCATCCGGATGCCTCTACTGGAGATAATCAAGCCTAAGAAGGGTATGCTTTCTACCTCAAAGAGGCATTTTTCGGCCTTGGCATAGAGGCCATGTTGCCAGAGGCGGCCCAGAACACTTTTAACATGTCCACGATGCAACTCTAGGGAGGAAGAGAAAATTAGTATGTCATCAAGATAAACAACAGCAAAAACATCAAGGAAGTCCAGAAGCACATCGTTTATGAAAGACTGGAAGGTAGCGGGGGCGTTACAGAGTCCGAACGGCATCACCAGGTACTCAAAGTGCCCAAATCGAGACCGAAATGCCGTCTTCCATTCATCCCCATCCTTTATACGAACTAAATTGTATGCCCCTCTGAGGTCCAGTTTGGAAAAGATGGAGGCTGTGCCAAGCCTCTGAAACAGTTCAGGTACCAGGGGAAGCGGGTAGCGATTTTTGACAGTGACCTCGTTTAGGGCACGATAGTCCACACAGGGTCTGAGAGAATGGTCCTTCTTCTCTACGAAAAATATTCCTGCATCTGCAGGAGACGTAGATGGGCGGATAAAACCTTTTTTCAAGTTATCATCAATGTAGTCTTTTAATTTCCCCTGCTCCACCTCTGTTAACGGAAAAAACCCTACCGAAGGGAATCTTGGCCCCGGGAAGGAGTTCAATGGGACAGTCATAGGGCCTGTGGGGTGGCAGCACCTCTGCCCTTTGTTTGCTGAACACATCCAGGTAGGCATGGTAGGCTTCGGGGATGGACTGACGTAGACCTGCCTCGGTTTCTAGGCAGAGCAAAGCGGAGGGTCCTGCGGGGACCATGGAGCCGCAGGACCTTTGGCAGTAGGGAGAGGAAAAGGCCACTTCTCCTGTGGACCAGTTGATGACCGGGTTGTGTGCTTGCAGCCAGGGGATCCCTAGAATGACTGGGAACAAGGGAGAAGAGATTATGTCCAGACGTAACAGTTCCTGATGTGACTCTGAGATCACTGTGTGCAATGGGGCAGTCTCCTGAGTCACTGGGCCAGATTTAATGGTGGACCCATCCGCCAGATGGACGGACAGGCCCTGTTCCCTTGGACGGAGAGGAATTCGATGCCGGGCAGCAAAAACCATCTCCATGAAGCAACTACAGGCCCCAGAGTCAATGATAGCGGTGGTCCGCAGGGTCCTTCCTGGGAGCTGGAAGGAAACCGAAAGGGCAAGATGAGATGAAACCCCGGTCACAGGATCCACATAACTGGAGAGAATAGTGGGGAACTTACGGAGTTTAGCTGGGCAATTCCGGACATAGTGACCAGGCTCTCCGCAATACAGGCACAGATTGTTGCTGCGGCGTCTCTGGCGTTCTGCTGGAATGAGAGAGGGCCGCAGGAGTCCAAGTTGCATGGGTTCTGATGCCGAGGAAGTATGAACAGGTTTAACAGAGGGAGCAGTGCGGAAATAACTTGGGGCCCTGGGGAGCATCCAGGTAGGTCTAGGGGACCCCAAGGTTCGTTCGGCCCTACGCTCCCGTAGGCGCTGGTCAATTTGGATGCTTAGGTCTATGAGGGAGTTCAGGGTCTGGGGCACCCCTACTCTGGCGAGCTCATCCTTGAGCGCGTCTGAGAGGCCCATGCGGAATTGGTGACGAAGAGCAGCATCGTTCCAGTCGGTGTCGGCACCCCAACGCCTGAACTCAGCCACATAGTCCTCTGCTGGTCTTCGACCCTGTTGGAGAGAACGTAGGGCGGCTTCCGCAGTGGTTGAGAGTTGGGGGTCCTCGTATAACTGTGCCATGGCGTCAAAGAAGGTGGAGAGACTGGTTAATGCTGCATCTTTTTGTTCCACGAGACGGTGGGCCCAGATTTGGGGATCCCCAGTCAGTAGGGCTACCACAAAGCCCACCTTGGTGGTCTCTAGAGAAAAGGTCCTAGGTTGCAAAGCAAAATGGAGTTCACAGGAGTTGCGGAAAGTTCTGAAGCTACTACGGGCACCTGAAAATTTCTCTGGAGTAGGAACCATGGGCTCAGGTGGTAGCATCACTATAGTCTGGGTAGATGCAGGCCCCGTTGGGGGTATTGCCGGGTGAGGAGTTCCTTGGGTACTGGATGGACCAGACAAGGCCAGTACCCGCTCCTCCAGCCGGGTGTACCCTTGCTGGAGGTTCTTCACCGCCTCGGTCAAACCTGCCAGGTGTTGGCATAACCCCTCCATGGCAGGGGCTCCCTGCTCGGGCTCAGACATGGCTGTCTGCTACTGTCACGTACCTGGTGGTGCGAGCCCGAGATTGCAGGGAGAGGCCTCCCTTGCGTCTCCCACTCCTGGTCCCCTGGCGTGGGAACAGGAGAACCAGGAGTGAGGAGGAGCACGGGTGCCTGGCAGGATCAACAGACCGGTGAGCAGGAAGCAGGTTAGCAGAGCTGGCAGGAACTTTGGCAAGCAGGCTCACAGGTAAACTGGATAGCAGAGCTGGCAGGATCTTGGACAAGCAGGCTCACAGGTAAACTGGATAGCAGAGCTGGCAGGGTCTTTGGCAAGCAGGCTCACAGGTAAACTGGATAGCAGAGCTGGCAGGATCTTGGGCAAGCAGGCTCACAGGTAAACTGGATAGCAGAGCTGGCAGGATCTTTGGCAAGCAGGTTCACAGGTAAACTGGATAGCAGAGCTGAAGCAGGCTCACAGGTAAACCGGATAGCAGAGCTGACAGGAACTGGACAGCGGCTTGGCAAGCAGGTTCACAGGTAAACTGGATAGCAGAGCTGACAGGAACTGGACAGCGGCTTGGCAAGCAGGTTCACAGGTAAACTGGATAGCAGAGCTGAAGCAGGCTCACAGGTAAACCGGATAGCAGAGCTGACAGGAACTGGACAGCGGCTTGGCAAGCAGGTTCACAGGTAAACTGGATAGCAGAGCTGACAGGAACTGGACAATGGCTTGGCAGGCAGGTTCACAGGTAAACTTGGATAGCAGAGCTGACAGGAACTGGAAGCAGGAAACGGAACCACTGAATGGGCTGGAGACCAACAGGTGATCAGGTCCGTTACAGGAATCAGACTGCAAACTGGACAGAGACTTTGCAGGGAACCAGAGTTCATCAGAGAAGTCAGGTAATGAATCTGAACTGGGAGCAAGGTACAATGGATCAGGCAGGAGGATGGTCATAGGAAGCTGGGGTCGGGTACAGGCAGAAAGCTGGATAGTCTATGGCAAGCCGGGTCAAGGAACAGATATAACAGGATCAGGTTTTATTACACCACAACGCTGTAGAGCAGACAGCAAAGACCGTCTGTAAGCTTTGCAACGGTTGTGCACGTGCCCGCGCCCGGGCGCGCATGCGCATGCACAATGGAATCTGAGGGCCGGGACGGCCCGGGTTTAAGTTTCTGGCAGGATCTTCATGACAGGGGTTTTCGAAAGAGACTGAAACTGGTACGAAAATATTTTTTTTTCTGATGCATTCCTATTGTAACACGTACAACCTATACTTTGATATGTCCAATTTAATATTAAACAGCCGGTGTGCAAACCACTATCCATTATCGTGTAACTTTCAAGTAGAGGAGGACATGCTTAGGATTCATGATTTGGGATTCTTTGTTTACACAAATTACACCTGAAAATAACACCAATCAAATTGGATAAGAACACAGCATCTAGTGCTTTACCCTGATATTTCTCTCTAATGTCTTTATCTCTCTCTTCACTGTTACAAATACTACACAGTGGTGGTATTTATGGCACTAGAGGAAGAAATATTTCTGTGTATTCCTTTTAAGGACACAAAAGACCTAAATACATTCTGAAGGCAAACTGGAGTATATAGTAGCAGCATACGGGTGATATTAAATTGTTTTTCTTTTGAACTGTCTGCAGGCACTATACTAAAATAGAAATCTAGATGTCCCCTGCCCAGATATTAAACTCGGCAACTACATCCCTCTAGGTCTTCTCTCTGATGAAGCTTGTTTTTGAAGTTGACCTTTAAACAACGTTAAATTGGTAGGTTAAAAGTAGAAGTGACAAATACCATGGAATGTATTTCATGGGCTTTCATTGACTACTCCTGGATAAGCAAATATTGTCTAAATATTGTTTATTCCTACTTAAATCTTGGACGCACGCTCAATGGTATACAATGTATTATCAGTTACTGCCACCTTTTGAAGCAAAGAAATGGTAATCTTCTTCCTCTTGTGCCTAGTGTAATTTGCAAAGGTTTGTCAAAAGAAAGTGGCCAGATATAAAAGACACACATTTATGCAGCTAGGTATATAATAATACATAACTTAATTTTTTTTCTAAATGCAACTAGTGTAATTTTTCTAGATTTGACTTAGTATCAGCCTCTTTAAATCCCATGTACAGTAGAACCCAAGGGGGCAGGGCTATGAGCCAATCGGATGTTTTGCCCACAAATGTGATGACCAGGAATATGCTGATTTGAGGTGAGAGCAGAGTGAGTAGAGAGATGACCTTTTCAGTGTGGCTTGCCTTCCATTTTCAATCGACATGCTGAGTGTGAAGATGGAGCACCACTGACTCTTTCTACAGTCAATAACTGTAACAAAAAATCATGCCACACCAAAACAAATTATAGTAGTGCTTTCTGCCCAGCTGTGCTACGTGGGAGGGCGAGCCGGCCATATACGGTTTGACTCTCCGCCGGTTCAGCATGAATCGGCTGAGATTCGAACCGTTAATGGGCAGGCTGAATGTACCAAGTTGATTGATCAATCCACTTGGGTAGAAACAGCCTGCCGGATTCTCTTGTGATTATTGCTGATGCCTGCTATAGCTTCTAGCGATTAAACACTCTTCTCCTGGTGGGGCGATGGCCCCCCCTGCCCTTCCCCACCTCCCCGCCAGGAGAAGACAATTGCTGATTCCCCTGTCAGCACTGCCTGTGTTCAGAGAATCATGCAAATTTTTGCAGGAAAGAAATTTGCACCTTGTATGGCCTGCTTTAATCTCAGAACTGAACGCACATCCTTTGGTAAGTATTTTAACCTCTCTTTATAGTATTTCATGTCCGGTTTGCCTGGAATTCAGCTTTATTGCTTTTAAAAAAAAAAAAAAAACATACTTATAAATGACATACTAAATAAATGCGTAAACTAATGAAATTACTGATATTCATATTTCACTTTCTATCTGTTCTATTGTATTTTGCTTTTAGGTGTCCAGGCTAGCTGGAGTTTTAATGAAGTATGGTGTCAAGAAAGGAGACAGGGTTGTCATATATATGCCAATGATACCACAGGCAATGTATACAATGCTGGCATGTGCAAGAATTGGAGCTATACACAGCTTAATATTTGGAGGATTTGCGCCAAAGGAGTTATCAGTGCGCATTGACCATGCAAAGGTAACAATTGTATTCAGTATGTCAATATCTGTGTTAAACTGATCTGGTGGATATCAGAGATTAGGTTTGATTTTTGTAGAGGAATCATATTGAGGACATAAAAGAGATATATAATTGACAATAAAACATGCATATACATAAAACCATAGAAGTAGAAACGTTATCACAGACGTACCAAAAGAAGCCTGTTGAGTCATCACAACAGTGACCACAAGGCATGGTCTGAGATTTTAATCAGACAAAGGGAGCCTTAAAGATCTCTTCTGCTTTGCTGTCTCTTTAGGTAACCCACAGAGCTTTGGGGACCTTTGTCATGCAAAGGGTTCTGTTCACACCTGTGCAGGTGCGACTGTGACTGCACATTTTTGCGCATTGCGTTTAGGGCAGCCCATTTAGTGAAATGGGCTGTGAACACAAGTGAAAGCACCTAGTTTTTTTTTGTTTTTGTTTTTTTTTTTTTTAAAACCAGCATCGCCAAAACAAATTATATCTTGTTACCATCCATTTTTGGCACATGATCTTGTACATGCGTTAGCAAGGTGAATAAGGGTGCAATTTAGAAAGCCTCTGTAAAAGCCTGAAAAGACAATGGGTCAGTTTTTGTGCATTGTGGGAAAGTACACAATTTTGTGCATCACACAACTGTGAACCTAGTCTTAAACATTTACTTTCCACCGAAATATATGCTTTTTAAACCAAAAAAATAAAACTGAGAATTACAGGAAGATTATAAGCACCCTTTTTGGACCTGTGCATTGCAGTAATGCAATATATATGGAGAAGCATGATGCAGCTTATTTCAGTTTGAAAGTTAACCCGATGCACCTTGCCAGTGAAGGTCAACACGCATGCATTTCAGCGCAACACAAAAAGGAGGTGTGGACCATCTATGTCTTGTGGCTCCTTATGTTCTTAACCCAAAGCAGCTGACTGTATGAAAGGGCCCTAAAGAGACACTGCTCTTATATTCAGTTTAAACGCTGGTTTGGAATATGGATATATATATAGAGAGAGATTTTCACAATTTTGTGCTGTGCCTCTGTTAACTCCAGTCTTTGCTCTTTTGCAGAGATGGTGGCACTGCTAACATTTTCGGCATCCAACATTTTCAGATGTGTATGATGCTCACCGTGGCTTCCCCTTCTCCAGCTGTACATTACTAGCAAGTTAGCAAGTTTCTGCAGCTGGGACATGAAAGTAATATAGCAGCTACAGAAGGGGGTGGTTGGTAGGCATGCACCCAACACATCTGATCTGTAGGATACTGAGGATTCTGATGGCACCACTAACATGTAATGACCGTGTCTCTTTAGGCTGCTATAAATGTAACGTGTCAAAAATTTACATGCTATAGCTTGCTATGTCAAATTGAATTTTCTACCATAACTGTTCACTTATTGAGTCTGTTTATCATGACCCTGTTTCTTAATGGTTGCCACAATCCCTACTAGAAGTAAAAATTTAATGTATATGTTTCTGCAGCCCAAGTTAATTGTGACAGCATCCTTTGGCATCGAACCTGGCAGGAAAGTGGAGTACATTCCGCTTGTGGAGAGAGCACTGGAACTGACATGGCACAAACCAGAGAAAATTCTTATTTATAGCAGACCCAATATGGTGAGTAGCAATATAACACCTGATTTTTCTCTCCCATTTTTTTTTTTTTTTGTAGAGTTGCTTCTAACTCTGTAAAATAGGGCATTTATTAATAAATTCACCCCTGCATAAGATTTAGAATGCTACAGAAGTTAAAGTTTTGTTTACCATTACAAAGGAAACGTGAGTCATACTTTGTCAGGTTGAAGCGCTCATTAGCTTATTTTACCCGACTGTTGCTGTTTGGATGACATTTGAAAAGGAATATTTGTTGTATTCCTTTGTGTCCCAGTGGAAAGAAAGCAAGAGAAAAAAAAGCTCTTTTGTAAGCTATCGGAAATCTGATTTAAGCAAACATTAAACTCTGAATTTGTAGAGTTTCTCCCAGAAGATATAAAACATGCTTTATGAACGACCTGTAAATGCTATTGACAAGTGACTGCAAAAAATAAATAAAAAGATGCTTGTAATAAGAAGCCATGGGTACGGTGCATAACTGATATTTTAAGTGGTGAAGGATAAATTATACTTTCTAAAAATAGACTTCTAATAGCATGATAATACTACACTGTTCTGAAAAGTTATAAGCTTAAAGTCATTAACAGGCTCATCTGTGTGAAGAATTGCACATTAGTGCTTTATCGTAATAGCGTAATGGGTGCATCCTAAAAGTTGGTTTATATATAATAGTAATGCATTGTGTTTTTTTTTCTTTTTTCTTTCATTGTGTTGGCCAATAATTATTGCAGAAAGTTTGGTGTTTGGGTGATCGGCTAATGTAAGATATTAAATATGCAAGGTTCCCTTTTCAGACATTACACTATTCTCTAACATTGTATAATGTCTGAAGAACCCAATGGGCCTTTAAAGCTGAACTCCAAGAAAGGTTTTTATTGAGTAGTTTCGTGCTGAAAAAAAAGGAAATTTTATTTTATTTCAGCAGTTTGACCTCTGTCTCTTGATGGGTTTTAATACTTGTTCTAGTGGCCAATTAGCCCTATTCCAGCGTCTTGATTCTCCTTACTTTTGTGCACGTTTTCTTATTGATGCAATTTAGTACAAGTGGCAAAATTGGCATTCTCCACATTAAGCAGATAGACCTGGCTGCCTGTGCCACCTGCACCAGTTTCTATTTCAGAATGAAAAAGAAACTACAGCAGGTTTACCACAATTACCAGGGGGGATGCAGCATTTTTCCATATAGAAACCTGCCACAGATAACCGCCAGGTCTGACCTTGTTGTACAGGATGTGATCTCTCAGCAGACAGAGCCTGAAGGGTTAACAACACTCCTCCCTTCCTCCCTTCCTCCCTCCCCCCTTCCTCTGTGAGACAAATTGGGGGGGGGGGGGGGTGGGAGATTGGAGCATGTAGCTAAAGTTCTCTGTTTCAATGTTATCGGTGCTTTTCTCAGACACCCACCGCAATAGCCTCCTAGTTTGGTAATACCTCTGACTTTATCCTGCTTTCATTGAAATTTAGTGGTGTAATACCTCTCCCAATCAGATGCACCCTTTACACAACCACGCCAGTTTAAAATGACCTTGAGTATATTGAATGTAAGTGAGTCAACAAAGACAAGGTTATACAACTAAGATCACAACCGTATAGTAATTTACTACTTTGCAGTGCAGTCATAAAACAGACCTAAATATGGAGATTTTTCACTAAAGGTGACTGTGCCCAGATTCCTCCACCATTTATCAGTTGACTTGTACAGGACCACTAGTCCAAACAGAGTAGCTACAAGAATCTCAAAACTTCAGAGAGCTAGGCTACCTCTGAGACTCAGGGATGGCCCTGCTAAATCAAAGTTTCCCCCAGGGCTTTGATGTATGCCAAAAAAATAAGATTTTTATAAAATAAATAGTGAGACAAGGGCTGATAATTAAGACAAGATGAGATTGTCCCCAAACTGTAATTTTTTTTTTTTTTTGCTAGCTTAGTTGGGGCCCCTTTTTGATGGTGCACAAGTGGTAAACCTTGGTTAGGTCCACCAATCCTTCTAGAGGTGTTTTGGAAGGTGATACTTTAGAAAAGAAATGGAAACACTGATAGGTGAAGACAATTTAAAAGAAGCTCCAATGGGGGAGAGAGTGTGAAGAATTATATTTCTACTGAATGTCCTAAGGCATATGATATAGTAATATCTGTTTGTTTATGTAATTTGTGTAAAATGGGTTTGACAACTCTGTCTCATCAATCCTTGTTTGCTGGTCTTAATGGCAGAGGGACCCCTTTCAGCTTAATAGCTCAAACTCTATACCTGATGTATGACATATGATGAGGGATGACCAGGTCTACACTGAGATGTAAAGACAGCAAGTGATTGGCAAAATTTGCCTTGACACACTGAGAAGTCACAATACTTACTTGGAGTTCACGACTTAATTTACTGAGGAGCGTATACAGAATTATAATGTCAAACTCCCTTCAAGAAATAACCACCTACCACACCTTGTTATAATGGTAGCCCCTGGTGAAGCTGACAACTCACTCTGGGATTGTTGCTGATTGTTCAAAATGGCTGCTGTCCTTTTTCTGAGGTAATGGTGCCTGCAGGTGAAACTGACAGCTTTGTTGACTGTTAAAGATAGCTGCTGTCCTCTCGCTGTGGTAATGGTGATGGCAGTAGGACAGGAAAATCCACCAGGCTCGTTGCTCAGATCCCTTTGACCTCCCTCTTCTCTAGTCTGACCCAAAGTTCCACTCACTCTATAGACAGAGCCTAGCCAACAGCACATGCACATGCGTAGATGTGACCGAGCCAAGTTATATCCCTTCTGTCTTTAAAACCACTTTTAAGGCATTTGACACTGACTTAGTGAAGATGTCACAGAGTCTAAAATACGGTATGGAAATGGTTTATTTAATAATGTAATCAGCATGTTAATGAGGAGTTGAGGGAAGAACCTACAAGGGCAAAATAAGTTGTATAAACCAAATTAGCATCAGCTGTAACGCAGAAAACCCTTCTGTTTGATACATTGCTGCATTTTCTACAGATTTCCAATTAAAACAGGTTAGAATGGTCCAAAACAGCAAATAATTATAAATATTTCCAGCCAAATGCATTACCTATACAGTATTGTTAGTATACCAATTTTCTTTTTATACAGGAACAAGTCAGTCTTACTCCTGGGCGAGATATTGACTTTGCAGAAGAGATTGCAAAAGCTCATCCTCATGATTGCATTCCTGTCGAATCTGGTCACCCGCTCTATGTGCTCTATACATCAGGCACAACAGGCGTTCCAAAGGTAATGCAAACTTTGTCTGTGTCATACTTTCATTACGTTTGTTTATTTGTTCTGAAAACTTACCACACAGTTTATTGAATAAACTGTTGTTCTCCTCTTCTATCTGTTCTGCTCATCCAACCTTTTACATAATCTAGAAAAAGAGGAGACATTGGGGAAGATTAACTAAAGCTAGAGCATGGAAAATCTGGTGTAACTCTGACTAGAAACCAATCGTCTTCCAGGTTTTATCATCAAAGCTGAATTAAACAAGCTTAAAAGAGCAGCTGATTGGCTACCATGCAGTTGCCCCTAGTGTAGTTTTATTTGAATGAGGGGGAAAAAACAGACAAGGACGTTTGTTTTTTTTTTTTTATACCTACTATGCTGTAACTTTCTTTTGACATAGATAACTATGCATTTGCCGTATAGTAAAACAGTTCTTGGCTTGTCTTAAACATAGGGTGTAGTAAGATGCACAGCTGGGTATGCCGTCATGTTAAACTGGACAATGTCAGCCATCTATGGACTGAAGCCTGGTGAGGTAAGGGTCAGCTTCTGTTTTACATTTCCAGCTATTGCACATTGAATATCAAATTGTAGCCTAAAGTCTACTTTTGTTCCAGGTATGGTGGGCTGCTTCTGATTTAGGCTGGGTTGTTGGACATTCATATATCTGCTATGGACCACTACTGCATGGTAACACATCAGTATTGTACGAGGTAAGCACTGTTAACATCCGTATGTTATAAGCCAGGTTATCATTATGAATTTGCAACTCGTACAGTTTATAGATGTATAGAATATGATCTCACCCCTTCTAAAGCGTAGATAATGATTTTTATTTGCATATAAAGCAGGTTTTATATGGGAGACATCTTTTTAAATATTAACCTAACCATGCCCTGTAGATGTCCTCATTTACTCCACAACACTTTTGTTATTCTCCAATTATTGTGAGAGCTACATGGAAGTAAAGGCACCATGTATATTGGAAAATCATAAAACCTGAAAATGTCCTCAATTATGCCATAAAATATTTATTTCTTCCAATTATTGTAAGAGATACAAGAAAGTAAAGCAACCATTTTCCATTTATGGTGGACATCATAAAACCTGTCCTTACCTTATTATTTTCTAAATTTTCCCCCTTAAGATAAGAAGTGTTAGTCTGCTGTCTCTTCTGCCAGGTGATTATTTTCAGGCACTTTTTGCACACAGAAAGAACTGTTACCCTTCAATATTCATTCTCAAGCTACCTTAACCACTTCAATACAGGGCACTTATACACCTTCCTGCCCAGACCAATTTTCAGCTTTCAGCGCTGTCGCATTTTGAATGGCAATTACGCGGTCATACAACACTGTACCCAAACAACATTTTTATCATTTTGTTCCCACAAGTAGAGCTTTCTTTTGGTGGTATTTGATCACCGCCTGCGTTTTTTTATTTTTTGCTAAACAAATAAAAAAAGACCGAAAATTTTGAAAAAAATTAAAGTTTTGCTTTGGTTTCTGTTATAAAATTTTGTAAATAAGTATGTTTTCTCTTTCACTGATGGGCACTGATAAGGCGGCACCGATGAGGTGGCACCAATGAGCGGGCACTGACGATGGGCACTGGTAGGCGGCACTGATGGGTGGCACTGATATGCAGCACTGATGGGCATTGATAGGGGGCACTGATGGACACTGATAGGCGACACTGGGCACTGAAAGGTTGCAAAGATGGGTACTTATGGGTGGCACTGATAGGCGGCACTGCTGGGCACTGCTGGGCACTGATGGGCATTGATACGTGGCACTGATGGGCACTGATAAGCGGCACTGATAGGCATCCCTGGTGGCACTGGCAGTGGTAGGCATTGTGATTGGGCACTGATTGGCAGCTGCCTGGGCACAGATTAGCATTTCCCTGGGGGTCTATGGGGGGCATACCTGGTGGTCCAGTGTGGATGGCCATCCTGGTGGTTCTGGGCGGCATGATGGTGGTCCTGGGTGGGATCCGAGGGAGGGCTGTGCTAATAAACAATCAGCACAGACCCCCCCCCCCCCCGTCAGGAGAGCAGCCGATCTCCTCTCCTCGCGTCTGTCACGATGCGGCTACCTCAATTTGCACTTATCTATAGTTCCTTATTGGTAATATTGAATATTTTGGGTGGTGTCTTATGTTCTGCCTTGTGTGTTTGTTGTTTGTCTTTGTCCCCAGACAACATTGATTAACTGTTTATGCATTTTTTATTATTTCCCTGGGCTCTCCTGTGTGGCACTTGGCACTGTGCCTTCTTTCTGACACAGTGCACATTTTTACATATGCTCCTTTTGGCCACTGAGTCCCACTCGACCTGAGTGTGTGGATAAATACCCGGTGGTACTGTGTGCTTTATTTAATTTGGTTCCCTCTCCATCCTTTTGTCATATGCATTTCATGAGTATCCTGGAAGGAAGACCAGGAGGGAAGAGTGTGGGAAGAGAGGAAATGTCGGACCTCTGTAAAGCCGTGGGCGGACCACCAAGAGAAGGAGCTCAGTTGGTCAAGGCCGATGGGAACAGGGGGTTGTTAAGAAGGGGAAGAAGTGGTAGAAAGGTGGACATGAGGTTACCTAAATATCGAACAGATTCCCAAAGTTTTAAACTATGGCACATAAGCAGGCTGAGAGAGGAGGGGCGCAGTTTGTGAGGAAGCCACAGTAAAGCTGAAAGGGGAATAGGGGCGCTATACGGGATGTCAGAAGCTGCATGAGGCAAGGTTAATTGGGAGATACGGGCCTCCTGATAATACTTAGCTAGGTTAGGTACCCCTAGGCCTCCACGCAGTCTATGTCTGTAAAGGGTGGAACACGCCACCTGATGACACTAAATGGCCAAGATAAAGGATAGGATCCTATTCTGCAATACACAGAGAAAAAAAGGAAGGGACATAGACTGGAAGGGTACGAAAATAATAAAGGAATTTTGGAAGGATGGTAATCTTAACCGCATGGATGTGCATGGACGAATGGATGCAGCTTATCCAAGACAAAGGGAACCGCAAGGATTGCATTAAAGACGCAAGTGATCTCAATAAGAGATAGTAATTGGTGGCAAAAAGGGATGAGTAATGAGTCAGCTTGACCCCAAGGTAATTCAGGGTGGAAAAGTTCCATTGATATGGGAAGAAATTTTGCAACTGAGCCACCAAGGAGGGTAGTAAGGAAATGTTCAAGGCCGTGGTCTTGTGGGGGTTGACTAGAAGCTCAGAGAAGGCTAAGAAATGGGAAAGAAGGGATTGAATATTAGGAAGAGTGATCAAGGGGCTGGTCAGGGTCAAGAGGGCATCATCAGTAAAGGGGCTGACTTTATGGTGAATACCAACATATGAAATACCAGAGATATTGGGATCATCTCTAGGGGCTCAAGGGCCAAAATAAATAGGGAAGGAGATAGGGGACAACTCTGCCTGGTCCCTCAGTAGACTTTAGCGGATGACTTTAGCGGATGGGGAGGAGTAGTGGGCCGAGATCCACTGGATGATTGATTCCCCAAAGCCCCATGCTCCAGAGCCTACCGCAGGTACTCCCAGAAAAGTGAATCAAAGGCTTTATAAATGTCAACTGAGAGAGGAAGGCCTGGGATCTTGCAATGTTGAAGCAGGTGTATCAAATGGGTCTCTTTTACGGACATTGTTGCCTGCTTGATGGCCGGGGACAAACCTCACCTGGTCTCTGTGGATCAACACGTTGATTTGTTGATACGGGTACTTAAGATCTTTCCCAAAAGTTTGATATCCTCATTCAACAAAGAGATCAACCTGAACTCTTAGGGGTCTAAAGAGTCTTCCTTAGTTTTAGGGATCATGGCTATGTGGGCCTGTAATGCGTTCGGGTGGGAAGGGATCCCTGCCATAGACTATTTAGGTAATCCGTCAAATAGGGGGTGAGTAGGGAGAGAATTTACGATAATAAAGACCAGAGAAGCCATGAACTTTAGAAATATGAATGGACTTGATGGCTTGCGCAACCTCCGCTTCAGAAATAGTAGAATTTAGCACGGTTTCGAGCCACGTCGGCAAAAGGGGGAAGGGAGAGGGGTGGTCAAACAGAGAGGACAAGAAGGTTGCAAATGAGAGGGCGATTTTGACTGGGTTGGAAGTGATGTTCCCATTGGTAAAACGGAGGCAAATCGGGGGGGTCGGGGGCAGCCCACCGAGTTCAGTTTCCTTTGCAGCATTGTCCCTGGCCTATTAGCGCAGGAATAAAACTTGTGTTTGGACCACCGCAAGGCATTTTCAGTCTGTTCAGTAGCCAGAAGGTCCAATTTGGCAGCTATGGAGTCCCGAACTTTCTTTGCAGAGGCTAAAGGTTTGGATTTACAGGCTGCCTCTGCCTCAGCTAGTTGGGCCGAGAGGTCCTGGATCTTATGTTCTCTAGCTCGTTTCCTGGTCAAAGCCAGTTGTATAATGTGGCCTCTGAGGGTGAATTTATGATCCTTGTGCCCACAGCAGCTCACACAGGCACCAGGAACAGCGATTCCAGCAGCCACAGCACCCCCAGGCACCCGGGAACCCCCTCCTATGTCCTCGGTCAGGAGAGACCTCAGGCCGCAATTCTGCAGTGCTGATTCACACAGCAGATCCAAGATAGGTCCGTTACTAGCTGTCAAATTATCCCCCCCGAGCAAGAGTCCACACCATGATGAAGATTCGAATTGCTGATCAAGAACCCACAGCCAACCCTACCAAAATTCTAGAGGCATTCCAAGACTTCACAGAGGAGGAGGGGATGGAAGACATCAAGGGCCTCAAAAAAGGGTCAGCTCCTGGCCCAGATGGCCTTTTTCGTCGCCTACTACAAAGCCTTTGCAGGCACCCTAGCCCTGCACATGCCAACATTTTTTAATGCCAAAACATAGGGCGTCCCCCTAGGCACCAAACTTATCACAGTCATTCCCAAACCATACAAAAACCATGAAGAAGTCAGCATTATCGCCCAATTTCCCAAAACTTTAACATTAAAGGGGTATCATGTGGTGACCAAAACCACAAATGCAGACTTTTTGCAGACGAAAACCTCTTATTTTTGACCCCCCCCAACCTCTCTACCCAACATATGCAAAGCAAAATTCTCCAAAATTTCAAGTCTCCAGGTTAATTGCTCCAAATCGCAAGCCCTAAATGTCTCTCTTCCGTCCTCAACAGTCTCCCTTATCCAGAAGTCCTTTAAGTTTGAATGGAGTGAATCCTCAATCAGATACCTAGGGATTACCTTGACAGCCCCCACAGACACCCTCTACACTTACAACTTCCTGCCCCTATACCGAAAACTGGAAGCAGACCTTAAAAACTGGTCCAAAAATGAACTCTCCTGGCTGGGCAGAATAAACACCATTAAAATTACTCCCAAAAATTCTATACTTATTCCGCTCCCTCCCCATCCCCATTATGAAGGACCACCTAAGATCGTTTCAAAGTAAGATACTCAAATTTGTGTGGGGAAACTCAGGATATAGAAGCCCCTAACACACTTTATATCTTCACAGGCGAAAGGGAGGTCTTGGACTGCCACACTTGCACAAATACTTAGCTGCTAGATTGGCCCAACTCTCCACAATATACAATGGGTCCAAATTGAAAGACAGGCAGTTCCTCGCTTCACCCTGGACTTCTTACTTTGGTTCCCTCAAAAAAAAAACAACCTCCAATTCTAGCCCCTACTTTATCCCACTTCTGCGCCCTATGGGACAACCTCCAAAACCTGCCAGCTCTGGTGTCAGCAGGGCACCATCTTGCACACTTTTTTTCACAATCCAGACTTTCCCCGTGGTCTAGACAAAGGCTTGTACCGTATAGGACATTGCTTTACCTCCCAAGGGTCCCTTCACCCTTAGTCACTGCATTAGCAAATTAGAACTCCCGGACTCTGAAAGCTTCAGATTCGGGCAAATATCACACTTCCTACACAAACTATGGACAAACAAACCACTTCCACCCAAATTTACAGCTTATGAACTGGTATGGGAAGGCCATGGAGCAAAGGGGAGGCAATCTCTGTAATCTCGTCACTCACTTTCCCGAAAGACAAATCTTCCTACATGACGACCTGGGAGGCTGAATTCTAACACAAGTGGGACCTGGAGACCTGGCAGGCAGCCTGCTCCAAATCTTTCAAAGGAATCCTAAACATTTCCCTGATTAAAGCCAACTTAAAGGTTCTAACGAGATGGTACCTAACCCCCACTAGACTTGCGCCAGTTTACCCCTCAGCAGACCCACTATGCTTCAGGGGCTGTTAAATCCCGGGCTCGATTGTGCATATCTGGAGGTGTCCCAGAATTGGATTACTCTGAAAAAAATGTTTAACCTTATATCCAAGGTCACCAAATGCACGGTCCCCATCAGTCGCCCTACTTAATGTTCATATCCCACTAATATCCAAGCCTAAACAAAAACTGATCTTCTAAGATTTCCTTAGTGGCAGCACAATGCAAGATCTTCTTTGATTATGTCCCAAGAAAAATTGGCAAGTATTCTAACGGACACAACCCAGAAATTTGAAATTGCCTGGGAACTTTGGGCACTATTTGTAGGTTTCTCATTTACTCCCAGTGTTCTCCCCAAACTAATGTTTGGCACATACTTTTGTCCTTCTTCTTTTTCTTCTATTCCCTTATTTTCTCCCCTTCTCATCTTCCTTCTAATAGTTGACTTTGGGAGATGCTCTATTCCTTTCTAACCTGGATGGGGTAAGTGCGGTGCTGGCGGGGGGCCTGACAGGTGAGAAATGCAGTAATCTAGCAACGGGGGGGAGCAGTGATCAAGCGAGCGCCAGTGGGGGATGGTTGGCTGGCTGGGGGGGAGGGGTGGTATCTGCCTGGCTGGGGAGGCCGCGGGCTGCCCCCCCTCCCAAAAAGAAAAATTGAGCACCACCTGCCACTGGTGAGAAGACTGTCAGTTGCAGCAAGTGCAGGATAAATCGGTTTTGTATAGAACGTAGTCCTAGACCAGTTTTAATTTATTCACACTATTTCAATTAAAGTTGCTGCATTATGAAGCACAACTCCCTAATGAACAAAACCATGGCAGGCCATGCCTTACATTTTTAGTAATGCTAAAACTCCTCCATCTGGCCACATGGGAGGAAGCAGAGGGGATCCTAGATGAGCCTCTCCTCTTCAAAAATCTATTTCTTTTCAAATGACCATAATTATGTAATTAGTAATAATTTATTACTGGTAAGACCCAGGGCCCCTCTTTAATGAAAGTTGTGGTGTAAAACTCAACTCCCATTTTCTACCATCTAATAAAGGATTTATATTTTTTTATTGCCTTGATGGTGGCTAGATATGGCTTCGCTGCAAAATAACTTTAGATTTTATGCTGTATTAATACTGTATTATTTTTTTTTTAAGTATGCATGGTGGTTTAAGAATGCATTCATCAAATGTGCAGTGTATTGTAAATGTAATTTTTTTTCCTTCTTTACTTACAAGGTATTTTAAAAGATCATTTCTAATTTGGCTTAATCACCTGCTGTCATGACACAAAACAATAATACTTCCTGTAGCTAAAAGCTAGGTAAACCACTCAGTGTTACCATGGAAACAGCAGGCACCGGTGTCCCTTTTTCATCTCTAAGCTTTTGCTTATGTTAACAAAATATAGATATAAACAGTGATTCACTTATGCGCGTGTGTCTATACGTATGAACATTGCATAAATATGTGTGTGTATGTATTTATGTGTGTGTGTGTGTGTGTGTATGTATGTATGTATACACAGATAATTGTATGTAAATATATAGTGTGTGTGTGTGTGTGTGTGTATATATGAATATATAAATATGGTATGTAACAATAAAAATGAAAATAAGCATTAAAAATACATAATCACCAAATGTGGATTAAAAAGACTTTGGTCTTTTATTGGGGGATATCATTTTAGGTAATTTTATTAAAACCTAGAATAAGAAATGTAATCGACATACACTTTAAAGGTTTAACAGAAAATCCTGCTTAGCCTCAGGACTCAAGTGACTAGTGCATTAAAAAAGAAAACCCGAAGAGCAAATCAATTTGTCCACCCACACCATAACACCCCCCCCCCCCCCCAATAAAATAATGGCAACAACATAAAAGAAGGGAGGGTGGGTGTTTTTTTCTTTTGCTGACGATCATTGGAAACTTCTGTGACAGCCCAGTTGACATCACAGCTGGAAAAGGCTAAGGAACAGAATAATGGCAGTCAGATTTCCTGCCAGAAACTTGATTACCAATCACACAAGGTTGGTTGAGACACCTTCTTTAGCAACTGCAGTTGGTTTTTCTCTCCAGCAACAGGTATAGCCAACGAGGACCTTTAATGAGCCAGCAACAAATCCAATGACCTTTGACTGGAACAGATCCATAGTGAAACCTTACAATATTGAAACATTGAAAAGGGGAGAGATTCATTTAAAATGTGTTCAACATACAGCTTAACCAAAGGAAGAAATAAAAGGAAGAAAGCTCATCATATAGGGCAGAGAAGGTGATGTAATTTTGACTGACATAAAAAAGGGATGGGCGGCACCCTACTACCACGAGGCCCCGATTTATTACCGTGGTCTTCATTATTACCCTTTGTTGTCATTCTCTGTGCTGTACTCCCCTTTTTTGTTGCCCCTGCCCATCTCTTCTCCTAGCTGTTAGGTCACCTATAATATTCATTTTACTATCTTAAAGCTTTCCTGTATACCACATTTATTTATTTATACTTTTTACTACTCCTGCCTTTACTTCCCTCACAGCCTAAACCTTGTCCAGCAAGAGACACCACAGTGTTCACAACTTCACATTGGCCAAGATTGTGACAATTGGCCAGGGTTAAGTTAAAAAGCCAGTAAAGTCAAGATCCTGAACATCTCAGTGTCCATTAGAAGCTGCAGCAAGTCAGATAGAGCCCACCTCATTTCCTGGTGGAAGGACATCTAGCCTGACTGTCCTTGGTCCACCCCTTTCATTCATTGGATTTCAGTTCTTACAGTTGTAGACATTGCCTAGGGCTGTGTGCATGGAAATGGAGTCTGCTGAGGAACACCCACTCCTCAAACTGACATTCACAAATCAAGGCATTTGAATATTTGTGTGTCAGTGTGTGATTTTTTCTCTTTTTCCCTTATTTTTCTGTATTACATAAACAAACATTAAGATCTAGTATAGCCATCAGTGGGTTTAACCACTTCAGCCCCGGACCAATTGGCTGTGATTTTTTCACTGACAATTGCGCGGTCGTGCGACGTGGCTCCCAAATAAAATTGGCATCCTTTTTTTCCCCACAGAGCTTTCTTTTGGTGGTATTTGATCGCCCCTGCGGTTTTTATTGTTTGCGCTATAAACAAAAATGAGCGACAATTTTAAAAAAATCAATATTTTTTACTTTTTGCTATAATAAATATCTATAATTTTTTTTTTCTCAGTTTCGGCCGATACGTATTCTTCTACATAAAAAAAAAATCAATTACATTAATTGGTTTGCGCAAAAGTTATAGCTTTACAAAATAGGGGATATAGCATTTTTATTAATATTTTTTTTTTTACAGTAATGGCGGCGATCAGCGATTTTTATTGTGACTGCGACATTATGGCGGACACATCGGAAGTTTTTGGGACATTTGTCATTTATATAGAATTCAGTGCTATTTAAATAGCACTGATTCCTATGTATTTTTTTTTTTAGTGTTGTGTTTAGTTTGTTGTGAGTATTTAAAAATGTAATTTGGAAGCGCGGGGAGAGGTTTGTTTACACAAACCTCTCTCCGTTCTTCAGCTCCGTAACCCGATCGCGGGACACCAGCGGCGGGGTCCGCTGGTCCCGCGGCCGGGGTCAGAGCTCCCGACCGGGTCGCGAGCGCACCCCACAGGCAGGCACATGCACGATCACGTACAGGTACGTGATTCTGCATGCCCGTGCCATTTTGCCGACGTATATGGTCGGGAAGCGGTTAAAATGAAGTATAAAACCATGTTTTTTGTATTTTTTTTAGTAGTTTGTTTAGTATTTAAAAATGTAATTTGCCCATTGATGAAGGGGGAGGGATTAGGCAGGAAAGACCAAATATAAGCATAATAAACTTCAGCAATGAAATGGCTAATAGAATTGCCTTAACAATCCCCCTGCTTTTCTTTTGCTTCTCTGCCTTTTGGCTAAGATCAAGTGTAGTATCTGTTCTTATCAGTTGCCAAAGGAGGCGCTGTGCTATCCCTATTTGAGAGGGTTTTAGCCAGCACTCTCCGATGGCGTAATTAGCACCTGGAAAGACGGTTTCTGTAGGGGACACACCGTGCTGCCCGACAGTTAACTGGGAGCCGGTGCTTGTTCGAGTCTGAGCCGTCGGGGTGCTCCTGGTGAGAATGGGTGCTGTCACTGGTCTGACCCAGAAGGTTGAGTACCTGGCCTTCTGGCCTGGATTGGGGTAGCTCTAGACCCGGACAGTTTTTCGGGAATAGAACACCGGTGACTCCTTATGCTGTGGAGGAGGAGCGGTTAGTAATTCCCGAATGTAATTAGGTAGGAGTGATGGGAGTGACGGTGGAGCCTGATGGCAAAGGGCTCTCACCAAGCTTCCTGATCTTCATGCCTCTCTGCCTGGGGTGGGGGCTGCTGTGGTCCGGACCATTTGGTCAGGGCGGTCTTGAAAGCCTATGGAGTATGTGCCCCTGGAGTGGCAGTCCAGGGGTGCTGTACAATCACTGTGATTGAGGGTCACTTTGATTTATGGCACCATGGTCACTGCACCATATCACGCTTTTTTAGCACCTGCCTCTTGGGCCGGGCCTTTTGGCTGGGACCAGAGGAATTTTTTATTCCTGGTCGGAGGGCCTGGTCATTGTATCATACAATGACCACTTCTTTCACTCTCCTCTCCACTATCCCTTCCCCCACTTTATTTTATTTATTACCTGTGTTTGTCACTTTTTGTATTTTTTTGTTTGTACACGATTTAGCACGTGTGATGAGTAGGGTCACAGGTCCCAGGGCCTGTCCTGAAAGTCTGGGGAGGGGGTGGACATGGCCTTCTGGCTTAGTTCGCCCTCTCTCATAGGGTTGGGGTCTCCCTTCGGGGGAGCCCCACCTAGTATTTGGGTGGGTCTGTTTCGGCAAACCTTCCAGAGAACGGGGTCTGATTGGTTTCGGCCATGAAGACCAATTTTTACGTGTCCTTGTCCCTGTCTGGGGCCTAACGCCCCGGGGGATTCAGGACTAGGTCCTCTGATTTTAGAGGACTTGTGTACCCGTGGCACTTTTTTGTGTCACCTCTTTATGTTGTGCACATTTTTTATGCACTGGGTGAGTTTTTGAGTGTGTTTTGCATGCCACGGGCTTTCAATAAAAAATCCCCCTGCTTTCTTTCTACATGCAATTAGTTTTGTGATGGTATCAATGGTAGACCATGCCTGCACGCAGGTGCTTGTAGTCTCAACGAGGGATATGTGTGACAGTGTGAAAAACGGGATGTGACAGTTACTACCCCATAAATACTAAGTGCCTGAACAATATAATTCTAAAGAAAGCTGTATATGTAAAAGGAATGCATTCAGATCTATTCAAGTGATCTTTCTCTACTCATTCATGAGCTGTCTTATTGGGGTTGATTTACTAAAACGGGAGAGTGCCAAATCTGGTGCAGCTCTGTATAGGAACCAATCCGCTTCTAGGTTTTTTTTTGTTTTTTTTTTGTCAAAGTGGTTGTAACCCTCAATAAAACAAAACAAATATCCTGTTCCTTTAAGGCATGATCTATAGCACAGTGCTTATGCTGTGTAATTTGTCCCTTCCTATCTTGTAATATACCCAGCTCATCCTGTCTATTCCTGTGTCCCCCTGTCTGTGCTGACCACGGAAATCATGGCTGCTGAGCTATGATTACCGTGGTCCAGTTACATGCCTAGGTAATCCTGCTGCTCTGCTGTGAGTCTCTCCCCCTCCCTCCCTGCCTGTCAGCATGAGAGCAGCTCTCCTCCCCACCACTCCTGCTGAAATTTAGCTGCAATATGCAGCAACTATACATGGTACCCCCTCTGGTTTATGCTGCCATTACCTACAGTGTGGGTGTTTTTCTAAAATGAAAACGCTAAATACCCTTTCTCGCTGTGCGGTCACGTGATCCCTCTGTACTGGCTGGCTGATGTCACAGGGGCATCCGGCCTCTGCCGCTTCTCTCCATAGATCGGGAAAGACGAGTGGAGTGGAATCAAGTGACCACACAGCTGCAGTGTAAAAAAAGGTATTTAGCTTTTTATTTTAGAAAAACGCATACACTATAGTTAATGGCGACATAATCCAGAGGGGATACATGTAAAGTCGCATAGTGACTTTACAAACACTTTAATTCAGGGGTCTTCAAACTATGACCCTCCAGTTGTTCAGGAACTGCAATTCCCATCATGCCTAGTCATGGCTGTGAATGTTAGAGTTTTACAATGCCTCATGGGACGTGTATTTCCTGCAACAGCTGGAGGGCCGTAGTTTGAAGATCCCTGCTTCAACTGAACAAGCTGAAGTTAGAAGTTGAATGGCTACAATGCACAGCTGCACCAGATTTTGCACTCTCCAGGTTTAGCAAATCACCCCCATTGTGTCCTCTCTGCACCAGACAATAATCATTATTCAAGCATTCCTTTTGGGTGGCCACTCTGCATTGTTCTGTACTCCACTCTCCTTTTCCTCTCTATGTTCATCCCTGTAGCTGTCTTATACACCATGTATTGCCAATTTTACTTTAGCATGCACAATCTTGCAGCACCTTTCCTATATATTTTTATAGTTAAGAGTATACACCCTCTCCCAGAACCACCTTGTTCATGAATGGGCATGCATTTGTACTTGGTACTCAGTCACCATAATAAACAACAAACCATCAGAAGAGAACACAAATCAGGAAGTTCACATTCTCCTGGACATACCAGTTTGACAACTTCAGATTGCATAATGTGGAGAAAATGTTTTATAGTTTTCAAATTTGCGTGTTGTGTTTTTTTATTTAAGTGTCAATTAAATTTATAAATACCAACTGTTCTGAAAAGCTACTGACATTATTAAATTTTTCCTTTTGTGTTCAGTTAGAAAAGTTTTTTTTTTTCCCCCTCTATCTTGTTTTTACGTTTCCCTACATTAAAGGATTTTTCCTCTTTCCTTGAAACCCAAAACAAAAATGTATTGCATTGCAGTTTTGCTGTGCTTAGATGCAGTAGCTGCACTAGTTTTTCTTTTTTCATAAGTTTTTCCTGTATTTTACCTGGTTATTTTACCATGAACACACTTTCTGTCTTAGCCCCCGTACACACGGTCAGACATTCTGACCACAAAAGCCGTCGGATTTTGTATGAAACTGGTGTTGCATACACACGGTCGAACAAAGTTGTCGGAAAATCCGATCGTTCGGGACGTGATGACGTAAGTTCGTTACGACGGGACTACGTTCAGGCTAGTAGCCAATAGCTTTGGTCACGTAATTTGATCTGAGCATGCGTGGCACTTTGTTGTTGGAAAATTTGAGATCCTGCTGACGGAAAAAGTCTGACAGAGCCCACACACGATCGGATTTTTTCGACAATATAATCCGATCTGACTTTTTCTGTCTGATTTTTCCGACCGTGTGTACAGGGCATTAGGGTGACAACTATACTGATCAGTTGTCACCCTAAGACAGGAGTGTGTTTGGATAACATAAGGCTGATTTGGACTATATCACACCTCCCTCTCTTCTCTTTATCAGGGGAGAGGTGTTTTTTTAGTCCACAGAGATAGCTGGGAACAATTATCATTGATAAGTCCAGAGGCAGAAAACACAAGAAGGTATCGGCTTACAAGATTTATGGCTGGATGAACAGTTTTTTTTTTTTTTTTCCACTTGTCAACCAGGTATAATAAAATGTTTTCAATGGTATATTTAACAGACTAAAAAGGATCACATGAGAGAAATTGATTGTTATAACTTATATGTGCTTTATGTGCCCATTACTAATTAATAACTGGAGTGGAAATTGATTGAATCCTTCTATGGGCCACTTTAAAGGACAATTTCGACTTGGCGTTGATTGAAAACAAACAAATTTGCAGAGTATGTGGCAAGCATTACAATTGTCAGAAGTTGAGTTTCTTACACTTGGCAGTTAGGTTTATTTTCATTGTGGCCAAAAAGAGGATAAAAGGGTATTTTGTCATAGACATAATAAGACTATAGAAAAGTAATTTGATATTGCCATAATTGATTATGAAGCCAAGGAGAACCGTCTTAAGTGACCATTGCACATATCTCACATTGATAGGCTTTGGAGTCATTCAAGAAGTGCCAAAGCTTTGCCTATCAGAACAGCCATGTTAGAGTTTGAGGGGCTGCTTCAGATAGGTGCCTGCAGAATCTACTTGCTCAGTGGGGGATCTCTTTATCGCTATGCAGAGTGGACATGGACAGAGTCCTGTTCTCCTCTATGGGGCAATTGGATGGAAACGGACCGCGAGTCCATTTCCATCCGATGCCATTCAATCCGATCCAACGCACGGATAGGGAATAAGACCACCATCCATCTGTTTTTTTGGCAGATGAGATCGGATTGGATGGTGCCGTGTGTCAGCGGACACATGTCAGCTGCTCCATAGAGACTGGAGGATCCGATCAGGTCCGCCTGAAAAACTGATAGGCGGACCTGATCAGACAGCCCATGTGAAAGGGGCCTGCCTTTTAAAGTATATCTTTTAGACAAAAGGTTTTATTTTTTAATAAGAATGGTGAAGAATTAGAGCCCCTGTCAGGTTTACTACTACCAGGGTTCTATTTAAAGGTTTCTCATCAGAAAACAGGAACATTACAGAAAGTAAAGAGTATATCCCTTGAAGACAACCACACAGACAGCATTACAAATCCAATTTTTGCAGTTAAGTAGGGGAATGCTAAAAGTTCTGTTAACCTTTTATTGTTATCTGGCTCATTGTCTCTAGAACAGGAAGTGCAGGAAAAACAGTGTCCCAGATAGCAGTAAAACCTGACAAGGGTTCTAACCCTTATCCACTAAATTTAACATATAAAAAAATGGCTATAAAGAAACTTAAGCCGACAGAGTGAAATCACTTTTTTAGCAGCATTTGCTAGCTCTCCCATTTCCCTATATTTATTCAAGTTACTAAATTGTCAGCTGAGCCTTTTGTTATACGTTTAGGCTTATTCCATTGCCCTGGTAGACTTGTAGACAATGCAATCATGTGTCAGTGATGTAAATATTCTGTTTAGTTACTGTAAGACTGAAAACTGCTTATGGGTTCCACAGCACAGAGTGTTTTTTTTTTACCATAAATTTGTTTTGAAAAATTAATAAATATACAAAAATAAAATACAAGAATCATAGCTTTCAACATTGCATAAATAACAATAAGAGCAGCATAGTAATACAGCCATGCTGTAGGTGGGCAACTTCCCTAAGAATGGCCAGTTCTTCTAGGCAAAAACAGTAGTGCAAACAATACCCACAGGGTGGTTAGTAACAGTGGCAGTTCCATGAGAACCTAGAGTATATATTTTAGTTGTAATAGAGGTTTAGGTCCTAAAGAAAGCGGCGGAAACAGAAATGAAAGGTTTGGTGAAGTTAGGCCTACTGGTCATGACATTTAGAAGCTGTCAGATGGGCTTTAGCATATGAGAATTCCAGCAGGAGATGGTTGTTAAATATGAGTAACATCTTGTAGATGAGGTGGTTTTGTGCCTTTCCATTGTCCTGGAACAGCTAGTCTGACAGCATTAAGGGTATGAGTTGTGAATGATTATACAGTATATGATGAGGCAAGGCCTGGATGCCTACTCCTAGACGAGCCGTGTATAGTGTGAGAATCATCGGTTTAGGAGTTACTGATCTGAGAGTGTTGACCACCACGACGAACCTGGTGATCATAGGGCAAGACCACCATATGTGGGTTAGAATTCCTGGGTGGCAATAGTTGATCCAGCATTTATTCCTAGCCGAATGATCTGGGGATATGGAGGCGGGCCTGTAGGGAGTATAGTACCACCGACTTAAACATTTTTTGCAAGGATTCCCAGTGTGAGAGGCATTTCAAAAATTTTAGTGTGGCTCTGAGCATAGAGTGCCTAAGAGTTGTAGGGATGGTGACAGTTTCTCCCAGTATAACATAAATATCGATTTATTTTGTAGGTCAGGTTGGAGGAGTAAATGGTAGATGAATGAGATCCCCTTGGTTTGAGAGTCCAATTTTTAATGTTTTCACTTAAAAATATGCTGAAGTCCTCCTGTCCTGCTCTCCTGACCAAAATAAACTTACTTTAGAGCCATAAAATAATAAACCACCCTTAGATTAGTCACTCTTCAGCAAAGAGAGACTAAAGCCGACCATAGACAGTTCAAATTGAGGCCTGTTAAACTGGGACCAGCGACATTTGAACCATGTATGAGCAGGCTGAGTGTACCCAGGTTGATCGATCTATCAACTCTGCTACAACCAGCCTGTCAGATTTTACATGCAGCTATTATAGCCACTAGCAGTAATCCCTGTGTTCTGTGGGAGAACACAATGGCTCCACTAAAAGGATTCCCCTATGAACACAGTTTGAAATCCTAAGAATTTCCTAAGAAAATCGCTCTATCTATGGCCGGCTTAAGGAAACATGCAAGCATTGGATTGCCTAATAACGTAAAGTGTAATCCCCTTTTGTTGCAAAAAAACAAAACAATTGTATATTTCAAGGATTTTAGCATTCTTCAACCTTTTAAGTTAGAAAGTTTAGACTTTTTTTAATTATTTTTTTAAATAAACCACTTTGAAGCAAAATAATGGTCAGTGAAAATCAATGCAGCCTGATTAGTGTCCATCTGTAGCCTCAATCCAGCCTTATCTGTGCCCATCTGTAGCTTCAGCGCAGCCTGTTCTGTGCCCATCTGCAGCCTGTGCTGTGCCCATCTGCAGCTGCAGTGCAGCTTGTTCTGTGCCCATCTGCAGCCTGTTCTGTGCCCATCTCCCCCATCAATGCAGTCCCCATCTCTCAGATGAAATCACTGAGCCGTCATCTGTTTCCTCAACTCTGTCAGCAGTCACATACACAGACCTGCCTCCACCATCGGCATTGGACCAGCTCTTGTGACAGACAGAACACTGGTCCAATGCCAGTGGCGGAGGCGAGACTGTGTGTGGCGTGCAAGCCAAGTTAGAACCGAGTGGAGAGCCGAGTGCAGAGGAGATGGCGGCTCTGTGATTTCCGGTGGCACTCGTCCCCCTCCTTCCCCTTTGAGGTACGCTGTCGGTGTATAACACGCACCTGCAATTTTCCCCCTATTTTCAGGGGAAAAAAGTGCCTGTTATACGCCAATAAATATGGTAGCTGCGTGTTTCATCGTGTAACTTCCAGACTGATTCCTGAATGGGAGGGTCAGCCTTCATTATAAACACCTGAGTAAAGCTCCATGTTCTTATTGGGAAAGTTCTTTCCACATCCTCTCAGGCCCCTTTCACACCAGCTTTGTGAGTTGTGTCCAGCAGGGGATCTGTGAACCGTTTTGTGCAGTCTCACTCTGCATTTTGACAGAGGACATCTTCAGACCTTGGTGGCCATAGGTAAATGGTTTTGTCACATTTGGGTCTGGAAAAACAGAAAAGAAAGCAGTACTTTTGTCTGTTTGCATCTGCCTGCCCATTGAGCTGCATGGAAACTCTGATCAGGTCCACCTGAAAACTGACAGACAGACTTAATTGGAAAGCCCATGTGCAAGGGGCTTTAGAAGTGGACAAGCCTTAGTGAATATCCAGCAACAATTTAGATGCCTAAAATTTGACTGCAGCCTGCATTTAATATTTTTTGACCATTTTAGAAAATTACAGCTAGCACAGGTTGAAATGGAAAGATGTTTAATAACGCGAAGTGACAAAATGGCAGTTATGTACTGTGTATGTGTGTATGTATGTATGTATATGAATGAATGACTTGTATAGCGCTGCAAATGCGAACTGAATCACCTCAAGGCGCTTGATCCGACCTGCATTGATCCTTCTTAAAAGAGGTGTCTTGAGTTTTTTTCCTGAAGGCCCGATGGTTTCCTTCCAAGCAGATGTTCGTGGGTAGAGCGTTTCATAGCCGTGGTCCGTGGACTGCGAATCTTCACTCTCCCTTTGATTTGTACCGGGACTTGGGGATGAGGAGGAGGTTTTGGTTGGTTGATCGGAGGTTGCGATATGTGTGTATTGTCAGGGGTTAGCTCAATGGGGATCGCCTTCCCTGTGAAAAAGGTAGTCCAAACAGCAGGTATGTTAAAAATCTGACTTGTAGCCAGTCTTATTTTAAAAGGTTGCATGAAAATTAAACAAACAAAACAGGAAAAAAAAACCTTGTCATCCAGGCACTAACTAAACATTGCAGGTTTCTAACTCAGATGTGAAGGGATTCTCCCAGTCACTCAAAAAGCAAACTTCACATTAAGCAGCTCTCTCTGGTTTTGGCTTCCTGAGTCCCAGCCCAAGAGCAATCTTTTGTTCTAGTCCTGCTTAATTTATACCACCTGTTGGTGGACACAAGTGGACTGTAAAATCTGGTCCGAACCAACCCTGCCAAGGTGGCTGGTAAAACCCGGACCGGATTTCACCTTAGTTCTCTGCAAATGAATGCAAGGGGAAACGTAACCTAACATAATCAGTCACCTCGCCTTTCATAATGTCACTGTGTGTGTGTGTGTGTGTGTGTGTGTGTGTGTATGTATGTATATGTATATATTTGTGTATATGTGTGTATGTATGTATATGTATGTATGTGTGTGTATATATATATATATATATATATATATATATATATATATATATATATAATATATATAAATATATAATATATTTAATAATATATTTTAAAAAAAATCTAAAAAATTAAAGGAACACCTTTTAATCAGAGTATAGCATCAAGTCAAACTCCTGGGATATTGATATGTCAGTTAAGTAGCAGAGGGGGTTGTTAATTAGTTTCAGCTGCTTTGGTGTTAATGAAATTACCAACAGGTTTACTAGATGGGCAAAAATGAGATGACCTCCAAAACAGGAATGGTTTTACAGGTGGAGGCCACTGACCTTTTTTTTTTTTTTTTTTTTCCCTTCTCATCTTTTCTGATGGTTTTTCACTAGTTTTGCATTTGGCTAGGGTCAGGGTCATTACTGGTAGCATGAGGTGATACCTGGACCCTATAGAGGTTGCACAGGCAGTCCAACTCCTCTAGGATGGCACATCAATATGTGCCATTGCCAGAAGGCTTGCTGTGTCTCCTAGCACAGTCTCAAGAGCATGCAGAAGATTACAGGAGACAGGCAGTTGCTCTAGGAGAGCTGGACAGGGCCATAGAAAGTCCTTAACCCATCAGCAGGACTGGTATCTGCTTCTTTGTGCAAGGGGGGACAGGATGAGCACTGCCAAAGCCCTACAAAATGACCTCCAGCAGACCACTGTTGTAAATATCTCTGACCAAACAATCTGAAACTGAGATCATGAGGGTGGCCAGAGGGCCCGACATCCTCTAGTGGGTCCCTCTGCTCACTGCCCGGGACTGTGGAGCTCAATTGCCATTTGCCATTGAACACCAGAATTGACAAGTCCGCCACTGGCGCCCTGTGCTTTTCACAGATGAGAGCAGGTTCACCCTCAGCACATGCGACAGACGTAAAAGGGTCTGGAGAAGCCATGAAGAACATTATGCTGCCTGTAACATCGTTCAGCATGACCGGTTTGGTGGTGGGTCAGTGATGGTCTGAAGAGGCATATCCATGGAGGAACACACAGACCTCCTAAAGGCTATACAATGGCACCCTGACAGACATTAAGTATGATGATGAAATTCTTGGACCCATTGTCAGACCCTACGCTGGTGTAGTGGGTCCTGGGTTCCTCCTGATGCACGACAATGTCCAGCCCCATGTGGCAAGAGTATGCAGTCAGTTCATGGAGGATAAAGGAATTGATGCCCTTGAATGGCTCCCACGTTTGCCTGACCTAAATCCAAAAGAACACCTCTGGGACGTCATGTGTTGGTCCATCCAACACCGCCATGTTGCACCTCAGTCTGTTCAGGAGCTCAGTGATGCCCTGGTCCAGATCTGGGAGGAAATATACTAGGACACCATCCGTCGTCCCGATGTTGTCAGGCATGCATACAAGCACATGGGACCATACAAATTACTGAGTACCATTTTGAGTAGCTGCAATGAAATTTCAGAAAAATGGACTAACCTGCTGCATCGTTTTTTCACTTTGATTTTCGAAGTGTCTTTGAATTCAGCCCTCTGTAGGTTGATAATTTTAATTTCCATCAAACAATGTGGCATCCTTTTTCATTCCTAGCACATTACCCAGTCCATATCATATCATATCATATATATATATATCTATATATCTCTATAGAGATAGATAGATATCCAGCATGATATTTTTCCCAATTGAGATCTGATGTGTTTTAAAAGTTATTTATATATATTTATTTTATATATATATATAAATAAATTTTTTATTTATTTTTTTTTTTTTTTAAATTGGATTTTTTTTTAAATATTGGCCCCTATACACAACTCGAGGAACCCTCTTGGCTATTCCACACATAGGTTGTCCCTATATAAATAAAATAGTTTGATTCAACAATATATTTACAAAATATCTTAAAAGAACAAAGGAAATGTATTTTAAGAGAACAGAGTAATACTGAAAATGTATTAAACAAAATTCTGTTTTAATGAGCATTAGCTTAGGAAGATAATTGCATTAATGTAAAATTTGTTTTGCAACTGCAAGTTACAAAAAACAGACTGTCTTATTGAAGCTCTGGTCATTTTTAAAACTATTGGTACTGTTATCTGCATGCATTTCCTCTAATAGTCTTAAAATAACTGTCCACAGGGAAAGCCAGTTGGAACACCAGATGCTTCTGCATATTTCCGTGTGCTATCGGATCATGGAGTAGCAGCCATGTTTACTGCACCGACTGCAATTAGAGCCATACGTCAGCAAGATCCAGAGGCATCCTTGGGGAAGAAGTATTCTTTAACCAAGTAGGTTTTATTTTTATGGAAATAGCTGCATAACTTGCTGCACTAGTGGAATAAGTAAACTTTAAAAGAAAATGTAAAAAATTTAATATAGCGCTTTAATGATCGCAATCAGGAGTCTCAGCTGTTTAAGAATGCCTGTTCTCTAAACATACACATGTATTGGCCAAGCACCCATCCTGTATTCTTTCCTACAAAATCAGCCAGAAGGGTCCATTTATACAAAAATGCTTTAATAACCGCTTTTATCATAGCCCCCCCCCCCCCCCGATCTAAAGCAGGTATCACATTCATTATTTAGTACAAATATATAAGCACATTTCTTTTTTTTGTATATAACAATTCTATTCTGTAATACATTATATTTTTACATATTTAAGTAAGTTATTCAGCTGTCAGAATTTGTAATTGAATAGACATTTTAATTTCTGCCCAAGTATTCTGTGAAAAGGGTTTATTTCCAAAGATTTTATTTACATTAGCTTGTTTCTGAGATATTTAGTATCTACATAGTGCATGTTAATATGATATTGGATTAAGTGCTTGCTGAATATTTTTAGTCTTGGCATGAACATGTGCCCTTTCGGAGGAAGTCAAGCCTTGCTATAAGGCTACTATCCTAAATAAAGCTTTATATCAATTGATGTTTGCATAATTACAGTGGTAGAGGAATCTTCATCATTAATCAGCTGGGACACAAGATTCCTGGAAGCGTTCTCACAGCAAGATTTTACAAATCTGCTGCTGAAAGGGTATAGTAATTCATGCCTACATTATGATGATCCACATCATTAGAGTTCTCAAACCAAGACATGTTGTGAGACATAGTATTCAACCTTGGTTGTGACCTTTCCAAACCAGTGTTTAAAAATGAATGTATACACTTTCCTAAAAATGATTACAACCTGCTTACCAGGTTTGGTGTCACAAAAGGACTCCTTTTAACCAGCTTGCTTCCAAAGGAATGTCCAACTAACTTGATATTACCAGAAATGACTGTATATTTCAGTGAGTTCAGTTTTGCACATGCAGTCGGTGATGTAGCTATGGTGACTGCAGATATAAATAGGCATGCAACGTTATTTGCCTTTTCCTTAGTAAAGTCATCTATCATTTGAAGGATATTATTCAAAACCTACAAAAAAAATTGTTACATAGACCAGAGTTGTATATATTTAAACTATATTGTTGTGTCTAATTCTAGTTTCATGTTGTGGCGGAATATAATGAGATTCTGTTTGAAAACATTTTTGTAAACCGGGTTTAGGTGTAGAATGGCTGTCAACCACTAAACCATTCAGTTAATGATACATATGTGTGAATGTTGTGCATGGCCAAGTAACTTTCAGGCACCCCCCTGCTGTATAGCCATTGAGTGGCAGCCAAACACCCAGCTATTTGGCTTTCTGAGTTACCTTCTTGTCTGAACACAATGTAGGCATCTTCTTGTTGATCCCCCTCCCTTTTTACATTTTTGGGTAGACTTGAGAAGAATAAATACCTGTCATTTTTATTGCTCTTCATGGCAATATAAATTTCATGGCCCTGCTGGGGAAATTTCACTTGTTCCTTTCAGTAGGATAAAAAAAGCTTCTTCTTGTTGCTGACCACCGACTGACAGCTATTTCGCAGATTTTTTTATTTAAATAGAATCCAGTAGCTCGTGCCAGGTCAGTTATAAACATGTGACTTCTTCTTAAACCAATTACATTTAAACATGTCAAACTGTTGTTTCTATGGACTTCAACTGTTTAATGTCTGTCATGCTCCCATAGGTGGGGGAGGCAAATAAATTGCTCCCCCACTTTCTATTACCAATGGGAAGGCATAGACAACAATAATAACATAACTGATTTTTTTTACCAATCTGTGTTACTATTGACAAGAAGTGAAATGAGATCTCTCCATTGGCTACAAGCTGTGTGTTTTTTTTTTTTAAATGAAGTGTGTGTGTGTATATGTGTGTATGTGTATATATGTGTGTATATATATATATATATATATATATATATATATATATATATATATATATATATATATATATATATATATATATATATATATATAAAAAATGTTTTAAATCGTATACATTTTATTAAATCTTTCTCTTTATATATCAAAAACTCATTACAACATAAAACATTTCCAAAAAATACCCCAGTTTAGCGTCACATAAAAAACAAAAAAACACATCAAGATTTTTACGCACACCAGATATTTAAGTCATCAGTCAAATCCCTCCATCACTCCAGAACCATTGGTCTCCTATCAGCTTGACAGAATTAACAATATTATAAACCTGACCTAGATATTCCATTTAAATTATTATGTTTTAACATTATTTATTTACCTTTGCAGTTATCCCCGACATATATTACATCTCCTTATTAGCTTTCCTCATTATCATTAATATGCTCAATTGACTGCTCAGACAAATCAGAAAATAGTCACCAATACCAGATTTTCCCAAATTTTTGGGGACATCTCCTATGTTTATATGTCAACTCCTCACGTGTTAAATTAAAATGAATTGCTTTAATCCATTGATCCATTGTTGGCGGGTGGTTTGATATCCATTTTTGTAATATGAGCTTACGAGCCATAAACATAGTTCTTAGACACAATACGTGCATTTCAGCTGGGAGAGTGTCCTCAGATACAATCCCTAACAATGCTATCTTTGAATCAAAATGAACCCGTGTGGAGCACAAGGAATTCTAAATATCAAATACACCTTCCCAGTAATGATGCAATTTGGGGCAACGCCACAACATATGTATGAGTGTACCAACATCAGTAGTACATCTTGGTCAATTTAATGTAGTTGCCTTGCCCCAAGAGTGCAACTTCAAAGGAGTATAATGAGCTCTATGAATAATAAACACTGTGAGGAGGATAGGGATACCCCAAATAAGTTCCTCATCACTGAGTGTCTCCAGATCTCTACGCCACCGTCTAGAGCTACACTCTAGTAAATTTGTTCTAGTTTTCTCTTGTAGAAAATAATATATGTTCCCAATGAGTCCCTGTTTTGATTGTCTTATTGTTATTGCCATAGCTAGAATTAATGAAAGGTTATACAGTATTTTTTTAAAAAAATTCTTTGCTTGACTCTGCGGAACATGTCACAGCTGTAAATATTGAAAAAAAAAGTCTTATTAGGCAAATTATATTTCTCTACCAGTTTGTCAAATGGTGGCAAAACCTCATTATCAAAAAGTTTACAAAGAAGCAGAATACCAACTCTTTTCCATAGATCAAAATTTTCAAGTTTTACTAACGCAGACAGTTGCAGATTATTCCATATGGGAATATATTGAGTATATCCCTCACAATGAGTATCTCGTTGAATAGTAGTCCATATTTTATGAATTAAATAAAATGTGGGATAATTATGTTTATTATAAAAGTGGTGAGCTACTAATAACTGTACCGATGGATTTATCCGTAATTGAGAAAATATAATTTGTTGTATGGGGTCCTCACAGTCTATAATATTCCAACCATACAATTGCTGAAGTTGAGATGCCAGATAATACAATCTGGCATTAGGAAAAGCCAGACCTCCCTCATCCTTAGACAACTGCAGAATTTCCAATCTAATCTGAGGATGTTTATGCTTCCAAATATGATCGCTAAAGAAAGTATCTGTTTGTCTAAAGAATTTGTGAGGAAGCCACACAGGACAATTATGTAACAAATATAACAATTGTGGCATCCATATCATCTTTATCAAACGAGCTCTACCTATTATCGTTAAAGGCAACTTACTCCAAATTTCCCCCTTTTGTTTAAACCACTTAAGCAATGGGTCCAAATTTCTCTCCACATATGCAATTACTTGTGATGTAACTGGTACACCCACATATTTAAATGTAGAAACTACTGCTATTTGATATACAGAAAGTGGCAGGTTGGTCATCAGGGGGTCCACTGGTAAAAGAATCGACTTATCCCAGTTTATTGCAAAACCTGAGAAAGAACCATATGTATTGATTAAAGACATTTACCCTTTAAAGATGACGAAGTGTCTCCCAAAAATAAGTGCATCATCAGCATATAAAGCAATCTTGTCCTCTCCCAGAGATCTACGTAATCCGATAATATTTGATGATTGACGGACAGCAGCAGCCAAATGTTCAAGGGCTAAAGCAAAAAGTAAAGGTGATCCCTGTCTTGTTCCACGTTGCAGTGAAAAAGGCTCCAATACATGTCCATTTACCTGTACCCGAGCCACTGGGGCAGCGTAAAGGAGTTGTATCCAACTTATAAAGTATGAACCAAAACCAAGTTTTGCTGAGCAATGCCATAAAAAAATCCATTCTATACTGTCAAAAGCTTTTGCCGCATCTAGCAACAATATAGCTCTATTACCCAGATTTTCAGAGGGGACCTGCATATTAAGGAATGAGCGTTTTATATTCACTGCAGTTGATCTATTTGGGTTAAAACCTGATTGCACATCTTAGATACTACTTTAGTCAATATGATGGTTAAAGCTTTTGCCAATAGCTTCACATCCGATGTAAGTAATGATATTGGGCGATATGATTCAGGGTATTGATTAGTAATAATAGTAATAGTAATGATATCGTGCGATATGATTCATATAAAACCTGATTGCACATCTTAGATACTACTTTAGTCAATCTGATGGCTACCAGTTTTGCCAAACGCTTCACATCCGATGTAAGTAATGATATTGGGCAATATGATTCAGGGTTACTTGGATCTTTATCAGGTTTTAACAAAACTATGATAATTGCTTCATTCATAGAGGGTGGGAGGTGACCACTTTCCAATGCTATGTTAAATACCTCTAATAATTCTGGCAACAAATCAGTTCCATAAAGTTTGTAGACTTCCCCCGGTAACCCATCTGCCCCTGGGGCTTTATTAATAGTCAAGCTTTCTAAAGCAGTTTGAAGTTCCTCTAATGTCAAAGTTTGATCCAACATCTCCCTTTCATCTACTGATAATTCTGTTCATTTAATAGACTTAAAGCGGTGTTCCACCCTAAAGTGGAACTTCCGCTCATCGGAACCCTTCCCCCTTCCGGTGTCACATTTGGCACCTTTCAGGGGGGAGGGGGGTGCAGATACCTGTCTAAGACAGGTATTTGCACCCACTTCCGGGCATAAGAGAACAAACATATTACAGCGCACACATGCAAAACTGACATTTACCTCCAGCAAGGCTATTTAAACGCACCTAGACAGACATTTTCAAAAAACATTATCAAAAAATATGGGGATTTGGTCACACCATATTGCTATATGGGAGTCTATGCCTCTTCCTGTCCCGCCGCGCTGTCTGCTGGGACACACGGGTCCCAGAGACAGCGCGGAGCATTCCTATTGCATTGCACGTCTCGCGCATGCGCAATAAGGGACCGGAAGTGAAGCCGTAAGGCTTCATTTCCTGATTTCCATACCCAAGATGGCAGAGGCAGCATCCGAGGACCGAGGGGCGGTTCGGCCTCGGGTGCCGACGTCGCTGGACCCTGTGACAGGTCAGTGTCATTATTTTAAAAGTCAGCAGCTGCAGTATTTGTAGCTGCTGACTTTTAAAAAAAAAAATTTCGCCGGACTCCCTCTTTAAGAAAGAGATGCAGTTTATCTTCCTTTATAGGATACTTTACTACTATACAATTTCTTAAAGAAATCAACAAATACTAATGAAATCTCCAAGGTAGTATGTGCAGTTTCAGTTGGAGAGATTTGTAATTCTACTGCCTTGGTCATTGGTTTCTGAGCTTTTGCTATTGTTGCCAAAAGATAACCTGTATTTTCTCCATTCTCAAAATAAGGTTGCTGAAGAAAAAACTTTTCTGCTCTGCTTTTTTACGAGGAATATCGGCATATATCTGTTGTTTTTCTATCCACTTCTGTTGTGTTTCTATAGTAGGATTTGCTATATAAAGAAGTTCTGCATTTAAAACATCTTCGGTCACTAAACGTTTCCAGGCCCTAGATTTTTTTTTTATCCTTAGAATTTGAGAGATAAACAAACGTCTCATATAGTCTTTTAAATAGTACCAATGTATCTGCAAAGATACAGAGGGTTTGTTTATATCTCTATAGGCCAAAATGTCAAGCATTACTTTCTGCTTTGAAGGGAAAAGGTCAAACCAATAAGGGTTGATTTTCCATAAAGTACAATTCTGATTTGAATTTAAAGCCTAATTGACCACTTCAATACAGGGCACTTATACACCTTCCTGCCCAGATCAGCATTCTGCGCTGTCGCACTTTGAATGTCAATTGCGTGGTCATACAACTCTGTACCCAAACTAAATTTTTATCATTTTGTTCCCACAAATAGTGCTTTCTTTTGGTGGTTTTTTGGTGGTTTTTTATCGCCTCTGGGATTTTTATTTTCTGCTAAACGCATTAAAAAAAAGACCGAAAATTTTGAAAACATTTTTTGTTTCTGTTACAAAACTTTGTAAATAAGTAAGTTTTCTCCTTCACTGATGGGCACTGATAAGGTGGCACTGATGGGTACCAGAGAAGGTCAAGTAATCAAATATCCTGGTATAGGTTAACCACAAGTTATCTGGTAATACTTGTCCAGTAATGTAAAATCAAATAGACTCCAAAGACTCAAGTTAAGGTGATAATAGTAATAGATAAACGATTGAAAACTATGTTGATCGTAGGGAGTATAAGTATACAGAGCTATAAATCTATGGTAAAGTGCCAAAGTGCTCAGGTGAAGTAATCAGACCACTAAGGAAAATGTGGTGTCTGATACAGGGATTTAAAAGGGGACGCTGACTGCAAGGAAAATACACACACCAACAGAGCCGGAGATGCAATTCTGAGACGACCACCAGGGATCTCTACACCAAAGGCCTATATATTTTCACGCTGTTACCTTACAGCCGTAAGGTAAGGGGAAACCCACACTTTAGACTTCACGGAGGATAACAAAGTCACCTAATACACCAATATCACATCGCATGAAGCAATCACCAGCACTTGCACCTTTATTTTTTTGCATACAGTCACGTTATATGCCACACCGTTCATCTACCAAAGAAAAAGGAATTCTTACATGGACACCCCATTATTATTTGATTTCACTGATATGATCAGTGCTTTGGATTGAATATATTGTTTATCATAAGGACTACCGTTCACCTTTATTAATATTATATTATCACTTTATTTCTTATTATTTTTTATGCAATTTTATGTGATTTTTAATGCTATATTTCTATGCGATTTTATGCGTCATTTTTACTGGAATTTATTTATGATCACTCTGTATCAGACACCACGTTTTCCTTAGTGGTCTGATTACTTCACCTGAGCACTTTGGCACTTTACCATATATTTATAGCTTTGTATACTTATACTCCCTACGATCAACATAGTTTTCAATTGTTTATCTATTACTATTATCACCTTAACTTGGGTCTTTGGAGTCTATTTGATTTTACGTTACTGGACAAGTATTACCAGATAACTTGTGGTTAACCTATACTAGGATATTTGATTACTTGACCTTCTCACCTCTTTGTCGCAATCACTGCACTTTTGCACTATATTTAGTCATACAGCGCATCACTACCTTTCTTTATATTCTTTTCTCTGGGTTCAGACATTTCCCCCCAGTGTATGCTGCCGTATTTGTTCCTATTGATTTGAGGTGGCGCAGGAATAAATGTTTTACTATTTACACTGATGGGTACCAATGAGGTGGGTGGCACTGATGAGGTGGCACTGGGCACTGATGATGGTCACTGATAGGCACTGATAGGTGTCACTGATATGCAGCACTGATGGGTACACATAGGTGGCAAGGATGGGCACTGATAGGCGGAAAGGATGGGCACTGATAGGTGGCATGGATGGGCACTGATGGGTGGCACAGATGGGCATGAATGGGCAATGATAGGTGGCACTGATGTACACTAATTTATGGCACGGATGGATGCCAATCAGTGCCAAACAATAATACCTGTCAATCAGTGATGCCCATTGTGGGAACTGATTGGCACCCATTGTGGGCCCTGATTGGCATCCACTGTGGGCACTAATTGGCATCCCTGGTGGTGACATCTCTGGTGGTCCTAGTGGCATCCCTGGTGGTCCATGTGGGCATCCTCGGGGGGCTGCACTGATAATCAGTACAGACCCCCCTGTCAGAGGAGCAGCCGATCGGCTCTCCTCTACTCGCGTCTGACAGACGCAAGTGAGGAAAAGCGGATCAATCGCTATTCCTGTTTATACTGTGATCAGCCGTGATTGGACACACAGACTGACACACCACAACAACGATCGTCACGTTGCGCGCCCCCGGGGCGTGCCGCAGCTTGATATCCTGCTGGACGTCATATGACATCCGGTCAGGATATTGAAACAACTTTGCCGCCATCATTTTGCTATATGGCGGGCGGCAAGTGGTTAAGTATCAATAGGGAGTGATCAAATAATCCCCTAACAGCATATATTACTTCAGATATCACCGGTAGCATTGTAGGGGTAACTAGTGCTAAGTCTATTCTTGACAAGGTCAAGGACAAGAGAAACAAGAAAACGGTCTATCATTAGGGTGTAACATTCTCCAAATAACCATAAGACCAATCTCCCCAACAAAGCCAACTAAGGAAGTCCATAATATAGTCATCAAAACTGCAGTCAAACTAAATTTATCTAAAGTGGGGTCTAGGTAATTATTAAAATCTCCTACTATTAACTAAGGAACCTCTGTTTTATCAGAAGCGAACTTCAAAAATTCTTTATGTACCTCTGAGGAATATGGGGGTTGTGTATGTATGTATGTGTGTGTGTGTGTGTGTGTGTGTATATATATATATATATATAACACATGATCTTCTATAAAATGTACAATACAAAAATATATATCGACCTTTTAATTCTGCGGCCCAGTCTCCGAAGGGAGGGGATCAGGCTCTGCTTCGGTATGTCACAGTACATGTTGTCATTCATGGTTCCCTCAATGAACTGTAGCGCCCCAGTGCTGACAGCACTCATGCAGCCCCAGACCATGACACTCCCACCACCATGCTTGACTGTAGGCAAGACACACTTGTCTTTTTACTCCTCACCTGGTTGCCGTCACACACGCTTGACACCATCTGAACCAAATAAGTTTATCTTGGTCTCATCAGACCACAGGACATGGTTCCAGTAATCCATGTCCTTAGTCTGCTTGTCTTCAGCAAACTGTTTGCGGACTTTCTTGTGCATCATCTTTAGAAGAGGCTTCCTTCTGGGATGACAGCCATGCAGACCAATTTGATGCAGTGTACGGCGTATGGTCTGAGCACTGACAGGCTGACCCCCACCCCTTCAATCTATGCAGCGATACTGACATCACTCATACGTCTATTTCCCAAAAACAACCTCTGTATATGACGCTAAGCATACTACTTTGGTCGACCATGGCGAGGTCTGTTCTGAGTGGGACCTGTCCTGTTAAACTGCTGTATGGTCTTTGCCACCATGCTGCAGCTACGTTTCAGGGTCTTGACAATCTTCTTATAGCCTAGGCCATCTTATGTAGAGCAACAATTAGTTTTTCAGATCCGCAGAGACTTCTTTGCCATGAGGTGCCATGTTGAACTTCCATTGACCAGTATGAGAGAGTGAGAGCGATAACACCCAATTTAACACACCTGCTCCGCATTCACACCTGAGACCTTTTAACATTTAACAAGTCACATGACATCAGTGGAGAGAAAATGGCTAATTGGGCCCAATTTGGACATTTTCACTTAGGAGTGTACTCACTTTTGTCGCCAGCGCTTTAGACATTAATGGCTGTGTGTTGTTGTTCTGAGGGAACAGCAAATTTACACTGTAAGGCCCCTTTCACACGGGCGGACCGCTGAGATCCGCCTGTCAGTTTTTTCAGGTGGACCTGAACGGACGCTCCATACATCTGTCATCTCTGACATGTCACCGCTGACATCCGATCCCCCCCGATCCGCTAAATCCAGACGGATGGAAACCCTATTTTCGATCCGTCTGGTGGATCGGATCTGATGAAAACTGACAGGCGGTCAGTTTTTATCCAATCCCCCTCATAGAGGAGAGCGAAGATCTGACAGGTCCATTTCTGCACAGTGTGCAGAGACGGACTTGTCATCTACTGGCTCAGTGGGGATCAACAGATAGATCCCTGCTGAGCAAGCGGATGCCTGAAAACTGATCTGCACTTGTGAAAGAGACCTTATACAAGCTGTACACTCACTACTTTACATTGTAGCAAAGTCTAATTTATGAAAAGATATAATAAAATATTTACGAAAATGTGATGGGTGTAATCACTTTTGTGAGATACTGTACCTTACATACACATTCCTGACCTCTGCACTCTGTATGTTACACACTACTGACCCTTGCACTCTGTACTTTATTTAAATCTTACCTTTGAAATCTGTATGTTACTCGACCCTAACCCCTGCACTCTGCATTGCATACTCCTGATCCCTGAAACCTTAGCTTTACATATTACTGATCCTGACCCTGCATTCTGTATTTTACACACTCCTGCACTATGTACATTACATACACCTGACCCTTGCACTACGTACTGTACATAACACACTCCTGACCCCTGACTAAGTACTTTATATACACTTGGCTCCTGCACTCTGACACTATGTATAGTGCAAGAAAACAAAGGTCCCATAATGTCATGATGGTGCATCTGATGTATCTGCAAAGAGACACTTGGAAAGCATGGTGGAAGTTGCTAGCAGGACCCCAGCTGTGCAAAATGTGTGTGTGTGTGTGTGTGTGTGTGTACATCAGGAATGGAGGCAGTTTGTCACCTTCATCCTGGGCACTAGATGACTTCATACTGGCACTGTTATAGCATAGCAATGCTTCACTTTTTGACTTCAGTTCCACTTTAAATCTCTTTTTCAGTTATGCACAAAAAAAGGCAGTCAGTTGTTTCTGTTGCTAGAGAAAAATTGGCAGCAATAGGATTGCTAAAGAGAGGCTGCCTGTCTGTATCTACAGAATTGCTCCCACTGTAGCCAGATGCAGTTAAATGCCACTCTGTTGCTGGTCCAAACACTGCTGAATTTGATCGCTAGCAATGACTGTGACATCTCAATGCCACAGCTACAGAGGGAGTCATTCCATAGAAACAAAAGGCAGCCTCTTGGCAATATTGGCAAATCACTAGTAGTAGAGTCGCCTGTGTGACATTAGCCATAAAATTTAGCACAACATGCATGTGACAATTTTTTTTATTTTTTATTTTTTTTTTAAAGCTGGTTAAGGTTTGAATCGTACCATTTTCTTCAGTTGTTCATCTTGCATGCTATCATTTTTGCTTCAATACAGATTGTTTGCTACATTTTGTGACGAGCTAAACAACTCTTTATCCATAAAGCTATTTCACTGAATATAAGGATCATGAAAACAGTTACAATAATGTTCACACTTTGAAGCAAATTGGATGCCCATGTTTACACCAACATTTATGCTGTGCTGCTTGTAATTTTAAATAGGTTCCGCACATTGTTTGTTGCTGGAGAGCGTTGTGATGTGGAAACGTTGGAATGGGCCAAAACTATCTTCAAAGTACCAGTGCTGGATCATTGGTGGCAAACAGGTAGGCAAGTCAGTAGAGCCAGTTTTTAGGCTCTACTTTAGGCATACATTAGGCAACAGAAGTGCCAAAACTACCAGTCAGTAAAATATACAGTATTTATCAGGCTAAATTAAGCTGCTTATGAGATTTTACCTGTTAATATGCTCAGAAATCCATATTTCTTGTTTAGGACAACACAGTGCCTTTGCTGCACTAAAATCCCAACCAGTGTTGTTGACCCTGCTGCTAGACCACAGAGCTCCACCTTTCCCTGCCCCTGCCTACCCCACATGCATAAATTGATTTATTTCACAAGAATACATTGCTGCTGCCTTGACTCCCAAGGTCCTGTCCATGCACTGTGTGAAAAAGGCTCTTGGATGATACAGTTCCATGACGGATGACAGGTGGGGGGGGGGGGGGGGGACTACATCAACAGTTGCTCCTGCAGGACTTTTGCAAGCCTAGTGATGCTGTCCCATGGAGTAGTAAAAGCTGTTTTTTGTTGTTGATTTTTTGTGATTATACTTGCAGTTAAGGTCCATGACAGGATATCTTTATATAATGCATGTCATTGCATATTTTTGTTTTGTCTAGAGCAGGAGTCCTCAGAGTCTCCAAACAAGGGGCCAGTACAGTGTCCTCCTTCTGACTTTAGGGAGCCAGCTTGTAAACCAGTGTCAATGGTAGTAAACAACACCCTAAACTTGATGGTCAGTGGGAGTAAAAAATTATCCAGGGTTAGTGGTCGGTGAGAGTAAAAATGTACTTGTATAGGTAGTTTGTAGGAAAAGGAATGTTGCTCCAATGTTAGTGTCAGTGGGAGCAATAGTGCCTCATTGTTAGTGTCAGTGGGAGCAATAGTGCCTCATTGTTAGTGTCAGTATAAGCATTCGTGCCTTATCCTTGGTGTCAGTGGGAGGAATTGTGCCCTATCCCTGGTGTCAGGGGGAGGAATAGCGACAAGAAATTGGTATCGGGGGGGAGGAATAGTGAACCATCCTTGGGGTCTGGGGGAGAAATATTGTGCCTGTCATTGGGGCCAGAGGGGAAATAGTGCCTTCGTCTTTGGTGTCACTTGGAAGAACAGTGCCCCATTGTTGGTTTCAACTGGTTGAATCGTAGCCCATATGTGGTAGGAAAAACTGTGCCCCATCCTTTGTGTGAGATGGAGGAATAGTATCCCAAGGGCTGCCAAAGGCAACCAAAGTGCTGCAGTTTAATTACCACTGCTCTGGAGCATCAAGAGGGGATTGGAAAAGTAGGCAGTAGGAAAACTCCAATAAAATAAGAACATCCAAACTTTGATACATGTAAAATCCAGCGAGATATATAGATAGATTATATATATAAAAATATAGAAGTGCAGTGCTTTTCTTAGCAAGTTACACCAATGTGCATATACAGTCCTTATACCTTCTCCACAGACAGTCTTTGATACAAGTGAATAGGAATAGGGATCCCAAGTAAAAGATCGCCACCTCCAACAGAAGCACACACGGCCTCTTACCAGATAGAATTGACCCCTATTGCATAGTGTCAAACACACACATTAATATCCAAAAATGGATGTTTGACCCTCTGAAGGCCCCTTTCACACTGGGGCAGGAGCAGTGTCGGCCGTAAAGCAGCGCTATATTTAGCGCTGCTTTATTGTCGTTTTAGCGGCGGTATTCGGCGGCTAGCGGTACGGTTTTAACACCCGCTAGTGGGCAAAAAAGGGTTAAAACCGCCCGCGGTATTGCCGCAGTGTCCCATTGATTTCAATGGGTAGGAGTGGTATAGGAGCAGTGAATACACCGCTCCTTCACCGCTCCAAAGATGCTGCTAGCAGGACTTTTTTGACCGTTCTGCTAGCGCACTGCTCCAGTGTGAAAGCCCTCCAGCTTTCACACGAGTGAAAGGGGCCAGATTTTTTTCAGGCGCTGTACAGGCGCTATTTTTAGCGCTGTAGCGCCTGAAAAACGCCCCAGTGTGAAAGGGGCCTAAAAGGGGGTCAATTTTATCTGGTAAGAGGCTGTGTGTGCTTCTGTTGGAGGTGGCGATCTTTTACTTGGGATTCCTATTCACTTGTATCAAGGACTGTCTGCAGAGAAGGGATAAGGACTGTATATGCACATTGGTGTAACTTGCTAAGAAAAGCGCTGCACTTCTATGTTTTTTGTGTTTTATATTTCTGACCAGCAAATTTGTGTTTTGCAGCTTTTTTTATATGATTAAGTAGGTCTGAGCGCAGTTTTTTTTACAAAATATGTTTTAGCGATATACAGTATATTGTTTAAAAAAAAATGAGGGATCATTTTGAAAGTGGGGAAAAAAGGAAATGTTGAGCTACTATTTTGTGCAGGAGCAAAGTTTTTTTTCTTTTTAATGTTTTCAACAGATCCGTTTTAGAATGAATGCTTTTTCCTCCGGATATAATATCCCTGGTGGTTCAATTCAGAATTGTCTGGTTTGTGTTCGGTAATAATGCAATACAATACTCAAAAGACAGCATCAGCATTTTCTTCAGACTGAACCAATTCCCTTAGCTATAGTTTTACAAGATCCAGATCATCAGCTTAATGTAAATTTCCATCCACTTCCTAAAGTATATATAGGAAAGGACATTTGATCCTGTGTTTTTTGTTATTAAAGTTTTCAATAGATTGAATTTTGCTTTTGGAATGTGAATTTGCAAAAAGGGACAAGTTTTAAATTACTTTAAAAAAATTATATAAAAAGTACGAGAAACGTTATCACCGCCATTTAAAGTATAACCAAAGACTAGAACAAAAATGTATTAATGTACAGTGCCTTGAAAAAGTATTCATACCCTTTTTTCCACATTTTGTCATGTTGCAACCAAAAACGTAAATTTCTTTTATTGGGATTTTATGTGATAGACCAACACAAAGTGGCACATAATTGTGAAGTGGAAGGAAAATGATAAATGCTTTTCACAATTTTTTACAAATAAATATATGAAAAGTGTGGCGTGCATTTGTATTCAGCCCCCCTGAGTCAATACTTTGTAGAACCACCTTTCGCTGCAATTAAAGCTGCAAGTCTCTTTGGGGATGTCTCTACCAACTTTACAATTCTAAAGAGTGAAATTTGTGCCCATTCTTCCTTGCAAAATAGCTTAAGCTCTGTCAGATTGGATGCAGAGCGTCTGTGAACAGCAATTTTCAAGTCTTGCCACAGATTTTCAATTGGATTTAGGTCTGGATTTTAACTTGGCCATTCTAAAACATGAAGATGCTTTGATCTAAAACATTCCATTGTAGCTCTAGCTGTATGTTTATGATTGTTGTCCTGCTGAAAGGTAAACCCCTGCCCCAGTTTCAAATCTTTTGAAGACTTTAACAGATTTTCTTCTAAGATTGCCCTGTATTTGGCTCAATATATCTCCCCATCAACTCTAATCAGCTTCCCTGTCCCCGCTAAAAAAAAAAAAAAATCCCCACATCACCATGTTTAAGGTGGGGATGGTGTGTTCAGGTTGATGTGCAGTGTGTGTTTTCCGCCACACAAAGCGGTTTGCTTTTAGTCCAAAAAGTTCAATTTTGGTCTTATCTGACCAGAGCACCTTCTTCCACATGCTTGTTGTGTCTCCCACATGGCTTCTCCTAAACTGCAAATGGGACTTCTTATGGCTTTCTTTTAACAATGACTTTCTTCTTGCCACTCTTCCATAAAGGCCAGATTTGTGTAGTGCACGACTAATAGTTCTCCTGTGGACAGTTTCTCCCACCTGAGCTTTGGATCTATCCAGCTCCTCCAGAGTTACCATGGGCCTTTTGGCTGCTTCTCTGATTAATGCTCTCCTTGCCTGGCCTGTCAGTTTGAATGAACGGCCATGTCTTGGTAGGTTTTCAGTTGTGCCATACTCTTTCCATTTTCAGATGATGGATTGAACAGTGCTCTTTGAGATGTTCAAAGCATGGGATATTTTCTTATAACCTAACCCTGCTTTAAACTTCTCGACAACTTTATCCCTGTCTGGTGTGTTCCTTGACCTTCATGGTGCTGTTTGTTCACTAAAGTTCTCTAACAAACCTATGAGGGCTTCACAGAACAGCTGTATTTATACGGAGATTAAATTACACACAGGTGGACACTATTTTCTAATTCAGTGACTTCTGAAGGCAATTGGTTTCACTAGATTTTAGTTGTGGGTATCAGAGTAAAGGAGTCTTGAGTACAAATGCACACCACACTTTTCAGATATTTATTTTTAAAAATAAATTGAAAAACATTTATCATTTTCCTTTCACTTCACAATTATGTGCCACTTTTTTGTTGGTCTATCACATAAAATCTCAATAAAATACATTTACGTTTTTGGTTGTAACATGACAAAATGCGGAAAATTTCAAGGGTTATGAATACTTTTTCAAGGCACTGTATATTTCAGCTTGCCAGTCCTTGTGATGGCTGCCTTGGTTTTCCTTTTTTTTTTCAGGCAAAAACCTTTTTATACTAATACATTTTTTGCCAGATATCCAGTGTCCTTGTAACTTACTGTCCAATTACCGTAAATGAAATCAGTTTTCTCACCCTTTGCAGTTATTTTCTGTGAATCATCCCTCCTCTATGTAAAGGAGATGGGAAGCGGGGGATACCTTTTTTTAGTCTTGCCACACTTTTCACACAGTCCTAAAGTGACAACACTACTCCATATTTACAGTATGCTGTGTGAACATTGTCACGCTAGGACAGGAAGTGTTACTGGCAGGATAAACAGGTGAAAATAAAGTAAAAAAAAAAAAAGAAAAACGAATACAAGCATCAAATTTAAAGCCTGATTCACACTAATAGCTTTTTGTCATGCAACCCGACGGGTTGCACGAAAAAAAATTCACAGCTCCGGTCGGAGCCACTGTATTAACCATGCTTAGTTGGCAATCTCCCCCACTGAGCTATTGTGTTCTGACAGGGGGACAGTCCCCCCGGCAGAACACTCTGATCAGCGACCTCTGCCATTGGCTGAGAGTGCTGATCGAGAGTTGGTCAGCTGCTGGTTTTCCAGCATGCATGTCTGACAAAAGCTGGCCAGGCCAATATACACACGGGTTGAATGTCGGACGTTTTTTATTTTTTAATTGGCAGTTGTCTCCCAACATTCGACCTGTGTGTACAGGGCTTAAGGACTGGTAAGCTGCCTTATCTCACTTTTTTTTTTTTTTTCTTAGTTGAGCTTCAAATACATGAACAACCTTCCATCCTCCAGCTCCTGTGACTTCTATTACGGTAATGACTGATAACAGACACAGGTTGGTCATATGACCTTTCTGGTATTTACCAGAAGCACTTGTGTCTGAGGCTGGTTTAGGTTCCTGTGCAACCTTCATCTGCCCTCTGTTAACACCTATCAACAGGAGTGATCGCAAGAATCACAGTAGTCTATGGACATCCTGTAGTTGGGCCCATTATTAACATACAGTTTCGGGCCACATAGAGCTATTTATTCTTTTTGCTTTTTTGCTAGAGTAGAAGCCAAAAGCATAAATACACATTTCAAGCTGTTAAATTGATAAAGTAATTTTTGACATGACACTTTTATTTCTGCACGTCCATATTTTTTTGCATTTACAGGTTTGTAAATGCTGTCTTTTATGATTATTAGTATAACTTGGATTGTAAAGGACTGTTGGCTGTGATACATTCAGTTATCTTATCTTTAGGCTGACCATAGATAGATGGATAGGTAGAGGGTTAATGCGTTTGCAGCTTGACTGCAGAAAAATTCTAGAGCACCTTGTAAACTTGTAAGTTTGCCATGTTTAGGTCAATGTAAAGGAGACAAAAGAGGCAGCGAGTATGCCAGTCCTTATTGTGCTGCTTATCTTAGGGAGGATCAATAGTCGGTCATTTCTCACACACGCCCTTAATTGTAAGGAATTTATTGATTCACCTTTTTATATTCACTTTTTCCTCCATAAAATATAGTTCAAAATATATACACCACTCCAATTAATTCTTTACCAGCCTGCTGCTCTTGATAGAGATTTCAAAAATACTAAAAGTCACATTTTACATAACAAAGCAGAGAATACTGACCTGAAGTATGTCAGAATAGTAAAATTAAAAGAAATTAAACATGCACATATCCTATGAAAGCTTAATGCAAAAGTTAAAGTATTACTAAAGGCAAAACTATTTTTTTTTTTTGGAAGGAGAGGTATTGGAACACCTGTGAGGTTTTTTTTCATTGACTATGCCCCATTAGGGAGATTCAGCCTCTCTCTATTCATTTTGTATACCATTATCATCAAAATTGAGAGTAAAAGAAAATCCCAAATTTCTCAAATTGTCTTTTAGGGCAGCCTTGGAGAGCATAGCTCCCCCCATTTTCCAGGAAACACATGCAGCTTTAAAAACCCTCCTCTTCCACCATGGCCTCAGTTATGTGTTTCCTCTGCCATGGTGAAACCAGGGAGAGCTGCGCTCTCTCCAAGGTGGAGGACCAGTAGGAGTATAGGCTCACCTCAAGGCGTTTTTGTTGTCTCTTCCAGCGACCATCCCAGTTCCCCCCCCCCCAGTACTGGTGGGGGTGCTCCGTTGTCCCCATCCTCTCCAGCTCAGAGGAGCAATGGCCCACAGGAGGTCACGCGTACTTGTGCCCGGGGTCCACGTGTGTAGGCTTAGGAGGCCAGGCGGGCTGCTGCGGGTGTGTGGCTATCCCTGCATGTTGGTACCGGGTCCTGGCTGGCAGGTGACGTCATGTCCGTTGACGCGTCTTCCTGTCCAGGGGGGGCGACAGTGGTTCAAGTCACCTGGAACTCAGAGGTCAAGGGGGCGGATCTATCAGATGGTGTTTCCGGTTCTGGCCTTCGTGGATGACGCCGAAACCGGGAGTTTTAAAACCGGATGTTTTTTTCTCAGTTCTCCGCTGCGCTCTCTGCAAAATGTATGAGAGACCCACAGCCTCAGCGGAAGCAGGCGCCTCAAGCACCGGTCAGTCCCAGGTAAGAGGGGTACAGTGGTGTCCCAAACTTCTCCTCATGGGACTATGTTTTATTGTTTGTATACCTCCCTGCAGGGTCAGAGGTGACTCCGCTCGAACCCTGCAGCCGGGATGGGGGGCTTTGCTTGAGGGGTCTGGCACCTTTATGGGGTTCAGACTGTTTTTTTTCTTTTGTTCTGGTGGAGGGATGTCTCACTAAGGAAATGGTGGTGACTGCTACAAAGTAAAGACGCTTGGGTGATTTTTGTTTTGTTTTTTTATAGATTAAAGCGTCAGCAAAACCTAAACCTCCTACACCATCTCAGAGGAAATGCCTGTCTTGCAAGAATCCTCTAAAGCCCCATACACACGGTCGGAAAATCCGACCACCAAATCCATCGGATTTGGTCCGATGGATTTAGTCCGACACTGGTGTTGCATATAGTACTTCATTTTCCAATCGCACACGTTCCTGGAAATGCTCACAGTTTTGGGTGCTGTAGCAACAACCAGCTGGATACTGGTTCAAATCACAGTAAAAAGATGTTTGCCAGCACACCATGGAGCGACACAAATAGCGTCCAAAAGGAGTGGTTTATTGCATGATCACAATATGGGAATAGTGCAACGTTTCGGAGCCGCGCAGGGCCCCTTCGTCAGGCATGTGATGAGATGTGATCACATGCCTGATGAAGGGGCCCTGCGCGGCTCCGAAACGTTGCACTATTCCCATATTGTGATCATGCAATAAACCACTCCTTTTGGACGCTATTTGTGTCGCTCCATGGTGTGCTGGCAAACATCTTTTTACTGGTGTTGCATACACACGGTCGGACAAAGTTGTCGGAAAATCCGATCATTCTGAACGTGGTGACGTTTGTTGCCTACGACAGGACTACGTAGAGGCTAGTATCCAATAGCTTTGGTCTTGTAATGTGATCTGAGCATGCGTGGCCCTTTGTCCCTCGGAATTCGCTACACACGATCGGAATTGGTGTGATCGGACATTGTTGTCGGAAAATTTTTAGAGCAGGAGATACAACTTTGTCCGTCGGACAATCCTATGGAAAATGTCCGATGGTGCCTACACACGGTCGGAATTTCCGACAACATTGTCCGATAGGACAGAATCCATCGGAAAATCCGACCGTGTGTATGGGGCTTAAGAGTTTCATGGCCAAAAACCAATGTGCAGAACCTGTATAGCTGAGCTTGTTGAAGATGAGACATCCCAAAAATGCAAGGATCTGTTTTCCCCTGTACGAGAGTTGACGAATTCCTTGAGCTCGGCCAGATCTCTGCTAGTCAAAAGCCTGGCAAGCCAAGCTGAACCTCCACAGCCTCTGTGCAGCCCTCGAGCATCCACCTCTAAGGCAGCAGAGGTTATTGACTCTGGGATGAGAGGACAAGTACTCTTCCTTCCCTCAAGGATCCAGATGAGGTGGAAGAGGAAGATGATAGCCGAGTGGCATCCAGATACAAGCTATCACTGGAGAAGGTAGATGATCTTTTAAGAGCAATCTACATGACTCAAGAAATCCAGGAGGAAAAAGTGCAACTGTCAATACATGACAAGATGTACCAAGGCTTGGATGAAACCAAACGCAGTGTTTTCGGTCCACAGGGTCCTCTCTGATGCAATTAAAAAAGAGTGGAAGGACCCAGAGAGAGTTCCTTTCTTTTCCAAAACCCTCAGTGGAAGGTTCCCCTTTGAAGAAAAGGAGACTGAGGTCTGGAACAAGAAACTCAGGGTGGACGCAGCATTCTCACAATTATCCTCTCGCACGGACCTCGCGTTTGAAGATATGGGGGTACTAAAGGACGCGATGGATAAGAAGGCAGATTCCCTCCTGAAAAAGGCATGGGATTCTACCTCATCCATCCTCAAGCCTGCAATGGCTTCCACGATGGTGGCCAGGAACCTGGAATGCTGGATAGAAAAACGTAAAGGTCCCATGGAGGCAGGTACATTGCGAAAGGAGTTGCTGTAATCCTTTCCACTGATGCTTAAAGCGGTAAAGTACATGGCTGATGCATCAGCAGAATCGGCGAAGATGTCGGCAAGATCTTCAGCGGTGGAGAACTCAGCTAGACATGCTAACTGGCTGAAAACTTGAACCAGAGATACTGCATTCAAGATAAAGTTGTGTGGTTTACCTTTTATCAGGCGGCTTACGTTTTGGTCCAGACAATGAGACGGTCCTGGGCAGAACAGCTGACAAGAAGACGTAATTTCCTTCCAAAAATAAGCAACCACTAAAAAGCATTTTCGTGCTGTTCAACAGCCTCACAAAAATAGAGACTAGGAGCAGAAAAAATGCTGGGTGAGGGAGAGGAAGGGTTCTATTCAGAACCCCCAATCAGCCGCCCAAAAATAAATGACAATCTCATCCCAGTGGGGTAAGAGTATCTTCTTTTCACCCACAGTGGAAAAAGGCAACCACAAGCCTGTTCGTAAACAACATCATCACCCAGGGGTACAGTTTGGAGTTCTCGGAAACCCCTCCGAGCAGATACTATATAAAAAAAAAATCTTCAGCAATGATGAACCTGCTCCAGGATCTGATAGAACAGGAAGTTATTTTCCAAGTCCCAAAACATTAGGAAGGTTGGGGTTTCTAGTCACACACCTTCCTAGTGAAGAAACCCTTGGGACAGTATCATTTGATTCTGAATTTGAAGATTCTGAACAAGTCAATCCATTACAAACGCTTCCAGATGGACACAATCTATTCAATAACGAAGCTATTGTCCCCAAATTGCTTTATGGCATTTCTGGACCCGAGGGACGCTTATCTGCACGTCCTGATAGCCCAAGCTTCCCAACAGTTTCTCCGTCTAGCTCTGAAGCTGGGGGATTCAATATGGCATCTCCATTTCAGAGCTCTGCCTTTTGGACTATCATCCTCCCCCAAGATCTTAACAAAAGTGATGGCGGAAGCACTTGAGCCTCTAAAACTAAGGGGGATATCAATCATCCTGTATCTGGATGATCTGTTACTTTTTGCAGACTCCAAAAGACAGATCCTGACAAACCTGCAGGTGACCCAGGCTCACCTCAATAGCTTAGGTTGGCCCCTAAATTAGAGAAATCAAATCTAGACCCAGCACAGGAGATGACGTTCCTGGGTTACACAAACTTGGTACTTCGGAAAGTCTTCCTCCCACAGGAGAAGATAGAAAAGGTCCAAGCTGCGGTAAGACAGATTCAAACCAATCTCTCGGCATCTGTTCCAAAATCTATAGCAGTTTTGGGACTCCTCAGGGCATACATTTCAGCCATACAGTGGGCCAGACTACATTCCCAGCCGCACCAGATGAACATCCTTCAAAGATGGTCTCACCAGGAGCCTCTGGAAAAGCAAATCAGGTTCACCTCAAAATGTAAAAAGAGCACTCTGGTGGTGGCGGGATTCGACCAACCTAACAAAAGGTCTCCCCTGGGTCTTTCCCCTGGACAAACGTCTAACAACGGACTTGATTGCTTGGGGTTGGGGAGCTCACTTGGATGGCCAGACCACTCATGGTTCCTGGTCCAAAACAGAAGCCCAGAAGTATTCAAACTAGCGGGAACTAAAGGGCATCTTCCTCTGACTCCTATCCTTCCTTTCAACAGGTAGTCAGGGGACAGCATGTGCAAGTACTCTCAGACAATACAACAACAGTAGCCTATGTATTGAAACTGAGAAACCAGGAGCAAAGGGCTCTTGGAGCTAGTCAGCCAGTTGCTCATCTGGGCTGTGCGAAATGTGGCCTCTCTGATGACGATCCATTTAAAGGGGTCCCAGAACCTTCTAGCAGATCTGCTAAGAAAAAGGAGAGTGGTAGAAGCGGAATGGAGCCTGAACCAGGAGGTTTCCTAATGGTCACCGAGGCATGGGGACAACCTCAAATAGATCTGTTCGCAAGCCAGCAGAACTCAAAAGTGTGGATTTTTTTTTGCTTCGCAGGGAAGATCAGGCCATAGGCATAGATGCGTTTGCCCATCGCTGGGATTACCAGCTGTGCTACGTTTTCCCCCCTTCAAGCTAATACCACCAGTCCCCTGGAAATTCAATGAGGAAAACACAAATCTGATTCTGGTCACCCCCTTCTGGCCGAAGAGGCCTTGGTTCGTGGCTCTGCTAAATCTAGCCGCAAAATCTCCCTGGAGGCTACCATCCAGAAAGGACCTGCTAACACAGGGGCCTCTGAACCATCCGGAAGCAGATCGGCTACAACTGACAGCCTGCTTTCTGAAAAAGAACTCCTGAGAGCCAAGGGTCTGTCAGAGAATCTTGTGAATACCCTGCTCTCCAGTAGGAAAGAAGTGACACGGACTATATACTTAAAAGTATGGAAAAAGTTTAACTCCCGGTGCTCTTCTAAGGGCTTCCAGGTCAAAAGTATAGTTTCAGTCTTAGAATTCCTCCATGATGGAATGGAGAAGGGGTTGGCAGCCAGCACCCTTAAAACCCAGGTGGCGGCTCTTTCAGTTTTTTTTTAAAAAGATTTTATCCAAAGAAGTGTTAATTTCTAGATATTTTTTTTTTTAGGGCTCTTGCATGGAATAGGCCGGTAGCCCTTAAAGTTTTTCCCAGTTAGGATTTATCCATTGTGTAGCAGGGTCTTATGGAGGCTCCTTTTGAACCCCTGCAGGAAGCATCCTTAAAAGATTTAGTTCTCAAAAAAATTTTTATAGTGGCCATCACGTCAGCCAGAAGGATCAGTGAGCTTCAGGCCATGGCGGTCACAGAACCCTCTTTGACGTTTTTTTAGATCGGGTAATCCTTCGAACAGTCCTGGAAGTCACACCTTTTCACCACTCACAAGAGTATTACCCACATTCTCCTTAGCTCCAGCCAATCCAGGAGAGGAAGCTTTCCATACACTGGATGTAAGGAGATGTCTGCTACATTACCTAACAGTCACTGAAACATTTAGGAAATCAAATGCTCTCTTCGTAACCTTCTTGGGATCCCGTAAAGGGGGAAAAAGCTTCCAAGAGCACTCTAGGTAGGTGGCTTAAATGGGCAATCATAGAAGCCTACAAAGCTAAGGGAGAAGTACCCCCTTCAGGTATCGCTGCCCACTCTACAAGATCAATGGCAGTTTCCTGGACCAAAAGGGCCAGTGCCACGCCTAAACAAATATGCAAGGCTGTTACCTGGTCCAACTTCTCTACGTTCCTCCGGCACTATAGGTTGGACCTGCTGTCCTTTGGCAGGAAGATGCTGCAGGAAGTGGTACCACCCTAGGGTATGTTTCTCAGTTATCCTCTCCAAGGCTGTCCTGAAAGGCGATTTGAGAAAAAGTGACAGAATTTCTAAGAGCCTTTTAGGACAGCCGTTACTACCCTCCCTGTTGTCTTAGAAGTGTTTTAAGTATCTGTCATGATTGTGTTGGTGGTTTTCTGTGCTTTGTTTTCCAGTGTGTCAGAGACCACACAATAACTGAGGCCAAGGTGGAAGAGGAGGGTTTTTAAAGCTGCATGTGTTTACTGGAAAATTGGTGGAGCTACGCTTTCCAAGGCTGTCCTGAAAGGCTCTTAGAAAAACCGTCACCAGTAAGTCTAACTACGTTTTTTGAGTTGACTCCAAAACAGGGATAGAGGTGAAATCTAATGGGGACACCCGGGGTTCCCTCACTTTGGATGGATTTTCTCCCACTCCTTGTTTTGGCTATGCAACAGAAAGTGAAGGGAAATCTCCCAAATGGAACACAGATGGGGGAAAAAAAACGGACAGGGGTATAACCCTCCCTTTTTTTGAAGAAAAAAATGAATGATTGCATTTAGTTCTACTTTAAATATATTACCAATCTTTAAATATGGTAGTTGCATTTGTTTTCTTTTTTCCTATTGTTTCCTTTATTTTCACCTGGTGATCCAGTCAGTCTGTTATTTTTCAACTTCCTTTAAAGTGTAACTAAAGAACAAAACTGCAGATTTAAAATTATTTATTACAGGTACTTGTATAGCGGCATCAATTTACGCAACGCTTTCCCCTTTTTTTTATACATTCACATCAGTTGAAATGCCTTTTAAAATGACTTTGTTAAAGCTTCTAGTGATAGATTTCCATATAATATGGCTGATGAAGTCTTAAGCCAGAAATAGCAGATATAGGTCCCCCTTTAACTAGGTAGTCATCTATTTTATGAAATGGTCCAGAAAGAAGTGCTATCTTTTCTGTGTGAGTTTTTTTTTTTTTTTTTTTATAAAATGTGTACATTTATTAACTAATTTATTTTGTAGAAACTGGATCTTCTATGACAGCAACTTGTATAGGACTTGGGAATTCGTTGACACCTCCTGCAGGACAAGCAGGGAAGCCTGTTCCAGGATATAATGGTGCGTAATTGTAAAAGTAAATTGTTACTTCCGTATTTCCCATTCACCAATAAAACATTGTCCTATTTATATAATTAATCCTTCAACAATCAGTTGACTACTTTTACGGTTCTTTTTCTGCAGCTTCTGTCTGCAAAACAGCCAGTGAGAGAAACAAATGTAATATATGGTGCATATGTTTATGTATGCACATGAATATATGTATTTACTGTTTTGTATGTCTAATCTGCATCATGCTAAAAGGAACCTGTTAGGTAATAAGAAAAGGTACTGACATTTTTTTTCTTGAGTGAATTGCTAAGCTGGAACCAGTATGAAGGCAGTGAAGTCATGAAAAAATTTAGTGTGACTTGAAACTACAGATGGTGCCAACATCCCTACATTACTTCAGGCAAATGGACTGTACACTTTGCAAGTTCGGTTGCACTCATTTTCCCAGAACATAGTAAATGTGCTGATTTTGTCCAATAATGTACAAGTAGGGATGAAACAAACACCCCCGGTTCGGTTCGCACCAGAACATGCGTACAGACAAAAAATGTATGCGAACACCGTTAAAGTCTATGGGACACAAACAAAGTGTTCGTTTTAAAGGCTTGTATGCAAGTTATTGCCATAAAAGGTATGGGGACACAGGTACTGCCCCAGGGGACATATATCAATGCAAAAAAGTTTTTAAAACAAAACAATAGTTTTTTCAGGAGCAGTGATTTTAATAATGCTTAAAGTGAAACAATAAAAATTAAATATTACTTTAAATATCATGCCTGGGGGGGTAGGGGTTCCTTAGTCTGCCTGTAAAGTAGCCCATCTTCCCCTTGTGTATAACAGTACTGCAGCAAAATTTAAATTTTTAAAGGAAAAAATATTAATTTAAAATTGTTATGGCTGTAATGTATTGCCAGACCCCGGCAATATACATACAAAAATCATTGAAAAAAAATGGCGTGGGTTCCCCCTCCCAGTCCATTACCAGGCCCTTGGGGTCTGGTATGGATATTAAGGGGAATGCTACCCCCACATTTTTTTTAAATGCCATGGGGGTCCCCCCAAAATCCATACCAGGCCCTTCAGGTCTGCTATGGATTTTAAGGGGAATCCCTTGCCAAAATGTGAAAAAAAATGGCGTGGGGGGTCCCCCCCAAATTCCATACCAGACCCTTATCTGCGCATGCAACCTGGCAGGCCGCAGGAAAGGGGGGATGAGAGAATAATACCTGACACCCATTCACATGGGGGACAGGATCTGGGGACCGCCTTGTTAAAGGGGGCTTCCAGATTCTGATAAGCTCCCCGCCCGCAGACCCCCACAACCACCGCGCAAGGGTTGTGGGGAAGAGGTCCTTGCACCCTCCCCATGTCGAGGGCATTTGGCCTGGTATGGTTCAGGAGGGGGGGCACTCTCTTGCCCCCCTTTTCCTGTGGCCTGCCAGGTTGCATGCTCAGATAGGGGTCTGCTATGAATTTTGGGGGGGACCCCCATGTCTTTTTAATTTTTTTACATTTTGGTGCGGGTTCCCCTTAAAATCCATACCAGACCCAAGGGGCCTGGTATGGATTTTGAGGGGGGACCCCACGCCATTTCTTTTTTAAATTCAGGCGCGGGGTTTACCTTAACCACTTTAATACACTGTGTTATATAAACTACACTGCCTGCACTGACTGAATATAGCGTTTACACTGAATATCTAGTCTACACTAAATGCATAGTATATGTACATATACTAGACTGTTTGTGTATGTGTGTGTGTGTGTGTGTGTGTGTGTGTGTATGTGTGTATATCTCAAATACACTGCCACTAACTAACCTGCCTGCCTAATCTAGCTCAATCTATCTTCGTCCACACACTATACAAGGCCGCTATGTAAGCAGCCTTATATAGTGTGGGGTGTGGACTTGGTCCCCCTGAGCCATGATTGGCGCTCTCAGCAGAGCGCGCTGTGATTGGCCAAAGCAAGCAGGTCAGGTGCATGCTTTGGCCAATCATCATACAGAAATGCACTGCTATCTTGCAGTGCATTATGGGGCGTTCCGCGGCTCTCAAATTTCCAGCGAACGCCCCATAATAATCGCTGTTCGGAGAAGGCCCGATGTTCGAGTCAAACTTACCTTCAACTCGAACATCCAGCTCATCCCTATGTACAAGCAAAGTGTTTATTTTTTATTTTCCTTGTACCTGATTGGGTATTTTTTTACAAAGTGAGGCTTTGCCACAGAATGGAATTGATGAAAGGCCTATGACAGTCAGCCAATGGACATTGTTAAAAACAACCCAGCCTGTGCAATCCTCTAGTGGTCCAGCCCAAAACGAGAGAGGGGAAACATAGGGGTGGCATAACATTTTTTTTATTTACCGCAAAAAGGGAGTCTGTCCTGGGGCATGCACATTGTATAAAAAGGCTGTTTGATCCAGTCTTCTCTGATCACCCCCTTCTTCCACAGTCCCCAATCCATCTCCTGAGTCCTGATAGAAGAGAGCCTTGCTCGGTTTGGTGTGTATTGCTATTTTCTCCTGTAGGGTGCATGTAATCAGCATAGAGCCAATCAGCACTGTCCAGACAGAGGGTCAGGGGTCCTGCAGCCTCATAGGACAGTCAGATTTGAATGAAAACTCCTCCTACAAGCTTTAACCAGACACTCATAGAAGTCATAAGACCTATATTTACTTAAATAATTGCATTTCCATGGTCTGTGTACTGTGGGGGACCAGAAATAGTGAATGAGGGTCCTGTGTTTAATAACACTTTAAGTCCAAGTATATATGAAAAAAAAAAACACCACTGAATGCAGTTAAATATTTATTTAAAGCCCAATTGTAGTCTCCCCATAAACTATACAAATAATTACGCCAGATACTAAAATATTCACTCATAATGTTCGTTTTTGACAAACTTTTTGCTCAGCGGGGATTGCTCCCCGCTGAGCTGGCGGATGACTGGTCCGTCTCTGCTCACTGTGCAGAGACGGACCTGTCAGATCTCAGCTCTCCGCTATGGGGATTGGATGAAAATGGATCTGCCTGTCCATCACTGCTGACATCCGTTGCTCCATAGAACTGTATGGAGCATCCGTTCAGGTCTGCCTAAAAAATTGACCTAAACGGTCCGCATGTGTGAAAGGGGCTTTAATTTGCCTACAGTATATATTCAAGTATAAGCCGACCCGAATATAAGCGGAGGCAGCTAATTGTACCATAAAAAAATGGGAAAACTTATTGACTCGAGTATAAGCCTAGGGTGAGAAATGCGCAGCTACTGTAAGTGCAAAAGAGGGTCAACAATGCCCATTTGCAGCCTCACTGTGCCCATTTGCATGCCTAACTGTGCCCATTTGCAGCCATCATGGATATGTTGTAGTGCTAGTTCCACTTGGTTTGCACACCAAATTTGGGGTTTCTAGCACCAAGTGGCCCCGAGATACAGGGCCCCAAAGTCGGGTCGGAAAATGTCATTCTCTACTGCAGAAAAGTGCTTGACTCGAGTATAAGCCGAGGGGGGCATTTTCAGCACAAAAAAATGTGCTGAAAAACTCGGCTTATACTAGAGTATATACGGTACTTTATTTTTTAATATTTTCCCAGCCTCAACTTAAAAGACCTATCGCCAGCAGGTTATGCACCTAAAAAATTGCAACACTTTGGGGTTGATTCACTAAAACGGGAGTGCAAAATACGGTTGTTGTACATAGAAAGCAATCATCTTTTTTTCAAATAAGACAGTGTTAAATACAAAGCTGAACTGGACAGAAGTCCTGCCAAATAGCATATTTGGATAACAATGAATCCATTTTTCATGAATGAGGATTTTTCAATGGGCTATAAATCCAAAATGAATACGCAATACACTAGTTTCTGAAATCCTGTTTTTAGTTAAGGTGTATTTCTGTTTTTGTTTCTTCCATTTTTACAATATGACATTTTTTGCCAATACTATTAATTCTCAAGTGCTAATGACTTGGAAAGTTCAATATACCTCTGTGCCTTTTTTGTACTTAAGGCACCATGCTATATTAGAAGAGCGGTGATACAGTCTTTTATCTTTAAATACCCGTCTTTCATACAGTATTTCTTTGTGGGGAAGCTTTAGAAAGTGTTGAGTTTATACAGAAGGTGCTGTTCACAGCTTTGAAGATATTTGATATGCAGAACATCTATTATCTGCTCTGAGATAAGCCCAAAGCTGTGAATCACACTTGGCGAGTGTGAACGTGAACTGTAAAGTCAGGTCTCCTGAAATGTAATTTTATTTTTAAGCTTTTTAACAGTCAAATCATTCCTAGTATTATAAGCATAGTATAGCGCCACATCGCACATGGCCAGAACCCTCTGCCTACCATTCTACATCGGTGATGTGTTTGGCATGCCCTTGCTTTTTATTTTTTAGCCCCCCTCATCCTTCAAAGATTTGAATGTACCAGTGGTGAAACTACCAGGTTTGTAAGTGTGACCAGGCTCTGGCGTTCCGCCACTGTCGGGGGGGGCCTCAGCGGGGTTGCTTGCCGCAGGGCTCTGAGCTGAGAGTGTCTCTCTCACACAGCCCAAAGCCTGAACTAACAGTTCCTACTCCCTCGCACAGATTGGGAAAGGGGAGAGCTGGTCTGCTCCTTCTCCTCCCACCCTCTCCTCCTCTGTGCACAGCAGAAAGTGTGAATAATCAAATTCAGCTGCTTAGCCCTTACACTTTCCACAGTACACACAGGAGGAGAGGGGCGGGAGGAGAAGGAGCAGATTAGCTGTCTCCTCTCTCATCCATGAGAGGAAGGGGGAACTATCAGTGCAGCCACTGAGCTGTATGAGAGACGCTCTAAGCTCAGAGTCCTGCTGAGGAGGCTGCACTGACGGGCACTGATAGGCAGCACTGATCTTTCTGACCTTACCACAAATGGTCACATTGTCTCAAAACCCTTTATTTGTTAGAACTGGTTAAAACTAGTTGGAGCTCCCTTTCATATATATATATATATATATATATATATATATATATATATATATATATATATATATATATATATATATATATATATATATATATATACACATACATACATACATACATACATACACAGTATCTTACAAAAGTGAGTACACCCCTCGCATTTTTGAAAATATTTTATTATATCTTTTCATGTGACAACACTGAAGAAATTACACTTTGCTACAATGTAAAGTAGTGCGTGTACAGCTTGTATGACAGTGTAAATTTGCTAAATTATTCCCCCCTAATCTCCCCTCCTAGCAAAATCTTCTTCCTACCACCCCCCTTCTGACACAAATTTCCCCTCCTAGAACAATACTTACCCCCTGCCGCCCCTCGAATCCCCCCTTCCAACACAAATCCCCTCTGCTCCAACCTCCTTGCAGCGAACCCCCCCCCCCACCACCTCACATGATACTACAGTGCCCAGGGCAGCTGCCCCTCCTGCTCACCCCTTGTCCCAGCTCTGCATGTAGGAGACATGTAATGAAGGAGGGATTAGCGAGCAAGCATTATCTTCAGACATTCAAGGGATGGGGGTGCTCAAGTATCCTCAAGGAAAAACATGGTGGAGGGGGGGGGGGTACTAGTACTGGTGCACACAGAATCTAGTGCAGCTGTGCATAGTAACCAATGAACTTTGAACTTCAGCTTGTTCAATAACCTGGAAGCAGATTGGTTAATATGCAGAGCTTCACCAGATTCTGTGTGCACCAGTTTTTGTAAATCTCCTCCTGTGTGTCAAGCTGGCCAGGCATGTTCTGTGCATAGAAAGAATTGTACAGAAATCTACGAAACAAAAGCTTTTTAGACGAGGTTGTTTAAAACATTCATTAGATAAGTCAGGGAAATTTATTTTAAACTTTTAAACTTTCTTTAGACACATGCCACATAAGCTCTACTTCAAGCCTTAAGCCTGGTACACATGATCGGATTGTTGGCCAACAAAGCGTCAGGCTTTTGTTCTAAGTAAAAAAAAGTGTTACGTTCTAAACCTGCTGCCCCACCTCAAGAAAGCCAGAGTGTGGTCAGAAAGCCAGGTGAAAATAATAGGTTGCCAAGTATAAGAAAATAATGTGTAGGGCTTGGGAGTTATTTATCTAGGAAACTTGTCTGAACAATCACCCAGGTAGTGCCTATTGTGTAGTGCCATTGTGATAGTAAATGCAAATTATTTTAGAATTGAAATAGAGGTTATGCTTACCTGCTCTGCGCAATGATATTGCACAAAACGGCCCCTTACTGTTCCTCTTTGGCTGTCCCCAACTGGCAAATTCCTACACCAAAGGAGGGTAGGAAGCAGGATGGGAGAGTTCAGTATTTACTGTTCAGCATTTACCCAAAGTTTAGTCTGCGTATGTCTGCACCAATCTATCACGTTGTGTTACAGTGATGGAGTAGAATCTAATGTCTTGGAGGGCCATCCTACCAGCCCCTTTAGGGTTATCAATGAATAATGTACATGTATAGGAAGTGTTTGGCAAGGATATAGGAGTCACAATAGTCAATAGTCACATGTCTTGTTGTAAAATACTGCACCAGCCTATCTCAAGAGAAAGCTCCATGTTCCCATGTCTGAAGGTCAGTCCTGATTTTCTGCAAAGTGGGTAAAGTTCAAAGTTAATATACTTAGGGAGGGGAATCCCCAAGTATCTGGTAGCGTTCAGATGTGCATTTAAATGGAAAACTATGTTGGAGTCTAGCATAAGAAGTTTGGGATAATGAAAGATTGATGGCTTCCGATTTCTAAATTGTTAATTTTGAAATTTGAGAGTACCAGAGTCCCTGAATTCAGATAGGAGATTAGGGAGGGGGACCTCTAGAGAAGAGATTAGCTCTTAGGATTTGTAATAATGGTTCCAGGGTCAAAAAGAACAAACTGGATCATAAGAGACCACACTATTGAGTCCCAATATTAGTGGAGAAGATTTCGGGTAGCACCCCCATTAACCTAAACCCTAGCAGAAAAAGTAGAAGGAGAAAAGACCAGTTGAGCCTGTGAAAGGCCTTTTGTGTTGTCATATTGTCTTTTGCTTCTCTAGTGGGCATGAAGCCCTCTTGGTCCAAATTAATGTTTTTTTTGCATATGAAGTAGGATATAACTTGGTGTCTATGTTCAGATAAGAGATTGGCCAGTAATTGGCACATGCCAAGAGGTATTTGCCCTTCTTGGGGAGTAACTGTGGTGTGTGTGACAAAAGCTTACTTACATTATAATTAGTCAGTGTCCAGGCAGGTTGGTGTGGAGTACAGCTACAGGAATGACCTTTATACACACAGGGGCATTCATGGGGGTGGAAGCACGGCTCATATCAGGAGCCGGGTATGCCTGCAGTTATGACAAGTAGGAGACCCCGGCTGTAAATTGTGAACCTTTACCCCAAGGCACCCAGGGCCGCTGCTGATGGGGGTGCTATTGCACCACCCTTAGGGCCACCCCTGATGCTAGAACCACTGCCATCCACCTGTACACTGCTCCTGCCTCCCTAGACACTGCTGGGTTCAGCCTCAGAGAAGAAACTGAGGTCCGGTATGCTGGGTGAGAGTTTGCAGCTGCTTCCTTGAGCCCTCTCTCTGCTGTCTGCCTCTGCCTCGCTCCCTCCTCCCCCCTCCCTCCCACACATAGCTTGGCCATACTTGGCCCCCACTCTATGGGGGACTACAGCTGACAAAAAAAAAAAAAATCTGAATCCCCAGCATGTGGCTGGGGATACAGATTTTACTGCCCCCCCCCCCCCCCCCCCAATCCAGGCGTCCTAAGGCAGCTGCCTAATGCTGGCACTGGCCCTGCCTGTTGCTTTGCTATGCTTAATTGTGCAATAATTGTACCAATTGTTTCTTTTGAAAATGTAGGAAATACACGTTAGAAAGTTGTTTTACCTCTAATTGTCTTCCCAGCAAAAGAAATGTATGCGTTAAAAACTCTCCCTTTAGGCTTCCAAACTGTGTGTGTGTTTTGGGAGTGGGAAGGAAGAGAGCATAAACTGAAAAAGCCTAAGGCTTAAGGTATACTTTATTTATCATTGCTCTGGGATGTTGGTTTTACATTTAAATTTAGTTTTAAAATGTCACACGGAAAGGAACAAGGAGGAATCATTCTGAATCAAAATATAATTAATACATTTTGAAAAATATCATGATCTACAGTATATTGATATTCAACTTGCTATTTCTTTGCTGTGTTTTAGGGCCCTCTAGTGGTACTTTTTAAAATATGTATTGTTGTTAATGTATTCACTGATCCAGGTTATAAAGTTTAATTAGGGTTGTATTGTTTAGGCAGCCTTTTCTGTCCAATGACTTTGATTAAGTGACCTGGAAATGTATACAGATCAATTGTTCAGATTTTACTAACTGCAAGGTTGTTCCAGCTCAGTGACTATTGAGACCAGAGGAAGCCAGGCATCTAGCCTTTGTAGAGCAATGGCCGCTTACATATTTCAATTAGTAGAGGCTCCCATGGTGCATTCTGTCACAGTGTTTAATTGGCAGATTGCTGGCCCGATATTTACACCTGTGCCGTTTATAAATGGCACTGGATAAAAGTCGACATATCCACAAACCGATTTAACAAAGCCTGGGAGGTTTGATTCTAGAAGTGCACCATTGTGTTAGTTGTCCTACCTTTCCTGGGGCAGGTCCTGTACCTCCCTTCCTTCCTACTCCACATACCTGCAAAAGATCTCGTTATGATACTCAAAACAGTTCTCATTGTTTTCGGCACCACTGTTGTTACCCTTTGGAGATCTCTTCCACAGTATTCTAACCGTTCATTATAGTGCTATTTTATGCATGTCTGTTTTATACCGTTTGTCTAATACTAATCCCTTTAGATTTGATGTAGCTTGGTAGAAGCTACATGTTATTACTCATCATCCTTTGTTCTCATTTGCCTCTTATGTATGCAAATTAACGCCAGGGTATGCCCAATTGGCGATGTTTTTGTATTATTCTTTTTCTTTAGAAACATAATAAACACTTAAAAATATAAATGGATAAATTAATGTAGCTGTCGGGCAATCGATTTGTCCAGTAATTTCTGTGTACATGCCAAGATGCAGTCCACTTGCAGTGCAAAGTGGATTTGCCTTTTCGTAAATAACCCCAAAGTGGTACATAATTGTGTAGTGAAAATAAAATGATAAATGTTTTTTAAAATGTTTTACATATAAATATCTGAAAAGTGTGGCGTGCATGTGTATTCAGCCCCCTTTACTCTGATACCCCTAACTAAAATCTAGAGGAACCAATTGCCTTCAGAAGTCAACTAATTAGTAAATAGTCCACCTGTGTGTAATTATACACTGAAGCAGATGCCTGCCTTTTGTATGGACTGTCTCTTTTTGGATTTTCCAATGTCCTAAATTGATATTGCCCATACAAGATTCACATCATCACTGTTTAAAAGACATTTTTGATACATATATTTTATTATTTAAGTCATTCATGAATATTTTATTGTTTATTTCACGTGATTTCTTGATAAAGATCTCACTCACATACTGTATATAAATCTTTAGCGCAGCATCTTTTACACATAGTCACCTGTACCAGGATTCAGCAATGTGGTCACCCGAACCATCACTTGTCTCCCTCTTTCCAGTTCTGGCATTTCAACTTTGGGCACCTGGCTGTGACAGCTTGCGGCTTCACAGCCGTGTACATACTGGGCATGCGTAAGTCGCGCTGTACCTGCTAAATGGGACCTGTGACGTGTGCCAAAAGACTGCAGGGAAGGAGGGGGAGAGCGTAGGCCATCTAAGCGGAAGTGTGAGCAGGTACCTGTCAAAACTAGGTACCCGCCCCCCCCCAAAAAAATGACATGCTAAATGTGGCGGGTGGGAGGAATGGGTGGAGCTCCGCTTTAAAATACTAGTTATATTAGTGGAGCCACCAGTGACCCTTCTGTCTTTGGTGTGTAATAGTTTATTGGATAAACTAGAACTCCTGTAATAAAAATGAGATTATTACATGAGTTTTATATACATTATGGCATGTGTGAAAAGTATATATTGGATCATATCAAATGGAGATAGACAGACATATTTGCACATTTTGGTACATTCAGTAGTCTTTGGTATAGCGAATACTGAATAGCCTTGAAAGATGAAAACCTAAAAAAGTGCAATAAAAACAAGGGCCTGTCCTCAGCAAGTTGTGAATCTTTTTCATGTAACGTCCCTGTAGCAGACTTTACAAGTCCAGGCCAGTAAGGCCAGCATTGCTGCACACCCTGCCATTTTTAGCTAGAGTGATGTGATAGCCTCATTGATATGAGTGGGAAATGTGGTGTCAGGCACATGGTAGGGATATAATCACTGGGGTGGAACGACCTAAGTTTATATTTAAATTGCTCATAAATTATGAATTATCACAAGTAATACCTAAATTTGGCACATTGCTTGTAAAAATTGCATTGTCAGTGTTTGTTTATCGTTAGTCATTTGTTAAGCTGGATTGTCAATTGAAAGTGCAGAGATTACTAAATAGTTTATTGCATTTTGTTTGAAAGACCTATACCTTAAAATCGTCTGGAAAAAAAAAGGCCATTCAAGATATATTCTTTTCTTTCACAGTTAAAATATTGAATAGCCAAATGGAAGAACTCAAGCCTAACACACTGGGAAATATTGTTGTAAAGTAAGTGTTTTTGTCATCTTTGTGTTCATAAACCTTTTCAAATTCCTAAACTAAAACAAGTGGTCAGGTAATGTTGCTTCATATTTCACAAGATGTTTTAAAAAAAATGGAAAATCCTTCCAATATAGAAGTAATTTACTTTAGCACACCTTCTTGCACCTGCTCACTAAACAGATTACACTCTAGTAATTCTGACATCTTGGCCCCATCCACACCTGTGTGACTCTCCTTTTTTTTTTTACCAAGTTTGTTACATGAGCGCATAGGGCAGTGATGGCTAACCTTGGCACCCCAGATGTTTTGGAACTACATTTCCCATGATGCTCATGCACTCTGCAGTGTAGTTGAGCATCATGTGAAAGGTAGTTCCAAAACATCTGGGGTGCCAAGGTTCACCATCACTGGCCTAGGGCATCCCATTCAACATTTGACAAACATGCCAAAGTACCTCCTGCACCTTTTTGTAGTGGGCCTCATGCAATGCACATTTTGGCATGTGACAAAACATGCAACTGCTTCCCTCATTTGGGGGGCCATTAGGAACTAATGGCACTTCAAGCGCAATGCACATTTTGCACGTGTTCCCGGAACACCAAGATGTGAATAGGGCTTTAATTAGTTGTCTCTGACCGATAAGAAATTTGTCTCTGTACCATAAGATTTACTAAAATGAAAAAGACTGTGCACTTTGCAAAGTGCAGTTGCTCCAGAGCTTAGTAAATGAGCAGAAACCCTGCTGACTTCCATCATCCAATCACGTGCAGGCAAAAAATGTTTTTTATTTATTTCCCTTGCACGTGATTTACTTTACATAGTGAAGCTTTACCTAATTTACTAAGATCTGGAGCAACTGCACTTTCAGAGGGCAACTGCACTTTGCAAAGTACACAGTCTATTTACTTTTAGTAAATCAACCCCAGTGAATTCAACAGTGGCATAACTGCCCACAATGAAATATTTTTCTGTTTAATGGAAGAAGGAAAACCCTTTTAAACACCCTCAGGTGAATGAATGTGCTCTCATGTAAAGATGTTGCGTAGCTATTTATTATGAGTATATTCATTGTCCATCTACTACCTTTATATAAATCTGAATTTAAGGCAGATCTAAAGCCAGTTAAATGTATTTTAAATGCAGTTGGTGGAAGCAACCAAATTTGTTTTATTGACCTGTAATCCATGGTGCAACAGCACACACGACTGAGAGAATGGGACCATCACTAGGCTTCAGTTCACATGTGTTCAAAGTGAGTATGCTAAATGGAGACAAGGCAACAATAGGAGAGATGACCTCATCAGTATGATTTATTGTGCAGTCAGCGGTTTGAGTTTGTGTTTTTAAAGTAATGCTCTCATAAATGTTATTATATACTGTACATTCCTGACATGTCACAATACTATTCAACAGTATCATTTTAAAAACAACTTGCCTTGACTAAGATAATATATGTCTGCTGCAAGCAGAAAAGGGCATTTCTCCAGTCTCCTCTTCCCCAGTTATCACTCAGACTGTACATTATAGAAAATCTCAAGGTGAGAGGCTACAGGAGGTGGTGGTCAGTGCCAAAACAAGGTCATCTAGAGCCCAGGGCGAACATGCCAAACTTTGCCCCCCCCCCAAGCATAAATTCTCCCTCCTCCCAGTACAAATCGCTCCCCCCCTGCTGAAAGCCTTCCCCAAATCTTTGCCCTCCCATCTCCCAAATCCCTCCCCCCAAAAAAATTAAATCACCCATCCTAGCACAAATCCTCTACCCCTAAAATGTCCCCTCCTAGTACACATCCCCCTCCACACTTCAAACCCCCCCACTCTCAGCACAAATTCCCCCCCAAATCCCTCCTCCTAGCACACATCATCTTTCCCCTATCCTCCCTCCCAACTCCTAACACAAACCCCTCTAAATCACCACTCCCCCCCCCCTAGAACAATACTCCTAGCCGCCCCCCCCCCAAATGCCGTCTTCTAACACAAATCCCCCCACCAATCTCCTTGTGGCACCTCCCCCCACCTCACACGATACCACAGTACCCAAGGCAGCCGCCCCTTCTGCCCCCACCCCTTGTCCCAGCCCTGGTGGTGGTAAGGGGGAATTAATATCAGACTTTTTTGGGGGGGCGGGGAGTTCTTTGGTCTCTGTGAGGGTTAATAAATGCCTAGGTCCACTTTAAAATAGCCTTCCCTAGCTGCAGTGAAGGTCAAGGATCTAGCATTGTTGTCTGCCAGGGCTGGCCACACTGAATAATTTGAGTCTTTGGCAGGTAGAACAATTCCAGGAATCTTTTTTTCTGCTGTGTGTTTGCCTGGAGTTTATCTTTTGACGCATTAACGTATTATCACAAGGTTGAAATATACCATAAGAAACTTTTTGCTAACCTTATGTGGACAAGGTTTAATCTCCATGGCTTGCTGTGAATATGTTTCATGTCTGGGTGTATATAGTATTAGGCCAGTGTAGGTACCATTTCATAAATTGCACTTTTATGTCAGAGTAAAAAAATCTCTTGTAAATCTCATTTAATGCTGCAGTTTTCACAGTTGAATGACATTGACATGCCTTGGAAGAAGTTTCACCAAACACCTGTGAGACTGGGGAGCCAAAGGGAAAATAGTTGCCTTCCCACAGACTGGTACAACTGTAGATTTTGGCAGTACACCCTATTGACGAGCGTTAGGAAGTCTACAGCAACTTATGCTTGATAGAAAATGCACATATTGCAGATAAGTGAAGTTTTTAAAGCAGGTTGTCAGGGAAAGGTCATATTAATGAGAACTTTCAGTCTAAATAAACAACAGAAGAATGGGCTATTAGATCACATAATTTTAAAGAGAATAACATGGACAAAGAAATTATGAAAATTATCAAGAAGCTTTGAACTCGCTATGCTTAAAAGGCAAGGGGTATTTCGTACAAATAAGGAAAATAGAATGGAAAAGTTTAATTGACAATTATTTAAAGCGGTTCTGCACCCATTTCATTTAGTAAATCTCTTTGCCTTCCAAATCAGGCAAAGAGTACTAAATGAAATGTGTGTTTTTTTTTACTTACCTTGTAATTAATGACTTCCTGTCTTCTGTCTCTTCGGGGTGGGCGGGGTCTCTGCGTCGATCGTCGTCAGGCCGCACTGTCTCCTGGGATCTGGTGTCATTGTTCCCAGGAGTCAGTGCGGACATCTTCTGAAATCTCGCAAGATTTCGGCCACATCTTCCGAAATCTCGTGAGATGTCGGCAGATGTGCCGTTACTGCGCACGCGCGAGTAACGGCGGTGCATGCTGGGCCATCTAAAGTGCCTGTGGGGTTTCACATGCCCACAGGCAAGATGGACCCCAGCAGACAAGAAGAAGATGAAGAATTTTATCGGAGGAAAACCGGCGGCGATCGAGATGGAAGATGGAACAGGTAAGTCCCCCCAATTGAGCTATATGCCCTTGGCATATAGCCCAAAAAAAAAAAAAGAGTGCAGAACCGCTTTAATGAGAAACTCATCCTCCACGACTCTGTTAACCAATTCGAAAATGTGGCACCATGCAAAGAGCACCATATGCCCAAGGACATTCACTGTAGATTAGTACACCTATAATTAAAAAAACATTGTCGGTGTGTTCATGCCTAGTCCACCCTGTTCCCAACTCCCCCCAGCCAAAAAGGTCCCACTTTACCTTGGGTCTTCCATTTTTTTTTCTTTTTGCAACTCCTCTCTCTTCCCAACAGTCATAATTCTGTCTATTGGACATCACACCCTACAGGTATTAGACCAATGGACAGTATACCTCATCTTCTACAAAATCCTACTCCCTTCTGCATGGCTTGAAACCACAGATAAGGCTGGTATGGTATAAATATTAGAGTTCTGAGTTTTACAATTTGGGAGGCATTCTGAAAAAGTATGTGCCTTTTTTTTATTAGGCTCTAAACACTTGGGTCTATTCTGGAAGCAGTATGTTATAAGAATTCTGGGGACAAGTCTCAGACGTGAGATAATACTTCACTTTTATGTGGTTCTGAGTAATTTTTTTTTTTTTTTTTTCTCCGATTTAAAAATTGGGGGAAAAAATAAAAATGAAGCCACACCCTTTCAGGCTTGGCTGTAAGCAATTGCTACTATTCCAAAACTGCAGCCCGATCATGTTTGCAAAGATTCACTTCACCCCAGCCAAATGGCTGATGTAGATGGCATGTTAGTGATTTCCAGGGTCAAAGATGATGCTAGAGATAACGGGGAGGTTCACCAGTTTTACATCAGTGCTAGCAAAATGGCACCAATTGGAATATGGATTCTTCAATATTCACAAGTGCCTGCTAAAAGTGAAGAATATTTTCCTATAAAAAAAAGTTCATCCCTGTGGAAGGTTTCATGTCCTATTATAAAAGAATAATATATCACAGTGCATTTAATTAATCAGCTCCCACTGTCACAATTCCAAAAATTCCACCCACTCGTCCTTGTCATTCTTGCAGAGTTTCTTGTGAATGAATTAAAAGTACCATAAGCCACCGTGGCAGACAGCTTGAAATTCTGAATGAACTGTGAGGGTGCTGATGAGCACCCCTTGTAGTTCGTTCACAAGCCCTGCAGCTTTCAAACTGGCAGCTCATATGTAGGTATGGGCTGAAAGCTGCAGGGCTTGTCTGTAGAAACCTAACATTGTACCCTTGATCACGGGTGCCATGCTTTCCAGGCTCCTGAAGGAAAAATAATAAAATGCGCATTTTCTGCAAAATAATGTCCATTTATTTATTTTTTTCTAAAAAATGGTGAACATATTCTTTAATTTTATTCCACCGACACCAACAATATGGGGCCTATTATAACCCTGTTGACACCATGGCAAGGCTCATTTTACTCCCGCACACACCAAAGATTGGGATTTCATTTTGCTCGCACTGACACCAACAATATGGGACTTATTTTACTCTGACTGACACAATATGGGGCTTGTCTTACTTTAATGACACCAACAATGTTGAGTTTATTTTATCCTACTATGTTATCCTAGTAATACCAATGATGGAACTTATTTTATTCCAATGATTGACAATTATGGGTAGCCATGAACAAACCACTGACACCAACAAAGGAGTTTAATTTACTTCAGTTTCTCCTGTATTCATAGCCCTGTTTTCCCTAAAACATAGAAAAGCATAGGGGTAAAAATGTAACACCACAAGCCATACATTGTGAAGCCATATTTCCAATTGTTGGCAACTATGTTAGAAACCCAAACTGATTTGTATATTCCAGTGCACTCTAAGGAAGGAAATGGAATTACTGACGAAAAAGATTAGAAACTACAGCCCCTGCATGAACTTGGCTAAGTCCTGCCTAATCCCTATTCCGTGTGATTCCAGCCAGCCAGCTGTGGAAAACGGAATACAATCCTAGCAGATGCCCTGATGCCACCCTCAGTTCTGCACGTGGTCTGCTTTTTAGCTTATTGTTGATCTTTGTTGACAGGCTGAATGTTCACACTGCACTAGGTCTAGAAAGAAGCATTTTTATACTGGAATCTGTTTGCAAATTGATGTTTCTCATATTTCTGATTTTTTATTTCCCAGATTACCTTTGCCTCCTGGGGCTTTTTCCACACTTTGGAAAAATGAAGAAATGTTTAAAAATCTCTACTTTGCAAAGTTTCCAGTAAGTGTAACTTGCCAGGGATCCATGATGTAATAGTAACATTTCTACCATGGATTAACCTTTTCTTTTTTTGCAGCATAACATCCCTTAAAGTGAACCTGCGATTTTGTCATGCAGGACAAGTTCACTTTAATGCTGGCTCCACCAGCAACACAAACCTTTCCTTCCCTTTCTCACTGATCGATTCAGCTTCCAAGGGCAGAGTATGTGACTCCATGCCATTCCACCCATGTGACTGCTATGGTGAATGGTTCAGGTGACCAGCTCTGTCACAAAGAGATGAGAGGAGGGTACTCATCATTGTAAAGGGTCCAAATAACAATAAAAACTGCTGCCTTAGAGCTGAACTCTTGGCTAACAGCTAAATTTACAGTTATAATAAAAAAAAAAAAAACACCCCATTGAAACCCATTGTTTACATGTGTTTCATGTTAGGGAAAGGTCTCTAAGAGCATTTAATGTTAAGAGGAAAAGGTGTGTTTGGTTCCAGCTAAAAGTCAATTAAAAATACAATTTTTAAAAGCTATCAAAAAGCAATGCACAACAAGCTACACAGGATTTTATAAAGATTGAAACAGATCTGGATTTCCCAGGCACGATTGGTCCCTGGTCAATGCCCTATGATTAAACTGGGAATGGAATAGACAATTGACAGAAGCAGGTGAAAAGCTCATGAACTAGTCTTCTGAGATCTCACTGGCATATTTATTCTTCACGTACATAAGTATCCTAGGGTGGATGTAAAATGGTTGGATAATGTCTTTACATGTATTATCTGTTTGATAGGGGTATTATGATACAATGGATGCAGGATATATGGATGAAGATGGCTATGTATATGTCATGTCCCGGGTCGATGATGTCATAAACGTAGCAGGTCATAGGCTTTCTGCAGGAGCAATAGAAGAGGTAACCTAAAAGTAATATTAATTGTCTATGTTAAAATGGTGGTTTTTGCAGGCTTTTTGATAGGAATTCTGCAGTTTTTTATTTTGTTATGAATGTTGGTGCCATATTGCCCATTAGCCTATTACCTTAGTTTCCAAAGCTGGTCATTTTTGTGCTTGCCTTTTTTTTTTTTTTTTTTAACATTTGGGTGAGATGGCAACCTACTGAAGCTGCTCACTTCTTTTACTTATTGCTAGAATTTACAGGTATTGTTTGGTGAGACATAATGCATGTCATGCATGATGGCATGTTACTCCATATTCTGTAAGGTATAAAATGAAGTGCCTCATCCAACTTTCAGTACTCCATACCTGTGTTGTACACATTCCCCCCTTTAACTTTGTTGCACATAGGGGGTTATTTACTAAAGGCAAATCCACTTTGCACTACAAGTGCACTGCAAGTACACTTGAAAGTGCACTTGGAAGTACAGTCACTGTAGATCTGAGGAGTACATGCAAGGAAAATGCACATGATTGGATGCTAAAATCATTAGAGCTTCACCTCATTTCAGATCTTCCCCACAGATCTACAGCAATTGCACTTCCAAGTGTACTTGTAGTGCAAAGTGAATTTGCCTTTAGTAATCCCCCCCCCCCCCCCCCCCTGGATTTATATCTCTGCATCTACCTCTACCTCATACCTCTTTTAGTTCTTCATACCTATACAGACTATATCCAGTTGATGTTTGGGCAATACAAGCCCTTGAGGAGCTGCACCCAGCAGGGAGTAAATCACAGGGATAAATTGACAGTGGAGCTTGTTGTGGTGTTTCATGTTCATTTGGGTTTCAGAAGCTCTCTGCTGTTTCAAAGCACATTAAAAATCACTATGCTCCTGTAGCCAGAGATTACAGTATGTGATCTTTGCCTATAATTTGGATCATATGATAGGACCCAAGAGCATCATCATATTTCTATTCATGACATTTACCATTATCATGTAATATTTGTCCAGTTTATTATTATTATTTTTTTTCTTTTAACTTTGCAGTCTGTGTTATTGCACAAGTCTGTGGCAGACTGTGCTGTGGTGGGCTTGGAGGATTCCTTGAAAGGACATGTTCCACTGGCACTTTGTGTTCTGCAAAATGGTAAGGACTCCTGTGCTCTGACTGTACCTTGTGTATTGTGTGTGTCATGCTAAAATTTCTTTCAAAATACTAGGGGTGCACCGAATGGAAATTTTGGTGCCAAAACCGAAAATTAGGGATACACTAGGCCGAAAACCAAAACTTCTAACGAAAATTACAGTTTTTAAAAAATAATAACATTTTGATATATAAAATTGTATTGTATTAATTATTTGACTTTTTAATTATCATGAATTTAATGAATAAAAAATACAATCCAGTAATGTAAAATAAGTTACTAATAAAAAGTAACCCACATAAATTGGACACAGAAAATAAAATAAATACAAAATTAAATAAAGAAACTTAGAGCCGGTTCACACAGGGGCAACATGACTTGCAGCACGACTGCCTTAGGCGACCTGCACACCACATCAGCGGCGACTTGCAAAATGACTTCTGTATAGAAGTCAACACAAGTCGCCTGAAGTCGCCCCAAAAGTAGTACAGGAACCTTTTTTCTAAGTCGGAGCCACTTGAGTCGTTCCTATTAGAACGGTTCCATAGTACAGAACGTAAAGCGACTTGTCAGGCGGCACATCATTGTCAACTTGTCACGATACATCATCGTTCACATCACATAATGGGAGTGGGACAACTGGAAAACCCAACAACAGGCTAACGTTTTTCCAAGGACTTGCCTCGTCCTTAGAGCCAGAGCTCCAAGCAGAGGCCAGTCCTCAAAACACGTTAGCCTGTTGGGTTTTCCAGTTGTCCTATAGGTGATGTGATATGATGTATCGTGGACTAGAAGCTTACTTTAACAACAAGGTTGATAGAGTACACCTGTTGGTTTGTTGTATATTACTTACCACAAAGAGAGGTATTTCTTAAGATAATGCACTAGGCCGGTGCACTCTGTCTTGTTTTATTTCAGACAGTGTATCCACTGTCTTCCCTAGTCATAAGAGGGCATCAAGGTGAGGCATGTCCAGTGAAGCCAGCAGGGAAAAATGTAGGCAACAGGCAACAGTGGGGCCCACTTCCAATCACCGGAGATTGTGGAGTTGATTTACTAAAATTGGAGAGATTGAAACATTTTAAAATTTAGCGCAGCTGTGTATATTATTATTAACCAATGAGCTTCGAAATTCTTTGGCTTGTTCAAAGCTTTGACAAAAAAAACTGGAAGCCAATTGGTTACCCTAACCTTCTACACAGAGCTGCACCAGATTTTGCACTCTGTTTTCTAGTACAATAGAATTTGAACAAACTGAACTACCAACAACACAAGTGGCAAAAGCCTGGGCAGGCCTGGCCTCCTATTCTGTTTCATATCCCATATCCCATTAAAGTTACTGTTCTAAAATTAAAGAACGACTAACCATAAAAGAATTATGGCAGAAGGCCGTTTTTCTGTAAACATAACATATGATAGATTTTTATTTTATTATTTTATTTTCAACTTAAAAATAAAACTGCATGTACATACATACATAGTCATACAGTATACCGCACGGCGCACTGTGTTCTGGGTATGGGCAGAGACTTCCCGAAACTGAGACTAGTCTACAGTCTGGTCTACAGCAGCGGCGCTCAGTCAATCACATCAAGCAATTTCATTAGAAGAATACATTGCTTGCTGTGATTGGCTGAGGGCCGCTGCTATAGACCTGACTGTAGATTAGTCTCTGTGCCGGGAAGTCTCCGCCCATACCTGGAACACAGTGTGGTATACTGTATGTATGTAGCCAGCCACAGATGCATACTGCTTCACACATGCAGCGAGCGGACAGCTTAGGGAGAGACCAACAACAAACTATGTAGTTCAAAAGCTGGAATTCTCTCTTAAATTGAAAAAGTGCAAAAACTATAGAAGAACTAATAAGGAACAACCAACAAAATAGTAAAGGGCCTGCCCTACCCTTTCTATTCTGTTATGTAAGTAGTAAAATACTAAACATATTTTAAGCTTTGAAGTATCAACTTTACAATCCACTGTAATTGGTAGGTATAGTGAAAAAGTGGAACTAGACAATTCAAACATAGTAAATTAATTGGACTGTGCTACTGTTTTCTAATCTATTTCAGTAAAAGTGGCAGATTTTGCTTTAAGAACAAAAGTTGTTGAGCTTTCTCACAGGAGAGACGGTTCCTCTTCTCATCAAGAATATGAGATGCTAAACTAAATAGTCTCTCACTCTCTGTACTGGTGCTTGGGGCAGATAAATATCTGCGTGCAATCTGTGCAAGCAAAGGAAAACGTTGTTTGTTCATGCGCCAGTACTCAAGGGGATTGTCGCTTCTGGCGATAGGCTGTTCAGCAAAATAAATCTCTAGCTGTTGGGTTGCTGCAGTTGTTGTGGCACTGCTATGAACCGGGGTGCATTCATGTAAAATTTCTTCAAACATGTCAGATATCGAGGGAGTGTGTTCCTCTTCACTTGTATGCGACTGTTTCTCTGGTATACTTTCCTCTGTGCTACACCTGGAAACTCCTTCACCAAATGCTTCCATCACCTCCATTTGTGCCTGTATCATTTCCCTGCACGCTGCTTTTTCTCCACATTAAAATGAATGCTCTCTAAATCGAGGATGTAGAACTGTTGCAATGCAGTACAGAGGGTTGGACTCTGTGTCTTGAAACTGGTTGTTAACGGCCTCCAGTAAAGTGGTTTTAGACGTTTTTACGCCATGGTCTGTTTCTGCCTCTTTTCCTAGCAGACGCTTCAGTGCAGCAATTAAGGGAATAACTTCAGCAATGGAAGCATTAGCTGAGCTTATTTCTTTTGTTAACTGTTCAAATGGAGATAAAAGAAACAAACTATTTTTCAACTAACATCCACTGATGTGCGCTCTGTGTTGCCGGCAGCTCCTAATCTGCCATGTACGCAGCTAAAACACACATTTGTTCGAAAAGACTTTGCAGCATATGCAGGTGCTGTTCCAACCAGTGGCTACATCTTGCTGCAGTCGTTTCGGTGGCATTCCAAACTGTATCTGTAAAGCTTGAAATCTGGAAAAAGCAAGCGGAGAATGCTTAACGTGACCCACAATTTTTCTTCCTTTTGATATGTCTGATATGGTGCGCTGACTTGGTAATCCCTCATTCACGGCGTGTGTGCCATACATGGTATGCTTTTAAGTTCAATGTCCTCCATTGCCTATGCCATGTTCCGTGCATTATTTGGTACAATCAGATGCACTTTAGACTTTTCAATGTGCCAAGCGTCAAGCATGGTTTTTAAAGCATCAGATATTGCTGTTGCAGTATGAGATCCAACAAACTCACATGTGTTAAGTAGGATGTTTTGCAATTCAAATTTGGCATCTATCCCCTGCGCTGTCAGGCTAAGCATGCTTGTTGGACTGACGTCTGAACTCCAAATGTCAGTAGTAAAACTGATTGCTATGATGTCGGTAGTCATGAGCTCTTGAATGTGTTTTCTAACACTGCAAAACAATTCAGGTAGAGTGATATCTGCAAAGTAGTATCTTCTTGGTAGTGTGTAAAACGGCTCAATATGTTGCATGAGCCTACCGAATACAATGTCCTACACAAGAGAGAATTGGCTGGTCGTCTAATGCAATAAATTCCATAATTTTATCTGTAATGGCACGAGCTTTGGGACTGTCGCATGTAATTTTTTTAACCTTTTCGAAGACTGTGGCCACAGATGGTGTTGCACTTAATGTGCTTGAGCCTGAGGAACTCTTTGGGAGCGTTACAGTTTTCTTGTATTCTGCATGCTGACCTGGATGATGTGTTTTCAGGTGGTGTATCAAACCTGTTGTTGGAAAACGCCTTGGTACTGTGCCCCCTCTTGAAATTTCTGCTGAACAAAGACAGCAGATTGCAAATTTGGGGTCTTGATTGGGGGGGGACTAAAATCAATTTTAAAACTAAACCCCGGGCATATATATATATATATATATATATATATATATATATATATATATATATATATATATATATATATATATATATATATATATGCTATTTGTTTGAGATATCCAGTAGTATATTACTACTAGTACTGTGTCTACTACTAGAAGCAGCATGTTTAAAAAAAATCATGCACTTATCAGTGTAGTAATATAACAAAAATCATACTGAAATATGGAATACACTATGCATTACCTGGCCTGTTAAGTAGTAGTAGTAACATACAACTGCATATCTATTTTTTTATAGTAATAGTTGGATTGACAGTTGAGAGGAAAGATCTCCAGCAGCAATGCTCACCGACGAATAGTAGCAATCCAGGAGGTTCCACTCTCCAATGCAGCTCCATATGCTCCTGTCTCCCCCGAGTCCCAACTGCGTCTCAACAACGAGGAACGTGCTCTTGACTCGAGCATACATCCGCGGGGAAAGTGCTCCCAAACTCCAGTGTCTTAACTGCAGAGAACCTGCTCACGAGTCCAGCGTCTTAACCATGAGGAGCGTGCACGCCGTCCACACAGTGGGTGACCTCACCCGGCAGTGCACCAACCGCTACTCTGCATGCGCAATTTTCGGCAGTTTTTTCCTTTCGACAAACACAATTTCTGCCAGTTTTTTTTTTTTTTCAGCCAATGAAATTTCGGTGCATCCCTACAAAGTGCACATGTACTGAATAGTGCATGTGGGGCACGATTTTTATAAACTACTTGCAGCATTAGCTTGTTTCTGTATAATGAGATTGCAGTTGTAACAAACACGTGAACACACCCAATTAATGCCCAAAGATCTTCTGTGTATTCTTTGTGTTTATCTCTGGGCCTAATATGTATGTATGACAAGTAGTGTATAGGTGTAGAACTGTGAACATTTTGTAAAAAGTACTCACCCAATCAGGAATCAACTTGTCTTGTGACCAAATTGTGAAGTTTGTGCTTTTGTTCTCTAGGTAAAAATAAGCTATACTATGGCCATTTCATATTTGTTGCAGGTGTGGACACTAAAGAAGAGGAACTGGAAAATGAAATAGTGTCACAAGTCCGAGAACATATTGGGCCAGTAGCAGCTTTCAGGAAAGTGATTGTTGTAAAACAGCTACCTAAAACACGTTCTGGCAAGATCCCTCGTGCCACATTGGCTTCACTTGTAAATGGCAAGCCATATCAGGTAAACGGTTATATAATGTGTGTAATTAAATTATGTAATTGTTACGTAAAATAATTACTGTATAGAAGTCTATTGGTAAATGTTTTTGCATGTAAATCAGACAGACACATAGAAATCTTAATACGATCAAATACTTTCACACATGCTGTAATGCATCTCTATGGAAAAACTGATGTAAATGGATAATCATATATTTACATCAGTTTACTGATGAAAAACGGATGAAAAATTGATAAGCATGGATTAAAAATGGATGAAAAGCTGATGCGCACTGAAGAAAACCTGATGAAAAACTGATGAATACTTCATCCGTTTTGACGTGACTGAACTTGTGAAGGTCCGCATGTGTGAAAGGGGCCTCATCAGTTTTTCAGAATTTTTTTCATCAGGTTTTCATCAGTTTACATCAGTTTTTCATCTGATGTTAACATGTCCGTTGACACCCACCACTCCGTAGAAGAGACTGGGGGGTCCGATTGGGTCTGCCTGAAAAACTGCCAGGTGGACCCGATCAGACCTCTTGTGAAACCTTAACCACTTTCAATTGTTTAAAATGTTTTGTTAACATGATTAAAAAATAATTTTAGGCCTGAAGATTACTTTAAACCCCCAAACATTATATATTTTCTGAAAGCAGACATCCTAGAGAACAAATGTGTGGCAGTATGATAGCGGAATGGTTTATGAAGTGCAAAAAAGTTAATTTTATGGCACACAAATGCAATGAATTCCCTAATTTTTGGTAAAATATAAAAGATGAAGTTGCAATGAGTAAATAGATACCCAGCATGTCGAGCATTAAAATTGCAGGTGCATGTAAAAAAACCTTCAATACCCTATATTTTCCAAAGGGGATGCTTTAATAGCCCCTACAGGTCATCAGTTTAGAGGTGCTAAAATGATTGCTCTCTGGCTACATGTGTAGCACAATCTCCATTTTTGTACGTAGGCACCCCAACACATGTACACAAACTTTTATTTGTGTCTCTTTAAATGTTTTTAATTTTTCTAAACATGACTTTATTACTATCATGTAGGGGACCAATAGCCCCCTATATGATAGCATATAGGTGATAGGGTGGGTGGGCGGAGAGGGGCAGGAGAGGTGAGGAGCAGTAAACAAAGGGGCAGGGTCATCTCTTTCTCTACCTCAGTGGTGGGGCCAAATGACCGCTCCTTCTCAGGCCCTATCAAGTAACCAAAGATCCGGCAATTACATTGAGAGCCGGAAATAACAGTCAGAGCTGACAAGTGATATAACCTGTATGTACAAACTGCCCCCTCCCTGTAAGCACTGCTGCTCTTTGCATACACTGCCTACCCCCCCTCCCTTGTCTGTTTTACACATTGCCACCTGCTGCTTTCAGTCTGTGCTGTCAGCGGGAATCCCCACTGACAGCAGAGATGAGTCACTGAATGCTAGGATGCCGGTGGGTGCTGGCTCAAATGCAAAAATGCACCGTTTACATCCATTTTTCATCCGTTCCATTTTTTTGTGGAACAACAATAGGGCTTTGATCCATTCCAAAAAAAATAATGTTGATGGATGTGAATGTAAACAGATGATCATCCATTTGCATCCGTTTTTCCATAGAGATGCATTGATGTTTGTTTTTCATCCGTCAATGGATGCATGGAAAACAGACTAACGGTCCACATGCGTGAAAGGAGCCTTATGCCCCATACACACGGTCGGAAAATCCGACCACCAAATCCATCAGATTTTTTCGGACGGATTTAGTCCGACACTGGTGTTGCATACACACGGTCGGACAAAGTTGTCGGAAAATCCGATCATTCTGAACGTGGTGACGTTTGTTGCCTACGACGGGACTACGTAGAGGCTAGTAGCCAATAGCTTTGGTCTTGTAATGTGATCTGAGCATGCGTGGCACTTTGTCCGTCGGAATTCGCTACACACGATCGGAATTGGTGTGATCGGACTTTGTTGTCGGAAAATTTTTAGAGCAGGAGATACAACTATGTCCGATGGAAAATGTCCGATGGTGCCTACACACGGTCGGAATTTCCGACAACATTGTCCGATAGGACAGAATCCATCGGAAAATCCGACCGTGTGTATGGGGCTTTACACTTTTGGCAATGGTACTTTCAGTTAACTGGTTGTGCACCTCTAATTCTCCATTGGGATAAAAATCTGCTGACTAATCTGTGTTAGACATGTGCACGACCAAAAATTTTTTTTTTTCGTTCCATTCAGTTTTCTTTTAATTTATCCGATTATTCGTTATGATCGGCATTCAGTACTTTGGATAATTCATATATTATATATATATATATTTTTTTTTTCAAATATATTTTTTATTCAAAAATTTTTCAAACAGTACATAAATGAACAAAAACAGTAACGTCATATACAGTTTGTTTGGCATTTCTCCACAAGTTCTGCATTGTACATATATATGGGTATGTATCTTATCAATCTCAGTGTCTACATCAACTTTTACTTAGCGTTCTATTTTCCCCCTATTGATTTGTTGTGTGTCCCATGTATTATTGTGAGCAGAGTGTGTCCACATTTCTCCGTGCTTGGGAGCTAGATTTCATCTCTCTGGTTCTTGGTAGAGGGTGTCTAGTGTGGATTGTCTTTTGTTTATTTAACCCCTTATGTAGAGTTTTTCTTCCTGTGTGGAGAAAGGAGGAAAGAAGAAAAGTAGGAAAGAGAGAACGGGAAGGGAGGGGAGGGGGTGGGAGGGTGGGGGGGGTGGGGCCCAGGGTGGGCTGTGTTTATATATTGTTCTGGATCCTCGTTCTTTAAGAGTTGAGCATGGCCTTTCCCTCGTCGGAGAATATATATATGTTCCACAGCATCCATGTCTGTGAGTGTTGCTCTTGTTTGTTCTGTGACGTGAGGATTAGGTCCTCCATCGTCTTGATCTCCTCCACTCTGCGCAACCATGTTCCTATTGTTGGGGGTGTCCTTTTTTTCCATAGAGGTGGGATGCAAGCTTTGGCTGCGTTTAATAAGTGTCGTATTATCATTTTTTTATATTTTTTCGGTGGGATTGGGGTGGCGTGTAGTAGTATGAAGGCTGGATCGTCATTGATCGTGTGATCCGTGAATTTTTGAGTAATCCTTCTGACTGTCGTCCAGAAGTTTTGCAGTAGGGGGCAGGACCAGAAAATATGGAGAAGTGTCCCCTTTTCTGATTGGCATCTCCAGCATTTGTCAGAGGTGGCCGGGAAGTATTTGTGTAGTCTACTGGGGGTGTAGTACCATCTGGTTAGAATCTTGAAGTTAAGTTCTTGTATTTTTGTACATACAGATGTTTGCAGGGAGAATCTAATGATCGCCTGTCTCTGGGCTTCAGTAAATGTACCACCCAAGTCTGCTTCCCATTTTTGAATATACATCAGATCAGGCGTTACCCCTGGAGAGTTTAGTAGGTCGTATGTCTTTGACAGTACCCGTGGTAGGGACCCCTCGTCCCTGCAGTAAGATTCGAAGGTCGTCAGGCTACGGTTATATTGTGTTGGTTGTGGTAGTGAGTGCAGGAAATGGTGTATCTTGATTGCTCCCCAGAACTGTAGTTGGAAGGGCCCGTTTTCAGCCATCAGTGATTGAATGGTGGGCCACTCGTTGTCTGTTAGAAAGTGTGAGGCCTGGTCCTTATTGTTTCGGGACAGCACTTCATATCCCCCCCGTCTATTCCAGGAGGGAAGGCAGGGTTCCCCAGTATTGGGTATAGCGGTGAGTTAGCTGTGGTTTGTGAGGTCGAGAATAATATGGATGCCCCTATTTTCAAGGTCGTCCCTATAGTGGGGTGTGTCTTTACCGTTGGGGTTAGTTTCCCGTAGCACCAGATTGCCCCTTTCAGGGAGGGTACACATTGTGCCTGTTCCAGGCGTATCCATAGTTTGTTTTTGTCATGTCGGTGCCAGTCAATGATTCTGCCCATGTGTACTGCTCTATAATAGTTTTTTAAATCTGGGAGTGCTAAGCCTCCCCTGTTTTTAGGTAATGTCAGGTATTGTCTACGTAGTCTGGGTTTTGAGTTCGTCCATACAAATTTGGTGAAGAGGGATTCTGTTTGTTTAAAATATTGGGGTGGGATCTGTATCGGCAGTGCTTGGAGTAGATATAGAAACTTTGGCAAAATTGACATTTTAAGTAAATTGCATCTGCCGAACCATGAGTGTAGACCCTTGGTCCATTCCTCCAGAAGCAATCGGGTTTTGGTCAGTAGCGGTGGAAAGTTTAAGTGGAACACCTGCTTCAAGTCTTTGGGGATTTGGGTTCCCAGGTATTTGAGGGAGGTGTCCGACCATTTAAATTTGAATTGTGTTTTCAGCGAATCCAGTCTGTGTGGAGTTATGTTAAGTCCCATTGCCTCCGACTTGTCAAAGTTTATTTTAAGGTTAGTCATGGTTCCATATTTCTCGAATTCCCGTAAGAGGTTCGGTAGTGCCACGGTTGGGTTAGTTAGGGCGAACATAAGGTCGTCCGCGTATGCGGCTATTTTGTATTGGGAGTTGTCTACTGTTACTCCGGTAATATCCGGATTCAACCTTATACTACACAAGAAGGGCTCCAGAGCTAGGGCAAATAGGAGGGGTGAGAGTGGGCAACCCTGTCTGGTACCATTTGTTATTGGGAACGGGTCAGATAGAATTCCGTTGGCCTTTACCTGTGCTGTGGGAATAGAGTAGATGTTTTGGATCCACTGTAACATTCTGCGTCCCAGGCCTATATGTTTAAGTGTTGCTGTCATGTATCCCCAATTCACACGGTCAAACGCTTTTTCAGCGTCTGTACTCAGGAGCACGCATGGGGTGTTGGATTTGTTGACCGTGTGAATAAGGTTTAGCACCTTTGTGGTGTTGTCCCTAGCTTCTCGGGCAGGGATGAATCCCACTTGATCTAGGTGAATTAGATCTGGCATATACTGGGTTAGTCTATTGGCCATGATTTTTGTGAAGAGTTTTAGGTCTACGTTTAGGAGTGATATAGGCCTGTAGCTCCCGCATGCTGATGGGTCTTTGCCTTCTTTCGCTATTAGGGTTATGTGGGCCCTCAGTGTGTCTTTAGGCAATGATTTCCCCTCTCCTAGGCCATTAAACATCCTCACCATGTGAGTACCCAGTAGTGGGAGCAGGGTCTGGTAATATTGTAGGGTAAACCCGTCCGGGCCCGGCGCTTTGCCTGGTTTTGTCCCTCCTATCGCCCGTTGGAGTTCCTCTATCGTAATAGGGTCTTCTAGTTCTGTCCGTGCTTCCGTGGGGAGAAGGGGGATTTGTGAAGCTGTAAGGTAGTCTTGCATTGTCTTTTCGTCTTGTGTTCTGTTTGGAAGGTTGTATAGATTGGCATAGAATTCCCTGAATCCTTTTGCTATCTGGGTGGGTGTGGTCTGTTTCTGTCCTTTCGCGTCTATGATCTGAGGGATGTATGTATTTAGTTTTTGGGTTTTTACTGTCCGGGCTAGCAGTCGGCCGCATTTGTTTCCCGACTCGTATGTCATTTTCCGGCAGATTTGCAGAGCTGCCTTTGCTCTGTACTGTAGCAAATCTACGACTTGTCTCCTAAGGGACATCAGTTCCGTTTCTAATGAGGTGGTCGGTGCTTGTTTGTGTTGTGTCTCTATGTCGTGTGTCTTCTGAAGGAGGTCTAGTAGTTGTTGTTCCCTTTTCCTTTTTATGTATGTCCCATGTTTGATCAGCACCCCCCTGATAACTGTCTTGTGGGCCTCCCACAGGATGCCCGGGTCGCAGTCCTCTGTGTTGTTGGTCTGGAAGTAATGTTTTATTTCCTTCTGAATGTCCGTCAGGACGTCTGGTGTTTGTAGGAGACTTTCGTTTAGTCTCCAATATTTAGATCTGGTTGTCTGAGTCGGTGATAGGCAGTAGCATAGGGTGATAGGAGCATGGTCCGACCATGTAACACTGCCTATCTCAACCTTCTGTATCGCTTCCAGTTGGCTATGCGGGATGAGAAATAGGTCTATCCTTGAGTACGTCTTGTGGGGGGAGGAGTAGAAGGTGTAGTCCCTCTCTCCAGGGTGACAGAGTCTCCATGCGTCAATGAGTTGGGTCTCATGTAAGGCTTGTGAGATCCGTTTGAGTGTGCTCAATCGTATCGAGGAGGTTCTTGAGGATGTGTCTACTGCCGGTACTAGGGGTACGTTAAAGTCTCCTCCTATTATGAGCTGACCTTCCCTAAAGTCGGTCAGTCGTCTCAGTGTCCGGTGTATGAACCTATCCTGTTGGTCGTTGGGGACATACATGGTTGCTAGTGTTACCCTCGTGCCTCTGATGGTCCCTTTTACAAATAAATAACGTCCATTGGGGTCGACTAGGGCAGTGTCGTATGTCCATGGCACTGACCTTGCAACAAGTATTGAGACCCCTTTTGATTTGGCTTCTGTGTTAGTGGAATGATATGTGTGGGGGAAGTGTTGGTTTTTGAGGCATGTAGGGCTGCCGGTTCTAAAGTGGGTTTCTTGGATAAATGCTACATCAATATGTGCTCTCTTAAGGTCATTTAGTAACATCCTGCGCTTCTCGGGTATGTTTAGGCCCTTAGCGTTCAAGGAGTATATATTGATCGTGCCCATTGTTCCCTGGGTAGGGGGTGGGGGTTCTGATGGGAAGTTTTGGGTGGGGGGGGGAGGGGGGGGGGGTTGGTTGGAGAGTAAGAGGATAAAGTAGGAAAGATTGAGTAAAAGAGTTAGAGAAAAAGAGGTAGTGTGCGTCTCGTTTTAAACCAACGAGTAGCAGGTAGCGTAGGCTATCCGCTTGTATACCTAAGCGCAAACAGGTCAGTTTGCAAAGGAGCGTACCCCAGTCCTCACTAGGGTACCTGCTCCGTCCTATTGGGGGAAGAGGTTGGACTAGACCGGGGAAGATCCCCCCGCCCGCCCCGCCCCCCCAGCTTGTTAACGTAAATCATTAATAACCAATTGTTCTAACACCTTCAACATAACAGCTCATAAACATTGTATATGAAAAAACAAAAAAGTGCATGTAAACTCTACCATTCGAGTGTCATCCTGTTTACCATTTATCGTGGATCCGGTTTCGTCATCCCTTGTTTCTGTCTCCAGCCCCTCCTTAGTGTATGTATGTGGGTATACGTTAGGTTATTGTAATCGGTGTCCTGTGTGTGACTCCTCCCATGGGGGTCGCATTTTCGTCTGACCGGGGTCCTTGGGACTTGTCCTGTGGTGTTGTGTCTGGTTGTCCTTTTGTATTGTGATGTTCGTCATTGGGTGTCATGGGTTGCCTTTTGTCTAAGTTCCCTTTGTGTCTCGTCCTTTCACCTCCCCACTTACCCCGGCCCTCCCCATAAAACTTGGTGTGTGGTTTTATCGTGGCGGGATGTGGACGTGTGATTGTCATTCCCTTAGCTGTTGTATGGTGTGGGTATCCCTCGGTATCCAGACCCCCAAGTTACGTCGTCAGGTCCCTGTAAATATAATATCACACTTTTTTTTTTTTTTTTGGTCGTTTCTCTGACACCATATGTATACCTTGCCCTTTTTTGGACCCCTTATATCATTCACATCATACTCAGAGGAGAATACACAACAGGTTTTCACATATGCTATTTCTGCATCCCCTGGGAATTGCTATCTCCCTCCCCCTTATAGTAGTGTCCAGGTTATAGCTACGGGGTGTTTTGTGTCTTTCCCCTTTATAATGCCCATTTCCCTTTTCCATAAATCTTCAGGGATTATATTATACAGGCCAGTGTCCGCCTTTTTAGGCCATGTCCTCTGTTTTCGGTCCCCCTTGGTTCGGTTTCTTGCAGCTTTTCAAGGGAGTCTGAGCTGTGGCACCCAGGGGATCCGAGTTGGCATTTAAGCAGAATATGCACGTCAGGTGGTATCAGTAAAATGATAGCAGATAACCGGTAACCGGTAGGAACAGTAAAGAACCGCGAGGGGGGATGGAAACGTGTATGTCCTCAGCTTACATCCCACCTCCCCTCCACCATATCATCCAGACTCCTCACTTACTTCCTCCCGGGGTACTCTGTTTTGTTCTCCACGAGGGTTTACCCTCCCTTTAGGTCCCCTGACCCCCCCCCCTCCCCTCGTATGATCATTATGCCTCTGTTATAGGTTAGCTCCCCCGTTTCCGTTGTGGCATGGTGTTTAGTCCCGGGAACCCAGAAAGAGGGTACCGTGGCGGGGCATTCCCCTCCAACCTATGGGGTAGGCTAAGCCTCAGGGCGTGGGGGGGTCATGGGCTGGGTGTGTTCGTTGGAGGGGGGGACAAGTCCCACATTTCCCTTACCTCGGGTAGGAGAAGGTGTCCGATGGTCTATGTTCGGTGGGGGTAAGCGGTATCCTGTGCCATATGGGGGGATGACGATCTCTATCCACGACGTTCGGTCTTTCAGTCTTCCCGTGGTGGGTCCCCAGGGACGTACCTCGGTCTGCGCATGTTCGTGTTCATCCGGGCTCTCGGTGACCGCGATCTCCTCATCCTTGACGATCCTGCGCGTGGGGCGGGGTTCTGAAGCGGTTGCAGCCAATCAGGTAGATCGATGGGGTCCGTCTCCATGAATTCAAACAGTGCTGTAAGGTCCGCCGGAGACCGTAAAGTGTAGTAGTGCTGGGCCTTCTTGAAAGTCACAGAGATGGGGAAACCCCATCGGTACGTCAGGCCGGCATTTCTTGCTGCTTCTAGCAGAGGTTTAAGTAACGCTCTGCGCTGCAATGTCTGTCTAGACAGGTCCGGCATTATCTTTATCTCTGCCCCGTCAAAAGAAATGTTCCTTTTTTCCCAGGCCGCTCTCAGGATTACTTCTTTGTGGGCGTACTGGTGGATCCGACACACGACGTCCCTTGGTCTGTCAATGTCCGGTGACCGGGGGCCCAGGGCCCTGTGGATCCGATCGAATGACAAGTTATGGGGATATAATTCCCCCGCCACTTCCCGGAATATTGCCATTGCAGTTGCCATTAAATCTTCCGCTCCTGTTGCCTCTGGGAGGCCCCGCAGCCTCAGGTTGTTGCGCCTGCTGCGGTCCTCGGCCTCCTCGATCCTCAGTTGTTGGGAGCTGATCAAGGCTGCCTGTGCGGATTGTGTGGCCTCCACTGCGGCTAGTCGCTGTTCTAGTATGGACACCGTCCCCTCTCCCGACTCCACCCGGTCCGTTAGTGTGTGTACCTCTTGTCTGATAACCGTCATATCCTGGCGGAGAGAGGTCTCTATCTTGCCAACTATAGCCTCCATGTCTGCTCTTGTTGGGAGGGCTTGTAGCAGCGCCCTCAGTTCGGCGTCGGCTCTCAGGGTTAGTGGTGTGTGGGATGTCTGGCGTTCCTGCGGGTCTGTACGGAGTATCTCCGGGGTAGAATAGCCCGTGGCAGCTGTATTGGCCGATGGTTCCCGGGTCGGAGAGGCAGGTGGTTGCCAGGCGTTCTGGGGTCCATGCCTCGTGGTGTCGGCCATTTTGGGGGTCGGGGAAGCCTTGGCCGCGTTAGACAGATATTTCTGGATATCTTCAGTCCTTTTCGGTTTAGGAGATCCTCGTTTTACTATCTTGCTTCTCCGTTTTCCAGCGGAGTACATGCCGGTCGTGTTGAGCTGAGTTTCAGTGCCTTAAAGCCGGGTAAGGACGGATCGGGCCGGGAGCTCCTCAGACTTGCGTCCTCACTCAGCCATGTCCAGGCCACGCCCCCTATATATATATATATATATATATATATATATATATATATATATATATATATATATATATATATATATATATATATTTAATAACAATTGAAACTATAATTATAATTTAATTACATTAGAAAATAGTATATGAAAAACAAAATTATCCGAATGTAATCGATTTGTTCAATAAGTAGGTTGAATCGTTTTTTCGTTGTTTTGGATTTTAAAAGTTTTGGATTTTCATTCTTATTTTTGGGATTTTTGTTCCTTCTCATTCTCTGATGTCGAATTTTTGAATTTTTGTTCTTTCGGATTTTAATTATTTCTGAAAATTTGTTTTCGTATCCATTAGTCAAGAGTTCATTTGGCCGCTTCCGAACGAACTACTATTCCCAATTTTGTCCGAAAACTAATTTGAAACAAAACAAATTGCACACGTCTAATCTGTGTCATACACTGCACAGCTGCTGTAGAGGAAGGTAAGACTTTGGATTGAGGTTTTTAGTACACAATTCAAAAGTCCTAAGTCACAGAAACAGATATGCAGTTAAAGAAAAGGATTTTTTTCTTCAACTTGAGCACTATTTTTTTTGTATTTGTTGATGACCAAATTACACGATTGACTTTTGATTGTGCTTCTTTTGATTTGTATTTCTTTTCTAGATTGGTTCAACTATTGAGGATCCAGATGTGTTTAAAGTTTTAGAAGATGTTGTAAAAGCAAAATTATGAATAGAGGCAAGTTTTACTGTTTTTGATAAAGAGAAAAACCTTTCTGTTTAGCATGGTCTACCACAAGAGCCAAAGAAAATACAAATAGGTTAGCTGTAACTGGTAGAATATTTTTATGTGGTCATGTTCTAAAAGTCCATTAACCGCTACCTCTCATTTTGACTCTCATTTTTGATTATATATTTTCAAATAAAACTCTGTTTTATATATAAACATTTAGGTGCTGCTGTCATTGCTTGAAGCTTTACCAGACCTTTTAGAGAACTAGATTTTGTGTGTGGCTGAACTTTTACAAACCAGGCTTCTAGGATGGTATAAAAGAAAAAAAGCTTGTAGAAGTCTCTATTCATAGTAAACTGACCACGTCACACACGTCCATGGTTAATGGATGGATTGCTATAGCTGGGTCATCTCACTCTAGTACATTATGAGAAAAATCAGAGTATGGAATACAACATACCTTTCATTTATGCAATAAACATAAAACCCAACTGCAGGCAAATATAAATATTCTTGATTCCACCTCTTCCTAAGCCAACCAGCAGTGTAATGAATGAAAGTTAGTTTTCCCTAAGAGTCAAGCCAATTTCCTGCCCTGAGGACCAGGCATTTTTGCCACTTTGCCACTCCTTGGGCAGTCCCATCACCCAGTTCTTCTACCTCTGGAGCCTATGAGAGAGGACTCACCTGCTGGAAGTGTTGCTTCCACCAATAGGAGGTGCCCATGTCATGTAGGTACCATGGTCACCTGAAGAAGGAACCCGGGAAATAAACAGATAAAGGAAGATTGGGCCAGCAGTGTCACATGACCATATCTTCAGGTGTGTAAAATTGGCATTTGAATATTTTTTTTTTCACACCAGTGGTTAGTTGGTCAGGGGGAGGGGTTGGCAATATCCTATATCCTGGAGCTGGGATTTTTTTTTTTTTTAATAAATTCTTTATTTTCCATTAAGTTTCATAGTACAATCATTGCATTCACATATTATTTTTCTAATACAGCTTAGGTTCTTCTAACTTAATAGACCTTTGTAATTGTACTTCTTGACCCCTATATTTACTTCTTTACCAATTTTAACCCCTAACCCTTCCACATCAACACATAATCAACAAAAAAAATAAAGGAGCTGGGATTTAAAGTATGCATTAAAAAGCATCACTCTCGTGTAATCACTAATATTGGTAGATTGGCATCCTTCAAATGTCATAAATGTCCCTTCAAGACTAATACGGAATTTCTGGAAGGGATATGGTACCCTTTGGCACATCACTTCCTGCAAATAGGACACTGTGAAAAACTGTAATTACAGGAAGTGACGCTGCACACCTGTTGCTCGGCGGCATAATTTTCATGGCAACCAGATGCATTTGTCTTCTGTCCCACGACCCCGGCAGGCTATCTCCACTGTTCACAGCGCAAGTGATATATCTGTGCGATTTCTACTCTCATCTGGAGGCATAGGGAGTTATTAATCTGTGCGATTTACACTCCGTTAATGTTCTGTCTTTCTAAGGCTAGGAGGGATGGGGGAAGGGATGGGCAGGACAGGGGCAAAATTACTTAGCAGTAGGCATGACTGTCCAAGAAAGACCGACAATGGTTTCAGGAATTAAGACAGCTGGCAAATTAATTTGAAGAAAGAAACCGTTGTCGATGAAGAACAGGAAGAAGCTGATTGTCTAGCCAGAATTGAATAATATCAAAGTTAAAGATATACTATTAATAGGAAAATTTGTATTTTTGACTGGAATTCCACTTTAAGCAGCAGAATAACAGAACAATGTGCTACACCTTTAATACCATACGTTGAACCCCATAATGGTGTGATTTATTGGAGTGGGACAGCGATTCAATGCTAGTGTCACTGTAACATGTAAATGTCCATGGTGAACAGCAGGTGAATACACTACAATAATCCAGGTATCAGGAAACAGATAATACACAAATATCATTGCACACATGTGGAACGCTAAGATGACATTGGTTGGAAATCTGAACATTTGTGGGTTCAAATAATAAACTAACAAACTAACAAACTAAAAACTAAAACTAAACTCACAGATGCTCCTGCTTAATACTCAGTGACTAGGGAAGCAATCATCTGGGCCCCCCCCCCCCCCCACACACACACACAGTATGAGTTGAACAGCCGTAACTGAAAGCGCACAGTCATTGTCATTGTGACCATAATAAGGCATGCAAAGTACATTGAAAGGTGGAATAGTGGACTGTCACATGTTCTGAGTTTTAGTTTTGTCTTTCTTTTTGCAACTTATAGTGTACTTTAATTATTTCTGCAAAGAAAAATTGTCGCTAATTAAATAAATTGCATTTGTGCAACTTGGTGTAACAACGAACAGTACTTTTTTTTTTTTTTTTTCTTCTCTGATTCAGCCAGATTATATTTTTCTTCAAAATCCTTTCTATTCTATCCAGGGAAATAATGATTTTTTAAAAAAAAATTTATAGAAACTATTTTGTATGACTACCGTGATGGCAGTCACTATATTTAGACTTGTGATATTTTCTGTGGATGAGATCCTTTGTTAAACATCTTTTGTAATGCTAAGCATTAAAGCATTTTTTTTCTTTTAAACTTGTAACTGAATGATTTTTTTTTTCCATTCAATAAAAAGGTCCTGAAACCATGTTAATTAAATTTTATATATATATATATATATATATATATATATATATATATATATATATATATACTCTATATTACCAAAAGTATTGGGACACCTACCATTACACGTACATGCATAGTCCATAAGGTTCAATATTGAATTGGCCCACCTTTTGCAGCTACAACCGCTTCAACTGTTCTGGGAAGGCTGTGCACAAGGCTTAGGCATAAGTAAGAGCTCCGGCATGTTCGCACAGTCCATGTGCAGAGCCTGGCAGGAAGTCTGCGCTGCGCTAATCACAGGCAGTGAGACAATTAGCGCAGTGGCGCAGTGCAGTGCCGACTTCCTGGCGAGCTCTGCACGTGGAAGCCGGAGCTTATCCTTACTTAGGAGTGTGTCTATGAGAATGTTTGACCATTCTTCCAGAAGCGCATTTGTGAGGTCAGGCACTGATGTTAGAATGGAAGGCCTGGCTCTCAGTCTTTACACTAATTCATCCAAAAGGTCTTCTCTTGGGTTGAGGTCAGGCCATTCAAGTTCCTACATCCTAATCTCTTTATGGACCTCTTTATGTTTCTTATACATCATATGGATGGCCAAGTGCATGTGCATCGCTTACCTGGGAAAGAGATGGTACCAGGATGCACTATGGAAAGAAGGCAAGCAGAAAGCAAACAATTTTCTGTTACTAACACCCCCGTCTCGATCTGAAAATGATGATGGTCTTCTATTGATCAACCCAAATTTGCAAATTCTGTTACTTCCTCCCTATCCTGCATATCCTTCTCTGACACCCTTGTTGACAAAATAGATGTCCTTAGCTACTTCAATACTGGACACTTTTGCAGGCCAATTTTCAGCTTTAAGTCACATTTTGAATAACAATTACATCATTTATTCCACACAAATAGAGCTTTCTTTTGGAGGTGTTTAAGAACCACTGGGTTTTTATTATTTTTGTCTAATAAACATAATAAGGCTGATAATTATTTAAAGAAAAAAATGAATTTTTCTTTGTTTCTGTTATAAAATGTTGCAAATATATCATCTTTCTTCAAAAATTTAAGCCACAATGAATACTGCTATGTTTTTTTGGTAAAAATAACCCAAATTAGTGGTATATTTTTTACTAGGAAAGTTTTACAGTCCACATACTATGGTATGTGCAGTATATCTGAAAAATCAACAGCCTGTGGCCCGAAAATGCCAGGACAGTACAAATACCCCCCAAATTACCTCTTTATGGAAAGTAGACAGTCCAAGGCATTTAGTAAGAGGCATGGCAAGTTTTTTGAAGTCGTAATTTTTTTTTTTTTTTTGTCACAATTTTTTGGAAAAAGGAAGCAATTAAAATAAATGTTTTTTACATGCTGTACAGTGTCATCATTTAGCTGGTGTGGCTGCTATCAGGGACACTGAATGGGGACAGTATGTAAAAAAAAGTACAATTTATAATTTACCACCTGCGATCAACGAAGGTAGTTCCACGGAGACTTGAGCGTAGATGGTACTGTTCTGGTCTGACTGTTTATTATCCGGTTTGGAAGGATCATTTATGTGACTATAAGGGTCAAATTGAGACTGCTAGATCAAACTATTTCTCCCATGCCATTAACAAAAAATCTTAGCAAGCCTAGGCAATTCTTCTGCACCACTGATAGATTATTAAAGTGTTTGTAAAGGTTCATATGTTTTTTTTTTATTTTATAACAAACATGTCATACTTATCTGCTCGGTGCAATGGTTTTGCACAGAGCAGCCCCAATCCTCATCTGCTCCTGGCCCCTACCCTCTGCAGAGTGCTCCTGTGCATGAGAGACACAGAGCATGGCTCAGTCCCGCCCCTCGCTCCCTCCTTACTGGCTGTGATTGACAGAGATGGGAGCCAATGGTTCCCACTGCTGTGTCTCAGCCAATGAGGGTGGGGCGAGACCCAGGAGTACTTCTGCTCTCATGCACATCACTGGATCCTGATCAGGCTCAGGTGAGTATAAGGGGGAGCTGAGGAAGGAGCTGCATACTGAAGGTTTTTTACCTGCATGCATAGAATCATCCTTTAGAATCACTTTCAAACCTTGCTGTCCCTCCACACTACTAGCCTCAACACAGCTCTGCGACACATTTTAGATTGTTTTTACCTAAAAAATTTACAAAATAGGACATTGCATTCTTGCCATATCACGTTTCTTCCACATCACTTCCTGACCCACCCAATTTTATCATCTCTGATTTAATTGGTCTCCAATATGAAATCTTCCTCCTGCATACTGGATCCTATTCCCAACTATTTATTTAAATCCTGTTTTAGATCTCTATGCCCCATTATTCTCAATATCGTATATGACTCCCTTAGCACTGGTTTTGTACCAACGTTCCTCAAAATGTATGCTATCGCCTCAATATCAAAGAAAATCCAGCATTGTTCTGGACCATTTAAACAACTTCCGCCCCATATCTAAGTTACCCTTTCTTGCCAAGATCCTTGATCGGGCTGTGATATCTCAGTTGTATAACCACCTGACTTTAAATAACCTATTTGAACCCCCTCCAATCTGGTTTTCTGCAACTGCACAGCAGAGAAACCACCTTGGTCAAAGTCACTAACGACCTTCTACTTTCTATTCCGGCACACTAATTATTATTCTATTGGATCTTAGTTCTGCATTTGATACTGTAGACCACAATATTTTACTCTCTCACCTTGAAACCATATTTGGAGTCTCATAATTGGCTCTGAAATAATTTGTCATATCTTACTGATCGCTGTCACTTTGTTTCTCTTAGCGGATTCCAGTCTGAAGTTGGTCCAGTCAAGTTCGGTGTTCCTCAAGGCTCAATCTTGGGTCCCTTACTTTTTAGCATTTACATGTTTCCACTTGGTCAACTGCTTAGATCACATAGGCTCAATTATCACTTCTATGCTGACAACACTCAGACATCCACACTAAACCAGATTCTACTTTGGCTACTTCTCTCCTAGCTGTATTTGTGATATAAAAACTTGGATGGCCCACAGTTAAGCTGTGACAAGACTGAAGTCATGCTTATTGGCACCCCCCCCCCCTCCCCCCCCACCCCCCCCCCCCCCCCCCCCCCCCCCCCCCCACCCCCCCCCCCCCCCCCCCCCCCCCCCCACCCCCCCCCTCACCCCCCCCCCCCCCCCCCCCCCCCCCCCCCCCCCCCCCCCCCCCCCCCCCCCCCCCCCCCCCTCCCCCCCCCCCCCCCCCCCCCCCCCCCCCCCCCCCCCCCCCCCCCCCCCCCCCCCCCCCCCCCCCCCCCCCCCCCCCCCCCCCCCCCCCCCCCCCCCCGCCCCCCCCCCCCCTCAATTATGTAAGGCCAGTCCAAAATGTTGTCAGAACATCTTTTTTTCCACTTGAGAAACATTGCTCGGCTGCATCCTATGCTATTATACACTGTAGCTGAAAAACTGATCCATATATTTGTGTTTTTCCAACTTGATTTCTGCAATGCTCTGCTCGCTGGTGTACCTAAATCCACTATTGACTATATGTACAAAATTTTGCAGCCATAATCCTCCCTGGGTCTGGTACAAGTGATCATGTTACCCCTATTCTGGAGTCCTTCCACTGGCCACCCGACAGGTTTTACATAGTTTTTAAAATCATTTTGCTCACCTATATGGCGCTTCATGGCTTGGCACCCCATTTTTTGTCTGAACTTTTACAAACTTAGAAGATGCATGTCTAAAAAGCCCTGCCAAAAGTGTCAGATGAAATGCAAGGGATACAAGCCCAGCCATGCCTCAAAAAGAAGGAAAGTAGGGATATCCCAAAAAGATCCTGCCAGAAGCAGACTTTGTAGGCATGCATCTTCTCTTCTCACATATACATTTTATAATGCTCTTTTTACTTCCTGATGAAGACTCTTTATGAGTTGAAACACGTTGAGATTTTCAGACTGACATTGGAGACATTTTCATGGAGGGATGCTGTAATCATTGATGTATTTGTGTGTAATATGTCACATGTATGGTGAAATATTTTAAGCTGTGTTAACCACTTCCAGACCAGCCTCGTTTTGGATTTTAGGTGTTTACATGTTTAAAACAGGTTTTTTTGCTAGAAAAAAACTTAGAACCCCCAAACATTATATATTGTTTTTTTCTAACACCCTATAGAATAACATGGCAGTCATTGCAATACTTTTTTTTACACCGTATTTGCGCAGCGGTCTTACAAGCGCACTTTTTTTGGAAAAAAGTCACTTTTTTGAATAAAAAAATAAGACAACAGTAAAATTAGCCCAATTTTTTTTTTTGGATTGTGAAAGATAATGTTACGCGAGTAAATTGATACCCAACATGTCCTGCTTCAAAATTGCGGCCGCTCGTGGAATGGCGTCAAACTTTTACCCTTAAAAATCTCCATAAGCGACATTTTAAAAAATTCTACAGGTTGCATTTTTTGAGTTACAGAGGAGGTCTATGGCTAGAATTATTGCTCTCACTCTACCGATCGCGACGATACATCACATGTGTGGTTTGACTACAGTTTTCATATGCTGGCGCTGCTCACGTATGCGTTCGCTTCTGCGCGCAAGCTCGTCGGGACGGGGTGTTTTAGAAATATTTTTTTGCTTTTTCTTATTTATTTTACTTAATTTTTATTATTTTTTACACTGTTTTAAAAAAAAAAAATGGATCACTTTTATTCCTATTACAAGGAATGGAATAGAAAAAAGCATGACAGGTCCTCTTAAATATGAGATCTGGGGTCAAAAAGTCCTCAGATCTCATATTTGGACTTCAATGCAAATAAAAATAAAAAAAAAATGTCATTTAAAAAAATGACATTTGGAAATTCCCCTTTAAGACGTATGGGCGGAAGTGACATTTTTGACGTCGCTTCCGTCCTCCTATGGTATAGAGATGAGTGGTGGCCATCTTAGCCTCACTCATCTCTATATACAGGCAGGGAAAGGACCCGATCGCCACCTCTCCCGCCGCCGATAACCACCATTATCTTAAAGGGGACCGCTCACTGTGAAGAGGGTTACCTCGGTTGTGGCAGCTTCAAAAAAATGACGTACAGTGAGCGGTCGTGAAGTGGTTAATAAAAAAAAAAAAAATAGATCTTTTTAAATATATTTTTTATGGTTATCTGGTACCTATAAAAATTCCCATTTCACACTTTTTGTTTCTCTTGTCTGGAAAGCACTTTGAGAAGCTACCTTTAAAGAAGCTATATAAAATAGTTTATTATTATTATAAACCTTGGGTCCTGCCATTCATGTGGATGTTACTTTGACATGTACCTGCCATTCATGTGGATGTTACTTTGACATGTACCACCTCTCTAAACATTGTTGCTGGCCAAGTATACCCCTCCATAGAAACGGGATTCCTTGTCCTCTTTCAGCAGAATAATTCACCCTGCAACGCTGCAAAACTGGTTTAAGAATGGTTTGAAGAACACAACAAGTTTGAGGTGCCTCCAAATTCTCCAGATCTCAATCCAATCGAGCATTTGTGGGGCTGTGCTGGAAAAACAACTCCATCTCATAACTTATAGAACTTAAATGGTCTGCTACTGATGGCTTGGTGCCGAATGCCATAGCATACCTTCAGAGGTCTAGTGGTGTCCATGATTCGCTGGGTCAGGGCTCTTTTGGTGGCAAAATGGGGACCTTCTCAATATTATGTGGGTGGTCATAACGCTATGGCAGATCAGTGTACCCATTTCCTTGCTCATATTTACATTCTATGTAAATTTTTTTATTTTTATGGACTAAATTATAACATTTGCATACATTCTATTCTACCAGCAGGGTGTAGTCCTGTAGAATCAAACATAATTACATTTCATTTGTTTCCGCCATGGTGATGGATGCTGTGCAAACTACGGGCTTGAACATGAAACATGTAAACATTACCAAAATACTTGTAAACCATTCAACCAATTAGAGCCATACATCTGTGCAAGAAAACTATACCTCAAAATAAATGTCACCAGATTTTCCTGCATTTCTAGTTCTTTCAAAAACAAAAGAACTGCAAGGGCCCCAAGACCATGCTGCTAAAGGGAATCTTTTTTTTTTTTTTTCACCGAAAGCTTTTGTCTCGCCTCATTGCTGAGGTCCCACTACCAAAAAACGTTAAAAAAAAAAAGGTTCACAGCAATAACCGAAAAAAAAAACACAAATCATCCCATGCCTTCTGGTCATTTGAAGGTAATAACTCACCTAAAAGCTACAGTAGGCAATGCACGTGTAAGCAGGTAGGTGCATAAAAATGCAAAGCAGCTGGGGACATCAAATAACAGTAACATACGGTAAGTGAAAGGGGATTGTTTTTTTTCTCAGCTGAATGTGAATAATGTACCCAAGAACTTTAATCAAATCCATCAACAGTCTTTTACTGATTTTGTAAATTATCATTTTTTTTATTACCCGTACTTCAAATGCAGATTCTGCATGGTTGGATATAAAAAGCACCTGTAGATATAATGACGCTCTGAGCACCAATATCTCAAAGGCTAGACCTTATCTGAGCAAATCAGGCTTTACGCTAGCTATACACATTACAATCTTTTTACACTTACCAAAACGATGTGAGTGTAGGTCCACCTAAGCAGTCTGTTGAATTTGTATCCAAGCCTGTAGAGCCTGCTCCACATAGTTGTTGGCAGATTTAAAAGAATATCTACAACTAAACTGTAATGTGTGTTGCCGACATAAAAGTGCACAGGCTCTATAGACATTAAAGGATTTACATTAACGGGCATTAAAACAAGTCTTCTTTGACCTCTCTAGTTGCATGTACTGTGAAGTAAATCACCTTAAAAAATACCAAGACTCTAAAGTCATGCTTTAATCAGTTTCTGCCTGCTTACAGTACCTGTTTGCATACATTAGAAGACAGGCAAGCTGCCAATATTCTGAAGCAATAGAAGGTATAGGGGGGAAAAAAGCTAAGATGTCAGTGCCTCCGTTGTGAACATTAAAAAATAATTTCTTCACAATGCCTTTAGCTACATAGGTGAATGAGGGAACATTTTATTGTGTTTTACTGCATGTGTGATGTATAATTAATTTAAATGAATGGGAATAAGTCTGCGCAGAGGTTCATTTTAAGGCTACTGCTTCATACCATCAAGTGTTCAATTGCAACAATGATGCTTTATTCACAGGCGCTTTAGCCTGTATAAGAGCAATGAGTACACTATACTTCTGTAAAGTTTTCAGGCAAATTTTGAGCAGCTTTGTTGAAGCCATTAAAATTACCACCCTGGGACTGAAGCTTCCTTGAATCACTTCAGCACTGGAAGATTTGGCTGCTAAATGACCAGGCCATTTTTTTTGCGATACGGCACTGCGTCGCTTTAACTGACAATTGCGTGGTTGTGCGACGATGTACCCAAACAAAAATTGACGTCCTTTTTTCCCCACAAATAGAGCTTTCTTTTGGTGGTATTTGATCACCTCTGCCTTTTTCTTTTTGCGCTATAGACAAAAGAAGAGCGACAATTTTGAAAAAAACACAATGGGGGCAATTTACGAAAGGCAAATCCACTTTGCACTGTAAGTGCACTTTCAAGTGCAGTCGCTCTAAATCTAAGGGGTAGATCTGAAATGAGTTGAAACTCTGCTGATTTTATCATCCAATCATGTGCAAGCTAAAATGCTGTTTTTTATTCTCCTTGCATGTCCCCCTCGGATCTACAGCGACAGTGTACTTTCAGTGCTCTTGCAGTGCAAAGTGGATTTTCCTTTAGTAAATAGCCACCCATGTATTTTCCTTTTTGCTATAATAAATATCCCACATTTTTTTTCAAAAAAAACTAATGTTTTCTTCAATTTAGCCCGAAATGTAAACTTCTACATATTTTTGGTAAAAAAAAATCGCAATAAGCGTATATTGGTTGGTTTACACAAAATTTATACCGTCTACAAATAAGGGGATAGATTTATGGCATTTTTATTATCATCTTTTTTTTCACTAGTAATGGCGGCGATCTCCGATTTTTTTATCGGGACTTACATACATAGTTACATAGTTAGTCAGGTTGAAAAAAGACAAGTCCATTTAGTTCAACCATAAATTAAAAAAAATAAATAAAATAATATCATACAATCCCATATACCCAATAATATACCCACAGTTGATCCAGAGGAAGAAAAAAACCCCAGCAAAGCATGATCCAATTTGCTACAGCAGGGGGAAAAAATTCCTTCCTGATCCCCCGAGAGGCAATCGGATTTTCCCCGGATCAACTTTACCTATAAATGTTAGTAACCAGTTATATTATGTACATTTAAGAAAGAATCCAGGCCTTTCTTAAAGCGGTTGTATACCCGTTTCTTTTTTTTTTTTTTTAAACAACCTGTAAGACAAAGCCATAATGAGCTAGTATGACTAGCATACAAATTTGGAGAGGAAATCTCTTTTCCTCTAGACGTAAAGAGTGCCCCCCTTGTCCTCTGTGTTGACTGTAAAGTGAATAACTCAACACCAAGTTCACTATATGGACCCCTTATATATTTGTACATGTTGATCATATACCCCCTTAATCTCCTCTTTTCAAGAGTGAATAAATTCAGTTCCTCTAATCTTTCCTCATAGCTGAGCTCCTCCATGCTTCTTATCAGTTTGGTTGCCCTTCTCTGCACTTTCTCCAGTTCCCCGATATATCCTTTTTGAGAACTGGTGCCCAAAACTGAACTGCATATTCCAGATGAGGTTTTACTAATGATTTGAACAGGGGCAAAATGATATCTCTCTCTCTGGAGTCCATACCTCTCTTAATGCAAGAAATTACTTTGCTCACTTTGGAAACCACAGCTTGGCATTGCATGCCATTATTGAGCTTATGATCTACCAAAACCCCCAGATCCTTCTCCACTATGGAACCCCCCCAGTTGTACTCCCCCTAGTATGTATGATGCATGCATATTCTTAGCCCCCAAGTGCATAAATTTACATTTATCAACATTAAACCTCATTTGCCACATAGTCGCCCAATTAGACATTAGTGCATTGAGGTTGGCTTGTAAATTGGAGACATCCTGTAAGGACATTATTCCACTGCATAGCTTGGTGTCATCTGCAAAGACAGAAATGTTACGTTTGATCCCAGACCCAATATCATTTATCAAGATATTAAAAAGTACTGCGATATTGCGGCGGACAAATTTGACACTTTTGACCATTTTTGGGACCATTGACAATTATACAGCGATCAGTGCTATAAAAATGCACTGATTACTGTATAAATGTCACTGGTAGGGAAGGGGGTTAACACTAGGGTTAACACTAGGGGGCGATCAAGGGGTTAACTGTGTTCCCTCACTGTGTTCTAACTGTAGGGGGGGTGGAATTGTCTAGGAGGGGAGAGAGAGATCGGCGGTCATACTTAGTATGAACAGGCAACCTGTCTCCACTCCCCTCTACTCCCCTAAAAGAATTGGGATTTGTGTGTTTACACACACAGATCCCAGTTTTCACTCTGTCACGATCGATCGCGGGTACTCAGCGGTCATCGCGCCTGCTGGGCACTCACATCGGCTCTGGGCACACGCTGCGGGCGTGCACCTCTGGGGGTGCGTGCCCCTAGTGGCCAAAAGGAAAAACGACGTAAGGTAACGTCGATTTGCCCAGCCGAGCCAACCTGCTGCAGTAAAACTGCGGCGGCTGGTCCAGAAGTGGTTAAAGTGGAACTGCCCCACCCAAAAGGGGATGCTCTGCTTGTCTGCCTCTCCTCCCCTCCGGGCACCTTTTGGGGGGGAGTTGGTACCTGGTTTTGACAGGTTCTTCCTCCCACTTCTAGCTCACTTTGCCATGGCGGTTCAGCAGACACTGTCCTGAATTTCAGTCCATGTATGGACAGGTTGATTGTACAGAAGTTGATCTACCGATTGACTTCTGTACAACCAGCTTGTTTGATTTTCCCCACTCGATTAGCACCGCTGGCTATAGCAAGCATTGCTAATCAGTGTATTCTGATGATGGTTGTCTTCCCGCTGTCAAAAACAATAACTCAAAGGGGTGGATTCCCCCACCCACATCGAATGTGTGGCCAGGTAGAATCCGATCATTTATTTCATCCAACCGACTGGTCGAAAACAAAAAAATAATCACTCATCAAAAGCCAGCCCTAATGTGTAGCTGCAAACAGACTGTGTTGGATGGCTGCTGTAACATGGGTTGAAGGATAAAGTAAATGACTAGCACCTGTGGCAGACTTTCTCACTGTTACGCTGGGGGAGGAACACACTATGACCGGCATGTAGCAGACTTTGAGACTGCTGCCTTGGGAGAGAAATGATGTGCAGCAGGCAGTAGCTGTGCGATCTGAGCGCTGACAGGCTCAGTAGGATCACAGAGGGTTAAAAGCTGGGTGTTTACCTGCCTACAGTACACTGGAGAAAAACCGGCCAGTAGCAGAGCTGCAGGAGATCCAAGTCTCCTCGCGCTACTAATCGGGATCTCCGGCTCTCTTCCTGTAGTTTGGCCTGCTCTACACAGCATGAACACAGACATCTGTCAGCATGCATCTCTATGCCCGTCCGTTTCCAAGCCAATGGGATCAGAGAGGCATGCTGACACTGGAGGCATAGCGGACCGCACAGGGAGAGGCAAAGGGCCAGATGTGGCCCATGGGCCTCTATTTGCCCAGGTCTGCTTGAGTATCTGAAAATCACTGTAGTAGGTACTGCTAAGCCAGTGATCTCTGCTAGCTTCCGGGCCCTGTACCGAGCGGCTGCCCTGCTGCATTGTGAACACAAAAGGTTGGTCACTTGGGGCAGACACCATTCAGAGAATGCATAGCAGTCTCTCTACAAATGGAAAGTATTCTCTGATTGGGCGAGGTGAATTGCCCCACTTCATCCAATCAAGGAATACTTTGCATTCATTGAGAACATGCAAAGTGATCTCTGACTGGCCAGCCTCCTGTGTTCTCAATGCAGCAGGGCAGCCACTTGGCATCCTCCCTGGAACAGAAACTCTCTCGTCTGGAGGCCAAGCTGAAGCAGGAGAACCGAGAGGCCAGGAGAAGGACCCGCAACGTCCATGGCCTATCCATGACTGGGTCCGGTGACAAGGTTTAATGGAAGCTGACCTCACATGTATCTCATTTTTTCATCAGTGGTGGATTCACAATCTATGGTGATTTCTTATTGGATGGTGGCCTATCCTTCAGAGGTCTAATATATCTTCAATTTGAACATTGATTTCTACCTAAACAATTTAATTTCACCTGTTTAGACTGTTTCTTGTTTTGTCCCCTCATGGGTTATTTATTCGCAATGCCATTTCATTGACTTTTTAGTGATTTAAATTTATGAATTGTATTTATATTCATTTATTGCTATTTGCACCTAGCACTTTCTTTTACTTTGCACGGATAATGTGCTATATTTACTGATTGCATGTTTGCACAATTTTCTAATATATACACACAATATGGATTAATGCTGCACTTAATATTCCCATTAGCCACTTGGCGTGGAACCTGGTGGAGATTACTGGTGGTGCCTACTACAGTCATTTCCAGCTTCTATAGGGATCCCACTGGTATATGCATAGTTACATTGGTCAAAGCTGGACCCATGTACGTATGTAAAAACATCCATGCATAGAACTCTTCTTTAAAGCTCCACCAAGTGGAAATTTCCACTCATCGGATTCCTCCCCCCCTCCGGTGTCACAATTGGCACCTTTGGGGGGGAGGGGGGGCGGACAGAATACCTGTCTTTTGAAAAAAAAAAAAACGGTGAAGAGCTTTCTGTAAACAATATCCTTATACAAGCTACAGCCCATCTGATCAAAACCTTAAAAGAGAAGTATGGGATTTTTTTTCTTTTTTAAAATCATACTCACCTAGGTGGATGCAGCATCGGTCCCCCACCAGCTCCAACACTAAGAACTGAGCAATCAAACCCCGGAGATTGCTCAATTCTCAGAGCTCCCTGAGCAGAGAGCTGCTGACTGTCAGTCACTGGAGCACTGGGATGTGGAGCGGGTGGCTCAGGCTCTCAGCGGCTCACTAAGAGGCTGAGCCAGGTGACGGTCCAGACATGTGGGCGAATCCCGACCATATTTGCAATCGTTCCTGAGCCTTGACTGGCTCTGTGATGTCAGCCGACAGCTCCAGTTCGTTCTGCTCTCTTGTGATCCACAGATGAAGTGCAGCCAAACTGAATCAGTTGATTTTTGATCCATCTATGGCCACCTTTAGAGCAGCTGTAGTTGAATTGCTACATATGTCAAAACAAATTATTCCAGCAGTATATTTAGAAGTGATTTTAACTGCAAGCAAAATTCATTTTATGTTGGAAAGGGGGAGTTTGTCTATTTATATATATATATATATATATATATATATATACACAAAATGTGTGCAGTTAAGCAAAAAAGTTCAATCTTGAAACACGCAATTTTCAAATACAGATGTGGATACAAATGAGTAATAGCCAGCATTGAAATTATATTTCTTTTGTTTTTGTCCTGTGAATTCAGAGTGCCCTCTAGTGGCTTAGCCTAGGGACTCCACCTTCTCTAGAAATATCTGTACATCACCATAGTTATACAAGCCAGAGAGAGTTTAGTTTTATTTCCCTTTTTATTGACAATGGAAGGAAAACATTTTGTCACCATAAACTTCCAACTTTCATTGGTTAAAAATGAGATCTGACAATAAAATAAATGTTTATGAACGTGCATTGGCTTAACGGAATAACTAAAAGGTTTCAAGCAAAAAGTCAAGCAGCGGAAGTTGGCAAATAGATCCAAAAAAGTCCTTAACCCCCCTACTTGGGAGATGTCCATAATAACTATCAGAGAAGAAGCAACGGTTGCAAACAACAAATAAAGCCACAGCAGGTAATAAGATTGCAGCTATGCCTATGCATTATATCCAGATTTAGATATAATCAGACTTAGTAAAGCTGTGTGAACTGTAGTAACCTATAGCAACTAAGCAGTATGCATTTACTGAGACTGGTTCACTGTACGATGAATCCTGATTGGTTGCTACAGATTGCTCCACTGCGTAGATACATATATCTCTTATTAAACAGGCCTAAATATATAGGCATCTTTCACTTGTCTTTCAGTTATTTCATCTTTAAACAATTCTTTACAAGGCCATCTTGGCGAGAAGAGTAACAATAAATATATTTGCTAAAAGCAAAAGCTGGAATAAAGGTATGACTTTTTTATTTTATTTTATTTTTTTACATAAGAATCTTGAATATTAAACTGTTGGAATATTACATCCAACATCCACTGGCATCTGAAGAGAAAGTAAAAGGTGTTCTCGGTAAAGCAAAGTGTTTTCTTGGTCCACAGGTTATTATTTCATGTTTTTTTTTTTGTTTTTTTGTTTTTTTTTTCTTTTTTAAAACCAAAGACCGGTGTCCTGGTGATTGCTTTTGACTTATGTAAACAGTTTGTTACTCAAAGAGCCATCACAGTGCTTCTCTAAAAGACTTTAACCTATCAAGTGCCTTGTGTAAGTCCATTAGGCTCCACTGCCAGATTACACCATGGAACCAGAGGCAGGTATACAGCTGGATGTTTGGAGGCTCTTAGGAGAAACATGTTGAGGCATCTAACTGCTAAACATACTAGTTTGACTGTTACAATCCAAAAAACTGTAAAAAACAGTGAAATGGAAAGGTACAAACATTAGAGACACTATTTCGTCAGGTCTTCCCACATAGACTCAATTGAACTTTAAGTTTTATTTTTTAGAAAATCATATTTATAACCATTTACACTTGAGAAAATAAAAAAAAGACTTACACTTCATAAAATAATTACACATTAAATACTTAAATATTTCTAGTATATTACAAGGAAAACAGATGTAACAGAACATAAAAACGATCGGTTCCATCTCATTAAGTTGTGCACATTTTAAACCTCTATGGATCATGGGAACCTTTCTTTTAATTATAGTTGTTCTCTGTCTCTTAAACTAGGCATATGATAATACGATACATAAAAATATTTTCACATTTTAGTTTTGTAGATCAGTGCTCGTTCTGGCATTCAGCTATCAGCCAGATGGTCTCTCCTTTTCGTTCTTCTAGGTAGTGCACTTCAGGTAGATGGTTAAAAGAAGACACCTGGGGGGAATACATGCTGGCATTAGAGTTTCATAGCATAACAGTTTTCTTAGTTTTTTTTTTTTTGTAGCCTTTAGGATTAAAGTGCTAGTGACTGGACAACAATATTCAAAGACGCTGACGTGGAACATGCATACACAGCAGGAGAAATCAGGCTGGATTCACACCTATGCATTTTTAGTGATTTTTGCATATTTGCACTACAGTCCATTTAATATGGTTTCCTATGGGACCAGTGGTATAGCGCAGCGTGAGTCGTAGGGAACTTCCTGATTCCCTTACCGAAGATGGCGGTGGCAGCACCCAAGAGCCGAGGGACAGATCAGCTTCGGGTGCCGACATGGCGGGCACCCTGGACAGGTAGGTGTCCTTATTTTAAAAGTCAGCAGCTGCGGTATTTGTAGCTGCTGACTTTAAAAAAAAAAAAAAGGTCAGCCTGAAGTGATCTAGCAGGACTTATTCTTCTGACAAAAGTTCTACTTTAAGCTAGGTTCACACTGTTGCGATCAGATTTTGATCAGACTATCGGTGCGATTTTGTGATACAACTTGGATGCAATTCTATGGGGCCAGAATTGCCCTGGAATTACACCCTTTTCCAAAATCGGGCTGCATTGATGTGACTAGGCACCATTAAAAACAATTGTTTGTGTGACTCAAGCCGCATCTGAAATTGCACTAGTGTGAACCAGACCTTAAGATGGTCTAAACAGACCATGTTGCAGTTGGCATGAGCCAGGGTTCACCAGCAGTGAAACCTGCTAGTCTATAGACTCATCTGTCATCTATAGTGGTAAATTACCATTTTGTGAATATGCTTGCTTATACTTGACTTATAATGACTTTTACAACATAAATACAACATAAATTTACAACATAAATAATAAAACGCATTACTTACTGTAAGTCAGTGCTTTGCTCTTTGTTTTGTTTTTTGTTTAAAGTGTTGTCAACATGAGTATGTCCGGACTGTGGAGCTGTCTAGTCTCTGCATTGCGGAAGGAGCAGCTGCTAAGAAAATGCAAATATATATGTTCAGTAACTGAACCTAATTCACCCCAACCATCTATTACTAGTTAGCACAATCTGGTTTTCAAATAATTTGCTCTCACATTAAGCTAAATAAACTATACGATAACGATGTATTCTTCAATATACTACAAATCTGCATAGATCAATAAGTGTACTTAAGGTTAGATGTTTTTTTTTTTTTTTTTTTGCTCCTCATACCTGGATAAACCATGTTTAGTAGTTTGCAGCCCTGAAATAACAATATACTGTATATTCTGTATAGCTAAGGGCCTCCCCAAAGAACCCACTGTTGTATGAAAGTAGGCAACCCTCTTCTACTAAGAGACCTAAAGAGGCCTAGGTGAATTTAAGCATTACAAATTCACAAAATAAATTGTGAAAGGCCTGTCCCCAAATGTGAAGTCATCAAACAATGGGCTTTCTATGCTGCAATGGGGTTGATTTACTAAAAGTGGAGAGTGCAAAATCTGGTGCTGCTGTGCATGATAGCCAATCAACTTCCAGGTTTTATTGTCAAAGCTTAATTGAACAAGCTGAAGTTAGAAGCTGATTGGCTACCATTCACAGCTGCACCAGATTTTGTACTCTCCAGTTTAAGTACATCAACCACATAGCTCCCAACTGTTTCTGATTTCGAGGGACTGTCCCTGATTTCGAGCAATGTCCCTCTGTCCCTCTTTCCTCCTCATTTGTCCATATTTTGGTCAGATCCTCATCTTTCAAAAAGTTTTTCCCAGTGCTAAACCTTTCATCCAAATTCTAAATTGCTGCATTTGTACATTTTCTTCCCATTTTTTTTAAATTTCTTTTAAAATGTACAAATGCAGCAATTTAGAATTTGAGAGAAATAGTAGTGGTAAAAAAAAAGCACTTTAACCTTTATTTTGGGTGAATTCTCCTTCAAGGGGGTAGGGAGCGTATCCTATGCCTACATACGTTTGTTAGTAGGTATCCCTCATTCCTATCTCAAAATGTTGGGAGGTATGCACACTGTGTCTATGATTTATCACACATCATCAAGTAATGTTGTAATTGTGGCTGGTAATTTTGTGTAGGTTTTACACAATAAGGTCCCTTTCACATGGGGTGGACTCCGGTGCTCAGTGGGGAATCTGTCTGCTGATCCCCCGCTGAGCAGGTCAATGGTTTGTCTGTGTCTGCTTATGCAGAGCAGACACAGACAGCCTGCTGTCCTACCACCTGTCCGTTTACACCTGATGTCCATCTGATCAAATCCACTAGACCAATGGTAGGCAACCTCGGCCCTTCAGCTGTGGTGAAACTACAAATCCCATCATGCCTCTGCCTCTAGGAGTCATGCCTGTGATTGTCAGGGTCTTGCAATGTCTCATGGGACTTGTAGTTTCAAAACAGCTGGAGGGCCGAGGTTGCCTACCCCTGCACTAGACAGTTAGGGAACAGATCCCCATCCATCTGTTTTTAGCAGATAGGATTGGATATCGGCAAGTGTCAATGGACACATGTCTATTGACACCCGCCACTCCATAGAGAGCAATGGATGGTCCAATCTGGTCTGTCTGTGTGAAAGGGCCTTAGTCTCAGGCGATTTCAGTAGTGTCATTGAGCTTTGCATTTGTTACTATCTTATAATTGAAGGGCTGGTTCACACCACAATTTCTGCGTTCCGGATGCTTTTCTGCATGCACGTCTTGATACTTTCTGGTGCGTTTTTTAACTCCTTTTTTTTTTTTTTACATCTTTCCTTCTTCATCTCAATTGAAGACATGTACATTCTGATGCATTTTGCCACGTTCCAGATGCATTCAATACAGAAAAAAAATTCACCATGTCCTACTTTTGTTGACTGCAATGGTGTGAACTAGGGCCATTGAAATGCATGTTAAACACTGTCCATGTGTTTTTTGCAGAATAAAAATGCACTGGACCGCATCTAGTGTGAACCAGCCTGAAGAGATGCCAACTGTATAGGAGCAGACCTAAACCTTGTAGGTCAGGTGTGTCTCTGAAAATGTGTTAAACACTATGGATGTTACAATAATACTGATTTAAAAAGGTTTGTTTTCAATAAAAAGTATACTGGGGACAAATTGTAAACCAGTAATAATATTAAAAGGATACCAGGGTCATCTTGAAAAGAATACCATCTGAACATGTCGGTCTCTTAATACAACTACAAATGGATCTCGAAAAACACTCTTAGGAGGGAGCAGGAGCAAGGGGAGCAAGGAAAACATGAAATGTTTTCATCACAAACGTCCTCAGTTTTCCTTTTGAGTATTGGGTGTAACCTGTGTGTCATAGAATGTGGATCTGAACTGGGCAGATCATGGCAGTAATATGTTTAAAATATTTAGGGAATATCATCATTACTTTACTGCTTTGTGATTCACAGACCTGGAACAAGTATGGAGGTTAAGAGTTCTCACTTTACTGGCTGAATACTTGTTACTCTTATGCCCCGTACACACGAGCGGATTTTCCGTTGGAAAAAACTTGAATGTTTTTTCCGACGGAATTCCGCTCAAGCTTGGCTTGCATACACACGGTCACACAAAAGTTCTCTGAACTTTCGACCGTCAAGAACATGGTGACGTACAACACTACGATGAGCCGAGAAAATTAAGCTCAATGTTTCCGAGCATGCGTCAAATTTTTTTTGAGCATGCGTAGGAATTTTGTGCGCCGGAATTTGTACAGACGATCAGAACTTTTTCCGACCGAAAAATTGAGAACATGCTCTCAATCTTTTGCTGGCTGAAATTCCGCCAGCAAAAGTCGGATGGAGCATACACACGATCACATTTTCCGACCAAAAGCTCTCATCAGACTTTTGCTGGTGGAATTTCCGATCGTGTGTATGGGGCATCAGTCTGAGACCCGCTTGGTACTGAAGAAAGAATGAAGATGGCAACCTTGGAACTGGCATTTGTTTAAAAATAAGTCAGTAACTGTAATTCTATTTCTATCCTTGCAGGCTATCTGTAAATATACTTTATTGGTATGGATTTATAAAATTTACAGGGGTTACCCATTACAAATCTGTTTTATAGTATTATTTTGTTAACTACACACTACAAAGGAATGTTTGAATAAATACAATTCATACAAATACGACACCATAAAAAGCACATCTCGTATCTGTTATGAGTTGTCAGCCCTGTTCACATGCAATAGGGTGTTATTTAGACTCAATCATCCTTTTAATGCACATCTACAGAATAGAATGACCTATTGCTGTAAGCAAAGCTAAAAATAAAGCAGTACCATCTGTTGTCATTTTTCGTGAGTGTCCGGACGTTGTTGTTAATCTGAATCCTGCTGGCAGTGTTTCTGAAGAGCCCGGCATCATGCTGATTCCATGGACCTCGCGTGGTGGAAATTGCCTCCTCCAGGAGGGCCCACGTCTAAAGTTTTTGTCATCAGTCTGAAAATACAAAACATGCCAAATTACAGAGCAGCAGTTCTATTCTGCTTATTTCCGTTGCTTTTATGCATTCGTCACACAATAAAAGAATATTTTCAGTTTTTGTTATACGAGCAAGCATAGCTAATTGTCCAATAGGTATCTGCTACAAATGGATTTTTTTAAATTGCTAGAGTTTAACAATAAAGCTCATTCCTAGGTGAATCTCCCCTGTACCTACATATTACTACATGATCAATGACTATAGCAACAAAGCAGTAACTATCAATGCAGGGATAAATGAGTGGAACAAGGAATGGATAAATAAGCATTGTAACATGCCATGCATGCCTCAATAGCAGACTATCTCTCTGAAGCAACTCAACACATACATAAATGGAGTCACACGATAATGGGTGAAATCAGTCTGCTTACTATAATATAAAAGGCCAAGATACTGACTTTATTCCATGAATGCTGGAACGCCATGGGTCTGCTTGGCCCCATCCCTCCCATTTTCCTGCACATTGCTATTAGTCAGTAAAGGCAACCATCACAATGATCCAATTGGAAGGCCCAAAGATTGGCACCAAATGTTATCATGAAATTAAATTTGATATCTGTATGACAGATTTACCCATGTTTTTGGGGGTTCAAAGATGCTCTGAAGACAGCAGAAGGTGTGCCCATGCACCTCTCTGGGCGCCTGAGTTTAATTTGTATGCTCATGTTTTTTTGTATTTTTTTGCTTTCAGGGGAAACTACAAAGTATTTGTGTTACATTTTACAAATTAACTGATTGTTTCTATAAAATTCTACACTGCTGTCTGGCACTTGTGAACAGACTCAGAATCTACAGCAGATGACCAGGAGTCTGCGGACTGACTCCAACCGCTTCTGTCAATATCTAACTTAAGCTTTTATAGGAAATACTCCTTTTGACTCCAGCCAAAAGCCAATGTTCTCCTGACACAATATTCTGATGTGTGGGAAAGAGAGGAATCTCCTTAAAATGCATTAATCCTTGAGTTGATCTTATGGGTGTACAACTGAGCGAGGTGTACTGAACATTTTATAGTTGTTTTTTTTTAGTAGGTACGTGTTCTAGGTACTTGTTAGCTGGGGAATGCCTAAAGGCATTGTTTTGTAAAAATAAATCCCCCCCCCCAAAAAATTCTACACTGCTTGTAAAAAACATATATTTTAATAACCATTTAATACAGGGTACTTAACCACTTCACCTCCGGAAAGGTTTTACCCCTTTGATGACCAGGGCATTTTTTGCTATTCAGCACTGTACTACTTTATTGGCAATTGCGCAGTCAACACTGCATGCAAATTAAAGTTTGAGTAAAATCATTTTTTCACACAAAGTAAGCTTTCTTTTGGTGGTATTTGATCACCACTGGGTTTATTATTTTTTTTTATTATATAAAACGAAAAAAGATTGATAATCTGGAAAAAATAATATTTTCTACTTTCTGTTATAGAACATATCTGATCAAAAAAAATCTGATCAAATTTCTTCATAAGTTTAGGCCAAAATGTGTTCTACTACATGTCTTTGGTACAAAAATAAAAACCCAATAAGTGTAAATTAATTGGTTTGAGTGAAATTTATAGCATCTACAAACTATGGTATGTACAGTTGTGCTCATAAGTTTACATACCGAATACGAATTTATGATTTCTTGGCTATTTTTCAGAGAATATGAATGATAACACAAAAACATTTCTTTCATTAATGGTTAGTGTTTGGCTGAAGCCATTTATTATGAATTAACTGTTTTTACTCTTTTTAAATCATAATCACAACAGAAACTACCCAAATGACCCTGTTTAAAAGTTTACATACCCTGGTGATTTTGGCCTGATAACATGCACACAAGTTGACACAAAAGGGTTTGAATGGCTATTAAAGGTAACCATCCTCACCTGTGATCTGTTTGCTTGTAATTAGTGTGTGTGTATAAAAGGTCAAAGAGTTTCTGGACTCCTGACAGACCCTTGCATCTTTCATCCAGTGCTGCACTGACATTTCTGGATTCTGAGTCATGGGGAAAGCAAAAGAATTGTCAAAGGATCTGCAGGAAAAGGTAGTTGAACTGTATAAAACAGGAAAGGAATATAAAAAGATATCCAAGGAATTGAGAATGTCAATCAGCAGTGTTCAAATGTTAATCAAGAAGTGGAAAATGAAGGGTTCTGTTGAAACTGGGTAGACCAACTAAAATTTCAGCCACAACTGCCAGGAAAACTGTTCGAGATGTAAAGAAAAACCCCCAAATAACTTCAGGTGAAATATAGGACTCTCTGAAAACATGTGGTGTGGCTGTTTCAAGATGCACAATAAGGAGGCACTTGAAGAAAGATGGGCTGCATGGTCGAGTCGCCAGAAGAAAGTCATTACTATGCAAATGCCACAATGTATCCCACCTACAATACGCCAAACGGCACAGAGACAAGTCTCAAACCTCCTGGCACAAAGTCATTTGGAGTGATGAGACCAAAATTGAGCTTTTTGGCCACAACCATAAACACTACATATGGAGAGGAGTCAACAAGGCCTATGATGAAAGGTACACCATTCCTACTGTGAAACACTGAGGTGGATCGCTGATGTTTTGGGGATGTGTGAGCTACAAAGACACAGGAAATTTGGTCAAAATTGATGGCAAGATGAATGCAGTATGTTATCAAAAAATACTGGAGGAACATTTGCATTCATAAGCCAGGAAGGTGCGCATGGGACATACTTGGCCATTCCAACATGACAATGATCCAAAACACAAGTCCAAGTCGACCTGTCATTGGCTACAGCTGAATAAAGTGAAGGTTCTGGAGTGGCCATCTCAGTTTCCTGACCTCAATATTATTGAGCCACTCTGGGGAGATCTCAAACGTGCAATTCATGCAAGACAGCCAAAGAATTTACAAGAACTGGAGGCTTTTTTCCAAGAGAAATGGGCAGCTTTACCATCTGAGAAGATAAAGAGCCTCATCCACAAATACCACAAAATACTTCAAGCTGTCATTGATTTTAAAGGGTGCAATACACGGTATTAAGAACTGGGGTATGTAAACTTTTGGCCAGGGTTATTTGGGTAGTTTCTGTTGTCATTATGAGTTAAAAAGAGTAAACAGAATTGATTGATAATAAATGGTTTCAGCCAAACACTAACCATGAGTGAAAGAAAAGTTGTTGTGTTATCAATCATATTCTCTGAAAAATGGCCAAGAAATCATAAATTCTGCCAGGGTATGTAAACTTATGAGCACAACTGTATACTGGATTTTACGCAGCTATAGACGCTATACTGTAAGGCTGTGCTCAACGTCTTAAAGTGTGACTGTGATAGTGTGACAGTCAATCTGGTGCTAATAGACACTGGCTGGGAGGGTCACTAGCTGACAATAATGTCGTTAGTGACAATAATACAGTGATAACACTGTACACTGACACTGTACTAATGATACTGGCCTGTTAAGGGGTTAACATCTAGGGGCAATCAAGGAGTTAACTGTGTGCCTAACAAGTGTAATTTATGTAATGCGTGCTGCATTTACATAGATCCTTTTCACACTGGGACATTTTCAGGTGCTTTTGGGCTAAAAATAGCGCCTGTAAAGTGCCTGAAAAATGCCTCCTCTGCAGCTCCATTGTGAGAGCCCGAGTGCTTTAACACTGGGGAAGTGCACTTGCAGGACATTAGAAAAAGTCCTGCAAGCAAGCAGTCCTTCAAGCAGCATTGGAATGCATGGGCAGTCTTGCCGAAGCGCCTGAAAAGCGCTTCAGCAGGAACGCTTTTCGGGCACTTTACCGATAACGCGGATCAGCCCCAGTGTGAAAGGGCTCTTACTAATCTGGCTGTTTTTTTCTCCCTGCTTTTCAGGAAGAAGAAAGAGCCAGATCCCTGTTATCTGTACACTGAGTTCTGTGTGTTTGTAAACACAGAACTATTTGTTTGATTGGATACGGCCAAACAGCAGGTTTCAGTCAAAATCATTGGCTGAAATCTGCTGCAAAACACGTGCTGTGTCCCATCACAGAGCCGTCAGGGAGCGCGCATGCATGTCCCAAACCCAGAAGCAAGCCAGCAATATACATGTACATTGCCAAGCCTGCACCTGCCGACCGGTCACAGTATATTTACTGTGAGTGCTCGGCAGGAGGTTAAAGTAGGTTGCACGAAAGGCAAAACTTTTTAAAATAAATTCCAGATAGAGTGGAGAAGGATTAGAACACCTGTCAGGTTTTTACCAGAGAGAGGAATTAAAGAAAATCCCAAATTTTGGGTTGACACCAGAACAGTCAAGCCCCATACACACGGTCGGACTTTTTCATGGATTCTGTCCGATCGGACAATGTTGTTGAAAAATCAGACCGTGTGTATGCACCATCGGACAGTGTACGTCGGATTGTCCGACGGACAAAGTCTTATCTCCTGCTGGAAAGATTTGCCGACAACACGGTCCGATCACACCAAATCCGATCGTGTGTACGGTTGTCCGACCGGACAAAGTGCTACGCATGCTCAGATCACATTACAAGACCAAAGCTATTGGCTACTAGCCTCTACGTAGTCCCGTCGTAGGCAACAAACGTCACCACGTTCAGAATGATCGGATTTTCCGACAACTTTGTCCGACCGTGTGTACGCAAAACCAACATCAGACAAAGTATGACGGACAGGATCCGACTGACCTGGTCCGCGGATTGTCCGACCATGTGTATGGGGCTTAAGAGAGGAGAAACCTTAGCTGGTGGGGGGTCGCTTCAATAAAAGCCTTCCTGCTACCCAATTAATTTTTCTTGTTAAGTAAAGTTCTAATTTAAGAATAAAAGCCACATAACTGAAAAACACTGGCTGGTGAGCACACCAGTAGTGTGTAAGATAACACTGTACATGTAAAAGGCAACAGGAGAATCCGGATCGTGAGAAATTTCATGAAATTCATGGGATAGTATCTGATTGAATTGTAGGTCTTTTCTTTTTGCTGTTAGCACAACTGACACACGTTTGCCTGTGAACCTCCCAAAAGTACTGGTGGTGCCAAGTATGCCAGCAGTAAAAAGCAGTACTGCTTTTGTATTATTCTAAACTTTACCTTCAATGAAATCCCCAATTAAACCTAAAAAAGAAAAAATTATGTTTCATATTCCCTCAGTCCTAAAAGAGTACTAGCGCAGGTTTTGGAAGGCTGCCAGTTTGTCATTATTAATTAATGGAGAACAGTCTTTTTTTTTCATTATATGTGAGCACATGGGCACATATATTATGTACAGAACAGAAATGTCACTAATAAAATATATAAACTTTTGCAAAGATTGTTAAACAGTTTATTTGGCGTGCATGTATTTCCTATGGATTAGAGTTTTAAGTATCAGTTCTATAAAATGTACCCACATGGCTTTATGTATAACTGCAGCTTTTTAGCTAAGGACTGTTTCTTAGTAGAGATGGTCTGAGCCCCAACCCCCGGTTCAGTCTGCACCAGAACTACCAAACATCGCAAAAGTTCTGACCTAAACCACCAACTCTATTAAAGTCTATGGGACCCGAACTTGAAAAATCAAAAGCCCCCGTTTTGAAGACTTTTATGTTATTGGCCATAAAAAGGATATGTGGGCCTGGATATTGCCCCGGGGGACATGTACCAATGCAAAAAAAAAACTTAAAAAAAATAGTTTTTAAAGTAGCAATGATTTTAATGATGCTTAAAGTGAAAAAATAACAATGAAAAATTCCTTTAAATATAGTGCCTGGGGGGTCTGCCTGTAAAGTGACGCAGCTCTACCGTGTATGGAACCTGCTGCAGCAAAACTGTCATTTATAAAGAAAAAAAATGACATTTAAAATGATTTTTCCCTGCAAGCTTTCTTTATTTTGTAAACAGCGGCTTGGAGAGACAGTCTGTGTAATGAGGCCACAATTTAGTGCACTCGGGACAAGAATAAAGATTTTTTGGATAAATTCTGGTGTCTCTTTTTGCAGACTTTGAATGGAAATAAAGTTTTGCACTACAGTAAGCAAGCCTTATGTGAAGAAGCCAAATTATAGTACACTCAGGCCTAGAATAACTTTTTTTTTAATGAAGTCTGGTGTCTTTTTTGCAGATTTTGATAGAAGTAACAGGTGTGGAAAAATTGTTTTTTGGGTGTTGGTGGTGCCTTCACACCGTAACCCTATAGAGGTACTCTTAATGAAAGCAAGAATTGGCCTTGCTACAAAAAAATATATAACTTTATACCCCAGTCAATCAGTTGTGGAAAAATTTACCTTTGCGCGTTGGTGGTGCCTTCACACCGTAACCCATAGCGTTACTCTTGATGAAAGCAAGTTTTCCACTTTTTGTAAAAAAAATTAATTTTGTGCCTCGGTCAAACAGTTGTGGAAAAAAAATGTCTTTGGGAGTTGGTGGTGCCTTCACACCGTAACCCTATAGAGGTACTCTTTATGAAAGCAAGAATTTGCCTTATTGTAAAAAAATTAAATGTTATGCCCTGTCAAACAGTTGCACAAAAATTGATCTTTGGGTATCGGTGTCGCCTTCACACTGTAACCCTATAGAGCAGGGATATGCAATTAGCGGACCTCCAGCTGTTGCAAAACTACAAGTCCAATGAGGCATAGCAAGACTCTGACAGCTACAAGTATGACCCCCAGAGGCAGAGGCATGATGGGACTTGTAGTTTTGCAACAGCTGGCGGTCCGCTAATTCCAGATGCCTGCTATAGAGGTACTCTTAATGAAAGCAAGAATTGGCCTTGCTGCAAAAATTGGAAATTATATGCCCCTGTCAAACAGTTGCAGAAAATGGGTCTTTGGGTGTTGGTGCCTTCACATTGTAACCCTAAAGAGGTACTCTTGGTGAAAGCAAGAGTTGGCCTTGCTGTAAAAAATCTTAATTATATGCACCTGTCAAACAGGTGTGGAAAAATTGGTCCTTGGGTGTTAATTGTGCCCAAGAAACCTATCCCAAAAAATGACTTCAAGATAAAATCAACACCCACAAGGCTAAGCAGCCTAGACAGTCTTGCAGAGATTACAGACCCCAAAAATACTTAATCAGTGACATCAGCATCAGGGGCTTGATAGCTGCTGCTAATCCAGGACTGATTCATTTTGACAAATGGCAGCTGGTCAACGGAGTCTTTGGACAAACACGCTGTTTTATCTATCACAAAACCTCCAGCAGCACTGAATGCCCATTCGGAAAGAACGCTGGATGCAGCCCAGCAGTTTAATTGCATACTGGCAAGTTCCGGTCAGTGATCTTTTCTCATGACTCAGTAACCCAGTGGATCGTCTACTGGAAAGCTCTCCATGTCTGTTTTCGTCCCTAGATAATCTTACACCATATGATGCCGAAGCTGCCAATGGGATGTCAAAGCGGACAGCCCTGGGCGCGGAAGACTACATTTTTTTTTTTAAATGCATCACTTAGGTGGCTTTATTCTCCATCACTCCACCTTTGACCAACAGAAGCCTCAAAATTACCTTTTCTATGAGACTGTATACTACCAGAGTCTGGAAAGGTGTTACATAGACTTCTATTTAAGGTGTCCTTAAGATATTTCATCCTGTGCTCCCTCTGCGAGGGCAGGTTGAGATCCGAGACGGTGGTCAAGGCAGGTTGCCAACCAATAATGATCCTTCTCCTTGATGCCAAGAACTTGTGGGTCCTTTTGCTGGCTTTGAAGAATAAGGGAACCCATGCACCGTAAGTTTGCAGAGGCATGAGAAGTAGAGTCCTCACTCACTGAGGATTACAGTATCTGGAACTGCCTCCTCCCACCCAGGTACTACTCCCAAGGTTTCTGGGGACTGAAAACCATCTCTTAAGGTTTGACATATGTTATATGTTTGACATCCTCTTCTTAAATGCCTCCAAAACTCCCAGAATCCTCCTCCCTTTCCTGTGTTCTGTGACATCGCAAGAATGGTGTCTGCATAAAGCAGGCATTGAAAGCAGGCAAGGAATTCCTCCTCTTCCTCTCCCTGCTCTGCCTCGAGTGCCCTGTCCATAATGCCACGTAGAGTATGTTCCAGCAGGAACACAAGAGGGATTGTGTCACTGATGTATGCATTGTCACGGCTCACCATTCTTCCTCAAATGGTGACAGGACAGTGAATGCATCCTTTATCAGCAGCCATTGGCATGGGGGAAAAAAAGCTGAGTTGCCCTGAGCCTGTCCTTGTGCCATACTCACACAGGTACTCGTTTATGGCCCTCTGCTGTGTGTGCAGCCGCTGCAGCATTGCCAAGGTTGAGTTCCACCGAGTGGGCATGTCACAAATCAGGTGGTTTACGGGCAGGTGGAATTCCCCTCAGAACTTTAGCCAACTGAACACTGGCTGTGTATGACCACCTGAAATGGCTACAGACTCTTCTGACCTGCCTCCAAATTGAGGACATGTGCCAGGCATGGTATATGTGTCAAATTTGCCTGTCGAAGGGCGAACAGAAGGTTAGTGCCATTATCGCACACCACATTCCTGGCTTAAGCTGCCGTGGCTTGAACCACCTTTGGGCCTGCCCCTGCAGAGATAAAAGAATCTCTGCTCCGGTGTGTCTCCTAGACAGACCAGCTTATACACTGCATGACATCTTTTAGACTCACTTGTTGAATAGCCCCTTGAATGCTTTAGGGGGTACTGGGGGGTTCATAGGACAATTCAGCAGAGGAGGGCATGGAGGAGGGGGTGGGGCTGACAGATCTTGAATCATCACCACCAGCTGTATTGAGACGTGACAGCAAAACAAGCTCCAGCACTGAGCCCTGTCCTGCATCCTTCCTAGTTGCAAGCAGAGTTACCCAGTGTTCTGTGAACTAAATATATTGTCTCTAACCATGATTGCTGGACCACGGGTCAGCAGTTATGTGGACCTTGCTGCTGACTGCCTTGCCCAACGATGCCAAAACATTGCCTTTCATGTGATGGTACAGAGCTGGAATGGCCTTACATGCATAGACATAGTAACTGGAACCTGCCATCGTGGTACAGCACATTCTGTAAATTCACAGAAGGGGGCAGAATCCACCAGATGGAAAGGCAGGAATTGTAAAGCCAGGAATCTGGACAAGCTGGAATTTAGACGCTGGGCATGTGGGTGGCAGGGAGTGTATTTTATTTGTTCAATGCAGCAGCTGGGGCAGATCAATCTGCCTGCTATATTCTACAGCTGGTGGTGTGCTGCTGGCAGATGTGTTGCAAGGACCTATGAAACCTTTTGCTATACCATCATCCCTGTCAGTGGAGGATGCTGAGAGGTCATGCGATATAGCGGGGTAAACATGAAAGGTAAGGAGTAAAGAGGAGAAGAATTATGTTCCTTGTGTGTGACTTTCAGGTGCTCTTGCCAGATGAGTTGTGGGAAGTTAAATGCCTAGTCAAGCATGTGGTACCCAAATGGCTGATGTTTTTCCCACGCTTAATCTGCTTGCGGCAGAGATTGCAAAATGCAACAGCGCGATCGGCTGCAAATGTGCTAAAAAGGCCCACACAGCCTAGCTGTGGGAAGTGGGCCAGGAGATAACAGCTCCACAGGAGATAACATTCCACTCTGATAGAATAGTGTGACTGCTCTCTACTCTTCCATGATGGCTACCTTTGGAGGACATCCTGCCTCGTTGGGGTTGTGCCTCCCCCTCAGTTTGCTCCTCTGCTTTATCCAGTATCCACGTCTACCTCAGAACCAACATCAGAATCAAGTATCTGTGCATCCTCAAGAAGCAAGTGGCTGACGCTGTGTTCAAATAATTTAGCTGACTCCTCAATGCATGATGCTGGGGCTATGGCAGGAGTAGCTGTGGACATCAGTTTAGGCCAATATGTATTCATCTACATATTTTTGGTAAAAAATCCCAATAAGCGTATATTGATTGGTTTGTGCAAAAGTTATAGCATGTACAAAATAGGGGATAAATTTATGGCATTTTTATTTATTTATTTATTTTTTTTACTAGTAATGGTGGTGATCAGTGATTTTTACCAGGACTGTGACGTTGCGGTAGACAGATCGGACACCTAACTGACATTTTTGACACTTTTTTGGGAACTAGTGAAATTTTTTACAGTGATCAGTTCTAAAAATATGCACTGACATTGTACTAATGACACTGGCAGGGAAAGGATTAACTTCAGGGGCGATCAAGGGGTTAAATATGTTAGCAGGAAGACAGATCTCAGTGTCATCCCCCGACAGAAAGGAGATCTGCCTTGTTCCTTGGCAGATCCCCGTTCTGTATCTGCGGGGAACGATCGCGAGTTGCCGCCGGACATCGTGCCTGCCAGACCTGCTGATTGGCTCCCCCGCTGGGCAATCGGAGCGTGCAAGCGCCCACGAAAGCTAGTGCATGAATCGCCATTCCGATTTGCGCAGCCGAGCCACCTTGTCGCAGTACATCTGTGTTGGGTGGTTGGCAAGTGGTTAAATTGAGGACTGACACTGACAGTTATGTAAAGACTATTAAAAAAAATGTAAAAATCGCAGTCTGAAATACTGTGGCTGACAGACGGAACAACAAGAAAAAATTGCAGAAAAAAAAAAGTATACAGCACTACATTTTAAGTAATGCTGTGTAAGTAATGCACTACACTGACACTATACACATTATACTGACACACTAAACTCAAACTATACTGATACACTACACTATACTCACACTATACCGTAGTATAGTGTGAGTATAATGTAGTGTGAGTATAGTGTAGTGTGTCAGTATAGTGACTATACTGACACACTACACTATACTCACACTATACTGACACGCTATACTGACACACTACACAAGGGGTCGGCAACCTATGGCCCATGGGCTGCACCTGGCCCACCCCGTTAAATGTCCGACTCGTCAGTGCACATGATTAATTCACATGCACCCAGCCCGTGGACATTTTAACCCCTTCACGCCGACCGTACGCAAATATGTGGCCTCAAATTGAAGGGGTGATGCCTGCAGTTGCAAGCATCACCCGCGGTTGGCTTTCTTGGGATAACAACCCATGCGGCTAAGAAGCCGCTCTGCTATTGTCCCAAGCAGCGGGAATGGACGCCCCCCCTCCCGCTGCCTTCTGCGGCTCGCCCAGGCTCTTCCATCCCACCAGGAGGCCCGAGCGACCAGCTGGCACGTCCGCAGGCTTGCCGGAGACCCAGACAAAGCAGGAATCGGCTTCGATCAGAACTAGGATCTAGTAACCCAGAAGTGATGTCATGACATCCCTTCCGGTTTACAGAAGACTTAAAGGCGCCAAATTTAAAAAAATGACAGTATTCAAAACAGCCAAACTTGGCATTTTAAATGCTTTTAAGTGCAAAGGAGGGATTCACAATGTGTACATTCCTTCTGACAACAATAAAAGTGATCAGAATTGGGGGGCTGTGTAATGTAAAGGGGGCAAGAGGTGTGGGGGCTGTGTAATGTTATCTTGATTTATTAGCAGGTGAATGTGGCCCGCCATGCATTCACATACATTGAATCTGGGCCTTAAGTGGAAAAAGGTTGCTGACCCTTGCACTACACTACACTCACACAGTATATTCACACTACTACTGACACACTACGCTATACTGACACACTATAACACACTATACTCACACTATACTAACACTACACTAACACTGTACACTCTAACAATAAGTTAATACACTAACTTGCTGGTAGAAATATGAGCCCTGCTCTATCTATCTCAACTCCAACAACACACTGCAAATGCTTCCTGTGGGAAGGGACCTTTTGTAGTGTGGGGTAGGACTATGAGCACTGAGCCATGACTGGGCAAAGTCATTATGACTTTGTCAAATCAGGGCTCTTGCAGTTCTCTTTGCCCTGATTGGGCAAAGCTCAGTGGTCAGGTGCATTGCTTCATCCAATTAGGGCCCTAAAATACACTGTGCAGCTCGCAGTGCACTGTGGGGCATTCAAGGGCGAATATCCTGCCGTGCGCCCCAAAAATGTAGGTGTTTGTCAAATGGGCAAACAGTCGATGTTCGGGCCGAACTTTTGCATGACCTGATTAGTTCGCCCCATTCTATTTCTTAGACATACCCTTTTATATAAGCTCTCATCTCTTTGGTCATGTAACTTCTATAATAGGGCTCATGCACATGGCTGATTAGAGCCATACGCTGCCCTAGCAGGGCATTTCTATGTTGGGTATGGCCAAGGGCTTCTGAGCAGCTGTGGACAGGAAGTCTCGCATCTAGGGGCAGACATAAGTCCCTAATTACAGGAAACTGCTCCAAGTGCAATTATGCCATTTGTGGACAATATCAGCCTGTCCCTGATTTGTGGAGGCTTCCTGTCTATGGTCAACCATGTGCATGAGTCCTTAAAAGCTACTGCTAGAATGCACTATTGGAGGCAACATGAGGTCTGCTTTAGATACAGAGTTACTTTTTAAGTGACTATTACTGAAAAACAATTATTTTTAAACCATATCTAAACCCAAGAACAAAAACATAATTATATGCAGGTTACCAGTCTTTAGATGTGGTGCATGTGTTTTGCCTTTTCAGGCTTTTTTCCCTTTATTTTAAAGCGGAAGTAAACCCATCGATTTAACAGTTTAAAAAAAAAAGGCATATAGGGAATGCTGACTGCACATTGGCTGTGCTCTCAACCAAACAGTCAAACCATCCAATGGCTGGTGTCATAACGGATCACATGTGCAGCACTGTGGCAGTTTAAGATTAAACAGAGGCAAAGATGGCAGCTTCCTTGGCTGAAAACGATAGGGGGGTTTACTTCCACTTTAATCTGGTGATCCTACCTGTAACACATTCCTGTCCTAGAATGTCAACCCTCACTGTATATATAGAGAAGCAGATTTGTCACCTTTGGACTGCAGAACACCTCACCTTCTCCTCTTCTTTATAACATAGGGATGCAGTGTTTTGTAGTCCACACAGAGGGCTAGGAACAATGTTAACCGATAAGAGTAGAGCACGGGAAGTCCTCAGCTGACAAATTTCTGACATGATTGACAGATGTTTTGTGACTTATCTAACAGATATAACAAAACTCTTTCAATAGTATATTTAACAGATCACAAGGGAGAAAATAGAATAAGTTCATTGTTAGGGTTTACATACACCAAGGGGCGTGTTTATAAAAAAAAAAATGTACAAAGCTATTGTGATACTGCATGTACATTCATACTGGGCAAATGGGGGCAAAGAGACTGTTTTGCTATACTAAAACCTGGACTGCCAAACAGGCTGCTGAAAGGCCTTTGCTTATTATTCACACTAAAAAAATACCATTGTAGATTCAGGTCACTTCTGATTCGTTCAATCAAGCTTGAAGCTACCTTTTTTGGATTGTCCTCCAGACTTATATTGGAATATAGTTGGACCTTATAGCAGTGGTGTGGAGCTTTATTTAAATTTTTGTTACATTATACTTTAAGCCATTAAGACTGTGGAGATCCTCTGAGGTTGTAGAAGCTGCCTGCCTAGGAACCAGATCATTTACATCAACATCATTACTTTAGGATGGCAAAACCAGTGAGGTAATTGTACAGGTCCACCGCTATTTTTCAAGTTCCCTCAACTATTCAGGGCAAAGACAGTGTGTGGGTGCCCTGACCCACTGACAATCAGATTGCCAGCGCCCCCCTTTACTGCTTCTTTCTCTGTCAAACTGGCACCAAAATCCCCTGTGTCGAATGATATGAGATACCAGAGGAGCGGTGATGCTACTCTGTCATGCAACACTGCTTGGGCCTAATAATTTTTGTAACGGCACAAGGTGTGTGGGAAGCCATTTGTCGTGGGCAACTTGCATTAGGAAATTAAGACTTTTGTCGGTCATTTTGGCAGGATCTCACTGGTGAGAAACTGTTGGGAAGCATTGACACCAAATGTTTTGGTTGATGAGGGCAGGTTTTCATTTAGTGAAATTCAGCCTTTGGTTCAGGTCTGTTCTGAATTGTTCTTTCCGCTTACCTCTCAGGGCCATGATGTTTTCACTCCTCCCTTAAGTATGCTTCAAGTTAAATTTCTGGGATGGCTGCTAGAAAATTGTGCAAGTTCCTTTCTCCAGCAGTCAGGGCAGCCATCAGAAATTTGCGTGTCCCTTATACAGCTTCAGGACTGCCCCCCCCCCCCCCCCCGAGCCTGAGCACCAACATTCCCCAGGGCCTGCCCACAGGGCATCTCACTGAATCCACACTCAGCCCCCGCTCACACCTGTACGCACTCAGCACCCCCCCTGACTTCTGCATATATGTCAGCCCCCTCACTCTTGTACGCACTCAGCTCCCCCTCACTCCTGTACGCACTCAGCCCCCCCTCACTCCTGTACGCACTCAGCACCCCCCTCACACCTGTAAGCACTAAGCACCCCCCTCACACCTGCAAATATGTCAGCCCCCCTCACTCCTGTACACACTGTATGTATCAGCCCCCCTCCTCACACCTGTACACACTCAGCCCTTCTCCTCACACCTGTACGCACTCAGCCCTTCTCCTCACACCTGTACGCACTCAGCCCCCCCACTCCTGTGTATATGTCAGTCCCCCTCACACCTGTACGCACTCAGCACCCCCCTTCACACCTTCATATATGCCAGCCCCCTCCTCACACCTGTACGCAGTCAGCTCCTCTCCTCACACCGGTATATGCCAGCCCCCTCCTCACACCTGTACGTACTCGGCCCACCCCTCACACCTGCATATATGTCAGCCCCCCTCACTCCTGTACACACTGTATGCATCAGCCCCCCTCCTCCCACCTGTACGCACTCAGCCCCCCCTCACTCCTGTGTATATGTCAGCCCCCTCACACCTGTATGCACTCAGTACCGCCCTCACACCTGCATATATGTCAGCCTCCCTCCTCACACCTGCATATATGTCAGCCTCCCTCCTCACACATGTACACACTCAGCTCCTCTCCTCACACCTGTATGTGTCAGCCCCCCTCCTCACATCTGTACGCACTCAGCCCCCCCCCTCACACCTGCATATATGTCAGCCTCTCTCCTCCCACCTGTACACACTCAGCTCCTCTCCTCAAACCTGTATATGCCAGCCCCCCTCCTCACACCTGTACGCAGTCAGCTCCTCTCCTCACACCGGTATATGCCAGCCCCCTCCTCACACTTGTACGTACTCAGCCCACCCCTCACACCTGCATATATGTCAGCCCCCCTCACTCCTGTACACACTGTATGCATCAGCCCCCCTCCTCCCACCTGTACGCACTCAGCCCCCCTCACTCCTGTGTATATGTCAGCCCCCTCACACCTGTATGCACTCAGTACCGCCCTCACACCTGCATATATGTCAGCCTCCCTCCTCACACCTGCATATATGTCAGCCTCCCTCACTCCTGTACACACTGTATGTATCAGCCCCCCTCCTCACACCTGTACACACTCAGCCCTTCTCCTCACACCTGTACGCACTCAGCCCTTCTCCTCACACCTGTACGCACTCAGCCCCCCCACTCCTGTGTATATGTCAGTCCCCCTCACACCTGTACACACTCAGCACCCCCCTTCACACCTTCATATATGCCAGCCCCCTCCTCACACCTGTACGCAGTCAGCTCCTCTCCTCACACCGGTATATGCCAGCCCCCTCCTCACACCTGTACGTACTCGGCCCACCCCTCACACCTGCATATATGTCAGCCCCCCTCACTCCTGTACACACTGTATGCATCAGCCCCCCTCCTCCCACCTGTACGCACTCAGCCCCCCCTCACTCCTGTGTATATGTCAGCCCCCTCACACCTGTATGCACTCAGTACCGCCCTCACACCTGCATATATGTCAGCCTCCCTCCTCACACCTGCATATATGTCAGCCTCCCTCCTCATACATGTACACACTCAGCTCCTCTCCTCACACCTGTATGTGTCAGCCCCCCTCCTCACATCTGTACGCACTCAGCCCCCCCCTCACACCTGCATATATGTCAGCCTCTCTCCTCCCACCTGTACACACTCAGCTCCTCTCCTCAAACCTGTATATGCCAGCCCCCCTCCTCACACCTGTACGCAGTCAGCTCCTCTCCTCACACCGGTATATGCCAGCCCCCTCCTAACACCTGTACGTACTCAGCCCACCCCTCACACCTGCATATATGTCAGCCCCCCTCACTCCTGTACACACTGTATGCATCAGCCCCCCTCCTCCCACCTGTACGCACTCAGCCCCCCCTCACTCCTGTGTATATGTCAGCCCCCTCACACCTGTATGCACTCAGTACCGCCCTCACACCTGCATATATGTCAGCCTCCCTCCTCACACCTGCATATATGTCAGCCTCCCTCCTCACACCTGTACACACTCAGCTCCTCTCCTCACACCTGTATGTGTCAGCCCCCCTCCTCACATCTGTACGCACTCAGCCCCCCCTCTCACCTGCATATATGTCAGCCTCTCTCCTCCCACCTGTACACACTCAGCTCCTCTCCTCAAACCTGTATATGTCAGCCCCCCTCCTCACGCCTGTACGCACTCAGCCCCCCCCCATACCTGTATATATGTCAACCCCCCTCCTCACACCTGTACGCACTCAGCCCCTCAAACCTGCATACAGTCATGCTCAAAAGTTTGCATACCCTGGCAGAAACTGTGAAATTTTGGCATTAATATTGAATAAGGCTTATCGCGGAAACTAGTCTGCTGCTGACTGTACTCATTGTGAAGGCTTCAAAATAAATACACTTGATGTTATGAAGTTGCCGGCTGCTTCTTTTACTCGATGACCATTTGTCTATTGGTGTGTGGGAGGACACCTCAGCTTGGACACCCTGACTGCAAACTTCCGATGTAAGACTTTGTTTCCCACTGTTCTGAGCCATACAATCTTTGATCAAATATTGAAAATATGACTGAACATGCCAAAAAAATGTATTTTATTTAACCATAGCAATCCCATGCAGCCATGTATTATCACATCGTTTTTTTGGATCCTTGTTAAATTGTAATGATTACAGAAATCACCTAAATGGCCCTTTACAAAGATGGAAAAGGATATAAAAAGATATCCAAAGCCTTGAATATGCCAGTCAGTGCTGTTTAATCACCTATTAAGAAGTGGAAAATTAGGGACTTTTGATACCAAGCGAAGGTCAGGTAGACCAAGAAAGATTGCAGCCACAAATGGCGGAAGAATTGCTCAGAATACAAAGAAAAACCCACAGGTAACCACAGGAGAAATACAGGCTGCTCTCCAAAAAGACAGTGTGGTTGTTTTTAACCACTTCAGCCCCAGAAGAATTTGACCCCTTAATGACCAGGCCATTTTTTGCGATACGGCACTGTGTCGCTTTAACTGACAATTGCGCGGTCGTGCAACTTTGTACCCAAACAAAGCTGACATCCTTTTTCTTTTGGTGGTATTTTCTCATCTCTGCGTTTTAAATTTTTTGTGCTATAAACAAAAAATAAGCATACATTTAAAAAAAAAAAAACTATATTTTTTAACTTTTTGCTATAATATATATAAAAAAACATTAAAAAAATAAATGTCTTCATCAGTTTAGGCCAATATGTATTCTTCTACATATTTTTGGTAAAAAAATTCCAATAAGCGTATATTGATCGGTTTGCACAAAACTTAGAGCGGCTACAAAATAGGGGATAGATTTATGGCATTGTTGTTATTATTATTATTTTTTTACTAGTAATGGAAGTGATCTGCAATTTTTAGCAACATTGCAGCGGACAGATCGGACAATTTTGACACATTTTTGGGACCATTGACATTTATACAGCGATCAGCGCTATAAAAATGCACTGATTAATGTGTAAATGTCACTGGCAGTGAAGGGGTTAACACTAGGGGGCGATAAAGGGGTTAAATGTGTTCCCTAGTTAGTGTTTCTAACTAGGGGGGATAGGACTGACTGGGGGAGGAGACATATCGCTGTTTGCAATTACTGCAAACAGCAGATCTGTCTCTACTCCCCTGTCAGAACAAGGATTTGTGTGTTTACATACACGAATCATCGCTCTGGCTCTCCTGCCCATGATTGCAGATGGCTGTCGGCGATCGCGCCCGTCAGCCACATGCATCGGGTCCCCAGCGTGCCTGCTATGGCTCTTAAAGGAGCAGCCATACATATACGGCGATATACGCAGGAGAGCCAACCTGCCGCCGTATATATACAGAAGCTGGTCGACAAGTGGTTAAGGAGCACAATTCAACGTCACTTGAACAAAAAAAGAGCTGCATGGTTGAGCTGCCAGAAGGAAGCCTTTACTGTGCCAATGCCACAAAAAAGCTAATGAGGCATGTCAAGATGGCATATTGTAACCAGGCTTTTTTGTGGAACTTGTACAGTAAAGGCTTCTTTCTGGCAACTTGAGCATGCAGCTCTTTTTTGTTCAAGTATCATCGTATTGTGCTCCTTAAAAACAACCACACCATATTTTTCCATAGCAGCCTGTATTTCTCCTGAGGTTACCTGTGGGTTTTTCTTTGTATCACGAAAAGTTCCTGTGGCAGTTGTGGCTGATATCTTTCTTGATCTACCTGACCATGGCTTGGTATCATAAAATCCCCAAAATTTCCACTTAAGTGATTGAACAGTACTGACTGGCATATTCAAGACTTTGGATATCTTTTTATATCTTTTTCCATCTTTGTAAAGTTTAATTACCTTGTTACGCAGGTCTTTTGACAGTTTTTTTCCACCTCCTCATGGCTCAGTGTCTAGCCTGCTTAGTGCATCCATGTGACAGCTAATAAACTCATTGACTATTTAAAGACAGACACTAATTGTGATTTAAAAAGCCACACATGTGGGAAATTAACCTTTAATTGCCATTTTAACCTGTGTGCCACCTTCTGTGTCTGTACTAGGGATGAGCCCGGTGTTCGATTCTAACCCATGTTCGAATCGAACAACGGCCATTCGTCCGTTTTGTGGGCCGTTCGCATCAAATTTGTGTGATACAAACGGCCCACAATGCACTGCACCAGTCGCAGTGCATTGCTGGCTGATGATTGGCCAAGCACTCTGACCCCGCATGCTTGGCCAATCACAGCGCCGGCAGTGAGGAGAGCCATAATTGGCCACAGGCAGTATGCCTGTGGCCAATTATAGCTCAGGGGGTTTAGTACACACCCCACACTATATAAGGCCGCCAGCGCGGCGGCCTTGTGTAGTGTGTTCCGGCGTGCAGGGAGAGAGATAGATAGATAGGCAGGGACAGTGTGTTATTGACTCAGGCATCTGCAGGAGTTAGTGTGTGTTCTGTGCCTCCAGCACAGCACAGTATACACCTGTATCTACCCATATTTGCTGGTGTTCTCTAATACAGCCATCTGCAGGAGTTAGTGTGTGTTCTGTGTCTCCAGCACAGCACAGTATACACCTGTATCTACCCATATTTGCTGGTGTTCTCTGAAATAGCCATCTGCAGGAGTTAGTGTGTTCTGTGCCTCCAGCACAGCATACACCTGTATCTACCAATATTTGCTGGTGTTCTCTGAAATAGCGATCTGCAGGAGTTAGTGTGTGTTCTGTGCCTCCAGCACAGCACAGTATACACCTGTATCTACCCATATTTGCTGGTGTTCTCTAATACAGCCATCTGCAGGAGTTAGTGTGTGTTCTGTGTCTCCAGCACAGCACAGTATACACCTGTATCTACCCATATTTGCTGGTGTTCTCTGAAATAGCCATCTGCAGGAGTTAGTGTGTGTTCTGTGCCTCCAGCACAGCACAGTATACACCTGTATCTACCCTTATTTGCTGGGTATATAGGGTTTTAGGTATAGGGTTTTATTTTGGGTGCAGGGTTCCCCTTAATATCCATACAAGACCCAAAGGGGCTGGTAATGGGCTGAGGTAGGGGGGGGGGGGGGGTTGGATGATGGGGTAGCCATGCCATTTTTCTCAAAGATTTTCATCCATATTGCCAGGACAATACATGACATTAAAGCCGCAAGCAGCTTTAAATGGCTTCTTTTTTTCCTTTACAAATGTAATTTTGTGCAGGGACAGTTCTAAACACGGGAAACACATGCCACTTCAAAGGCATACTTTAGAGACCCCCCAGGTACGATATTTAAAGGAATATTTCACTTTTTTTTTTTTTTTACTTTTTGCATCATTAAAATGAGTGCTCCAGAAAAAACGTCCATTTTTAAAACTTCTTTTTGCATTGATACATGTCCCCTGGGGCAGGACCCAGGTCCCCAAACCTTTTTTAGGACAATAACATGCATATTGGCCGTTATAATTAGCAATTTAGATTTCAAACGTTTGCATCCATTGTAATTAATAGGGTTCTAACGTTCGTGCGAATTTTCGGTCCGTTTGCAGGTTCTGGTGCGGACCGAATCGGGGGGTGTTTGGCTCATCCCTAGTCTGTACCAAGGCCAAACATTCCAGGGTATGAAAACTTTTTATCAGGGCCATTTGGGTGGTTTCTGTTATCATTATGATTTAAAAATAATTAAAAAAACGATGTGATAATACATGGCTTCATGTGATTGCTATCCTTAAATAAAATACATTTTTTTTTTGGCATGATCAGTCATATTTTCAATATTAATGCCAAAATGTCACAATTTCTGCCAGGGTATGCAAACTTTTGAGCACAAGTGTATATGTCAGCCCCCCTCACACCTGTACACACCGTATGCATCAGCCCCTCTCCTCACACCTGTATGCACTCAGCCCCTGTCCTCACACATGTATATGTCAGCCCCCTCCTCACACCTGTACGCACTGAGCCCCCCTCCTCACACCTGTATGTGTCAGCTCCCCTCACTCCTGTATATATGTCAGCCCCTCCTCTCCTGTATATATTTCAGCCCCCCCCCTCCTGTATATATATATCAGCCCTCCTCCCTCCTGTATATATGTCAGCCCTCCTCCCTCCTGTATATATGTCAGCCCCCCTCCCTCCTGTATATATGTCAGCCCCCTCACTCCTGTATATATGTTGGCCCCCCTCACTCCTGTATATATGTTGGCCCCTCACTCCTGTATATATGTCAACCCCTCCTCACTTCTGTATATATGTCAACTCCCCTCACGCCTGTATATATGGTCAGGCCCCCTCACTCCTGTATATATGTCAGCCTCCCTCTCTCCTGTATATATATCAGCCCCCCCCCCCCACATATACACATCTGTAAACACACAAAGCTCTGTCATCTCCCTGTACACAAACAGCCCCCTCCCTTTCCTTCACATACCCCCTACTTGTAAAGGAGGTCCTCCAACCTAGTCCCAGTGCTCGTTTCCACAAAGCTGACATGTTGCTGAGACACAGAAGAGCTACATGCACATAGTAGCCAGAGGTGTCAGTAAAGAGCTCAATGTCTGAGCTCAATGAAACAGAGCAGCAGAAGCTGCAGAGATTGTTTCTATAGTGCACAACACGGCTCCCCTTCACCTGCTCCTGCCTTCTGGCCTGGTCGGACTCCTCCAGACGCTCGGGCCCCTTACATTTGTATCGGCTGTCCCCCCCCTGATGACGGCCCTGCCAGCAGTATTTAGCTTATTCACAACAGGTGCTGTTAGATTGTATTACTGCTGTGCACTCTTTAGTCGAGCAAGGTAAATGCAAACTGACCTTAGTTCAGCCTCTGCTACAAGCCTGGTCAAATGCTATCCCCAGGTTCATATTATTCGCACCAATACAGATCTGCCTCTAAAAATCAAGAATCTCTTCCTTTGTTACCCTTAGAAACCACAACTGCTACTGAGCATTCCCTGCCTCCTGTAGATCAGTACCCTGCTATCAGTAACCACACTTTCCCCACATGTAATCCACTGAAGGCTCCCCCCCCCCCCCCCGCAGGCCCATTACCCATAGAAACCTCTCAGACTTTTTCCTCTACTTCTGTTACTCCTCCATCTTTGCTCCACAGTACTGTTTACTACTTTTCCGTCAGCAGTACACAGCAGTACACTCTGGTCAGCATCATGCAACTGCTTCCATGACTTCAGTATCTAAACCAACAAAGAAAGAAAAGTCTTCCCCTGCTCATTCAATGGCAGGCACTAGCCACTGCTGACTCAACAATTATTCAGCCAGTTCTAGATTCCGTGCTGCTTGCTGATGAGATCAATTATTTCACCATGTTGCCTGCTGATGGGGTCCATTCTTCCTCCATGCTGCCTGCTGATGAGGTCCATTCTTCCTCCATGCTACCTGCCAATTTGGTATATTCTTCTCCCATGCTGCCTGCCAATTGGGGCTAATCTTCCTCCATGCTGCCTGCCGATGGGGTCCATTCTTCCTCCATGCTGCTTACCGATTGGGTCAAGCCTGCCTCTATGCTGCCTGCCCATTGTGTTCAGCCTGCCTCTATGCTGCCTGCCTATGGGATTCAGCCTGCCTCTATGCTGCTTGCGATGGGGTTAAGCCGGCCTTCATGCGGCCTGCCGATGGGGTTTAGCCTGCCTCTATGCTGCCTGCCGATGGGGTGCAGTCTGCCGCTGGTTCTCTGCTGTCCTCTGCAATGCCTGCCACTGGTGCCCTGCTGTCCTCTGCCATGCCTGTTGCTGGTGCCCTGCTGTCCTCTGCCATGCCTACTGCTGATGAATTGCTGTCCTCTGCCACGCATGCCGCTGGTGACCTTCTGCCAGCTTCCCAGCCAGTCTATGCTGATTCCCAGGCGCCCGCCCAGTTAAACTCTGTTAACTGGGTCAAGCTCCTGCCTGCTGAGGGGTCTAAGACTTTTTGGTTTCCTCTGTAATGTGGCTTGCATGGGTTATCTGTCTGGTCCGAGATCCCTACAGTTGCCTGTCCTGAGTTTTTTTTGCAGTCGTTTGCTCCTGTTGCGCCAAAGCTGGGAGGTCCAGACACCCACTTGGAAAGTGAGAGCTGCACCGCCTATTAAAGCACCAGTAGTAGAGGTCTTATAGGTAAGGGCAGAGTTCGATTTGAACCTTGTTCTGACCTAGGCGATATCTCTGCAATCCCAGGTGCAGTCAGGGACCCGAGTCGGGTATCCAGGGGGATAGACCTGAGAGCCAGTTAAAATGCGTGGCAGTCTATAGCTACCCAAATGGGAAAGGTCCAGTAGTGATGGGACACCCTGGAATCAGGGTACCCGTTTGGTCCAAGTACTCCAGTGTTAAGTATTCAGGTTGCCTTAAGAATCCCAGCAGTGGGATGTATGCTGCACTAAGGAATTGTAAGCTTTTGGTGTTGCACCTCCTCAGGGATCTGACCAGCAGGGAACCCAACCAGTTTTCGGGCCCTGATGGCGAGGTATTCAGTCAGCCTCCAGACCCTGGCAGCCAGGTTCTGAGTCAATCTCCAGACACAAGCAATGGGGCATAGTGGAGCGTACAAAGGCCGTTCATTAAGGTGGGGGGAACAGTCAGGAGCTGGTTCACCTGCTGGTGGCACTGTGCTTCCCTGGGTGGAAATCTCCAGTTCTTGTGTCCACCAGCAGGTGTCTCCCAGCAGGTTCCTGCAATCCTCTCCACCTGGCCCCATTTTCTGGGAGGGTACTTAAGCTTGTCTCTAACACACCTTGCGTCAGTGTTTTGATTGCCTTTCTTGCGGCCAGATTCTAAATACTCTGGCTCTAGCATGCACCCTGTACCTTGCTGCCTTACTCTTGCTCCCCTTGTTCCTGTGCCTAGTCCTGATTCCTCCCCTTCCTTGCATCCCAGGTATTCCCTGTTGCTCGTGACCCTTATTTGTATATATTATATGATATGATTAGTTTGTTAGGTTTCTGTTACTTAGGCTTTTTGGGTGTGGGTCATTTGTTTTTTATGTTCACTATTTACTGCTGTGTGCATATCTTCCTGCTTGCTGTTAATACATTTATTTCATTATACATTGTTTGGTCCCAGCTTCCTTGTCTACATCTGGTCATCCCAGCTGGTGCCTCATGACAATGACTCTTTATATAAAGCCTTTATTTTCCAGTGGGTACAGAACATTTCTGCAATTTTTTCATTTGGGCCTAGGAGATGACAGTAGGAAGAGTCAACTTTGCTATCCTTACTATCATAGACTCTGAATGCATGGGTATATTCAGAGTTTGCAGTGTTTATATTTGTATGAATACATAGAATGTCAGCCTGCATTGAAATACAGAAATGACCCCTCAATGCACACCACCTTCTGGGATGTTCTGAAAGGTTTTGATTGTCTATACAATATATGTTCAATATATGTCCAATTATTATTTTAGTTGGAACTAACTTGAGTTACATTACAGTGTAGTAAGCATTATTCTGAAAGATATTTTGCTCATCTGTGTTGGGTAGAGGGTCTTTTTTAAGCAGCATAACCTCAGAATATTTTTTATATGTTTTATGTTTATATTTTGATTTACCAAGTAGAAATAAAAAATAAAATAAAATCAAAAAGTAAATGAAAATCATCAGCTCCATCAATCCACTTTTTTTTAATCAGAAAAATATTTATTGTGCCAAAGAACAAAATACACATAATGTGGTTACACATACAGCAAAGGGTGGCCAAAATATAAAAGAAAAATACAGTAATACAGAAATAAAAGGAACACTTTACCCACTAGATCAAAGTTCTCCAACAAATGGGATCACAAGAGTAGTAGGACACATACCCAGTATAAGAGTACAACTTGGCACCAGATTATAAACTTAAAACAAAAACAAACAGAATATAACAGTAATAGTCTCTCTTTTTTGTAAAAGGAAGAGAAAACCACGGCCAAGGGGCCAATGCACAACGGAAGGTTATACTATCCCATGAAGACAAAAATCCTCTGAATACCCTATACAATGTTAGCAGTCACAAGTTTTTACTCACTCGCATATGGTGACTTGCTTGGGGACAGAACACCATGTCCACCCCAAGTGGAAGGGATAATAAATATCACACTCTCAAACTTGAAATAATCTTTGCATAATCAACTGAGCTGGAGTTATTCCAGGGGGGTCCAGCCATGCCTGCCAGATTGAGTTAAATTTCCTGTTAGCGTTTCTATGCTGATAGGTCAACTTTTCATGGATAAGTGTCGGATTAACCTGTTCTATCCAATTTTTCATGGAAGGAATATTTGGGGACAGCAAAATCTGGGGATTTGTTTTCTGGCAAGGTATAGCATTGGTATCACAGCAATATTTATTGGAGGGGGAAAAAGCTCTTCGTCTATTACTCCCAATAAACAAACTATAGGGTCCAATGGGACCTTGATCATATACAGTGGATATAAAAAGTATACACATCCCTGTTAAAATGTCAGGTTTCTGTGATGTAAAAAAACAAGACAAGACAAGGATAAACAATTTCAGAACTTTTTCCTCCTAGTGTGTGTAGACTTTTTATGTCCACTGTATACCCTTGAGATGGTATCAGTCACTTCCCTCCAATATCGGAAGAGTTTAGGACATCGCCACATCAAGTGTATAAGCGTCCCCTCTTCACCACAACACTTCGGACATATAGGCGAGTCTCTTCTCCCCCAACGATAAACCTGCGATGTAGTCCGGTATGCCCTGTGCAGCAGAAATAAATGGGACAGTTTATGTGAAGGCGAGACTGAGATGGATGGTATGGATTGTAAGTAGGGTTGCACAAATACCACTTTTTAAAGACCAAGAACAAGTACCAATACTTTTTTCAAGTAATCGCCGATTACCGATACTTTTTAAAATGTCATGTGACAGTGGCACTAATATGCAGCACTGATGGGCACTGATAGGTGGCACTGATTGGATGGCACTGATGGCGTGGCACTGATGAGGAGGCACTAATATGCAGCACTGATGGGCACTGATGAGGCGGCACTGATGAGGAGGCACTAATATGCAGCACTGATGGGCACTGACAGGTGGCACTGATTGGACGGCACTGATGGCGTGGCACTGATTAGGAGGCACTAATATGCAGCACTGATGGGCACTGATGAGGAGGCACTAATATGCAGCACTGATGGGCACTAATAGGACGGCACTGATGGGATGGCACTGATGAGGAGGCACTAATATGAAGCACTGATAGGTGGCACTGATGGGCACAGATGAAGCATGGCCTGTGTCAGTAGTTTTTTATTTTATTTTTATTTTATTTTTACAATTTTTGATTTTTTTTATTGTTTTTTACAATTCATTTTTTTGTTATTTTATTTTTTTGCAATGCTTTTTTTGTGTGTGTGGGGGGTGTCAGTGTTTTGTTTTTTTTTTTTTTTATTATTTTTACAATTAGCTTTTAAATCGTTATTTATTTATTATAATTTTTTTCTTTTTCTTTTTTTTTTTTATTAGCCCTGTTGGGGGGGGGGGGGGGTGGATTTGGTGAGATATTAGGGTTCTCCCTTTTGAGACAGGGAAAGAGACTGAGGACACAAATTCCCCAGTCCCCTTCTCTGCAGCCTCAGCTGCACTGAAGATGAATGAACTGAAAGCAAAAAAAAAGCTCCGTTATGAATGGACAGAGACAGTGATTCAGAAAAGGAAGGAGAGGAAAGACATATATATCGGCTCCTTCCTCCACTCTCCATCCTGACAGAGCTGGGATGAGGGTGGGGGACTGGAGGAGGACCCAGAGAACCGGAGGAGCACATGGAGGACCCGGGAAGCTGGAGAACACCAGGAACCAGAGGAGGTCACCGGGAGCTGGAGAAGGACCCAGGGAGCCAGAGGAGGACACAGGGGACAGTCGGGGGTGATTGGTGCGGTGATGTGGGCAGTTATAAGGGGGGAGGGAGAGGAGGAGAAGCGTCTGTAAAGCTATACAGGGAGATTGGTGCTTGTAACTCTTCCCACCGCCGGCTGCCCAGCCCCCCCTGCTATGCTGAGAATGCTGTACTGGCCTATCAGCGGCCCTGCCAGGAGGTATCAAATTAAGCATCTGTCAGGGCTGTGTCCACCCCTTCCTTCTCTGAGCTCTGTGCTCAGCTGTCGGTTAATTGCCAGTATTCTTCATTCCACAGTGAATCACCTGGTCTTCATTTCCTGCTCGTCAGCTAGCCCTGCTGGCTATTTAAACTGCCTGGATCAGATCTCCTGTGCCTTCGCCTGGTCAACCTATCCAGATACTGTGTTTTCCTGTTAAAGACTTTTGCCTGGCTGACAATTCTGGTGCTTGATCTAGTTTACTGTCTCTACTATGCTGATCTCTGGATTCCTGTTTCACTGGCTTGTTCCGACTAACCGCTCTGGCTACCGAACCCTGGCTGTGTTTTGACTATGTTTGCTCTGTTTATACCATTTTATTAAAAAGTGTGATTTTACTGCACTTCTGTCTCAGTCTGATTCATGGTTCCTGACAGTAGGCAAAGACCATTAATTCAGAAGATGCAGGCAATCCACTTCTTGGTGATATTTTTTCCAGATTGGATGAGCAGGATCACAGCATGGATCAGTTTGCCATAACGTTACGGACGCTCCTGATTCACACTGCTCACCTGGATCCTCCAACTGAGGCTGTTTTGGTACAACCTGTGTTGTACCTGTGTTGTAGCCCGTTCCTGCTGCTGCTCCAGTCTCTGTGCAGGCATCTGCTTTGAATATTACCTCTATAAGAGGTATGCCTGGTTCCGCTTCCCCTGCGATTTGGGGGCGATCCAGTTCAATGCAGAGGGTTTCTCAACCAGGTTGGAATATACTTTGAAATGCTGCCCCAGGCATTTCCCACAGATAGAAGCAAAGTAGGCTTTGTGATTTCTTTGCTTTCTGAGAGAGCCTTGGCAAACCCTCTATGGGAGACACAAATCCCTGTCGTCCTGAGTTACCCAGCGTTTGTGGCTTCCTTTAAAAGGGTTTTTGACATTCCTGCACGCTCCACTTCTGCTGCCAAGAGCCTCATGTCCATCAAACAGAGTACGAGAACTGTTGCTGATTATGCTATTGAATTCCGTACTCTGGCAGTAGAGGTTGATTGAAACAATGAGGCCCCCGTGGCTGCTTTTTCTCATGGTCTCTCGGATACCTTTAAAGATGAGATAGCAGCCCGAGACATACCCAATGAGCTGGAGAAGTTGATCACATTTTCCATTCTCATTGACTCCAAGAGAGACATTCCTTTAAGGAGCGCTTGCGGAAGCCTCCTGTACATTTGGCTCTGAGCTTTGCAGTCCCACCCTTGCCTCCCTCACCTCCCATGCCTCCTGGTACTAAGTCTGCCAGTGAAATAGAACCCATGCAGTTGGGATTCCCACCTCTCTCTGCGGAGGAGAGGGCCTTTAGGAGGAGGGAGAGATTGTGCCTTTATTGTGGCCAGGCACATCACTTCCTGAAGTCTTGTCCTACCCGTCCAGGAAACGCTTGCACCTGAGGTCCTGTAGGGGACAGACCTTAGGGGGCGTTGTTACATCCCCAGTTGTCCAGAAGGATAAGCCCATGGTTCCCTGTTACCCTTTCTTGGTCTGAGTCAAACCCACGAGATACAGGCTCTAATCGACCCTGGGGCTGCAGGCCTGTTCATAGATGGTGCCTTTGTGTCTAAGCACTCGATTCCGCTGCAGTTTCATACTACTCCACCTGTCATTGAGGCTATTGATTGGAGACCTCTACAGCCTGCCCATGTGACTCATGAGACTGCTCTGTTGACCATGGCTGTAGGGGCTCTTCACCATGATATAATCCAATTCCAAGTCATTTCCTTACCTCATTTCCCAGTGGTTATTGGTTATCCTTGGGTACAGAGGCACAACCCCTCTTTTGATTGGCTTCATGCTGAGGTTCTTTCCTGGTCGCCACAATGCAGGAAGACATGTTTTCAGAAAGTGGCTAAGGTCTTGTGCACCTCTTCACTCTCCTCCCTGCCGGAGGAGTACAGTGAATTTAGCGATGTCTTTGACAAAGGTCAAGCCGGTTATTTGCCTCCACACCAGTCGTATGATTGCGCAATTGACCTTCAACCTGGTGCCATACCCCCTCATGGCTAGGTTTACCCTTTGTCACGGAGGACAAAGCCATGGAGGAATATGTTGCCGATGCACTTTCTCGAGGATTCATCCATAAATCCTCATCTCCTGCTGGTGCTGGTTTCTTCTTTGTGAAAAAGAAGAGTGGTGAACTGAAACCTTGTATTGATTATAGGGGTCTCAATCGCTTCACGATTAGGAATGCTTATCTGATTCCATTGATTACGGAGTTATTTGACCGCCTCAAGGGAGCAACCGTTTTCACAAAGCTTGATTTGAGAGGGGCATACAATCACGTGAGGATCAAGGAGGGCAACAAATGGAAAACTGCATTTAATACCAGAACAGGCCATTATGAATACCTTGTAATGCCGTTTGATCTTTGCAACGCCCTGGCAGTTTTTTCAGGAATTTATCACAGATGTCCTCCGAGATTTGTTGCAGCTATGTGTAGTGGTTTATCTTGATGATAGCCTCATATTTTCCAAGTCCCTAGAGAGCCACCACACAGATGTTTGCCATGTGCTTCAGAGGCTGAGAGATAATAACATGTATTGTAAATTTGAGAAGTGGGAGTTTCATCGTGAACAAGTTAAATTCCTGGGTTATGTCATTTCCACTGCTGTTTTTTGGATGGACCCAGAGAAACTTTCGGCAGTTCTACAGTGGCCCTGACCCATGGGTTTACGTCCATTACAACATTTTCTTGGCTTTGCCAATTATTATCGGAAGTTTATTCGTAACTTCTCGTCTCTGGTCAAACCCTTGACTGATATGACCAGAAAGGACGGTAACCCACAGAATTGGTCTTCAGATTCATGGCTGCCTTTGTTTCTGTTCCTGTGTTGGTACATCCTGATCCTACGGTACCTTTTATCCTTGAGGTTGATGCATCTGAGACTGGAGTTGGTGCCCTACTGTCTCAATGTCCTACCTCTGAGAGCGCTATGCATCCTTGTGGCTACTTTTCCAAGAAATTGTCTCCTGAAAACTGTAATTATGAGATTGGAGACAGAGAGTTGTTAGCGAACATTTTAACACTTAAAGAATGGAGGCCTCTCCTTGAGGGTACCAGTGTGCCAGTTCTTATTCTGACTGACCAAAAGAATCTCACATTCTTGTCTGATGCCTCTCTCCCAGAAGGGCGCGATGGGCTCTTTTCTTGTCAAGCTTCAATTACTTCTCATTCTTACCTGGTACTAAGAATGTAAGGGCTGATGCTTTGTCGCCAACAGTTTTCCTCCGCTTCTAAGATGGAGTCGGTTACTGTTCCTGTGATACCACCTGATCCTATTCTGGCTACGGTTCGTACCAGTTTCACATCCCCTTTGGGTGACAGAATTCTTGCCACTCAGATCTATTCTCCTATTGAGAAACCTTGTGACTGCTGCTTTGTACCTGAGAGTCTCCCTACTGCCGTGCTCCAGACTTACAATTCTCCCGTGGCTGCTGGCCACTCAGGGAAGAATCAACTCATTTGGGCTATTTCCCAACAATTCTGGTGACCTAGTCTATGCACTATGCCACATTCGTAGCTGCTTGTTCCGTGTGTGCTCAGAGTAAGACACCACAACACCTTCCAGTGGGCCTCCTACAACCCATACCTAATGTAGAGAGGCCTTGGACTCACCTGTCTATGGATTTTATTGTGGAGTTACCCAACTCTCAGGGCAACACAGTTATCCTTATGGTGGTTAACCGGTTCTCGAAAATGTCTCATTGTATTCCACTTAAGAAGTTGCCCACATCCAAAGAACTGGCTTCCATTTTTGCTTGGGGGATCTTTCCCTTATATGGGCTAGCCAAGGTTATAATCTTGGACAGGGGTAGCCAGTTTGTGTCCAGGTTTTGGCAAGCCTTTTGTGCGCAGTTGGGAATTCAGCTTTTCTTCTCCTCTGCGTACCACCCGCAGTCCAATGGAGCCGCAATGAGCCAACCGGTCCTTGCAGCAGTTTTTACATTGCTACGTTTCTGACCACCATAACAACTGGGCCGAGTTTGCTCACAATAGTGCCATCAATAGCGCTTCATCACCTCAGTACTGTGTCTTCACCCAGCTCAGGTTGAGAACCATGAGGAGTATGAAATACAATCTATCATTGATTCCCATAGGTTCCGTGGGCGCATACAGTACCTGGCTCATTGGGAAGGGTATGGTCTGGAGAAACGCTCTTGGGTCTCATCCTCGGACGTTCATGCTCCTGTCCTCCTCCGGGCTTTCCATCGACATTTTCCCCTCAAACCTGGCAGTCCTCCAAAGGGGGAGGTGTCATTGAGGAGGGGGTACGGTCAGGGCTGGGCTCAGCCCTTCCTTCTCTGAGCTCTGTGCTCAGCTGTCGGTTAATTGCCAGTACTCTCTATTCCACAGTGAATCACCTGGTCTTCATTTCCTGCTCATTAGCTAGCCCTGCTGGCTATTTAAACTGCCTGGATCAGATCTCCTGTTCCTTCGTCTGGTCAACATATCTGGATACTCTCTACTGTGTTTTATTGTTAGAGACTTTTGCCTGGCTGACTTCCATTCTGGTTCTTGATCTTGTTTACTGCCTCTACTATGCTGATCTCTGGATTCCTGTTTCACTGGCTTGTTCCGACTACCCGCTCTGGTTACTGAACCCTGGCTATGTTTTGACTATGTTTGCTCTGTTTATACCATTTACCATTTTATTAAAAAGTATGAGTTTACTGCACTTCTGTCTCAGTCTGACTCATGGTTCCTGACAGCATCGGAGCATTTGCACGAGTACAAGTACTCGTGCAAATGCTCAGTATTGGCAATGATACTGATACTATCGGTGCAAGCCTAATTGTAAGCATGTCTCCCATGTTTTGTCATCAATACTACCCAAGTCCCTTTTCAAACCTCGGTAAAGTAGCCGAGTCCTGTATTGTTGCTGTCAGAGTAGAGTAAATTAGCGAGATCATCCCCTTTTTGCTAGTTTGTTCGGACAACACTAAGTGAGAGTAATGCTGTTGGGCCTGCAATGCGTGTCTTAATTGCAGATATTTGTAAAAGTGGTGTCTCGGTATCTCAAATTTAGTCTGTAACTCTGAGATTGATTTAATACCCCCTGAAAAAAATAGTTGGGACGTGTATTGAACACCCAACGACTCCCATGTTTGAAAACTTGTCTAATTCTGCATAAGTTGGATTATGCCATATAGGTGTTTCCTGAAGAGAACCCAACAGCTTTAAGTTTACCGTAAGGAAAGCCCAAAGCTTTTTGAAAGGGAGTATTGTAGGTTCCAAATTTGAGAAGGCAGGCAAGCCTTATCCGGAAGCAGGACTGCCCGACTCGGGTCAGGAGCATCTGGTATCCCCCATCTCCCTAGATGTTGGAGTTGGGAGGCCATAAAGTACAGTCTAGGATTTGGTACTGCTAGTCCCCCCCTGATACTTGCTATACTGTAGAGTGGAAAGACATATTCTAGAAGTCTTCATATTAAAAATAAGGGATCTAAATAATGATTCTATACATGTAAACTACCTCTGAGGTATCCATTGAGGAGAATTATGGAGGATATACAACAGTTGTAGAGACCAAACCATTTTAATTAAGTTCATTTTATTACTCTGTTACAATGCGGACGCAGAAGGGAGAATGGTCAGAGATGGTCCTCGGCTTGTAATGAGATGAAGGGATCATGGCAAACATTTTCTCATTACATAGACCATGATCAATTCTGGAGAGGCCCTGATGCGAGGAAGAATGACAGGAAAAAACCTTGGACTGCTGGGTATGTGTACGCTATACATCCCTCAAAACCATCTCCACCAAAAGTTTGGTAAAGGGCATCTGACGTCCCAACAGTCCCTGACCACAAGGCAAGACAGAGAATCTGTCAAGGGTAACATCCAGATAGTTATTAAAATCTCATGTGACATATACTGGGATGTTAGGATGATGAGCTAAAAAGTTTGCCAAGATATTAAGTACTTCCGTGGAGAAAGGAGGATGGATGTACTGTATATGTTGGCTATTATGCTTTCCAGCCCAGCCAGGTTGCATAACAAAAAGATATAGCGACCATACAAGTCAGAAACCGACAATGTAATGAAAATGGGATATTTTGGTAGATTAGCGTGCTAACACCTTGTGAGTGCACAGAGCAGGTAGAGTTAAATGGAGAGAATGGAGTTGTTGGATCTGAGCACAAATGGGTCTCCTGCAGACACACTACAGAGGAACCCATATGTTTAGCCGTATGTAAAACAGCCAGTTTTTTCACTCTGTTACCCAACCCCCTCACATTCCAGCTAGTTATCCCATACGATTTAGACATAAAAAAGCTGTAAAATAATGGTTAAGCAAATCTGACCAAACAGTGCAGAATTCCATCCAGTTATACACACTTGAGTCCTGATGAAATGAAGGAGTGGAGCAATGAGCAGAACACTCTATAAGGTCAACAGCCCCAAGTCCTGGGATGGAGGTGTCATTTAACCTCATGGGACCTTCAAGAACCAGAAAGTAATTGTCTTCCAGTGGTAGAACAAGGAAAAAATAGTAAGGCCCATGAACCAACAGGGTCCATAAGCTTAACTTAACAGTATGAGAGTGTCCACATGGAAACAGCATCTGGGGGGTTGAAACAGCTGGACTACATGTCATAGCCAAGCACACTGGCATGGTGCTCAAACATTAGAACCAGTAAACAAAGTACAAGCGTATCAAGCACTTGTACGGATCCGCCTTGAAAGAAGATCAGGGGCAAATACAGCCATTCGGGTGGTGATTGAGAACGCTGGATATATCCGAATCCTGTGGCCTGCCTGCATCTCACAGCATCTTCTCGAAGAGAGCGTTCCTCTCTGTCTAGTCATTGGGACACAAGGGAGGGCTTCTCAAAGAAATGTGCTTCTCCTTTAGCTACCACACGTAAGCGAGCTAGGTACAACATGGCATACTGTAGATCCAGAGCCCTATGGAGTTTCTTCACCTCAGTGAATTGTGCTCGTTGCTTTTGGACCTCTGCCGAGAAGTCAGGGAACAATGAGATCTTTGAGTTGCCAATTACTAATGCATCTCCCATAGACCTGGCTTTGGAGAGGATCACATCACAATCTTTGTAATATAGTATCTTAAAGAGAAAGATTCTTGGAAAATTGCCTGGTGGTAGAGGTCCTTTCTACTGAGAACATTGGTAAAAAGGAGTCTCTCCCGAACACAGTAATTAGCCATTGTTCAATAAAAGCCACTGGGTTTTTCCCCTTGCTTTTTTCTTGGATGCCTATTGCTATGAAATTATTTTGCCTCTAACTATTTTCCATGTCATCAAGGCAAGCTGCATGTTTGGCAGTGAGGGCTTGCTAATAATGTACCCCACGCTGCAATGGCACCCATTTGTCCTCTAAGGTACTCAGGCCCTTCCAGCACCGTTGTGCGATCTTGCAGCTTTTGCATGTCTTGGCGGAGGAATGTGATTTCCACTTTAATCCCCATAACCTCTGCTGCAAGCTCAGTAATGGAGGAGTTACAAGTGGTGACTGCCATTAGGATATCCCTCAGTGTGGGTTCCGGCCCATCCAGGCTCTGGGCCTGGTCTGAACGGGCAGCCATATTAGTTAGGGGTGTACCCACTGTGTCCCATGAATGTAAGGAGGCAGATGAGTCTTCCAGCGGTACCGTATTGTCGGCTTCAAATTGATTACTGCTATATTCTTCTGGTATATCAAGCGGTGAGGGAGCCTCCCGTGGCATCGGCTTTTGAGCCGCCTCTTTGCACTTCTCCTTGGCCGGCCTTCTGGGGCATAGTGCCATCTTGCCCCATGCTGTCCGAGGCCGAGCCGGAGGTAGATCTGTGTTTTTGACATGCTGCTGGAGGTTGAGAGAGGTATCTCCGGATAGCCCAAGGACACACCTTTCGTCAGGCGTAGGAAGAACTGCAGGGAGAGGAGTAAGGTAGACGCCCGAAGGATAAATGCATGGCTGTTCAGCGGAACTAGTAGACCACACGTCTGTCTACATTCGCTGCCAAGCCACGCCCCCACCAATCAGCTTTATGAACATGAATTCCTGCATTAGTACTAAGTTCAAGAAAATTACGACTTTATAAGGAATTGTAATTTTTTACTGGGATCAATCCTTGTCTATGATTTCCAGCAGGAGTTTATCTAGTGATCAGAAAAGTAAATGAGTTCAGTTCACTGGCACTTCGTGCCTGAGCAAAGTATGACAAACTCCTCTTCTGTAATATAACACATGTGTAATCTGTTGTAAAAGTGGCCCTGTTAGGCAGGCCATATACAATGCAAATTTCTTTCCTGCAACCACAGGAAAGAAATTCAGACAGTGCTGACAGGGGAATCGGCAATTGTCTTCTCCCGGCTGGGGGGCAGGGGCAGGCAGAGGAAGAGAGTCTGGCAGGCTGGTTGTACCCAAGTTGATCGATCAATCAACTTGGGATATTCAGCCTGCCTATTAACGGTTCGAATCTTGGCCGGTTTAGCAGGAAGATTCGAACGGTGTATGGCCGGCCTTAGAGAAACCCACAAAACTACTTGGAAAAAAGGAGGAAAATGTAAAATATCTAAAGGAAGTTTGCAGTGTAAAGGAAATGATAGTAACAGGGTAATTATGGTGAATGTAAAATTAGTTTAAATTGTTCCACACAGTGCAGAACATAGTACACGCTACACAATGACAAAGCTTTATCTCTTTTAGTTCGCAGTCACAGAAGGATGTAGATGAATAGCGAGAAATGATTGTTTTCATAACATTGCTTTGTTAAATAATTGTCAAAAAACAGCTATAGTAGTATGGTTTACCTCATCAAGACGTCTCTCGGTTCCTAATGCCAACAGATTATTGTACTCTCTTTCCAGAATTTGTCTAGCCTGTAAATCAAAACAGTCAGCATTCAGTTGTAAAAACACAAATATCAATTTACTGACACCTTTAAAGATACCTGCTTAGGTAATATACGTGATATTTGGCCTCACCCTCACATTTCTCATGAAACTTTCCAGTTGTAATATAGACCTCGGATGCAATAAAGTAGGCTCCATTGCTCTGGTCTGCACAGACCCAGCCAGTGTTCATTGGCTTTTTAGGTTCAGATGCCTGTGAAGTAGACCCATATGCTCCATGAGCAGAAAAGAACATAATGGCACCAGGAGTACATCTCAGCCCACATGCCTAAAGATTAAATTCTCTAAGGCCATTCAGAAGCATTTGCATCTACTTCACAGGCTGTCGTAGGTGTTTAACAGATAAACAGTGCCAGTATTCAGAAAGCAGGAGCTGGTTTCATTGAACATCTTAGATCCGTCTTAGTTCAGAAGTCTAATAAGCAGTGCCGGTGTTCTGCCGAGAAGTGTCCCCCGATCGGATAGTGTCTGCCCGTACTGCGCAGGTGCAGTGCTTGCACAGTACGGAGGACAAGGAGACGCCGAAAGTCTCCGAAAATGAACGGCGCCTGCACACTTAATAGTACCTTCTGCCCTGAGGCCAGATTCAAGCCCCACCATGCAAGTGGACATACGGTAGATGATGTAAAACAGTACTTAGTAACAGGGCCCCTTGTGGGCTCGCTTCGCTCGGCAAATTTTTGTTCTAACTCTATGTCCACTTGGATGGTGGGGCTTGAACCTGGATCCATCTTCGGAGACTTTCGGCGTCTCCTTGCCCTCAGTACTGTGCAAGCGCTGCACCTGCGCAGTACAGGGCGGACACTATCCGACGGGGGACAGTATTCAACAAGACACCAGGACAAGGTCATCCAGTGCCATGGGCAAAGATGACAAATTGCCCCCCCTTCATTATGTGCAAGCTTATGAGGAGGAGGGGGAGAGAGAGCACAACCCGCAACTCCTTCTGGCTCTCTCCTCCTCTCCTTCCAGCGCTGGGCTGACAGAAGTAGTGATACCACTGTCATTACTCATGTCAGCCTTATAGTAAAAGGAACTTGCGGCGCCCCTATCCCTACAATACACGTTGCGCTCAGGGCAGCTGTCCCCTTTGCCCATTCCTTGTCCCGGCCTTGTTAATAACGAGCATGGAAAGAGGTCAAATGCTAAAACATGCAAACATGCAAAAACATACAGACAAAATTTCAGGGACAAAAAAATATCAACCAAGGTTACATAAACCAGTACCAATAAGTCACCTTGGTGCCCTACTTTTCAATTTTTTTCTACTTGTAGTGTCACTTTATGTGCAGCACCTGAGTCTCCACCTGAATATGTGTTGGATATGGTGAGCTACATGTGTGTTTGATGTGGTAAATCAGCAGGTGTGGCTTACATATTGGCATCAGTCTATTATCACGTCTTCCTGACACAGTAAGACTTTGATAACTGCTAGCAAACAATCTAAAAGCTAACATTACCAAATCTACTTCACAAACGCTACTTCAACCAAAAATCAGCTCAAGCGCAAAACCATTAAAGAAATGTTCTTTTCAAAATTACTTGTAGAAAATACAATCAAAGTTAACAACGAAAAATATGCACGTGTTTATGTGATACTGATGCCAAAAAATAAAAAGAGTTGAATTGCTCTTATGGTCCAATCAAAAAGAAAAGCATCTAGCACACTACTAGATACAAATCTTTATAGAGCATAGAAAAAAACATGCTGCACTAATCAAAACATGTATATAATCTTAGCGCAATGGTGTGCAATAATAACAGTTGATAAAGATAAAAGTGAAGATAAATCATAATGCAAAAAAAGATATTGTGTACAATACTGTATTAACAATGGTGTCACAAAAATAACAAAGTCTATTCAGCATACAAAAGTGAAAAAAGTCCCATAATAAGAATTTCTCAGCGTCCTGCACCATCTGCATGCTCCTTCACCCGAGTTCACACAAGAGGCTTACCACAAAGCTATGACCCCCTGAATCAGAGAAGTCATAATGCACTTTAGGTTTATGTAACCATTCGTCAAAACAGATGAGCTCAGGATCTTGCAGCCTCTCCCCAGTAGACAACTTGGTCTCACAATGCACAGGATTATATACAGTAGAAGACATAAAAAAAGAGACAGACTCTCCACAGAGCATAAAACCATCTATTAAAATAAATGAGCAGAATACTCCCAAGAGTGTGTATGGATCGCTCCATCATTTGTGCATGCATGGTGACCTTACAGTGTCAACTCTGTCCCACATGTTTCTTCACAACTGACATCATCAGGGACTCAGAAAGGACGTCTGCACACCACACATTAAATACTGCAACTGGACAATGGAAAGCAAGGAAGTGTATGGTTTTTTGCTATGTAGAGCATCTCACTCTTTTTTATATCTTTGCACATTGTTTTTTTGCACTGAGATTATTATTATGGGTCTTTTTTCGCTCTTGTATGGTGAATGGACATGATTTGTTATTTTTGTGACACTATTATTAATATTGTATACAATATCTTATTTGCATATGGATTTATCTTATTTATCAATTACTTTTATTACACAGAATTGTGTTATTATGATACATACTGTATTTTGATTAGCGCAGCACTATTTTTTTCTATGTGATATTGATAGCAGAAGAAACCCATGTAAGGGGAATATCACATCATATACAGTATCTCACAAAAGTGAGTACACCCTTCACATTTTTGTAAATATTTTATTATATCTTTTTATGTGACAACACTGAAGAAATTACACTTTGCTACAATATAAAGTAGTGAGTGTACAGCTTGTATAACAGTGTAAATTTGCTGTCCCCTCAAAATAACTCAACACACAGCCCTAAGTCCCTAAGAAATGTCCAAATTGGGCCCAAAGTGTCAATATTTTGTGTGGCCACCATTATTTTCCAGCACTGCCTTAACCCTCTTGGGCATGGAGTTCACCAGAGCTTCACAGGTTGCCACTGGAGTCCTCTTCCACTCCTCCATGATGACATCACAGAGCTGGTGGATGTTAGAGACCTTGCGCTCCTCCACCTTCCGCTTGAGAATGCCCCACAGATGCTCAATAGGGTTTAGGTCTGGAGACATGCTTGGCCAGTCCATCACCTTTATCCTCAACTTCTTTAGCAAGGCAGTGGTCGTCTTGGAGGTGTGTTTGCGGTTGTTATCATATTGGAATACTGCCCTGCGGCCCAGTCTCTGAAGGGAGGGGATCATGCTCTGCTTCAGTATGTCACAGTACATGTTGTCATTCATGTTTCCTTCAATAAACTGTAGCTCCCCAGTGCCGGCAGCACTCATGCAGCCCCAGACCATGACACTGTAGGCAAGACACACTTGTCTTTGTACTCCTCACTAGGGATGAGCCGAACACCCCCCCCCCATTCGGTTCGCACCAGAACCCGCGAACCGACCTAAAGTCTGTGCGAGCTTTAGAACCCTATTAGTTATAATGGATGCGAACGTTTGAAATCAAAAGTGCTAATTTTAAAGGCTAATATGCATGTTATTGTCATAAAAAGTGTTTGGGGACCTGGGTCCTGCCCCAGGGGACATGTATCATTGCAAACATTTTTTTTTAAAAAACGGCCGTTTTTTCAGGAGCAGTGATTTTAATAATGCTTAAATTGAAGCAATAAAAGTGTAAAGCCCCATACACACGGTCGGACAATCCGCGGACAAGGTCCGTCGGATCATGTCCGTCGTACTTTGTCCGATGTTGGTTTTGCGTACACACGGTCGGACAAAGTTGTCGGAAAATCCGATCATTCTGAACGTGGTGACGTTTGTTGCCTACGACGGGACAACGTAGAGGCTAGTAGCCAATAGCTTTGGTCTTGTAATGTGATCTGAGCATGCGTAGCACTTTGTCCGGTCGGACAACCGTACACACGATCGGGTTTGGTGTGATCGGACCGGGTTGACGGCAAATCTTTCCAGCAGGAGATAAGACTTTGTCCGTCGGACAAACCGACGAACACTGTCCGATGGTGCATACACACGATCTGATTTTTCAACAACCTTGTCCGATCGGACAGAATCCATGAAAAAGTCCGACCGTGTGTATGGGGCTTAATATTCCTTTAAATTTCGTACCTGGGGGGTGTCTATAGTATGCATGTAAAGGGGCGCATGTTTCCCATGCTTAGAACTGTCTCTGCAAAAAGTGTCATTTTTGCAGGAAAGAAAGCTATTTAAAATCACTCGCGGCTAATGTTAATTGACGGATCCCGTAACACAGAGAACAGTCATTCATTGAAAGTCATTGATAAAAAAAAAAAGTCATTGATAAAAAAAAAAAAAAAAAAAAAAAAGCGTGGGGGTCCCCCCAAATTCAATAACCAGGCCCTTCAGGTCTGGGATGGATATTAAGGGGGACCCCAGCCAAAAAAAAAAAAAATGGCGTAGGGTCCCCCTCAAAATTCATACCAGACCCTTGAGGTCTGGGATGGATTTTAAGGGGAACCCCAGCCAAAAAAAATGGCGTGGGGTCCCCCTCAAAATCCATACCAGACCCTTATCCGAGCACGCAACCTGGCAGGCCGCAGGAAAAGAGGGGGGGACGAGAGCGCCCCCCTCCCGCCTGAACCGTACCAGGCCACATGCCCTCAACATTGGAGGATGCTTTGGGGGTCTAAGACCCCCAAAGCACCTTGTCCCCATGTTGATGAGGACAAGGGCCTCATCCCCACAACCGTGCCCGGTGGTTGTGGAGGTCTGCGGGCGGGGGGCTTATGGGAATCTGGAAGCCCCCTTTAACAAGGGGACCCCCAGATCCCACCCCCCCCGTGTGAAATGGTAAGGGGGTACAAAAGTACCCCTACCATTTCACCAAAAAAGTGTCAAAAATTGTAAAAATTACAGGAGACGGTCTTTCACAATTCCTTTATTAAAATCTTCTTTCTTCTTTCTTCATCCTTCGGTTTCTTCATCTTCTCCTTCCATCATCTTCTTCCATCTTCTTCCATTTTCTTCTTCCTCCGATCCGCTTCTTCTTGCGCTGGTCTTCTCGTCCTTCTCATCCGGCATCTTCTTCCATGGAGTCGGCGTCGGTGTCTCTTCTTGGGCCACTCCTCGCAATGGGAGGCTCCCGCTATGTGAGGCTTCGCTGCCTCTGACAGGTCTTTTATAATGGAGGGTACCTGGTGACCCCGGCCCCTCTGACGCACGGGGACGTCATGGGGAATTCCCTATGGCTTTCCCCATGACGTCAGAGGGGGGCGGGGTCACCAGGTGCCCTCCGTTATAAAAGACCTGTCAGACGGAGCGAAGCCTCACACAGCGGGAGCCTCCCATTGCGAGGAGCGGCCCGACAGAAGAACAGATGCTGACGCCATGGAAGAAGATGCCGGATGAGAAGGACGAGAAGACCAGCGCAAGAAGAAGCGGATCGGAGGAAGAAGAAAATGGAAGAAGATGGAAGATGATGACGGAAGGAGAAGTTGAAGAAACCGAAGGATGAAGAAAGAAGAAAGAAGATTTTATTAAAGGAATTGTCAAAGACCGTCTCCTGTCATTTTTAAAATTTTTGACACTTTTTTGGTGAAATGGTAGGGGTTTTTGTACCCCCTTACCATTTCACACAGGGGGGGGCGGGATCTGGGGGTTCCCTTGTTAAAGGGGGCTTCCAGATTCTGATAAGCCCCCCGCCCACAGACCCCCACAACCACTGGGCACGGTTGTGGGGCTGAGGCCCTTGTCTTAGACCCCCAAAGCATCCTCCCAATGTTGAGGGCATGTGGCCTGGTACGGTTCAGGCGGGAGGGGGGGCCGATCTCGTCCCCCCCCTCTTTTCCTGCGGCCTGCCAGGTTGCGTGCTCGGATAAGGGTCTGGTATGGATTTTGAGGGGGACCCCACGCCATTTTTTTGGGCTGGGGTTCCCTTTAAAATCCATCCCAGACCTCAAGGGTCTGGTATGGATTTTGAGGGGGACCCTACGCCATTTTTTTTTTTTTTTTTTTTGGCTGGGGTCCCCCTTAATATCCATCCCAGACCTGAAGGGCCTGGTTATTGAATTTGGGGGGACCCCCACCCTTTTTTGTTAAATTTTTTTTATTTTTTATAAATGACTTTTTTTTATGAATGACTTTCAATGAATGATTGTTCTCTGTGTTACGGGACCCGTCAATTAACATTAGCCGCGAGTGATTTTAAATAGCTTTCTTTCCTGCAAAAATGACACTTTTTGCAGAGACAGTTCTAAGCACGGGAAACATGCGCCCCTTTACATGCATACTATAGACACCCCCCAGGTACGAAATTTAAAGGAATATTACACTTTTATTATTTCAATTTAAGCATTATTAAAATCACTGCTCCTGAAAAAACGGCCGTTTTTAAAAAAAATGTTTGCATTGATACATGTCCCCTGGGGCAGGACCCAGGTCCCCAAACACTTTTTATGACAATAACATGCATATTAGCCTTTAAAATTAGCACTTTTGATTTCGAACGTTCGCATCCATTATAACTAATAGGGTTCTAAAGCTCGCACAGACTTTAGGTCCGTTCTGGTGCGAACCAAACGGGGGGGGTGTTTGCAGCAATGCTGGCAGCACTCATACATCTATTTCCCAAAGACAACCTCTGTATATGACGCTGAGCATGTGCACTCCACTTCTTTGGTCGACCATGGCGAGGCCTCTTCTGAATGGAACCTGTCCTATTAAACCACTGTATGGTCTTGGCAACCATGCTGCAGCTCAGTTTCAGGGTCTTGGCAATCTCCTTATAGTCTAGGCCATCTTTATGTAGAGCAACAATTTTTTTTTATAGATCCTCAGGGAGTTCTTTGCCATGAGGTGCCATGTTGAACTTTCAGTGACCAGTATGAGAGAGTGAGAGCGAAAAACACCAAATTTAACACACCTGCTCCACATTCACACCTGAGACCTTGTAACACTAACGAGGCACATGACACCGGGAAGGGAAAATGGCTAATTGGGCCCAATTTGGACATTTTCACTTAGGGGTGTACTCACTTTTGTTACCAGAAGTTTAGACATTAATGGCTGTGTGTTGAGTTATTTTGAGGGGACAGCAAATTTACACTGTTATACAAGCTGTACACTCACTACTTTGTAGCAAAGTGTAATTTATTCAGTGTTGTCACATGCAAAGATATAATCAAATATTTACAAAAATGTGAGGGGTGTACTCACTTTTGTGAGATACTGTAGGTTAAAAGGGCTTTGATCTATGTACATATGTGAATTGTCCTTTATTTAGTTTTGTTGCACATTTTTGTTCATGCATACATTCATTTATTACACGTTGTTTTGCAGTATTTTAAGGATTGCACTGCTGCTTTTTGGTTCAGGTGTGTATTAATATTATTATTACTACTAACAAAATCCAGATCCAGAGTAAGTGACACTCCCCTTACAGGTGATTGTGCAATGCTGATGCCATTGATATCATAGACATACAGTATATGAAGGGTATGTCTTTTTTTTTTTTGCTTTTTCTTTCATTTTTTTTATTAAAGTGGTCTTAAGCCTCGTAAACACGATCAGATTTTAGGCAGGGAATTGTGTGATGACAGACTGTTTGCCTAAAATCCGACCATTAGTACGCTCCATCAGACAATTGTTGGCCAACTTTCCGCCAACAAATGTTGGATGGCAGGCTAGTAAATTTTCGGTGGACAACGGTCTGTTGTCAAATGTTACTATCGTGTGTACACAAGTCCGTCACACAAAGGTCCAAAGTACAAACACGCATGCTCGGAATCAATGCTCACCAAACACGACATTAGCAGAAGGTGCCCAAAGGGTGGCGCTCAAGAGCTGAAATTCTACGTAGTACGTCACTACGTTCATGTTTGTTGGCCGACAATTGTGTACCGTTTGTATGCAAGGCAAGTTCACAGCACACGCCCTTAAGACAAAAGTCTGGTGCTTTGTCTGCGGAACATCCGATCATGTGTACGAGGCTTTAATTGTGTTTTGTCCTTTTGATAATCTATGCACAATAAACTTTGGAATAGACATTTCTAACAATTATTGGGCTTGAGCTTTTCATTGACGTTATCTGTATTGTAGTACGTCATATCAGTAATAAACTAAGCAAAGTGTAATCCCATCGAGACAGCTCAGTTTGTTTACAAAGTTGGCAACTGAGTGCAAAGAAAATTTCAATTACGTAATAGCATAACTAAAAAAAGCCCATATACTATAGCCTAAATAACATTAGAAAAGGCAGCTACCACTGGCCAACTTACCTGAGTATTTTGTGTTGGGATTTGTAATAACAGTGCCAAACTGGTGTAATCAAAGTTTTCATCCAGAGCAATGAGCGAGCCATGCACACCACTTTCTAGAATGCTGTTTGCATAATCCCTTAGACCTATTGCCTGGATCCAACGGATTACTCGGTCATTGCTCCAAACCAGCACATCTAGAACAGGAAAACACATTGCAGTGTCAGCCTATTTATCGTCATTTCAAAATCTCTCTCTTATTAAGCCACCTTCATAAATAAATCATTCCTTAAGTTTATCTGCAGGCAAAAATGACAATCTTTCCAAAAAGAAAGTTTTTATTTTTCCCTTTAGTGGTTTTGAGTTTGTAGTAAAAAATGCACCCAATTTAGATTAAGATTTATAGCAAAACTTTCCTGTGAGAGGTAGGGATTCTATGGCGATTCCCGGAGATGCTATCTGTCTGGCTATTGCACTGACCAAAAGTGCTGAATCCGTTTTGAGTCATTGACCTAAATAAGTGTTCATAAATGGCGTCAGACATCCTTATTTTTGTGCTTGATTCTGGTAAGGGGCATAAACTATTGAAGAAAGACGGTAAACAGGGTAGCTAGGAAGCTTTTACAGAAGTAGCAATGGCAGCCTCCATGACTCACAGGAAGGTTTCCTTTATGGAACATATAATCGGAAGGTGTTTTCACCTGTGTTGCCTACACACATTGGATACTAGCTATCCAATGTTTAGTTCAGTTTTAAGTCAAACTACCTGAGACCACACCTGAAGGAAAATGCTTTTTATTGGCTGTGTGTTTGCAGCCCAATAGCAATGTTTTCATTTGGGATTTCTGATAACAACCAGGTCATAGCTTATTACTTACATTTAAGATAGAAGATCAGTAATGTGTTTGGATCGCCTAAAAATGACTTCATTTTAGGCACCAAAAATCTTGCAGGACAGTTAATTAAATCACAAAATAATACAAATATAAAAGGCTTTAGTAACACAAAGATTTCAGGGTCAATGAAAATGGAAAATTTACTAGCAAATACCATAATTTTTCTTTCCTGATGGACTCCATTGCAGCATACGTTTGGGTAGCCCCGCCCTTGCTTCTACCCCATAGGACCCCACTTCCATAAATTTTCAGGCTGAGCCAGAGGAAAAGTAGGGTTTCAACTATAGCCAACAGAAACCCTATGGATACATATTAAAAGCATAAGGAAGTTAGCTACACCCCACAATGAGCCAGAACAGCTTTAATGGAAGACATGTCATCCTACTACAACTATTCCTAGCGCCCTTTCACAGGGAACCCACAAAGCCTACACACTCCTGGATGAGTGTGTGGTGACTGCTTTTGTAGGAACCAAGCCCTAAGCTTTATAAGCCTAATGACTAGCTGGAATGACCCTTGCAGCAAAAATTTGGGATTTCGGCCCGCTGATTCTGCTAGAGAGAGTGACAAATATGTCCTAAAACTGAGCAAAGCTGTAGCTTGAGAGCATGCTCAAAGTATCCCAATATCCATGGCATGGAACCAGTTATTCTTGGTGGGAGGAACAAATTCTTTGTTCTCATAGAATGCCGAAGCCACCTCAGATTGCCAATCAGTAACGATAAAAACACAACCCATACTGGGCAGAAAGCCAAAAGGGTCCCTCTTGGCTCAAGGCCCAGATCCCGGCAAACCGCCCAACTGAGGAAAAAGAACCCATGGAAAGGCTGTCTTCATGACAGACTTTACACAAAACTGGACTGAAAAAAGATTCCATCTGGAGCAGCAAGCTGTCAAGGGGCCTTAAAGGCTCTGAATCTGGCCAAGCTTCCTGCTGAGGATGTAGCCCTAGAGAGATTGACATCATGGCTCAATACTTACTCCAAATGGACTGGCAGGGATCCCACCTGGAGCTGTAAGTCACCAAAGTATCCTTCCTAGCCTAAAGCTTCCATCTTGTCAAACTTCCTGGCTGAAGAGATAGCCCTTAGAGTGCATGTCTTCATAGCTCAGTCTTTACCCATGCTGGACTGCAAAAAGATCTCATCTGGACCCGGGCAAAAAAGTCCAGAGCAAGTAGTAAACCCCACCTAGAGAGTCTTGGCTCTCCTTTGAGTCTCAGATGCAGCCCCCAATAAACGTATTGGTTTAGTAAGGGATAGTCCACCCATGAGCCATTTAATATAACAGGGACTGCAGAGATCTGCCCTCTAAGAGATATTTAGGATCAGTTGAAGTCCAGAATGCACCTGACCAGAGGACTGAAGCAAAGAAAACAATGCAATCCAAACTGAACAGGCTCTATTCAAATCATTTTGTAGGATTTATAGATATTAGCTTAGAGAAACAATAGCCAAGCCTGATCAGTCTCTTCCTGCCGGGATGAGAAACTGAAAGATGAACCAGAAAGGAATTTTTCTCTCTATGACAGAAGATCTTATCTGAAAGAAAGGCCTTCAATCCGATACCCAGGTATCAAAGGCAGGAACCAAGGCCTGTTTGGCCAATAGGGAATTACTGCAAAAATTGCCATGGTTTTTGGAAACAGACCCCCTAAAAAAACTGTATATGGTTCAAACTGGAAGCAAATGGCTTGTGAGACCTTTCCTGATCTGACACAGCATCTGCACCCAGAGCTTGGCCCAGGCCCCTAGGGAAAGCTTTCCAGCTTGTAACAGTAAGGAGCAGTGGCGGTGCGTGCATAGAGGGCGCAGGAGCGCCGCCCCCCCCCTCTCCTGCACCTCTCTATCACCAATAGATAGATTCATGCATTGCATGAATCTATCTATTGTCACCGCTGCCGCCCCCTATTCAGGTGTCCGGCCCCTGATCGGGCGCCGGGCATCTGAATTACAGTGGGGGGGGGGGGGGTGTTGCTGGAAGCGCCCCTATTAGAGCTGTAAGCTCTAATAGGGAACCCTATTAGAGCGGTGTGCTCTAATAGGCTTCCCTAAGTGTAAACAGCGGGCGCACGGCTGTGCGTTCGCTGATTACACAGTACTGTGTTAGGGAAGCGAATACATCGCTTCCCTAACACAGACCCGCCTCTCAGCCAATCAGGTTGCCAGGTCTGTTACCTGTCACCTGATTGGCTGAAGTCACAGGCGCTGTGATTGGACGCTAGGCGTCCAATCACCTAGCGTCCAATCACAGCAGAAGAAGACAGGAGGAGCGCGGGAGAAGACATCCGACGGAGACACCGCTCGTCACCTGACGCCGTCACCAGCTGCACACCGGGACAAGGTAAGTGCAGAGGGCAGGCAGGGGGCACAGTGGCAGAACTTGGGGCACAATGGCAGCACTTAAGGGGCACAATGGCAGCACTTAAGGGGCACAATGGCAGAACTTGGGGCACAATGGCAGCACTTAAGGGGCACAATGGCAGCACTTAAGGGGCACAATGGCAGCACTTAAGGGGCACAATGGCAGCACTTAAGGGGCACAATGGCAGCACTTAAGGGGCACAGTGGCAAAACTTGGGGCACAATGGCAGCACTTAAGGGGCACAATGGCAGTACTTAAGGGGCACAATGGCAGAACTTGGGGCAGCACTTAAGGGGCACAGTGGCAGAACTTGGGGCACAATGGCAGCACTTAAGGGGCACAATGGCAGCACTTAAGGGGCACAATGGCAGAACTTAAGGGGCACAATGGCAGCACTTAAGGGGCACAATGGCAGCACTTAAGGGGCACAATAGCAGCACTTAAGGGGCACAGTGGCAGAACTTGGGGCACAATGGCAGCACTTAAGGGGCACAATGGCAGCACTTAAGGGGCACAATGGCAGAACTTGGGGCACAATGGCAGAACTTGGGGCACAGTGGCAGCACTTAAGGGGCACAGTGGCAGAACTTGGGGCACAGTGGCAGAACTTGGGGCACAGTGGCAGCACTTGGGGCACAGTGGCAGCACTTGGGGCACAGTGGCAGCGTTTGATGGGCACAGTGGCAGCGTTTGATGGGCACAGTGGCAGCGTTTGATGGGCACAGTGGCAGCACTTGGGGCACAGTGGCAGCGTTTGATGGGCACAGTGGCAGCGTTTAATGGGCACAGTGGCAGCGTTTGATGGCACAGTGAGGCTGTTTGTTTTGCGCCCCCCAAAAATTTTGAGCACCAGCCGCCACTGGTAAGGAGATGCTACCAGATCTAATGCTGACATCTTGTCCAGAGATAAAATCCACTTGGAGGGACCTGTATGTAGGAACCACTTATTGTCCAATTGGGCCACAGAATATGTATTCTTCCCATAAATTCTATGTAGACTCAAAAGCGAGAAGGAAGATTCTACTTCACCCAGATCACAGTCATCTCTACCTCTTCTCAGTGGCCTGGCCCTGCAGGTTCTGACCTGCCCCCTGATGTAGGACACCACTGTGATGTTCAGCCTCACTGGAGACTTAAAAGCCTGCTGTTAGGTGACAAAAAGTGAAGGGAGCATGAAAGAGCTGGCCAGAAAACCAGAATGTTCCAACTAACTTTCCAACCGGGGAGTTCTACCGGCAAAACAACTTCAGCTTCATCTGCCTGTTTGCGAGACTTGAATCACTGGGCTTTTTGCATGATCAATATTAGAGAAAAAAAAACTTTCAGTACAGGAGGCCATTTACATTGAGCACACCTCAATATAGGGATGGGAAAGACCATGGTCCTGATCATCAGCTAGTGAGACGCTGACAGGTGAAGAGAGGAAAAGCCAGGATTACCCAGCATCCTACCACCATTATGCTCTAGTGGCAAAGCTATGCATCCTGAACCATGATGGATTAAGCTCTCAGATACACAAATAATTGTGTAGGAGTCACATGACCCTTTTTGAAAGACTAGCCAGCCGATCTCATACAGGGTTCTGCAAACTCCCTCCGTATACTTGACAGGAATTCCTGTCTAGAGGAGGAGTGAATCGAGAACCCAACAAGCAGACATATATGCTGCAAGATGTCTTAATCCATGTATAAACAGAGGTATGTCAGAAGACAGCTCTGGGAGTTGGAAATAGGCATCCCTCTGAGCAACATTTGTACTCCTCTTAAAATCTGCTGCAATTGGAATTGCCATCCCTAGAGACAGTAAGAATTATGTCGGCTAGCAGAACTTGCTTATTGTTGCTGAAGCAAAGGATTGTATGGGTGGCAGAAATATGGAAAAGGCCAGTAAGCAACTTCTCCCCCACAAGTGGAGCTTTTTGCTGACAACCTGGCTGAGGACTCTTTCTCTCCAATTCTTTCTGGACTCCAGGCAGGAACTGCATGAACAACCCCTTTGGAGTTAAACACTGACTCTTGATTCGCAGTCCTCTTTCAGCAGACATGTACTCTGAGGTAGGAGGCCAGACTAAACACAGCTCTTAGCTGTTGAAGCTAGCCCTTTAAACACTTGAAATGCAGACCAGATTGTCTAACTTATCAGAATTATTCTTTAGGATAGAATATTCTTCATCCCAATTTCCATTGCATTGGAACAGAGGCAAGAGTTAAGGCAGGCTCCCAGGCTGCAACTGCAGACAGATATACCGCTTAGGAAAAAATCCAACACTAGGCTACCACCAGAAGATGCTACACCCTTCAAGTACACACTCAATTATCCGGATTGAGTATACCCCTGAAGGACACAGCATCCTCCAATGACAACTTCATGTATATGGCTAAGCTGATGAGGGCCACATCAACCAAACAGCTGACTCATTATGCTGGAAAACTTCTTCTGCATAACTGCCTTAATCTGGCATCCTGCAGTGCAGGTAAAACCAAGTACTGCAATGTGTTGACCACTAAGACATTTTGCTGCTCTGTCCTTCTGTTCAATTTGCACCCCTCTTCAAGAATAAGCTTCTAGCTTAAACATCATAGGAAAAAAGGCAATGCACTCCTTTGGAAATGCTAAAATACTTGAATTGCAGGTACCTCTGCCATTTTAGGCATCCTAGCAGCCTTACAAAAGGAGGAGGTACAAAAACCATCTCAAAAGGTCTTCTTCATACACATATTACTTTTAGGAATGGTTTGAAGAGGGTTAAATTGGCCCGTTGACTGGTCCTGCAAGGAAGAGTTGTAACAGACTCCTTTAGAGTGTCTTGACTACCCATGGCAACCTGTTGGTCACTGCCATCTTGCTCCCTGGATGCACGAAAAAGGCAGAAATTTCATACAGGGTTTTACCAGCTAAGGCATGAGCAGCAAAGGCCTAGTTTATGGGGTGCATAATACATGTACGTGTCTGGAGACACTTAATAGCAAGTGTCCATTAGTCAGCTTTCCATACACCAGCTTTAAGAGGCCTGTAGAAGGGCTGACAAACCAGGAACAGTATCAGCAAGGAAGACACTGCCCCCCTCCAGCTATAACCTGCATAGAGCAGTCAAGGCATAGAGATATTAGGCTGCAGAACACAAGGATTTGTTGCAGAAATAAACAAATCGCAGTAAGTTTATTGGAGAACTCCACATTGTTAAGAAAATAAATATTATAGCATGTACAATTGCTACTCAAGCCATGCAGTAATTTATTAAATAACCTTCCCAATTGAAACTGCAGCTGCTGAAGTTTCTTAAGTTGTCCAGAGAGAGACATAGAAACAGTTGTTTGTTTGCTAGGTGAGAGAAAACCCCTAAGGGGTTAACCACTGCTAAAGGAATACTAACACTGCCAGACCGCTCACATCAGAGCACCATTACACAGGTGATTTTATTAGACAGAGCCTCCAACACAGAGTGAAAAACCTTCCTTAATCAAACAGACATCTGTTCAGGACAGAATGCAACTGCACCAAACTTTGATAAAAATGCTACAATGCACATCACAGCATAGACATCTCCATATGTTTTCATTTTTGTTAATTATTTATTTCTTTAACATAAGTGGAGTTACTCCCGAGCAGCCCACATGGCATCTGTTCACTTCTGCTGACCTCAAGCCAAACATACTCAGGTATTCTGGCATCCGCAGGGTGAACTGGATCCCAGAGGTAGGCACACCAACATGTTGGGCACACTTTAGAGTTCACCTGCTATTAGCAAGGCATCCAACCTAGTGCAACTGCTCACCATTGGCAGAGCTTCTGTTATTAAAGTTGTCCATCTTCTGCACATGTGTGCTATTCACCACCCTGCTGTTAGCCGGGCATTCCGTGACTACTTGAGCCATCCTGGAACTTCTGGACACCACAGGACACTCCCAATATCCGCACGGCTGTCCCGCCTGAGAACCGGTCGCCGCGTCTTCCAAAAAGGTAGGAAACTTCATACAAAATGGACCCATGAATGAGGAGGACAAAAAAGGAATGCAGCCTTATGGGAGTGGGGTCCTATGGGGTAAGAGTGAGGGCCGGGCTACCCAAATGTATGCTGTCATGGAAGTCTGTCAGGAAATTTCTTTTAGTGCAGTATTCTAAAGTCACATTATACAATAGTGGACTGGTCTTCAAACTGCGGCCTGGGGGTCGGATGTGTCCCTTTACATGCATTTATCCAGCCCCTGGGGCACTATTTCTCCCACTTGTACAAGAAACTATTCCTCCCACTGACAACAGCAATTGGTCAAAATGACTGCTACTGACACCAAAGATATAAGGAACTATTTATCCCACTGACAATGGGGCATAATTCCTGGCACTGACACCATTGATGGGGTATTATTCCATTCACTATTTCATCGACTGACACAAATGATGGGGTACCATTTGTCCTACTGACACCAACACTGGGGCATAATTCCTGCCCTTGACACCAACAACGGCATATTATTCCTCCCACTGACATCAATGATGAGGTATCATTTGCTCCCACACTAGGACATTTTCTGCTTCCACTGGCCAGAGTCTGCCCCCCAAAGCCTGAAGGACTTTAAACTGGCACTTTGTTTAGAAAATTTGGAGACTCCTACACTAGTGCATACATCAATAAAAAAAAAAGCAAAAGATTTGCTGGGTTCCAACACTTTAAAAAAAATTTAAATCTGTCCTAAATAAGTTCAGTAAGTTTACTAATATCTTATTAGTTTAGAGATCCAAAAACTGACTGGATAGGGTCCCAAAAAATGCAAGCCCGTAACAGCAATGGCATACTTATCAGAGGGTATTTTTCATAACATTCTTACCAGATTATCTTCGTTTTATGTTACAAAGACATTTTTTGAAACTCAATGAAGGTCCTAAATCATATAATTATCCCTGCTTTCTATACTGGTAAGTAAAATTAGCAATGATAAAGTCATGGAAATCAGTTAATAAGTAGAACGCAATACAGAGCTTCTTAAGAGGCCCCCACAGAAGTAATAAGTTGCCAACCTAGTTTTTTGTATAGTAGTGCTAACCAGGGCAATGTATTATGTATAAATGATCAATGCAGCTACAAAACTTTCAACATAAAAAAATGTGTTTCATTGCATAGTCGCTGGGATATGTAAATAATCACTACAACTCTTCATATTGAATCATTATTTAATATCATATGTTTACTGACATTAAAAACCTTCTCTATAGGAATGCAAAGTGTTACGCAGCCCTAGTGAATATTACATTCTGTGTAAGATTTCTGATATGGGATATATATACACAGGCAGTACACGCGATATAATCTATGCTTCACTATTGCACACATTCCCTAAAACAATATACATAGATTACCTTTTATTTCATGCTGGCTTACTTCTCTTCTCCTCTCCAGTTCTTTCCTGTCATAATTCAACTTTTTTAAGCACATAATTCCGTACTGTAGACTTGTTCTGGAAATGTAAAAAAATGGTTTTAGAAGTGTTACATTTCTAGGTACAATACACATGATTTAGTGTAAAAATCTAAATGTTTTTATAAAGTACTTATTGTAGGGTGCAAAGTTGTTACAAAAAAATAGTAGTGTGTAGATTTCTACAAACTGATGTAATATTTCATTTCATTGTTATGAGGACTTTCCCTATCCATTAAGCTAAAACAGCATTCACAGTACTTCATCCATTTGGTATTTATAAAAATAGCGCCTGCAAACCGACCTAAAACAGCCGTTGCTGTGTCTTCAGTGTGAAAGCCCGAGGGCTTTCACACTGGAGCGGTGCGCTTGCAGGATGCTGAAAAATGTCCTGCAAGCCGCATCTTTGGTGCACTGTAGGAGCGGTGTATTTACCGCTCCTAAAGCACCCCCTCCCATTGAAAACAATGGGGCAGCGCTCCGAACCCGCCCGCAAAGCGCCGCTGGAGCGGCGCTTTGCGGGCGGTATTAACCCTATTTCGGCCGCTCGCGGGGGTGAAACCGCCCCGCTAGCAGCCGAAATGCGCCGCTAAAACAACGGTAAAGCGGCGCTAAATATAGCACCGCTTTACCGCCAGCGCACCCAGCGCCCCAGTGTGAAAATAGCCTAATAGTGCTACCAGAACGTAATGGCCAAATTAACATTGTTTTCACATGCAGTTGGACTGCTGAAAAGCTCTCAGCTTGGGCTACTGCTGCCTACATTATGAAGGTCCTCCTGGTCCCTGCATTATGAAAGGCCCTCCTGGTTTCTGCATTATGAAAGGCCCTCCTGCTCCCTGAATTATAAAGGGGCTCCTGCTCCCTGAATTATTAAGGGGCTCCTGCTCCCTGCATTATAAAGAGGCTCCTGCTCCCTGCATCATAAAGGGGCTCCTGCTCCCTGCATCATAAAGGGGCTCCTGCTCCCTGCATCATAAAGGGGCTCCTGCTCCCTGCATCATAAAGGGGCTCCTGCTCCCTGCATTATGAAAGGGGCTCCTGCTCCCTGAATTATAAAGGGGCTCCTGCTCCCTGCATTATGAAAGGGGCTCCTGCTCCCTGAATTATAAAGGGGCTCCTGCTCCCTGCATTATAAAGGGGCTCCTGCTCCATGAATTATAAAGGGGCTCCTGCTCCCTGCATTATAAAGGGGCTCCTGCTCCATGAATTATAAAGGGGCTCCTGCTCCCTGAATTATAAAGGGGCTCCTGCTCCCTGCATTATAAAGGGGCTCCTGCTCCCTGAATTATAAAGGGGCTCCTGCTCCCTGAATTATAAAGGGGCTCCTGCTCCCTGCATTATAAAGGGGCTCCTGCTCCCTGAATTATAAAGGGGCTCCTGCTCCCTGCATTATAAAGGGGCTCCTGCTCCCTGCATCATAAAGGGGCTCCTGCTCCCTGCATCATAAAGGGGCTCCTGCTCCCTGCATCATAAAGGGGCTCCTGCTCCCTGCATCATGAAGGGGCTCCTGCTCCCTGCATCATGAAGGGGCTCCTGCTCCCTGCATCATGAAGGGGCTCCTGCTCCCTGCATTAAAAAGTGCTCCTGCTCCCTGCATTATTAGGGGCTTCTGCTCCCTGCATTATTAGGGGCTCCTGAGCCCTGCATTTTGAAGGAGCTACTGGTCCCTGCATTATGAAACGGCTCCTGGTCCCTGCATTATTAAGGGGCTCCTGCTCCCTGCATTATGAATAGGCTACCAGTCCCTGCATTATGAAGAAGCTTCTGGTCACTGCATTATGAAACGGCTCCTGCTCCCTGCATTATGAAAGGCTGCAAGAGGAGGTGATTGTGTCCACTTCTACACAAGGGATTCAAGTAGAATGTCCTCTTAACTAAAAGTGGAACACTTCAAACAGTCTGTTTGAATGGGCTCTCGGTCCCTGCATTATGAGAAGGGGTTCTAGTCTTCATTATGAAAGGAACTATATTTTTAGCAGAAAATAATGAACCTACATAGTTTCAGTTAAAAATCTTTCACTTTTAGACTAAAAGATTTTATATTCTCAAATAAATATATAAAAAAAAAGTGTGGGAGTGTGAGGACCTCAGTCAGGTTTTTATTGTGTTTTGTATCTACACTGGAGAGATTCATCCTCTCTCAACTGTAATTTTTGGATTTCCTACCACTTGCTGTTGCATTTAAAGCGGTTGTAAGGTCAATATTACAACTTTTACCTACAGGTAAGTCTATAATAAGGCTTACCTGTAGGTAAAAAAAATATCTCCTAAACCTGTACGGTTTAGGAGATATTCCCCTCGCAATGAGCCACCGACTGCAGCGGCGCATGCGCACAGGGGATTCTCGGCTGAAAGCCCGGCAGATGCCGGACTTTGCCGGAAAGAAGTCTCCCGAGCTCATGTGCGGGAGTGACGACATCGCAGCTCCAGCCACTCACAGCGCGATACCAGGAAGATACGCCGAGGCAACATGTCATCTCCCTTGGCATGGACCAGGTGAGTTACCGACGCCTCGTTCTAAGGTAAGTATTTCATAATGAGCTAGTATGCGGTGCATACTAGCTCATTATGCCTTTTGCCTTACAGGTGTAGTAAAAAAAAAAAAAATTTGGGGGTATACAGCCGCTTTAACCCCCCCCAAGAGTTAAAAGCCCAACAGGGGTTTTAACAATTTAACAGTCTGAACTAAAAAATGTCTTTAAATACACTTTAGTCTTTATAAAATTGTAATTACAATTTAAACATTTTTTCTATTCTAAAGTATATGAAATTTTAAAACAGTTGCCTGCTTATCCTCCATGTGAATATGCCCAAATACACCACATCTAAAACCTGTGGTAATAATGTCACTGAAGAATCAGTTTGGTGGGCAATCAAAGCTCCCATCAAACTCATTCCTTATTATGGAAGCTCTAGCATAGGTTTAGCTGCTAAACAAAATGCTTTTGCTAGGCTTAAATTGGTGAAAACTAGCGACTCGTCTCAAGGGACAATACCATGCAGATTTTCTGCTCCTATTTAATTTATATTTGTTTGTCACAAGGATATAGCAACCTTTTGGAGCTAAACACCAGGTGTTTAACTCTGAAATGTTTCTATAGCTTTGTGACACTTGAATAGAGTTTGAAGAGGAGCAGAAGATGTGCTGGTGATACATGCTATTATCTACAATTTGTCACGCTGCCATCCATCCGTGATAAATGACTACAGCACTTGGAAAGGAAAAAGGTTGAACACCATTTGATTTAGATTTTTTTTTTTTACATCTTAGTGATCTAAAGACTTGTTTCAACACGTATGTCAGAGACTTGTCAGCACTGATATGACCTTAACAGTAATTCCACTGCCCTCTGTGTTTCAGCCATCTCAGTTTGTGTGGCTTGTATGGCTTTTATGGCTTCTAAAAGCTTGTATGGCTTTAAGCAGCATTTTATCACCTTCCCTGTTGGTAACAAATATACAAGAAATCACAAATCAACACTAGACAAAAATAGGTAACACCGAAATAGCTTTTAAAGTATAACTTCAGCCAAATAAATTTTTAGGTTTTGGCCAGTAGGGTTAGAACCTATGACAAGTTTATGTTGCCATCTGAAGTCTTATTCGGGTGATTACCCCTCACGCCCCAGTGACAATGTTGTCCAATGTTGGTAAATAAAAGAAATCCCCAACAAGGAACAATTAAAAAAACGATGGGGGATCTATCTCTATTTTATTGCTGTGTACCTGTTAGAAATTTCTACTTGCTTTTTTGACCTAGCACAAGTCATTACCGAAACAAGAAGTAAGTGAAAATCTCATCAACGAGGCCATAGATAACACTCTAGCCAAAACTTTTTATTTTGGCTATCGATAAGGATTCACCTTAAAGAGAAGGTCCACCTACCCCTGCAAAAATTTAAAGCCAGCAGCTACAAATACTGCAGCTGTTGACTTTTAATAATAGCACACTTACCTGTCCTGGAGTCCAGCGATGTCGGCACCACAGCTGATGTTTCCATCAGCTGTTGGGTGATGCCGCTGCAATTGCCGGAAAAAGTGAAGCATTATGTATTCACGCTGGGTCCATACTGCGCATGTGCAAGGCACTGCTGCTCTCTCCTACTGGCCCGGTGGTGGGGAAGGAGGAGGAGGGAGCCGAGCTGCTGAGGACTGGAGAGGGGAGGCGACAAATGAGCGGAAAATTTGGGTGGAACTCCACTTTCACCACTTTAACCACTTCAGCCCCGGACCAATTGGCAGCCAAAGGACCAGGCCCCTTTTTGCAATTCGGCACTGCGTCGCTTTAACTAACAATTGCACGGTCATGCGACGTGGCTCCAAAACAAAATTGGCGTCCTTTTTTTCCCACAAATAGAGCTTTCTTTTGGTGGTATTTGATCGCCCCTGCGGTTTTTATTTTTTGCGCTATAAACAAAAATAGAGCGACAATTTTGAAAAAAATGCAATATTTTTTACTTTTTGCTATAATAAATATCCCCAAAAAATATATAAAAAAATTTTTTTTTTTTTCCTCAGTTTAGGCCGATACGTATTCTTCTACATATTTTTGGTAAAAAAAATCGCAATTAGCGATTATTGATTAGTTTGCGCAAAAGTTATAGCGTTTACAAAATAGGGGATAGTTTTATAGCATTTTTATTAATATTTTTTTTTTATTAGTAATGGCGGCGATCAGCGATTTTTATTGTGACTGCGACATTTTGGCGGACACATCGGACATTTTTGACACATTTTTGGGACATTTGTCATTTATACAGCAACAGCTATTTAAATAGCACTGATTCCTATGTAAATGACAGTTGTAGTTAGGGGGTTAACCACTAGGGGGCGGGGAGGAGTCAGTGTGACGTGTTGTGTTTTTTTTTACAGTAGGGGGGCGTGGCTGTACGTCTGACGTCATTGATCGGCGTTCCCGATGACAGGGAACCGCCGATCACTGACAGTCAGTGTAGGAAGCGCGGGGAGAGGTTTGTTTACATAGACCTCTCCCCGTTCTTCAGCTCCGTAACCCGATCGCGGGATACCAGAGGCGATCGGGTCCGCTGGTCCCGCGGCCGGGGTCACGGAGCTCCCGACCGGGTCGCGAGCGTGCCGCTAGCGGCGCGCGCGCGACCCACGGGCAGGCACATGCACGATCACGTACAGGTACGTGATTCTGCCTGCCCGTGCCATTCTGCTGACGTATATATGCAGTGGCCGGTCGGGAAGCGGTTAATAGCGCCACTACTGCTTGCCCTCTCCCATCTTCTGGAACTCCCACCCCAGTATGCCTGGTCAGCTCCTACCCTGTCCGCCTTTAGCCAATACTTGAAAACTCAATCAGGGAAGGTACCCCACCTCCTCCTATTAACTGCACTTGAGTCCCCTCCACCTGATCACTCCCTGCAGCTATTACCTTTTATGCTACCTCCCCCTTCCTTTAGATTGTACGTTCCATGAGCAGGGCCCTCCTATACCTTCTGTATTGAACTGTATTGTAATTGTACTGTCCCCCTTTATATTGTAAAGCGTAAACTGCTGGCACTATATAAATCCTGAATGAAAATAATAATAATAATGCCCGCCTCTTGAATGGAATAGACTGCCTCAAGAGGTGGCTATTCTTTGAACTAGTTGGACTTATGGTCATGCTGTCATTACGCAGGCAAAATGCAGAAAGCTATTCAAACCGACTCTGTGGCTTGTGAACGCTTTGATGGCACATGCAAACATACTACTTTTTACATTTGAAAGCCCCCCCTTTCCTCCCACTATGGAGAAAGAATAGGAATGACAATATTATGAACAAAGACTTAATGAATGATTGAGAGGCAGCAGCTGATTTTAATAATTTTATTGATTTTTTGTACCCCCCCCCCCCCTTTCTCTCCTTTACATCTCCTCTCCATCCTGTCTCTATATTGCTTGTATATTAATGTCTTCACCTTTCTTATCCTGCACATTAACCCCATTCATCTCCATCCTCCCATGTTATGTCACCTGTACATCAACCACTTCACCACCTCCTCCCGCAATGTATAACCTGTACATAATTGATATGTGATATCTAGTGCACCATTACCAATCTCCCTGTTTTAACCACCTCAAAGCCAACATATTTCCTAATTTTTAAAGAATTATGGCCAAAAAATGAGATCACCCTGGGGTGTCTACCTTCCAAAAAGGGGTTATTTCAGGGGTGTTCTGCTGGCATTTTTATTTGTTATGTTTTATAACAAAGTAAATGAAACGTTTTAATGGTAATTTTTCCTGTATACAGTATATAAAAAAAAAACATTAAGCAAAAACCCAGTGTTTAACAAATGCCACCAAAAGGAAGCTTAGTTTAAACAAAATGATAAAGAAATATCAGACAAAGTATTTGTCAGACAAACTATCAAATTTTGCTGAAAAATAAACTGGAAATGAAAGGGTAGTACAGGCTGGTGCTCATGTGGTTAAATCACAATGACGCGCTCAAATTATATTTATTTCTAAAAGGTGGAGTTAAAGTTTAGCACGCAATGCAGAAATAGGAATAGTGTTTTTTTCTTAGCAAATACTGCTCTCTACCTTTTATCACCCATCTGTTACAGGAAGGAACAGGAAGTAAGGGAAAATCTCCCTCATGGGTTCACAAACAGTAACAATGACCACACATTCTATCCAAAGAAATTAAAAATGCCCTTTTGCTCAGTTTTATAGCACTTACCTATGAAAGCTATCTACCATTTTTAAGTGCACTCGCAGGTCTTTCTTTGTCAGATGATCCAACATTCTTGCATCTACCAGGCATTCCATGAAATAGCTTCTGTATTGAGGTAAGCCCAAACTAGGCAGCCATTCATTACCAATCCATTCATGATTCATATCTCCATATGCCAATGTCTAAAAAGCACATTTTATGGAAAACTATTATACACATCTGTATTGTTAACACTTTATTTAGTATAGAAAGCATTAGGCTATACAGTGTTTTACATAAGTATTCATGCTCCCTATCCCATAGTTTTTTCCACTATTCTTGGTTTTACAGTTCAGAATTAACATGAATGTATCTGTGATTTTATGTTGCACATTGTAGTAAATAATGATGAAGTGAAAAAAAAGCTCTCCTGACTTCCATATTCTAATCATGTTTTTATTTTACTTGCATGTGATTGAGTATTCTTTGCAAAGTGTATTTTCACCACATTCACTGAGCTAAGGGAAGATCCCCTTGCAAAGGTAATAGTCTATTTGCCTTTAGTAAATCAACCCTATAAATAGCTAAACAGGTCTCAGATAACGTTTTTTGAGAAACACCAACCTGGGTTTATAAAACAATATATCCCACTAATAATTTTGGACAAGCAGGCGGAACAAAGCCTGGCAATGCAAGAATCACACTGTCATTCTATAAAATATTTGGTTTTCTTTTAGTTGCATAGCTAATATTCCTATGAAATATACATATTTTAGTTGTCATGATCAAGTTTACTTTATCATTTTATTATTTAATGATCTTTGGTCTTGATTGGTTGGTTTTGGTTGTACTCCTGATTTACAATCGGTGTAGTTGGAATAGCAAGGAAAATAGGCTGAGTAACAGTTACAGCTAGAAAAAGATAAGGGGCTTGGAGCCAGCGAGTGGATGGAGAAGAATGACCACTGGAAGGGGGAGCCGAGCTCTGTGAGCTAATAAAAGTAAGTCAGAAAAAAACATTGACCTAGAACTACAGTATATGAAGAGCAAAAGAAATCAATGGACTTCAATGCTCATGTGTGAAATGATTAAAATCATGAACAAAAGAACAAGCTACATATACTTTTCAACATCATCCTGATCTGTCATTAAATATAGCCCTCAGTGTCTGATACTTTTTTGTAGAAATCTAAATATGCAACAATAGTGTTCATACCTGTGCCCAGCTACCTTCTTCCGACTCTTTCTGCATGATCAGCAGGAAAAATTAACATGGAAACACATACAAAAATAAAAACAGGTCAGTAAACAAATTTGATTCCACATAAAAGAAAGTGTGTAATATTTAGCGCATAAATGCATCATTTTATATTTGCTTGCCTAATGTAGTGGTTGCTGTATTTTGCTTTTCTTTAGGGGCAATTTGCACTAACACATCGTGGTAACGCATGTCATTTGGGTTACTGTGTTACAGTGCTATTCATTTTGAATTGGTACTCAAATGTACCCCAGCACCCAAAGGGGATGCACCACAGCCTGTGGCAGTGCGTTGGGCTGCGCTACTCAAAAAGCACCACGTCCAAGCTTCTGTTTGTTGGAAAGCATTTCAAGCCCCTTTGTTTCAAAGGGCTGCCTTAGCACATTGTAAATGGGCCCTTAAGCTTACTTTAAAAAAAAAGTGTAAAGAATAATGACTGCACACAAAGCACAGTAACCAATGCAGGCAGATCATGGCCTTATCAAAGCCTAACTGTGATAGTATTGCTGTGACAAATAAATGTTAACTATGTATTAAAACATATATATACTGTGTATGAACTTTAATGGCATCCCAGTCTTAGTCCATTGGGTTCAATAATGAGTTGGCCTACTCTTTGCAGCTATAACAGGTTCAACTCTTCTGGGAAGGCTGTCCACAAGATTTAGGAGTGTGTCTATGGGAATGTTTGACCATTCTTCAAGAAGTGCATTTGTGAGTTCAGGCATTAATGCGAACGAGAAGGCCTGGCTCGCAGTCTTCATTTTAATTCATCCCAAAGGTGTTCTATTGGTTGAGGTCAGAACTCTGTGCAGACCAGTCAAGTTCCTCCACCCCAAACGCACTCATCCGTGTCTTTAAGGACCTTGTTTGTTACTGGTATGCAGTCATATTGGAACAGGAGGGGGCCATCCCCAAACTGTTCCCACAAATTTGGGAGCATGAAATTGTCCAAAATGTGTTGGTATGCTGACGCCATAAGAGTTCTCTTCCCTTGAACTAAGTGGCCAAGCCCAACCCCACACCATAATCCCCCTTCACCAAATGATTTGGACCAGTGCACCAAGCAAGGTCCATAAAGAAATGGATGAGCGAGTTCTAAAACAATTTTAGTGTGTAATCTGGATTAGTATTTTAAAAGAATACATGCATTTCTCCAGTACATACAAACTGTATAAAATACTTTATTTGTTTAATAAAAAAGGGGAAGTGACATTACATTTTTGGTTTCATATGTACACAAAAACAAAGGTAGAATCTGATTAATGGACAGTCAATGTCCTCTTTCGTTTTTTTTTTTTTTTTGTTGTTAAATGGGGCTGATCTATACGGTGTTAGCTTTTTTCATGATGCCACCTCCTTTAAAAACTGTACATGTGCAACATAGGTAAGTATAGGCTTGTAAAACCCTAATTATACTAGAAACTACTCAAATGTATTTGAAATTGTATGACTGACATTGTAAATTATAGAGGGTGAATGACTTACCGCTTTGGCAGGAGCTGTTAGAGTCTCCATTTCCTCATGGGTAACCCATACATTACCAGACGGCTAATGAGAGGGCCCATGGGAGAGCAGGTTCAGATCCACATCAGGTAAGCAGCATTAAAGAAGAAAGTCAGCACCACTGTTAACAGTGTAATAACATCACAGTCAGCAGATATGCTAAATGCCTCTGCGTCATAGATGTCCCAAGATCCCCCACGAGCTATATTGTAAATACAGAAATAAAGCCCATTTTCATATACTTATGATTGAAGAATGTTTGCTGAATAACAGAGTAAAACTGAGCTCCATTCTTTAGGTGTACTACACAATATAAAGAACCCTATAAAGCATCACTGGGCTTACTTCGAAAGGATGTTCAGCAGTGACACATAGCTGCCAAATTTTATATTTTAATGTCCAAGTTCTTATGTACATGGTGTTTTTTTCTTAATCTCCTGCATTTTTCATTCATAAAAAGCTAATTTATAGGAAAACACCTAGTCATATAAATTATTTAAACTAGTCGCCCCAGTTTGGTATGCAGAGAAAACTGATTCATGCATTATATAAAAGGCCCCAACTAAAAGACATGAATAAAAACTATTTGAGAACAGTTAATAATAATTATATATTGTCATTTTGTTAACTACTGAGTATACTCAGGGTAAATGTAGAAGAAGTAGACTCACTGTTCTTGATGTTGGAGGAGCTGAGGGACTTGTAAGCGAGACCATTTCCTGAATAGCAAGGCGAAGTTTCAAGCGATGCAAGGGGTTACTAATCCCAATTTCTCGCTGAATTTCAGTGTCTGACAATGCAGACATAATGGCACCACTTTTCACATTGGCACGACAAGCTGCAACATACCAGGCTGGCATTCCAAGCCATAACTAGAAAAAAAAAAGCATTTTGATATATGACATAACTGCTTCTTATATACAGTGGTGTGAAAAAGTGTTTGCCCCCTTCCTCATTTCCTGTTCCTTTGCATGTTTGTCACACTTAAGTGTTTCGGAACATCAAACCAATTTAAACAATAGTCAAGGACAACACAAGTAAACACAAAATGCAATTTGTAAATGAAGGTGTTTATTATTAAAGGTGAAAAAAAATCCACACCATCATGGCCCTGTGTGAAAAAGTGATTGCCCCCTAGACCTAATAACTGGTTGGGCCACCCTTAGCAGCAACAACTGCAACCAAGCATTTGCGATAACGTGCAATGAGGCTTTTACAGCGTCCTGGAGGAATTTTGGCCCACTCATCTTTGCAGAATTGTCCTAATTCAGTTACATTAGAGGGTTTTCGAGCATGAACAGCCTTTTTAAGGTCATACCACAACATCTCAATAGGATTCAGGTCAGGACTTTGGCTAGGCCACTCCAAAGTCTTCATTTTGTTTTTCTTCAGCCATTCGGTGGTGGACTTGCTGGTGTGTTTAGGATCATTGTCCTGCTGCAGAACCCAAGTTCGTTTCAGCTTGAGTACACGAACAGATGGTCGGACATTCTCCTTCAGGATCTCTTGGTAGACAGCAGAATTCATAGTTCCTTTTATCACGGCAAGTCTTCCAGGTCCTGAAGCAGCAAAACAGCCCCAGACCATCACACTACCACCACCATATTTTACTGTTGGTATAATGTTCTTTTTCTGAAATGCAGTGTTCCTTTTACGCCAGATATACTTGGACACACACCTTCCAAAGAGTTCCACTTTTGTCTCATCGGTCCACAGAATGTTGTCCCAAAAGTCTTGGGGATCATCAAGATGTGTTGTGGAGAAATTGAGACGAGCTTTGATGTTCTTTTTGCTCAGCAGTGGTTTTCTCCTTGGAACTCTGCCATGCAGACCATTTTTGCCCAGTCTTTTCCTGATGGTGGAGGCATGAACGCTGACCTTAACTGAGGCAAGTGAGGCCTGCAGTTCCTTGGACGTTGTTGTGGGGTCTTTTGTGACCTCCTGGATGAGTCGTCGCTGCGCTCTTGGGGTAATTTTGGGCAGCCAGGCCACTCCTGGGAAGGTTCACCACTGTTCCATGTCTTTGCCATTTGTGGATAATGGCTCTCACTGTGGTTCGCTGGATTCCCAAAGCTTTGGAAATGGCTTTATAACCCTTTCCAGACTGATAGATCTCAATTACTTTCTTTCTCAATTGTTCCTGAATTTCTTTGGGTCTCGGCATGATGTGTAGCTTTTAAGGATCTTCTGGTGGACCTTACTGTGTCAAGCAGCTCCTATTTAAGTGATGCCTTGATTGTGAACAGGTGTGGCAATAATCAGGCCTGGGTGTGGCTAGAGAAATTGAACTCAGGTGTGGACAACCACAGTTATAGTATGTTTTAACAAGGGGGGCAATCACTTTTTCACACAGGGCCATGATGGTTTGGATTTTTTTTCACCTTTAATAATAAACACCTTCATTTACAAATTGCATTTTGTGTTTACTTGTGTTGTCCTTGACTATTGTTTAAATTGGTTTGATGTTCCGAAACACTTAAGTGTGACAAACATGCAAAGGAACAGGAAATGAGGAAGGGGGTAAACACTTTTTCACACCACTGTATATAACTACTGACCATGTAAACCTAATTTGTCATTCTTTAAAGAAGAACTCCAGGATGTAGTATTTATCTAAACAAACCCCTTAAGAAAATGCCACCACAGTTTTAGAGAACTAACAACCCCGTGCGAAAACACTGCTTTTGGGTCCATATGGGTCCAACTGTACCATGGATAACATTAATTTTAAATATACAACACTTCTGTGTGCCTCCTGTTCTGCAGATCACATCAGGCAGATTCAAAACATACAAAGACAGATGTAACCTAGCATGTATAACATGTTACGTAGTTATTAAATAAAAGCAATATTTCAAGGTTAACATATATTTTTTACTTTGCTTTGTCTAGTCTAAATAGTTTAGATTCATATGGTTAAATAACATGGAAACGGTATCTACAAGCATACAGTATGTATAATGTAGATTCAATGTCACAATTTTTCTCCCCCTATAAAGTCATGATCCGACAGAACCTCACTTGATCTTGTATAAATCCACTGTTATCCTGCTTTCAAAATGAGAAAAACTTTTTTTTACCCTTCTATACCTTAGGATTTCACTTTCTATGCTGGATTTACACGAAGTACAGTATAAAGTTCAAGCTGACCTAAGTTACCCTACTCTGTCCAGCCGCAGTTGAACAGTCACATACAGAATGAGGCGTTAACCTACAGGGGACCTTGTTGACAGGGCCAGATTAAGAACATCATGGGCCTGGTGCTGAGGATTTTGGTGGGGCATTTTATAAACAATAAATAAATAAATAAAAATTCAAACTATTTTTTGTTATAACAAATTTAATTAAAGAGAGAGAGGGAGGATGAGAGAGAGAGAGAGAGGGGGGGAAGGGGGTGAAAGAGGTGTGAGGGGTAAGGAAGGGAGGATGAGAGAGAAAGGGGGGATGAGAGAAAGAGGATGCACATGAGCATGCATGGGAATAACATCAACGCAGCCCGGCCAAGGCAAGTGACTGAAAGCACAGAACCCGGAAGGAAGACCGGGTGAAGATGGATCTTTTCTTTTTTTTTTTTTTGGGCAAATGGGCCTATCTTGAGAAAGGGGCCTGGAGCTGCAGCTCCAATAGCCCCTATGTTAATCCGGCCCTGCTTGTTGAAGCACTTTCTCATAGTCTTATCTACTATGTACAGCACAGTTAGTTAATGTGGCTAACATTAAAATCAATTTTTTCTCTTACTTGAATTTTTTTTTTCTGTTTTCATTTAATGGAAGTGTGTTTAATATGTTATCCTTTCATTTTAGTTCCCGCCTCTAATTTAGATCGAGAAGTATGGCAGAACTATTAGTTGTTTCTAAAGCAGATTATACAAACTAATCAGAACTGAATTTAAATAGGTTGTCTTACCTCCAAGAAATACACCTAAATGTATACTGTTACATCATAACATGCAAGAAACAGTCATACCCGGCTTGTTGATCTCCTAAAATTGGAGAATGGCAAGGAAACACACTGTATATTCTAACCAAAATTGAACTGTCATCTAACTTCAATGGGGTTGATTTACTAAAACTGGAGAACTGCAAAATGTGGTGCAGCTCTGCATAGAAACCAATCAGCTTCCTTTTTAATTTTTTGTCAGTTTATTTGAAAAAGGTAAAGTTAGAAGCTGACTGGCTACCATGCACAGCTGCACCATATTTTGCACTATCCAGTTTTAGTAAATCAACCCTATAAAACTCCAATATATCATTCTTAACTACTACAGTGTCCAATCAGCATCCAAAATTGTCAAAATCACCTAAATTAGATTACACAAATGTAATACGTAGGGTGTACCTTGATTTCTTACCTCAAGCCATGCTACCACTGTAGGTCCATCCCATTGAGCAAATGGTAGTCCTTTTCTGCGGGCTTCTTCAAGAAGTTCATGTCTGCAAAAGTAAAAAAAGATGACATTTTCATTAAATCAAGGATTAAACCTTTTAGGGATCATACTTCAGTAAACAGAAAAATGGTAACTTGATAAGGTAACTGCACACTACCTTTACCCTTTATGCTGCCTCGCTAGCTCAGAAACTTTAATGTATTATAGTACTGTGCAAACGTTTTAGGCAGGTGTGAAGAAATACTGTAAAGTAAGAATGCTTAAAAATATAAATGCAACTGTTTATTTGATCAATTTACAAAATGCAAACTGAGTGAACAGAAGAAAAAAATAAATCAAATCAATATTTGGTATGACTACCCTTACACTTAAAGCCAGCATCAATTGTTACACTTGCACACTTTGTACATTTTCACAAAGTCAGGGATTTTGTCAGGTGTATGATTAATCGATTATACCAAGCAGGTGCTAGGTTGAAGGTTGAAAAACAGTCATTAAATGCCATACCATTAGGGAGACATGTGATTGGCCCCAAAGATATTCTGCAGCAGGACAATGACCCCAAACATACAGCCAATGTCATTAAGAATTATCTTTAGCTTAAAGTGGTTGTAAAGTCAGAAGGTTTTTAATCTTAAAGCGGAGCTCCACCCGCACCAAAAATATTAAAAGTCAGCAGCTATAAATACTGCAGCTGCTGACTTTTAATAAATGGACACTTACCTGTTCCAGGTTCCAGCGGTGTCGGCAGAATGTGACCGCTCGTCTCTCGGCTGCCCCGCCGCCATCCTCTGTCAGGGAATCAGGAAGTGAAGACGCAACGTCTTCACTGCCCGGTTCCCTACTGCGCATGCGCGAGTCGCGCTGCGCGTCTCTATTGGTCCCTGTTGTGTCCTGGGAACTGTGTTTCCCAAGACACAAGGGGGAACTGGCGGATAGGGGCGGGGCAGCTCCGGATATCTCGTCCGGAAGTGGGTGCAGATACCTGTATTATACAGGTATCTGCACCCCCCCCCCCCCCTGAAAGGTGCCAATTGTGGCACCGGAGGGAGGGAGGAATCCGATTAAGCGGAAGTTCCACTTTAGGGTGGAGCTCCGCTTTAATGCATTAAGATAAAAAGCCTTCTGTGTGCTGAGCCCCCCTCAACCCCCCTAATACTTACCTGAGCCCCATCTCTGTCCAGCAATGTCCAAGAGTGTCTCATCCATCTGGGGCTCTCCCTCCTGATTGGCTGAGACACAGCAGCGGCGCCAATGGCTCCCACTGCTGTCAAAGTCAGTTAGCCAATCAGGAGAGAGAGGAGGCAGGGCCGAACTGCAGCTCCATGTCTGAATGAGTGGGGGCACTCAACAGGAGGAAAAGGCCAGGAGAGCCGAAGAGGGACCCAAGCAAAGGAGGATTCAGGCTGGTCTGTGTAAATCCACTGCACAGGGAAAGTAAGTATAACATGTCTGTTATTTTTATAGAAAAAAAACAAGACTTTACAAACACTTTAAAGAAGAACAAGGAGTCCTGGAAGTGATGGGTTGTGCCCAACAGAGCCCTGATCTCAACATAATTGTGTCTGTCTGGGACTACATGAAGAGGTAGAAAGATTTATAGGTAGCCTACATTCACAGAAGATCTGTGGCTAGTTCTCCAAGATGTTTCGAACAACCTACCTGCCCAGTTCCTTCAAAAACTTTATGCAAGTGTACCTAGAAAAATTGATGCTGTTTTGAAGGCAAAGGTTGGTCACAGTAATTTTGATTTGATTTGGATTTCTCTTCTGTTCATTTACTTTTTTTTTTTTAAATCAAATTGTTAATTGATAAAAATAAACTATTAGCACTTCTAGCAGTATTTCTAAAGCTTTCTTAAAGAGGAGTGCTACCTTAAAAAAAAAATATTAAAAGTCAGCAACTACAAATACTGCAGCTGCTGACTTTTAATAAATGGACACTTACCTGTTCTAGGGTCCAGCGATGTTGGCAGCAGATGACGAGCAATCGCTCAACTCTCGGCCGCCCCCGCCACCATCCTCTGTCAGGGAATCAGAAAGTGAAGCGTTGTGGCTTCACTGCCCAGTTCCCTACTGCGCATGCGCGAGTCGCATTGTGCGTCTTCACTGGTCCCTGTTGTGTCCTGGGAACTGTGTGTTTCCCAGAACACAATGGAGGGGGGGGGGCACCTGCGGCTAGCTGCGGCTAGCTATTTCCGGAAGTAAGTGCAGATACCTGGATTATACAGGTATTTGCACCCCCCTCCCCCCTGAAAGGTGCCAATTGTGGCACCGGAGGGGGGGGGGGAATCCGATGAGCGGAAGTTCCCCTTTAGGGTGGAACTCCGCTTTAATTTACAGCATTTTTCACATCTGCCTGAAACTTTTGCACAGTACTGTATTTCACAAAAAAATACACTTCATATGCAATGCAATCCATTGCAGAAGGAGTGAGATGTGCAGCTCCTGTTTATCAATCAATACGAGGTAAAGCTCCAGCTAGAACCATTTTTTTTTATAATTTTTTGAATATTGGTGTGTGTTTTATGGAGATTTCCCTTCACTTCTTGCCTCAAAGATGAGTCAGAACAGAGTGAAAAGCTCCTGTAAGTTTTAGCAAAACAGGTACTTTTGAAACAAGGGTAAAATGTTGTATTTCCCTTCACTTCCTTTCCCAGTGACAATGGATAGCATTGAAATTAGAACCATTGTAACCTAATATAGTATGTATCCCTTTACCATTTTATCTGAAAAAAGGTGACATCACAATGGTTAAAAAGCTTTATTCTGGTAACACAAATTCACAATGTGACCTGCCACCTGTCTTCCACCCGCCCCAACATGTTTTAAATCGGCTTAACATGAAGACTAGGGTGGTCCCAGAGGAAGATGTTCTTTTTAATAATATTCAATACAACTAATTGATCCAATATGTGTGACAGTGTTCCTTTAAAGGGAACTCCCAGTATTATTCAAGCTATATTAAAATGAAAAAAAAAAAAACCCTCACACAGCCATCTAGTGGCAATTGTCAAAAATACAACAAATACATATCAAATTAAAATTCCCACACAAAACTAATTCGCTCTATCATAGAGGATTTTGAAATGCAGGCTTGAGCTGTTGAGAAGAAATTAATTGAGCAGAGATAAAACTGATCAGTCATAAAGAACACCTATATGGCAGCCAACAAAGTTTTGAGAGAGAAACTCTAGGTAATGGTCAGTCCCTGAGAGTAGAAGGTAACATGGGGGATAAGTTACATTAGGTTACATTTACCACACATTACAGTTTAGAGCGGGGGTCAGCAACCAGTAGATCGCGATCTACCAGTAGACTGCGGACAGGTGACTGGTAGATCACAGTCTGGGCTTGCTGACCGCCATTCCAGAGCATCAAGGAAAGGGCAATGCAGAGAAATTTCTTATAAAGTTTGAGCTGTAGTAGGAAGCAAGAGCTGCATAAGACAATTCCTTCTCTGTAGTCCTGGCTCCTGTCCCATGCAAAGTGATTCCAACTGCGCTCCATCTCTTATCCTGGCTAGTGGTCTCCAAAGTGGTGCCAGCAGCAGGAAAGAAGAGATCTTCAGGTCAGTGTGAAGCAATACACTGGGCATATTAGTATAGGGCTGCTTTCACACTGATGCACGGCAGTTTACCCACACCGCGGGTGCAGTACATTGTGCCTGCAGCTTTCCTGTGGGTTTGCTGTACTTAGCCATAGACTTCTATTATATCCTGCTGTTTTACCTTTCCCCAACTTTACGTGTGAACGAGCCCTAAGGGTCCTGCTGTTGTATGCTATTGAACTTAATTTTTCTAGGCTCGTCGTAGGTGTTGTACGTCACCGCGTCCTTGGCGTTCCGAATTTCCGACCAACTTTGTGTGACCGTGTGTATGCAAGACAAGTTTGAGCCAATATCCATCGGAAAAAAACATGGGATTTTGTTGTCGGAATGTCCGATCGTGTGTACGCGGTATTAGTCCATAGGATTCAATATTGAGTTGGCCCACACTTTGCAGCTATAACAGCTTCAACTCTTCTGGGAAGGCTGTGTGCAAGGTTTTGGAGTGTGTCTATGGGAATGTCTGACCATTCTTCCAGACGCACATTTGCGACGTTAGGCACTGATGTGGACGAGCAGGCCTGGCTCACAGTCTCCACTCTAATTCATCCCAAAGGTGTTCTATTGGGATGAGGTCAGGACAGTCAAGTTCCTTTACCCAAACTCATTCATCCGTGTCTTTATGGACCTTGCTTTGTGCACTGGGATGCTATTAAAGTTATGTGTGTGTGTAGACAGGTGTCCCAATACTTTTGGTAATATAGTCTACAACAACAACAAGCCTATGCCATATGAGGGACCACACTTTTACTATTAGGAGAAGAAAAAATACTAATGATTGATTTTAAATTTTAAGTTAGAGGGAGATAGTTTGGATATTTAAGTTAAATACTTGCATCCCGAAAGTAATTAACTTTGAATGTGAATGAATTATGAATGAATTAGGAGTATCAGTAAGCTGTCCATGCTTCCTTTATTTATTTCTTTGGCTTTAGGATACTCCTTTAAAATGGTTATAAAGGCTAATGTTTTTTTTTTCATCTTAATTAATCTGGATTAAGATAAAAACTTCTCAAAAGCTGCTCCCCCCAGCCCCACCTTAAACACTTACCTGAGCCCAATCTCGATCCAGCGCTGTCCAATCTGCAGTAACTCTTCTCCCCCTTCTCTCTTCTCACAGGAGAGCAATGAGCAGTGGGAGGAGGGAGCAAAAGCTGGGACTGAGCTGTGTCGTGTGTGTTTATGGCCGCACCTAGTGTGGCTCGGGAGTGAGCCTGCACGAGTGCCCATCCCATATAACAAGCAGCAATACCATTGCGCAGGTAAATAAAAGATGTTTATTATCTTCATAAAAAAGCTATAAAATCACGTTAGCTTCTTTTAAATTTTCTCTCCATTCCCGTAACATTTTTCTTGTTCTCCTCTTTGCCTTTTTTTCTACTTTAATGAAAGGCCGATGACAGTATGGTGATTCTCTCATCAGCATATTAGATTTATATCCACCCTTGGGCTTATTAACTAGTTTTTCTTCTTTTCTAATTTGTTATTACATATAATTAGGTGTAAGCTTTTACAATGGTCATCTTTTGGGTGAAACATGTTGGATCAGGCGAATGACAGGGGGCAAGTCACTACTGTGGATTTGTGTTACACAAATAAAGCTTTTTAACCACTGTGACGTCATCAGTGTGTGGCTCTTTCCTTTCTTACAGATGTTGTTGTAGAGCAAAGTAATGCTTTTGGGCAGACCCCCCCCGATGCAGACCAGAAAAATGAAGAAGAGTGAACTTTTTGAAAAGATAGTATCTGTTGAGTTTATTTGAAAAAAGTTTTGGCAGAAATTCTATTTTAGCCACTTGCCGACCGCCGCATGTACATTTACGTCGGCAGAATGGCACGGCCGGGCAAATGGGTGTACAGGTTTACAGAATTTGCCGCCGTGTGGTCGCATGCGTGACCCTGCCGCAAGCTCCATGAGTAGGATCGCGGGTCCGCAGACTCGATGTCCGCGGGGATACCCACGATCGTCTCACGGAGCTGAAGAACGGGGATATGCTAATGTAAACAAGCATCTCCCCGTTCTGTCTAGTGACACTGTCACTGATCACAGCTCCCTGTAATCGGGAGCTATGATCAGTGATGTGTCACACACAGCCCCTCCCCCTAACAGTTAGAATCACTCCCTAGGACACACTTAACCCCTTCCTAACCAGCTAGTGGATAACCCCTTCACTGCCAGTGTCATTATTACAATAATCAGTGCAATTTTATAGCAATGATTGCTGTAAAAATGACAATGGTCCCAAAAATGTGTCAAAATTGTCCGACGTGTCCGCTATAATGTCACAGTCCTAATAAAAATCGCAGATCACAGCCATTACTAGTAAAAAACAAAAATAATGATAAAAATGCCATAAAATGAACCCCTATTTTGTAGAAGCTATAACTTTTGAGCAAACCAATCAATAAACGCTTATTGCGATTTTTTTTTACCAAAAATATGTAGAGGAATACGTATTGGCCTAAGCTGAGGAAAAAAAATGTTTTTTTATATTTTTTTTGGGGGTATTTATTATAGCAAAAAGTAAAAAATAATGCGTTTTTTTCAAAATTTACGCTCTATCTTTGTTTATAGAGCAAAAAATAAAAACCACAGAGGTGATCAAATACCACCAAAAGAAAGCTCTATTTGTGGGAAAAAAAGCACATCAATTTTGTTTGGGAGCCACGTCGCACGACCGCGCAATTGTCAGTTAAAGCGACGCAGTGCCGAATCGCAAAATGTGCTCTTTTCGCCAAATGGCACTGGGCTTAAGTGGTTAATTTAGTAAGGTTATATATTAAACCAGTTAATATCGGCAGGATTGCTTTGCCAGCGTCACATTTTTCAATTTTTTTCATGTAATGACCTAATAAGTGTAGGTACAATGCTAAAAGATAGTCATATAGCTAAATACTTATTTCATTTTCTACTCCAGGAATAATGACACCTAGGGTCTGCTTGTTGCTATCACATACGGAGCATTATCTCTTGGTGAATAAATATTTTTGTGTCAAGCAAAAAGGGCATAGCCAATGATAGGTGCTATAGGTTGTAGAGATCAACCTACAGTATGTACTGCATTGTACAGTCACCAGGCTTCCATGAAATTGTAGAGGACAAATATTTTGACAGAAAATAAACACTGAATTTCATCTAAAAATTTTCTAGTACCGAATCCTGGGTACTATTTTCTAGCTATTTCCTGATGCTTAAATAATGTGCTTATAAAAGTCATTTTGGAAAAAGAAGTGTAGAATTGAATCCTGCGGAGATGAAAGCCTTCTCAAACCAACAGGACATATACATGAGCAATTTGAAACTCAATGGGGCATGTAGATCATGCTGTAAATCTCATAGCCAATAGCTGTTAATATAATGACAAATGTAAGCACAAAGTATCCAGGGCTATCTTTGCTGACCTTTTTATGTCACATCTGGCATTAGAAAAGATAGGTCATTTAGGCCGTACTCAGGCACATATTTTCTTACCAGAAAAAAATGTTGATATGCAACTGACTAGTAAAGTAAACCTAAAACAAATGTAATCTGTTTTTCTGGCTTAAAATTTTTTTTTCTTCCTTCAGTAAAACAATGCAGATGAGGATGTGCAAAGTGCAGTAGTTCGTTGAGTAATGAACCGATTTCATCACTCAGAAGTTAGGAGATCGTTTCTGATTGGGCAAGGTGCTTTGGCCACCAATATTCCATACTCAGGCTTATTCAATAAAGGAAAATAAGGAGTGGTCTTCTTTTTCCCACTGTGAAATCATTGGCCAATTTAAAAGAAAAACCATACCCCATTCCTTCAGGCTATAACACAAACAAACTTTAAACAATCATGTCATACCAAAAAAAACAGCGACAGCAGCTGAAAAAGGCATGACCCACGGAAATATTTCTTGGCTAACATGATACATTGCACGCTTTCAATATTTGCTGTGCAAAGAGGATACGGCACAGGGACATCCTTTTTAAGGCTGTCAGGTACTAGGAGTTAAAATAGCTTCTCTCCAACTGCTAGGAAAAAGAGTTAGCAGCACAGGTTTAGGAAGTAAAGTTGCATATCATTAAGCCTTAACAAAATATGCTAATGAATACGCTTTTTTAAAATATTTAACTTTGTTTAGCGGACAATTATTACACTCAGGTGCGTCCTTCCTCTGCTCATAGAACATGACTGACTGGATACTGAGGAGAATGAGCAATACAGACCGCCATTGTTAACCCTTTCACTGGCCAAGCTGTTCTTCCACACATAGTAAAAGATCTGCCGGCAGAACCTGCAGCTGTACGGACTACTAGGGTCATACTATCACATTTCTATGGAAACATATCTTGTACCCCAAAGGTTGTACACTCAGTAGTGTCCAGGGCGTAGGGCTATGACAGAGGCTTAAAAGTGTGGTATATAGTTACTGTCATAAAACATCTTCCTGCAAGATTTGGCTGAGGAACCATCCAGCATATCCACAGATCATTTGATTATTATTATTATTATTATTATAGGATTTATATAGCGCCAACAGTTTACGCAGCGCTTTACAATATAAAAAGGGAGACAATACAGTTATAATACAATAAAATACAAGAGGATTAAGAGGGCCCTGCTCAGAAGAGCTTACAATCTAATAGGGTGGGGGAGGTGGTACAAAAGGTTGTAACTGTGGGGAATGAGCTGATGGAAGTGGTAAAAGATTAGTTGGAGACGTGATAGGCTTCCCTGAAGAGATGAGTTTTTAGGGATTGCCTGAAGGTAGCTAGAGTAGGGGATAGCTGGACAGGTTGAGGTAGCGAGTTCCAGAGGATGGGAGAGGCTCTGGAGAAATCCTGGAGATGAGCATGGGAGGAGGAAACGAGATAGCTTGACAGTAGGAGGTCTTGAGAAGAGCGGAGAGGACGGTTTGGGATATGTTTGGAGACAAGATTGGTGATGTAGCTCGGGGCAGAGTTGTGGATGGCTTTGTAAGTTGTGGTTAGTATTTTGAATTTAATTCGCTGGGTGATTGAGAACCAGTGTAGGGATTGGAGGAGAGGAGTGGCAGACGCTGAACGGTTGGTAAGGTGGATACGTCTGGCAGCAGCATTCATGATAGACTGAAGAGGGGATAGCCTATGGAGAGGCAGGCCAATGAGAAGGGAGTTGCAATAGTCAAGGCGAGAGATAACAAGCATTTGATCAATGCTTTTTTGATCCCAGACTGCAAAGCTGAGGATCCAATACCTCTGGTGAGTGGGGACACCAAAGGGGGAGCCACTTCACTGATTCAAAGTTTTGGAGCACTGTTGCACTTTTTACTGAAGCACTTGAGCACTTTTGGATTTTGTATATATTTGTTTTTGTTTTTTTTCTTAATATTGATGCAATAGGCACTGTTTATTAGGATGTACATTGGTTGGTAAAGACCACTAGCGCTGTTTATATATTTTTTTAATTGTTACACTCAGTTACAGTATTAATAAACTTTCACAAGGAAGTTTATGGACTTGCAAACTTTTCAGAACCATAAATTCGGGTTCAATCTGGCTAAGATTCAGTCTGGCTCCCCCACCCCCACCTGAGAGAAAAGGTCTACACAATTATCACGTAAGTGAGGTTTGAGCATTTTAAAGCTTCACTCCCAAAACGGCTTAGGAGGGGCGCCCCTGAAAAAGAAGTGAGCCAAGGCTTGCTACTGTGTGCTCTTTTACCTTCCCAGCAATGGACTTCCTAATCTGCTGCAGAGATGAGGCTTAAAATTATAGGAACACTATAGTATTGTAAAAGACCTGGGACTTCTTTGGGTGCCCCAAGGAGAGCAGTAATGTGGCGCGCAGTGGGTGCGGCCAAATTGCGTTAACAGTGGTGGGGCTTAAAGGGACATGGTTAAATAAAACAAATGTATTCTTGTACCTATAAAATATGCTTAGATTAATAGAACACATGTCACTGTAAAAATAAGAATTTAGCCTACCTTAAAAACGGACTGCAGGGCTGGTGCAAGGATTTTTTTCTACATAGGTGAAAGTGCAATTTGCTTCCCACAGGCATGTGCTATGTGCAGAGTTCAGGAGTGCACTCTGTACAGAGAGCAGGGTTCAGGGGTGCTCTCTGTACAGAGAGCAGGGTTCAGGGGTGCTCTCTGTACAGAGAGCAGGGTTCAGGGGTGCTCTCTGTACAGAGTGCAGGGTTCAGGGGTATGCTATGTACAGAGTGCAGGGCTCAGGGGTGCTTTTTGCACAGAGTGTAGGGCGCAGGGGTGCGCTATGTACAGAGTGCAGGGTTCAGGGGTGCGCTATGTACAGAGTGAAATGTTCAGGGGTACGCTATGTACAGTGTGCAGGGCTCAGGGGTGCGCTGTGTACAGAGTGCAGGGCTCAGGGGTGCGCTATGTACAGAGTGCAGGGTTCAGGGGTATGCTATGTACAGAGTACAAGGTTGAAGGGTGCTTTCTGTACAGAGTGAAGGGTTCAGGGGTATGCTATGTACAGAATGCAGAGTTCAGGGGTATGCTATGCTGCATAGAGAGCAGAGTTCAGGGGTACACTGTGTACAGAGTGCAGGGTTCAGGGGTGCACTATGTACAGAGTATATAGGGTTACTCTACTTACAGAGTACCGGGTTCAGGGGTACGCTATGTTCAGAGTATATAGGATTACGCTTTGTACAGAGTGCAGGGTTCATGGGTACGCCAGCTGCAGAGTGCGTTCAGAGGTATGCTATGCATAGAGTGCAGGGTCCAGGGGTACACTATGCACAGAGTTCAGGGGTACGCTGTGTACAGAGTGCAGGGTCCAGGGGTGCGCTATATACAGAGTGCAGGGTTCAGGGGTGCGCTATGTACAGGATGCAGGGTTCAGGGGTATGCTATGTACCGAGTGCAGGGTTCAGGGGTGTGCTACATACAGGGTGCAGGGTTTAGGGGTACGCTACATACAGAATTCAGGGTCCATGGGTGCACTAGGTACAGAGTGCAGGGTTCAGGGGTATGTTACGCAAAGAGTGCAGGTTTCAGGGGTACACTACACACAGGGTGCAGGGTTCAGAGGTGCGCTAGGTACAGAGTGCAGGGTTCAGGGGGTACATATTTTATAGGGCACCTTAAACCAAAAATTACTCCCCTTAAAATCCCCCCTCCTAGTACAGAATTTTCCCACCCCCAAATCCCCATCCTTGGCAGGATAATCTTATTCCCCTGCCATCAGACCCCCTCCCCCCGACCTGTACAAATGCCACCATATTATTTTTTAATTTCCCCTCAAATGTCCCCTCTCAACACAGACCTTAGATACAGCTCCATGCGGGCGGGAGATGTTATTCCTGTCAGTCTCCTCCTCATGGTTTGTTGTGAGACCGGGTAGAGCTGAGAAGAAGTCTAGAGGAAGCTTATTCAGCTCTGTTACACAGGCAGTGGTCGGTCTGGGGAGATGACGCCAGTGACGGAAATGCCTGGATGCACGGCGCTCCCCTGACCTTCCTGTACATTTGACCAGCTGCGCCTGGGGACCATGCAGGTGGGAGGGGGGTTGTAATTGCAGCTACACATCTATGCACGTCTGTGTATCGATCCCCAGTTGCCTCCAGGTTACTTTTTTTGATGGTGAAGTGAATCGGGTGAGCTTCTACTGACTGGGCTCAGCATGAAGCGGGATATGCTCGCTATCCTCCCCTACAGGAGCTGGCAGAGATCTCAGACGGCCTGGAGGAAGGAGGAGAAGAAATGAGCGGCGGTACCCCTCTCAATACGGCGCCCGGGGCAGATTCGCCCCCTGCCTCCCCCCTAGTTTCAGCCCTGATGTTATGTTCTTTTAACTTTCTTGCTTCTCCAGCACTCTTTTTCAATAAGTATAACAGGATGGTACTAACAGTCTCTGCCGGGCTTCCTATGTCAGTTATTAGACCCAGACTTACACAGACAGATAACCTCTAGAGAGCTCATGTGACCTGGGCTGTACAGGTGGCCGACTTCTCCCATGGCTGACTTCTCTGCTGCTTGTCACTTATGGACTCCACCTCTGGCATGTGGTTAGCACATCAGAACCCAGTGTGGTGGTAAAGACTGCACCAAGCATACTGGCAGCCTCTTTGTAACACTTTCCAAATGCACTGACAATTGGAGGCAGCATGAGCATCATAAGCAACTGCTGTCTAATCTACTCAACCTAGTGCTAAACACTCAGAGGGCTGCAAACAAGGATCTGGTGGCCCACATTTGGTCCTGAGTCACTTTGGACCTAAAATGACTGCATTTGTGTTAAAGTAAGCTAGCTTTCACTTTGCAGCCTAAGGCCATCCCATGTGATTCCTTCCAAGTTGTTCTTTCTAGGATAAAAAGCCATTCAATCAAGTAAAAACAATACTAGCATTAAAATATAAATATATAGTAATAAAGGAGCAACTGTGACAAGAAGAAAAAATGTGTTCTTTATTTATTTTTTATTAAGGTTGGAAGTTTGGTTCCTGAGCTATACTTTATGGAATTTTCTAAATTTGTCCACAATTTTTACCATATGCCAAATAATGTTTACAAACATCTTGGAATCTCCTATAGACATGATATACCTCCGAGTATGGAATTGAAATGATAAAAAACGGGGCTGGTGTCTTTTAATAGTCTAGTTCTATAATCAACTTTATGACTACTATCTGTAGTCAAAGCGTTTACTGATTTAAGAAAATAAGTATTTGTTGTCTCTAAGGAATTATTGGCTTTAGTCTAAGACTGATATAATTACATTCACAGTGCTTTCTAGATTACAGCCACTCTTCCATCCTCTAAGAACTTGATATAGAAGATAACCAAAGAAAATAGCCTGTCCCTAGCTTTCAAAAATATATTAATGGCCAGAAACATTAAATTATTTCACATAACATATTAGTTGAATTTATGTTGTGATGCAGCAAGATGGCTACAAGCATTTAGCACTCAAGCCTGTGGGGTATTCCAGGTTCCATTATGGATTTCTGGCATTTGAATAAACTGTATGCTTGATTTTGAATAATTGTGGTAGAGACTTTCAATTTTAAGCTCCTTTAGGGCAATAATGGATGTGATTGGTATTATATTCTCTGTAAAGCACATACTAGGTTGCTATGTGGTACTATAGAGCAGTGGTCATCAACCCTGACCTCAATGCCTACTATCAGGCCAAGTTTTATGTATTATCTTGGGGAGATGCAGACTAGAATATTGCAATCACTGAGCAGCAAATTATATCACCTGTGATGAATTTCAGTTATCTTTCAAACCTGGCCTGTTAGTGGGCCCTGAGGACAGGGGTTGATGACCACTGCTATAGAGCACAGGAAATAATTGTACAGAACCATAGAACCATGTTACGTTAAAAAATACCTAACACACATGATACTGTGTAGTGGTTTCAGAGAACAGGCAGCATCTTACTGTCGTATTTCTTTTAGTAAGACACCCGTCTATGTACAATGCATGAAGGGCTCTTTGTCCATCTATGTGAGACATTTTTTCTGTTTATCACCAACATATTACACAGATAACTACATTTTTGCACAGCACTATCATAGCATTACAACAAGTAGCTAAGCTCTAACAATGCTACATGTGGCTTATAGTTTATAGTTTCTATAATGTGGCAGGGAAACAGTATAATAACTGTTAAGAGTCATAACATGGCAATCAAACAAGAATTCATGATATAGCTGATGAAAAGTCCTCTTTGAAAAGTATTGAAAAAGAGAAAAGCATCCATATTGACTGAACATACACAATACCGTCCTATGCATTTACCCAAGACAGTTGGTAAACAGCTGTGATCAACCAGGAAAATCCATCCAAATGGTCAGCTTTATGCAACAATCAACTTGCATGGCAGCCATACATAAACAGATGATGTGATGTCTTAAGCTCTATTTTTGGCCGTTTCTTAAAAATGAATACTTGTACACTACATGCTGGTACATTTGTATAAATAATAGGAAACCGTCTTCATCCCTGCACATACATTGGGGGCTGTTGACTAAGAAACCTTTAAGATGACCAACAACTATTTCCATGACAGTTCTGTTGCAGTATTTTGCTGATAATAAATAATTAATACATAGTCACCGTCTGATCCTGACAGAAATGCAATTATTAGTGATGACAGTAATCATCTATTGATTACGCAGTGCTGACTATCTAACACTTGCACGTCTGACCGCCTGATTAGCAATGTGAAGACACCGTCTACATTATAGTATAGAGTATAGATATGTCATTAGCATATGGCGTGGTTCATCCTGATATGAACAGATGAGGCACAGCCAACTAGTTTAACTGCAAACTGTAAATATGTATAGTATTTATATATTCAGATTTAAAGTAAAAAAGCAACCTGTTAACACAAAAAAAAAATGGGATATTCAATTGCAGAGTACACTGCCATTTGGGTCAGTGATTCACTAATAGCTAACAATAGAGAAAACAGCCCTGAACTTGCAAATCAATAATAGCAGCAGCTCTCATTTTTTTTTTATTATGACAGGTTACTATCAGAGAGACACAGTTTTGGGGAAAGTAAAAATTGCATAACAAAATTATAATATTACATGCATTGGTAAGTGTTACATACTTTTTCTTCAGCCTTCGGTCTTTCTCTGCTTGAGTTCCAAGTTTACTCAACCCCAGATAGTCCTGTGCCCCAGGGTCTATATCCATGAAAGCTCCTGTTGTCAAGAATGATATAAATAACATCTGTCTTTATTAAAGATTAATTCGGTAATCACAGTTTATATATACACATAGCAAAATTATAAATGCAACACTTTTATGTTTGCACTTTTATTGGTTTTTTTTTATCTCATTTTTTATCTCATTTTTCTGAGCGCTGCACTTTTTCACATTTATTTATTATGAGCTGAACGCAAAGATCTATGGCTTTTTCTATGTACTCAAAAGGCCTATTTCTCTCAAATATTGTCTAAATCTGTGTTAGTGAGCACTTCTCCTTTGCCAAAATAATCCACCCACCTCACAGGTGTGGCATATCAAGATGCTGATTAGACCGCATGATTATTGCACAGGTGTGCATTAGGCTGGCCACAATAAAAGGCCACTCTAAAATGTGCAGTTTTACTGTATTGGGGGGGCGCCTGAAAACCAGTCAGTATCTGGTGTAACCACCATTTGCCTCACGCAGTGCAGCACATCTCCTTTGCATAGAGTTAATCGGGTTGATTGTGGCCTGTGGAATGTTGGTCCATTCCTCTTCAATGGCTGTGCGAAGTTGCTGGATATTGGCAGGAACTAGAACACGCTGTTGTATACGCCGATACAGAGGATCCCAAACATGCTCAATGGATGACATGTCCGGTGATTCCAGGAATTGTGTACAGACCCTTGCAACATGGGGCCATGCATTCTCATGCTGCAACATGAGATGATGGTCATGGATGAATGGCACAACAATGGGCCTCAAGATCTTGTCACTGTATTTCTGTGCATTCAAAATGCCATCAATAAAATGCACCAGTGTTCGTTGTCCAAAGCATACGCCTATCCATACCATAACCCTACCGCCACCATGGGCCACTCGATCCATAACGTTGAAATCAGCAAACCGCTCACCCGCACAATGCCATACACGCTGTCTGCCATCTGCCCTGTACAGTGAAAACCATGAAGAGGACACCTCTCCAAAGTGCCAGACGCCATTGAATGTGAGCATTTGTCCACTCAAGTAGGTTACGATGATGAACTGCAGCATGCAGATGAGCTTCCCTGAGATGGTTTCTAACAGTTTGTGCAGAAATTCTTTGGTAATGCAAACCGATTTTTGCTGCAGCTGTCTGGGTGGCTGGTCTCAGACGACCTTGGAGGTTAAGATGCTGGATGTGGAGGTCCTGGGCTGGTGTGGTTACACGTGGTCTGCGGTTGTGAGGCCGGTTGGATGTACTGTCGAATCCTCTGAAACACCTTTGGAGACGGCTTATCATAGAGAAATAAACATTAAATTCAAGGGCAACAGCTCTGGTGGACATTACTGCAGTCAGCATGCCAATTGCACGCTCCCTCAAAACTTGCAACATATGTGACATTGTGCTGTGTGATAAAACTGCACATTTTAGAGTGGACTTTTATTGTGGCCAGTCTAAGGCACACCTGTGCAATAATAATGCTGTCTAATCAGCATCTTGATATGCCACACCTGTGAGGTGGATGGATTATTTCGGCAAAGGAGATGTGTTGCGTTTATAATTTTGCTCAGTGTATATATATATATATATATATATATATATATATATATATATATATATATATATATATATATATATAATATATAATATAAATGATATAGTATATTTTATATATTTACACACACACACACAAAAACAAATATAACCACACAGAGCTACAGAAATTGTATCCCTGGAGTGTATTTTGTTTCGATTTATGCACGAATGTAGAGATGTGTCCTCACTTGACATGAAATGTAATGGAAGACACAGACTTATCTAAGGTACACGAGTAACAATACATAGTTGTGAAAGGATCTTTTGGGAAGTGGTATAGGGTTACTTTGAATTAATATATAATTACAAAATCCAAATCCAACGAATTAGAATATTGGATTTAGGGCAGCCAAAAAATTTCAATGTTCTACTCTTGAAAAAAGCGGGAAAGACATCTCCGACCCTTTTGTAAAATTGCACCACACCATAAACGTGTGCGGTTACCTATGTATTGGGGCACCATTAAGAATTAATGGTACCCCCCTATGCATCTGCTAAAGTGCAGCTAATTTCTCTGTATGTGGGAAAAGTTCCCGATTTTTTGAGTGTTTCCAACTCACAGAGATGTGAACCCATCCTTAATGAATATATCAAGGCTGAAAACTTAAAACTAAGATTATACATTCAGAAACTATTACTGTACAAACTATCACTGTGCAAGAACCTTAGTTGTTTTAATATTCTTCCAGGGCCTGTCTATTAGGTGAAAACTAGTTATAATATAAACATAAACAGTTCCTGTGATAATAAAGCATTCAGATTGGCAAACTTCTACTGTCTATTCTCCAAAGAGCTGCATTGTTTAAGCTCCCAACCACCGTTCTTCACTCTCTCCCACTGTGCTTCCCATGTGTTCGACAGGCTGACATACTGAAGCTGACACACCGAATTAAAGTAAACAGACTGAAAAAGAGACAGGTTGTGCAATCCTGACATCCAATTTTAATTTTCTTTTGGCTAATGCTAAAGTTATTTTTCAAAACAATGCTGGTTTAAAGTGATTCTAAACAATCACCTTGTAAAACACCCATTCAGTTTAAAATATAAATGAAAGGCAAAACATTTTTGTATAGATATAAAAAAAAACATTCTAAACACCTTTTACCCCTTTTTTTATAAATTATCACATTCCCTCTGTTCCCTCTGTAAGAGCTGGGGGAGGAGAAGCAGCGGCACACTGAGCTTGCCAGTGAATGGCTGTGCAATGGGGTGTGCCAGAAATAGTCTGATCATTGGAGGAGAGTACACTGAATTCCCAGCACAGCTAGAGAAATGACTGTGGTGTGTGCTCTTGCTTAGTGTGGTCAGTTTTAATAGGAAAGCAAGGGGACTAGCAGGAACACCAGGGATTTCACATAAAGGAACCAATACAAAGAGAACAGGATATTTTCTCATACAAGTACATGGTACAGCAGTCACATATCAGGAATATGACGTATTAGGGTAACAAACTAATTAAGTTATGATGATTACTATGATTGCATGTGGTAATTTACCATATATGCACTACTGTTAATAGTAATTTTAGCCCTGTGTTTGGAAGTCACCATTAACACACAATGGCGAAGTAAGACACCATTGGTGCCATTGTTCAATGTTTGAACATACCTACTCATTTCTAATACAGCACTTTACATTTTATGCAAAATGATTCCTTTGTGCTTGTGCAAACAAAGCATAGTGTGTCTTTAATTACAAAAGATAGAACAGAAACTTATTTCTAAATAACACAATTCGTATAAAGAACAATGACCTTGGAGGCCATACTCCTTACTGAGCTGTCCAAGTCTTGCCTTCTCTTTTTTACCAAACAATCGTCCAATGGATGATTTAATTCCTTTCTTCTTTGGAGCTTTGTGGAGAGAGTCTTGACTGCTGTTGGCACTGACTAGACCAAGGGCATCAGGTTCAAGAGATGCAGTCAAACTTCTACAAAAAACAAATGAAAAAAATTTATGCTGTGTTTACATCCTGGGGCCAGAAGAAATAGCTTTCCTTTTTTCACGTCAAAGAAAATTTAGCATCTTCTTGTAAGTGGTAGTGACTGACCTTGCTTATAGGGTTTTTTTATTATAGTGTACCTGAAGTGAGGGCACTGGTGAAACTTTACTGGTATAAAAGTTTTCCATTTGGGCTTTCAGGAATCACCGGAAACCAGAGTTCTGTGTCATGCAAATACCAAACCAGCATCTGTTGTCCAGAATCTGGATCTGCTCCCTCATACCTGTTAATCCTCATTAATGGATAGAAAGGCCACCCATCTCAGTAATCAGCCAACAGCTAAACCTACCTGTTTGTCTTGCCAGAATGCTAGTATCCTGGCTGAACAAGAGAAATCCATTGATTCCCCTATCCGCGCTAAGCAGTGTGGATAGAGGGATGCCAGCTGGTAGCTTCTGTATTCAGCAGCCTCTGCTTCATCAGCTACCAACTATCTGTTTTTGGACTGGCTCCTTCATCAAAAAAAAATATTTTTTTGAGCAGGGAGTTTAGATATTCTTTAAGCACAAGGACTGAGAACTAATGGGGCCTAACTCTCAACCACAATAGCTGTTTGAAGTTTGCATATCCGAGTGTCCCTCAATTCAAGGCTGCCACAAAAGGAAAGTCTTTATCTGGCTTTAAGCTTAAAACTTTTTTCTTAAAGAAATAAAAGAATTAAGTAAGTTGGCATAAATGTTTTCCATTGATATTAATCAATAGTTCTAACCTCTGTCCAAATTAATTAGGTAGATTGGTGACTGTTTCTGACCTGGCATGCCGTGAAAATAGCAGCCGAGAATCTCTCCAATAAATCATCATTCAAATTGATAACATATAATGCATTCTAACTTTACAGAAAACAGGAACATTTTTACTAAATCACTTCTGCAACAGGAATGGGCAAATTTGTCCAGTGAGGACATGTGGAAAAATGACATACAGATCTGTTTGATTTGTGAGAAATCTCACCATGAAAAGAGAATTTTCTTCAGAGTGAAATGGTTTTTCCTTGTAAAGTTTACCATCAACTTTTCTGGTAAAAGTTGTAAATTTTTTAATTTCTTTGACTTTCTGGGGTTGATTTACTAAAGATAAATAGAATGTGCACTTTGAAAAGTGCAGTTGCACTCTGCAAGTGCAGTTGCTATAGATATCTTTAAATGAGTAGAAGCTTCACTTTTCAAAGAAAAGCCAACCACATGTAAGGAACATAAAAAACAGCATGTTTGCTTGCACATGATTGGATGATTGAAGTGCCTCCCAGGATATGCATGTCACATATCCCGGGAGGCATTAGCTTTCTTTGAGAAAAGAGAACAGGGTGGGCCAAGTGGCGAATCATTGGGAAAGCCACCGGCTGAACCCAGATTAGCCGACGGCTTCCCAATGACATCACGAATGAAGATGCCGGCATGGGACTGAGTGTGGGACAGAAAGGAAGAGGATGTCAGCAGGACACTGCACATGTTTAATGTGCAGGGCCCGCAACCAGGTAAGCAGGGGTTTGGAAAGAAAGAAAGAAAAAGATGAGGGGGGGTAAAGGTCCTCTTTAAGACCTTAAAGCTGATTCTTCTGTTGGCCTTGTTAACATGACCTGAATATAATACAGCCATATAGTTCCTAGGATGTTAATTAAGTAGAGTGCAGTTTGAGGAAAATGGTACACAGCTCACCCTCTGGCATCATTATGATATGAAGATGGCAAAGTATGAGTCATCCTGAGGGCTCGTGGTGTTGATGGAGGGGAGGTTTCACATTTTATCGTGGCTTTGTCTTCGCGACCATCTTCTTCTACAACTGCAATCTGAAACAGGAGATATTGGTTAAGCCATATTCAAACTGATTTATGAATTATATATGCCATCTCTGTACTGAATATAAACAATTTATCTAAATAACCTAAAATGTTAATTGTTGATATTTTTGGACTAGATTATCATAAGGCCTCATTCAGACGAGGCGGATCCGCTTGCACGGAGTCCGCCTCTGTCCACCAGCTCAGCGGGAGATCTCTCAGCTGATCTCCACTGAGCCGGCACATGACAGGTCCCTCTCTGCTCACTGAGCGGGGAGAGGCTTGTCGAGCGCCGCTGGATTCTATGTGATCCGCCAGCGACAGATCCGGACGTAGGGCCATCCGTCTGCTTTTAGCGGATCGGTCCTGGTCAGATGTCAGCGGACATGTCACCCGTGACATCCGTCGGTACATAGACCAGCATGGAGCGCCCGTTCAGGTCCACCGTCAAAACTGACAGGCGGACCTGAACGGTCCGACAGTGTGAAAGGGACCTAAGTCTACGAAACAACTTTTACAGTCACATTAAAAACAAAAAGAAATTGTTTTTCCTTTTGTTTTTGTTTTTATTACATGACTGTATATGACTCAAAGTTCATTTAACATGCCCTAATGTAATGTAAAAATAATATTAATTAAGTAATATTTTTTTCACATGGTTTCTGGTATTTATTTGTAATTATTTAGAAAACATGTAGTTAATATTCTATTTTGTATGCAACATTGCTCCAGACCAGCTTCTTTAAATTGACAGCAGTGGCTCAATCCTGAACAACATGTGTCAGCATGGCCACCCTCCACCAGAATTGTAGTAAATCGTGGGGGGATTACACAGGAGTACAACTGTGAAACAGTTGGCACCCTATAATAGGAAGTGCCTGCACAAGGCAGACATAAGATGTTTTGAAGTTGTTTTGAAGACTACTTCCTTCATAATCTATCCCTGTGTAATTTTCTTTTTGAAATATTATATTTAAAAGTTTTTAATCAGGTGAAATTTGAGTTAGACTGACGTTGCTAGTGTTTGGAAAAAGAAACATTTCTGCAGTAAAGTTTACAACTAAAAGCCAGTGATGTCAACGCAAAATGCCTTACATTTCAGATTTTCAACCCCAAGGAATTGGTGATCAAATCATAAGGCTGGCTTTACAGTATCCATTTATTGCTAGTAATCCTCAATCATAACCTCCAAACCACTCTTGTGGCTTATAAGCCTGTCCTGATCTTCTTCCAAGTTGTTCGCTTATCAAAAAAACAGGACTCTTACTTGAAGATCTCTAGGCATTTCATGCTAAATCATAGGGAAATATTTTCAAAGCACACACACACACTTTACAACCACTGTCAATTCTGATACTATCATGTGAAAATTTTAAATCCAAATTGAAGATTTAGTTGTTAGCTACATGTAACAAATTACTACTTTACTATTACTAAAGATATGTGCCATTAAAATCACTATACATGATTTTGTTGATAGTTACACAACAATTGAAATGCTAAAACTTTAAATGTTCAAGACAAATACAGAAATCACTCCAATGTGCAGGTCCCTTGACAGACAGTACTGTGAAATGGCCATAAACATCCAAGCCAGTGGACTGAATATTTGCCTGGTTTGGTTTCAGAATTAATCCAGCTCTAAAACATAGACACATGGTCATTATTCAAAGCATGATTTAGGTTTACTAAATATAAAAATGACATTACCTTTCGTCGATGCTTCCGTAAATCACTAGGCTAAATTTACAAAAAATAAAAAAACAAACAACATTAGTGTTAATAGTGGTAGTAAAAGTCAACACACAAAAAAGAAAACATTAAAACTAGTTAACAGAGTATGTTTGTTATGAAGCAATCTAATTGATATCAATGTACTTAAAAGAGCAGTGGCTTCTTGAAAAATCACTGGAAGTGTTAAACCTGTAGTCATGAATCAAAAGCTGTAAAATAATGCCAAATTCGCAACTCACTAGTGTCATGACTCCCATGCGATCCATTTCCCTTGCAGGGCTACGTGGTGTGAGTTTAGGTGTGGAATGTCCGCTTGGAGGTGATGAACTTGCTAACGACGATGCAGTCACTGAGCCAGTTATAGAGGTACCTGGGTGCATTCTGGCCAAGTTAAGTCCCTCCAAGCTAACGCTGGCAACTCTGTTCTCTATCTCTTCTGCTCTTAGTTCCGTAGACTCTTTTTCTTCCTGAATGAGCCTGGTTAAAAAATAAAAGAACATTTGTTTTTAATGCAAGTGCCATATTCACAAAAGGGAGAATAAACTCAGATCTTGGTCTGTCAGTGCTGAGAAGTAATTTATCCATTCCATCTTCAACCTGTGTCTATGAGAGGTCTGTACATAATTAAAGGTCTTTTTTTTACATCAATTGCATCAGAATCTTTTCGACAGATCTCCCCACTTAGAGAGCAGGATCATAACATAGTTTGTGTAACTCGGCTGAAAGATATGTGCCAAGATTTCATGCCTACTTAGCTCATTACTATCCCTGAGGAGCAAGAATCACTTATGTCTACAGCATTCAGAAACTGTAAACCAATTTAACCCTGCATTACACATCTGCATGCATTTTTATTGACTACTTTTTGTCACCCAGACTAGCTGCAGAGCCTGTGTTGGACAAAAAGACTAAATGCATGAGCGCTAATTATCCAAAGATTTAACATCCAAGCAGTAGCTGGTGTTCCCCATTCGGCTAACAATTACAAAATGGTTTAATCCAACAGCAGGATACAAACGCAGTATTTTGCAAATGGGCCATCTGAAATATTGGGCCACTAAATCTACCTACTAAATTCCACCTAAATTCTACCTGCTTATATCTCAACAGTTTTGCATCTGCAACCGCCGACTCCTTTCTCACCTATCCTACTAGATACTGAAATTTGCTGCCATCTTCCGAATTACACACAATGGCCTATTAAAATCACCAGCTAAAATATTTTTGTTAAAACACTTTCAACTCAACCGCATCAGTATACCAACATATTGGCTTAACCATGCTCATTATCAAGTAAAAATACTGAGAATAATGCTGCACTTAAAGTAGTTTTACACCCCAAACAAAAATATAACATGTTGCAGCTCACCAATCCTTAAATGTGGTGGCTACATTAATTTTCTTTTTTTTTTTTGCTTTTTTCCCCTTTATTTTTACTGGGTGATCTAGCCAGTAAGACACTTCCTGTATTAGAGTGGCTCCTCCATTGATGGAGGAGCAACAGAGCCACCCTATGACAGCAGCACTGTCTGTAGAGCATAATGTCAGATGGACTGCAGATTTAAATGGATTTAAAGTGGTTTTAAATGCTGATGTTTTTTTTACCTTCACGCATTCTGTGCATGAAGATATAAAACCTGCTGCCCCCCGAGCCCCAACACTACCCGAGTCTGATCTCATACCAGCTATGAGCACAAGAGCAGCTCCTCTCCCGAATCTCTCCCTCCTCATTGGCTGAGATAAAGCACCAATCACAGTCAGTAGGAGGGACCAGGGGATGGGGCCAAGCCACGCTCTGTGTGCCAATGGACACACAGAGCTGGCTTGGGAGCAAGCATACATGAGTGTCCCCCTAGCAAGCAGCTTGCTATGGGATTACATAGGGGGAAGAAGCCAGGAGCGCCGACAGGGGATCCGAGAAGAGGAGAATTGGGCTTCTCTGTGTAAAAACCACTGCACAGAGCAGGTAAGTATGACATGTTTGTTTACTTTTCTTCCCTTTTGTATCACTTAAGTGCCTAACAACTTAAAGTTTAAAGTGTTACTAAACCCAGGTCCATGCATTCATTATATCTGGTCTCCCACAGTACACAGAACATGGAACTGCAATTATTTTAGTAAATATAAACTGCCAAATACCTTTTCTCATCAGCAGTATATAGCAGTCTTGAGACTTCTATCAGTGTCTGGTTAAAGCTTATAAGAGGAGTTTTCATTCTACTCTGACTGTCCTATGAGCCTGCAGGACCCATGACCCTCTGTCTGGACAGTGCTGATTGGCCCTGCGCTGATCACATCCACCCTTCCAAGAAAACAAAAAACTCTCTAGCAATACACACCAAACTGAGCTAGTGCAGTGACTCCAAGGCTCTGCCTGATCAGGAGATGGATTAGGGACAGTGGAAAAAGGGGTGAGATCAGAGAAGACAGGATCAAACAGCCTTTTTACACAATGCAGAGGATTAACCCTTTAGGTTCTACAGTGACTATAACAAGCATGCTTTACTGCATATACAGACTGATTTTACTGTTGTGGGTTTAGTAACACTTTAACTCCAGCTAACTTAAAATTACAATTATAATTTTTTTCCTGTTGGGATAAAGGTTTTAACAAATGAATAAAAGCCAACAATTGTAGGCACCTGTCATTGGTAATTGGTTTGTCTTAACCCTCCCCTTTTTTTTGCACAGTTTGGTTTGGTAAAGGAAGTTGAAAAATAATGAAAGGATACAAAAAAAACAGTTATCAAGGCGATTCAGTTCACAGTTGCAGCGCTATACAAATCATTCATTCAGGGAACTCAGAAAAACAAAGACTGATCCATTAAAGCATATCCAAGATCAAAATATAAAATGATATATTAATTTCCACATTGTATTTCAATAATTTCTAGCCTACTCTCATTTATCTGAACAATCCTGAAGATTGTAAACTTACTTTCTGAAGATCTCCACACATTTACTTCCTTGCTTTCTGTAACATATTCACAATGCCCCATGAATAAGCACTGCTGTGTCGCACAGTTTACAGAGCCTGCCTTCTGGACTACAGAGGCACTGAGAGGAGGAGTTTACAAGGAGTCAGTACAAGAATCACTGCTTTCAGGCAGCAAGGTACCATGGAGTCCTTAGACTTCAGCAGGGGACATGCAGAACTCACAAAAGATTTTTCTAAAAATAACTATTGTTTTTAATGTTATTACAATGCTCGTGTTAAAAAAAAAAAGAAAGTGTATGCTGTGACCATAGAATTCCTTTAATGCTAGTGATAGATCAAGTATATAATTTTTTTTTTTTGCTTTTAGTGCCACTTTAAGTCTCAGGTAGAAAATAAAACTATTTGAATGCAAGGCGGAACTCATATTGCAAAGGGACAATTAAATATAATATTTCCTCACTTTCGTCCTTTTTAAGGTTATAGACAAATGCCACTACAGTAAAACTTTGGTTTGAGAGCGTTTTGCAAGACAAGCAAAATGTTTTACAAAATTGTGACTTCATATACAAGTGATGTCTAGACATAAGTGTAGCGTTATGTCATAACTGAGTATAAAATAGAAGAGAGGCGCCTCTAAGTGTAGCAATCTGGTTACATTTAATGAAGGTACAACATTTAAAAACTCACATGGTTGATGATTAAAACAAGCACATCTAAGTATGCAGGCATCTGGGGTAAAGCTGTCCACAGACCATCCTCCGCACTGCCATCAACGTCATCCCTCCATGAGCGCTTCAAGCCTCGTTTTCAGATCGCCCTACTGTAGGGTAGTCTTCCCGGTCACGATTGCAGACTGACAGCGGTGAGAGCCGGTTTATGTGAACCGCTTTACCCCAGATCCCTGCATATTTAGATGTGCCTCTTTTAATCATCAACCATGTGAGTTGCTAAATGTTGTACCTTCATTAAATGTAACCATATTGCTACACTTAGAGACGCCTCTCTTCTCTTTTATACTCTGTAGCTCCTGCTGGATTTTGCTTCTAATCCCCTTGTGGAGGCTTCCATTTGTGGATGAACATTTTATGGTTACACAACCTGATCACATTGCTATAATCTTTTTTTATGGACTATAAACTGAAGGACTTATGAATAAATGGTTGTGGGACAAAACATTTGAGTTTCCATTATTTATAAAGGGGAGATTCACTTTGATATACAAGTGCTTTGGAGTACAAGCATGCTTCTTTTGACTGTGTCCATAGATATATACTGTATAATAATTGTTGTAAGATCTGCAGACAGCAGGCAAGTGGAGAGGTCATATACCTAAGCACAATCTGTAAACTGGGCAATTATCCCCTTCCTGACCCTTGGGGGCATCTCATGAGCTATAACGTTTTAAAGGTTGGCTATATCCTGGCTACATTTTATAATCTTTTAGAGCTATAATACTCTGTGGTCCAGTGTCACTCATAACCCTGTCTTTCTTCATATCCATGTGATGTCACCACAGATGTTTAACAAGACATGTTCTAGGGATGATACTTTGTACTTTTGCTTAAATACAATCAGTAACCATGGTAAACCTATGAAAACTAAAATTACTTGCCGTTTCAATTTAATTATGCTGGTTGCATATTCTGATTGTGCATGATAGTGCTGCAGGTTTTGAACCTAGATGTAAATGGAATCCTTCTTGATGTTTGAAAAAACAGGATCTCTGGATATACAGGCAATCACCTATACTCATATAGCTAGCTACTTGCTTTCTATGTGCATTTAGCTAGAAATTGGACAGAAGCAGGATGTTTTTGTACAGTTGCCACAGGCAAAGAAGCAGGAGTGCCAAAAATAAAAATAGCTCAGAAACACAGTCACTGTAACTTAGTCCTCTCAAAGTAAAAAAGCCAATTTTAAATGTCACCACCAGCATGTCAGTTCCCAGGTTTTTTCCAGGTGCTTATGGTGCAAGCAGTTGACATTTTAGCTATTGTAAAGGTAATCCACTGACCTGGCTTCAACTCTGTTCTGCTGTTTAAATTCTATGCGATACCAAAAAAAATGTATATCCCGACCAATGCTTTATTGTCCGTATTTTCAGTATTTACACAAAATACTTTAAGAAAATACTGAAGCTGGCATAAAAAAAATCTAAGGCAGAACTGTAAAGATCTATATATATATATATATCTTCTTTTTGTAGCTGGAAGGCTGCTGACATGTAGAACAGCTAATCCTGTAGACCAGAATAGTTTTTCTTATGTGCTTTCCCTGTTTTAAAGTGAATCCATGCCTTGCCTATCCATCACTAGGAAGAATTATTCAATATAGTAATTTAAATATTAGAACGTCATTACAAACCAGGTTAGGTCCAGGACAACAAGGAAATGCCCTAAGTAAAATAGATGATCCCAGCCAGAGAGGTGTTACTTAGGACACCAAAATGAGTATACCCTTTTCTAGTACTTCTTGTATAGCTTGGGAACATGACTTAAACACAAATTTCTCCATTCCTGAATGGGAGACTCTTTGCTCCTAGACACACAAAGGCGCCGCACAAGAATACAGATATAAAATTCTTACGAGATGGTACATAACCCCTGCTCTACTTAACAAATTCTCTAACTCGATCCCCAATAGATGTTGACAATGTGAAGCTGAGGATGGATCAATGATACACATCTGGTGGTCGTGTCCCAAGATCCAACTCATTCGGAAAATGGTACACAACACTATTTCTTCCCTGCACAATACCTGCTTCATCATACAAATATTCCAAAAAAGCATTACCTCAAATCACTAACTATGTTTATGATAAATACGGCCAGACACTGCATACTTTGCCATTGGCGTTCTTCTACCATCCCAATGAAAAGGGAATGGTACTGCAGACTCAATAACATAGAAAAAATTGAAGAACTCATCAGTATATCACAAGAAAAGTTATCCAAATTTAAATGAACATGGTACTGTTGGCAATACTTTAAGACATCCCCTGCATATTCAGAGAACGACTGTTGACCTCTTCATAGCATTACCGTTTGATATAAATAGAAACCAACTAACTCTCAGCCCAATTACCATCTTTATGGTCCCTAGTGTGATATCAATGTATATAGGGACCATCCATTTCACCTCAAAACAATCATTTAATCCAATAAACCACTATTTCTGCCTGATATGACTTGCGCAGAGAAAGAGAGGAGTTCCCGGTATCCGCTTCCTTTCGCCTCCCCTGTCAACTATGACCATTCTTTTTGATCTGTTACATCTCGTGCTATTCTTTATAAAACATAATCTAGCTAAGACACTCCTTTAGCTAGCATTATAATCATATCATAATTGACACAAGCAAAGACTCTTTACAGACATCAATGTGTTAATTCTTTTCTAGGGTAACCTTGGAATATAGATCAACCAATAGAGATGTTCTGACACGAATAATAATGCTCTTCTGTATACATGTTTTCTTGTCAATCCTTCATATGAGCCAATTGACTACTTTTTATTTCAGGTCATATTAATGTCAAAAAAGTATGATATGTTATTTGTATGCTTCTTGAACTTGAAAACTTGAAAATTTATGAAACAAATGAGTATGCCTACAAACTCCACAGATTAAAATATGGCCCTGCAGAGTGGACAGAGTAAGGTCAGCCATAGGTGAGCAGACCACTCAAATCTCATTTACACTGCAGTGCTGTCAGGACCAGTCAAAGGGATTGATTTACCAAAACTGGAGAGTGCGAAATCTGGCACAGCTGTGCATGGTAACCAATCAGCTTCTAACTTCAGTGTGTTCAATTAAGCGTTGACAAAAAACCTGGAGGCTGATTGGTTTCTATGCAGAGCTGCACCAGATTTTGCAATCTCTAGTATTAGTAAGTCAACCCTAAAATGTATTTCCCTACTTAGCTGATGTAAGGCTATAGCAAATCAGATAAAGGTTTGTATCCTTTTTATCACAGAATTCTGACTGCTCTTGGGAAACTTGAAGCATGCAAGAGAAGAGGTACTTTCTTAGTTTTCTACACCACTGTATTATCTCCTTAGGGAACAAATATTGTATGTGGTCATAATGTTGTGAGGGCTTATTGATACATATTAATTGGTGTTAAATTAAAAACCTTTACTTGGGGTTATATAACACAACATCTCAGGATACCTTCTGCAAGTCCCCCCTATAATTTCTTGTTCTGTTCTTAAGTGTTCCAAGCACTCTACTGTAACTGTCTCCATAAGACAATCCTTCCCAACAGCCACCAACTGGACTTTTCCAAACCATATAGCATATTGGGGTCATAAATATGTAGTACCAACTTAAAACTTTTTGAAACATGATGCTAAGAAACATAACAAAAAAACTACAGATAAAATGTATATAATATCAAGAAAAAAAAAATACCTTATTTCTTTGTTAATAGCATCTAACTGCTCTTGAAGCATCATTGCCAATGTCTGAGCATCAGAATGTCCACCTGGAGATAAAAGGTCCATGGAACTGAAAATCGTTTCACGATCATCATCATCTATATCAGACATCTCTGTATCACTTTCAAAGGGAAGACTGCTAAGCACTCCCATTTGCTGTGTTCGATTCCATTCATGGTCCCCTAGAGACTTCACCTTTTTATAGAGAAATAGTGGCAAAACAAAAAATACAAGACAATTTTGTGTCAGGCACATATACATTTGTGTTTTTTATTTCAAAGCAACAACCTTCTGCAATCTACACCCCAAAAATATTTCCTAATACCCTAATTAGCGATAACAGAATCAAAACAATTACTAATAATCACTTTTTGATTCTGATGGCTATTTGCTTGCACCGCAGGTTTGCACAGATGCATGGATTTATGAAGTTAGGCAATCATGCATATATTCAGAAGAATTGAAACATTTGCAGTTTGCCCAGCTTTCATAATCATTTGTGCACTAATTCTAACACATCAAACAGAAATATACATTTTAAATACACAATGTAAATTTTGTATCCTAATCCTAACATCTGAAATGCATTCTACTGCTAATAGCTGATGCCCCTAACTTCATGATGAAGCCACATGACTGTGACGATACGCATCAGGATTGATTGACAGGCCCAAACGGAGGTGACGTGGAAGTACGAGCTCGCTACTCATGGAAATAATACAGTGTCCCATTGTGTTACATGTGAATATTTATAAGGAAAAGAAAAATTGCGCTTAGACTAAAAATTATATATTAAAACTAGCAAACAGGCAGCAGCTCAAATGTGAGATACACGCACAGTGGCCAAAAAGAACATACATGAAGCTGCGCCAAATAATCACATGAACACTGGTAGAAACCAGACTATATAAAAAAGTTAAACTATATGGAAAAGTCCTTGGCGGAAAAAATAGGTGAATACAGCTAAGCTTTCCAAGTAGAGTCGAACTTAAGTTCGACTCGAACATCGTGTACTCGCCCGTTCACTGAATACCAAACATTATGGGACGTTCGGGGGAAATTTGAGTGCACGTGGAATGCGCCATAATGAACGGTGAGGCCATCAATGCACTGCAAGATTGAATATATGAATGAGAGCAGGAAAATTTCATTTCTAAAGGAAAACATGTAATTTAAAACTGCTCGTGGCTGTAATGTATTGCCGGATCCCGGCAATATAGATAAAAATCATTAAAAAATTAAAAAGAAAAATTGCGTGGGGGTCCCCCCAAAATCCATACCAGGCCCTTCAGGACTGGTATGGATTTTAAGGGGAACCCCAAGCCAAAATAAAAAAAATGCCATGGGGTCCTCCCAAAATCCATACCAGACACTTATCCAAGCACGCAACCTGGCAGGCCGCAGGAAAAGGGGGATATGAGAGAGCGCCCCCTCTCCTGAACCATACCAAAGACCACATTCCCTCAACATGGGGAGGGGGACAAGGGCCTCACCCCCACAACCCTTGCTCGGTAGTTGTGGGGGTCTGTGGGCGGGGGGGCTTATTGGAATTTGGAAGCCCCCTTTAACAGGGGACCCCCAGATCCCGGCCCTCTCTATGTGAATGGGTATCAGGTACATTGTACCCCTGCACATTCACCAAAAAAGTGTTAAAATGGTAAAAATTACAGTAGACAATTTGGGACCTTTAATAAGTCCTTTAATAATAATAATAAAAAAAAAAAAAAGTGTCCATTCATCTTTGATCACAGTGTCCGACGGACTAAGAAAAAAAAACGAGAAATGTTTACCATTTTGACACTTTTTTTGGTGAATGAGTGTCGGGTACAATGTACCCGATACCCATTCACATAGGGGGGCGGGATCCCCTTGTTAAAGGGGGCTTCCAGATTTCGATAAACCCCAATGCCTGCAGACCCCCACAACCACCAGGCAAGGGTTGTGGGGATGAGGCCCTTGTCCCCATCAACATGGGGACAAGGTGTTTTAGGGGGCCCCAAAACACCATTCCATGTTGAGGGCATGTGACCTGGTACAGTTCGGGGGGGGGGGGGCGCTCTCTCATCCCCTCCCTTTTCCTTTGGCCTGCCCGGTTGCATGCTCAGATAAGGGTCTGGTATGGATTTTGGGGGGGGCCCCTACGCCATTTTTTTTATTTTGGCTTGGGTTCGCCTTAAGATCCATACCAGACCTGAAGGGCCTGATATGGATTTGGGGGGGGGGGGGCTAAGCCATTTTATTTTTGGAGAAGTATTCAGAGAAGCATGACCATTTTTGGTACTTGGAAAACACATTTCTTGTTGAAGACAGAAGGGAGTTTACTAAATGTAAATGGGCAAACTAAATGTTCACTTTGCAATTGGATCTGCCCCAGACCTTAAAGTGATTGTAAACAATCAACTTGTAAAACAACCCATTCAGTTTAAAATAGAAATTAAAGGCAAAACGTTTTTACATAGATATAAAGAAAAAATATAAATACCTTTCTTCCCTTTTTTATAAGTGATTGCATTCCCTCTGTTGTCAGCTGCATTGGAGCTGGGAAGACGAGAAGCTGCAGCAGCACACTGAGCTTCCCAGTGAATGGCTGTGCAGCGGGGACGTGTCAGGAAAAGTCTGATCATTGGAGGAGAGCACACTGAGTACCCAGCATAGCTACTGCTTAGTGTGGTCAGTTTTTAATAGGAAAGCAGAAGGACTGGCAGGAACACCAGGGATTTCACACAAAGGAAGCAATACAAACAGAAAAGGATACGTTCTCATACAAGTACATGGTACAGCAGGCACATATAAGTAATATGATGTGTTGGGGTAACAAATGCTTTAATGAAGCTCTGATGACTTCCATCATACAATCATGTGCAAGCATTACCACTGTTTTTTTTTTTTGCACATGATTGGATATTCTTTGCAAAGTGAAATTTCACCAAATCCCCTAAGCTCCTATACAAATTCCCTTGCAAAGTGAACAGCCTATTTGTTTTTTTAGTAAATCAACCTCAAAGCCTCATAGCAATTGTACTAGCACATGCATACAAAATATCTACATAAAATATCAAACCTTTGGTTCTTCTCTTCTTATTCCCATTCTTCCTTTACGTGGCCTCCTTATGACTTTAGCTGAACGGTAGTCTGGCTGCGTATCTACCAATGAACCAACAGAGTATCTCAGTTCTGCTGATGTTTCCAGGTGAGGCCTAAGAGAAATGCAAAACATGTCACTAATATGTGGTGTGCATACCTTTAGCTTGTAAATATCACTATATACAGTAGCTTTAATGTAAAACTACAGTGCCTACTAGATTTGGTACACAACACTTGATCAAAAGAATACACAGAGAATAATTCTCTACGATTAAGGAGGGAAGGAGAGAAGGGGGGAGCAGATGAGAGGAGAAGGCACAGGATAGATTCAGGAGTGAAGAAATTATAAAGTAAAAATAAAGAGAGGGAGGAGAAAAGGCAATAAGGCTCTATTCACATTAGTGACATTTCAGATGTGACTTGAGAATTGAATTGAGAATTGCAGGAAAATGGAAATCAAACATTTTTCAATGGTGTCTGTTCACCCCAACGCAACTCAGCATTTTGGAAAAAGTTGGCCCCATAGAATATGAAAACAACGTCTAAGTAGCATTCAAGTTGCATCCAATGCACACTACAAACTCACACTAATGCCCCGTACACACGATAGGATTTTCCGATGGAAAATGTTTGATAGGAGCTTGTTGTCGGAAATTGCGACCGTGTGTAGGCTCCATCGGACATTTTCCATCGGAAATTTCCATCACACAAAATTTGAGAGCTGGTTCTCAAATTTTCCGACAACAAAATTCCGATCGCGTGTACACAGTTCTGACGCACAAAGTTCCACGCATGCTCGGAATCAAGCAGAAGAGCAGCACTGACTATTGAACTTAATTTTTCTCGGCTCCTCGTACGTGTTGTACGTCGCCGCTTTCTTGACGTTCGGAATTTCCGACCAACTTTGTCTGACCATGTGTATGCAAGACAAGTTTGAGCCAACATCCGTCTAAAAAAAATCCCATGGATTTTGTTGTCGGAATGTGCGATCGTGTGTATGGGGCATTAAAGTCGTATCAAAATTGGATTGCAGCAGTGTGAACCTAGCCTTATGCATTATTTAATTTGAGGCAGAAAGTATGGTAAAAATAGCTGAATAGTTTACAGCTGGGGTTTGGGCGGAATCATTAATTTGCTTCAAAGGATCACTAACCATTTCTGGCAACACAGAGTGGCAGGGGACTCCCCCATCACAAAGTCTGTTCTCTCCAACCCTTGGGTTACCTGTGGTCATCTTGTGAGATCCTTTGTGGAACTGATTTTAGTGATGCAGAAGGTTATGGGGCAAGAATGTCAGTGCGATGTGATGTAACTTGTGACAAATAATGACATAGTATACTTGCTTTTTAAGTGTTACAGGTACATACTTACTAGGGCAATGAAGTCACAGAGAAATGCTTGGAGTTTTAGGGGTTCCAGTGCCTCTATGCAGTGGAAAACTGAACTGGTAAGTGGTCCATTGCATATTTACCAGCTCATATAGACCACTGGGCCAAACTATTAATGTGGTATGCCAAACAAATGACCAGCAAATGAACCTTCAAAGAAGATTTGAGAGGAGAAAAGATGGAGAGAGAAAGAGAAGGCAAATACTGTTTTCCTGATGCCTTCATGGCAGCACACACTGGGTTGTGACTCCGCCTCCACAACCTGACAGGATTGGTTTAACTATAAAGTTGAAGAGGAGACTCCCCGCTGCATTCTCTTTTTTATCCTCACACTGACAGGTTGGACGAACAGGTTTCTCCTTCCGTTTACAGATGAATAAAGCCTCTTACCGCAATCGCCCCAGCAGGTTCAAGCCTCTCCTGTTTGGAAGTCCCTCCTGTACAGTCTCTAAAGGAGCTTCTATGGAGGGAACCCCCGTTCTGGTGGTCTCAGGGGGCAACTGTAATCTGGCATGTACAAGCTTGTGCAGTGGACCCCCCCCCTTTTTTCTTTATGTTCCCCTTCATTTCCAGGAAGTTCAAGTTGGGGTACATATTCCCTCCAACCCCGCTAATTGCGAGGTTCCTATCCAGACTCCGGAGATCCTCAGTGACAGTAATAGCGGTAATTCCACTATGGCCGAGAAGACCGTGGTTCACGACCCTCTTACAACTCAGCCTTCAACCTCCAATTCCTCTTCCAGTAACCCCGGACCTTCTATCTCAGGGGCAATTCCTTCACCCAGCACCAGAAAAGTTACACCTGATGGCCTGGAGATTGAGAGGGCTAGGCTAAGGGCGCAGGGCTGTTCTCAAGAGGTTATATATACCCTGATGCAAGCCAGAAAAGTCTCTACCAATATAATTTACACAAGGGTTTGGGAGAAGTTATGCTCCTTGGCACAACAGAGAGGATGGAATCACCTTTCTCCAGAACCGTCTGAAATCCTAGCATTCCTCCAATCAGGGGTGAACAAGGGTCTAAGCTCAAGTACCCTCAAGGTAAAAGTGTCTGCTCTGTCAGCAAAGACAGGTACTAGATGGGCATTCCACCCTCTGGTAATCCAGTTCTTGAAGGCCTGCCTAAAGATCAAACCTCCCAGGAAACCAGTGTTTCCATCATGGGATCTAGCAATAGTTCTCCAGGCTTTCTCTAACCCTCCGTTTACTCTGTCTGAAACAATTTCGCTATGGGACTTGACTTTGAAAGTATCCTTCCTCAGGGCAATAACGTCAGCAAAAAGAGTGTCAGAAATCCAAGCACTGATGATTTCGGAACCCCACTTGGTCCTCCTACCCGACAGAGTAATTCTGAGACCTTCAGAACACTTCACACCTAAAGTGGCGACTTCCTTCCATTACAACCAAGACATCATCCTTCCATCTTTCACCGACGATCAGGGTGAACCGCATCCATTGGACATTAAAACAACCATCATCAACTACCTAGCAGCTACCACCTCCTTTAGAAAGATGGATTCTCTTATGGTCATTCCCCATGGGACCAGATGCGGGCAAGCAGCCTCCTCACGCACTATTTCGGCCTGGCTAGTCAAAGCCATTAAAAAGGCATATTCCATCCAGCATCTGATGATCCCTGAAGATATCAAGGCTCATTCTACTAGGGCAGTGGCTACCTCCTGGGCAGCATATTGCAGGGTCTCACCAGAGACAATATGCAGAGCAGCAACATGGTCCTCCAGACACACCTTTATTTCACACTACAAAGTGGATTCTGCCCATTTGTCCATGACAGACTTCGGAAGGTCCATTATTAGAGCCAATTCTTCCACGCTATAAGGAATAAATATTATTTTACTTGCACCCAGCCGACTGGCGAGTTATTTCCCAGTGTGTGCTGCCATGAAGGCGTCAGGAAAACGGAAAATTGTATACTCACCTTTCCGTAATTTTCCTTTCCTGACGCATCTTCATGGCAGCACACAATTACCCACCCGTTTTTGTGATAATATATACAGAGAATGCAGCGGGGAGTCTCCCCTTCAACTTTATAGTTAAACCAATCCTGTCAGGTTGTGGAGGTGGAGTCACAACCCAGTGTGTGCTGCCATGAAGATGCGTCAGGAAAGGAAAATTACGGAAAGGTGAGTATACAATTTTCCGTTTTTCTTTAACCAGCTCAGGACCTAAACATATACAGGGCATACACCTGAAAAACAAAATATAATATATTGCAGCTTACTAATCATTAGATGTGGCTGCATTGGGTTTCTTTTTTGGGTCTTTTTGTCCTTTATTTCACCTGGTGATCCAGCCAGTAACACACTTCCTGTCTTAGGGTGCCTGCATTATTGATGTAAGTAGTAAAGCAGACACCTTTTGACAGCAGCATTGTCTAATTGGGGAGAGGGTAGTGTTATGCCCCGTAGAGGTCAGTAGCCAATAGCTTTCGTCTCCAAATTTCTTCTGAGCATGAATGGCACTTTGTGCATCGGAAATCTCTACACACGATCGGAAAAAGTCTGATCATATTTTATTGTCGGAAAATTTAAGGTCCTGCTCTCAAATTTTTTCCGTTGGAAAAAGTCTGCTAGAGCCCACACACGATTGGATTTTCCGACAACATAATCTGAACGGACTAACTAACACTTTTTCAGCAGTTACAGCAAACCCTTTTTTTCCTTTTTGGATAAAGGTTTTACATAAGGGCCAGTTCACACCTGGAACCTCATTCCTGTGCAACTCAGTGCGGTGCAATTTTCAGGCCATTCTTTTGAATAAGCTGAAATTCCACTGGATCACACAAAAAGTATTGCATGCACTACTTTTCAAAACAGAGAGGGACCTCAGGTAAGTGTTTGGGGGCTGAGGGCAGCTGCTGCATACAGAAGGCTTTTTATCTTAATGCATAGCATGCATTAACCACTTTCAGACCGTACCATTTTGCTGGCCAAAGACCAGACCACTTTTTGCGATTCGGCACTATGTCACTTTAACTGACAATTGCGCGTCGTGCGACATGGCTCTCAAACAAAATTGACGTCCTTTTTTTCCCACAAATAGAGCTTTCTTTTGGGCCACTGATTACTGTATAAATGTCACTGGCAGGGAAGGGGTTAACATTAGGGGGCAATCAGAGGGTTAAGTGTTCCCTAGGGAGGTGTTTCTAACTGTGGGGGGAGTGAACTGACTGGGACTAGAGAGAGATCACTGTTCCTGATTACTAGGAACAGCAGATCTCTCTCTACTACCCTGGCAGAACGGGGATCTGTCTGTTTACATTGAAAGATCCCCATTCTGGCTCTCTGAGGTGTGATCGCAGGTCGCTGGTGGACATCGTGTGCACCGGCCACGCGCATCGGCTCCGGCGGGTGCCCCCTATACCTCTTAAAGCGGCTGCCGTACAGCTATGGCGATTCATGCAGTCGCGCCAACCTGCCTCTGTAGAATAACAGCAGCTGGTCGGCAAGATGGTTCTGGCCAGATCAGTAGATTGCTTTAAAAAAGGGCTGAATTATTTTCAAAATGTACATAATATAACTGCATACTAACATTTATAGGGAAAGTTGATCCAGGGAATATCTGATTGCCTCACCGGGGATCAGGAAGGATTTTTCTCCCCTGTTGGAGCAAATTGGATCATGCTTTGCTGTTTTTTGCCTTCCTCTCGATCAACTGTGGGTATAGGATTGTAGGTTTTTTTTTCTCTCCCTTTTATTGGTTGAACTAGATGGACTGATGTCATTTTTTCAACCTGACTAACTATGTAACTATGTGTTAAATTTTATGTTTCTTATTTTTAATGTCACATTAAAACAATGTGCAAAATTAAAAAAATAATAATAATTTTTAAATAATGTTGAAATGCTCTGTACTAGAATTATAATTTTAGTGTCATTATAAATGAGGCAAATTATACAATAAACATAAAAAAAAGTGTATCTTCTGCAAAACTGTTCATAGTAGAACAAATGCAATTTCTAATTTTGTTACTTCTTTAGATTGCAGAGAAAATTGAAAAAAAAATTTAGACAATTTTACTAAATGTTTATCATATATATATATATATATATTACTTTGTGAAATAATGACAAATGTATTGCTGAATAAACAGGCTTATAGCAGAAATTAAAAAATAATTGCAGTCCATAAGGGGTATACAAGTGTGACAGCTGAAGTGGTTACAAAAAAAAGTAGTGTTCTTTCTCTCACTTCATGAAAGGAGAATAGCATTTTTAAGTGGATCAACGTTTAAGCTGTCAGTTGTAAGATGAATTGTAGTATTGCTCCTTCTGCCAGAAAAGGGAACAATGAGACATCATTTAGGTGGGATTATGTGACACCAAAGATTGAAAAGTGTGAGTCTGAAAAGAGTTTGAGGCATCAAACTGTCACTCAAGGTGATGTGCCCTTGAGATAACCAGAAGCATAAAGCATAGATGTAGATGTAGTAGACATGTAGCTTGGAAAACACTTGAAGTCATGAATAAATGCATTTTCTTCTCAAAGGATGGCTCACTCACAATAAAATAACAACAAATTGGGTGATCTACAGCAGTGGTTCTCAACCTTGTCCTCAAGTACCCCCAATAGGCAATGTTTTGGGAATTTCTCTTATGCCCCGTACACACGATCGGACTTTCCGCCAACAAAACCTTGGATTTTTGTTCGAAGGTTGTTGGCTCAAACTTGTCTTGCATACACACGGTCACACAAATGTTGGCCAACAATTCCGAACGTGGAAACACAGTGACGTACAAGACGTACGAAGAGCCGAGAAAACGCAAGTTCAATAGCCAGTGCGGCTCCTTCTGCTTGATTCCGAGCATGCGTGAACTTTTCTGCAGCGGACTTGTGTACACACGATCGGAAATTCCGACAACAAAGATTTGTTGGCGGAATATTTGGGAACCTGCTAGCCAACATTTGTTGGCGGAAAGTCCGACAACAAATATTCGATGAAGCATACACCCGGTCGGACTTTCGACCAACAAGCTCACATCCAACATTTGTTGTCGGAAAATCAGATCGTGTGTACGGGGCATTAGATAAAATAGCTGTCCAAAATACCAAGCCATTGTCTCTGATTTAAAGCACCCGTGCAAGATAAAGGAAAACCTGCAAACATGGCCTGTTGTGGATACTTGAGGACAGGGTTGAGAACCACTGATCTACAGTATATGATATCCCACTTTAGAAAAAAAATTTTTTTCCAAAACAATGTAGAGGTACAATACTCTAAGATAAGTATAAAAGTCACTGAATACTTTAACCATTCAAAGAAACCATGACAAGTTGATGTTACCCACACCAGCATAAGGGCAAATAAAATGGCTTCTTGGTAATCTTTATTCCATTTGTTATAAAAATAATTGTAATAAACAAGACTATCCCTGATATACTAAGTACCTGGTTAAAGTTGGTTCTATCAAGGATCCAGTACGCATCTTCACCTGATCAAAGTCTGTTCTCATTTTATCAAGGTCTTCTGCTAGTCTTTCCTGAAAATAATCATTTCAATTTTATTCTAAGCATTTACTCAAATTGTAAACAGATTTTCAATACTCATTGCTCTGGACAAGTAAAAGGGACGTAGAAAGGATAAGACTTTTACTAGCTAGGTCCATAAGATGTTTATCACTTGAAAATCAGACTTTGAATCAATCAGATGTTTATGATAACTCTCCAGCCATCCCTTAGCTGAATACTTATGGGAGGTTGTTATTGTTGCAAATATGTTTTAAGTTTACCCAGAGAGTTAATATGTAATATATATATATATATATATATATATATATATATATATATATATATATATATATATAAAGTTTTATTTGGATTACCCTTGTAGTGCCATACAAATACACGTTTACCTGTAATTATTGTGCAAGATCTGTCAGACTGTGATCTCCTGTTTATGGTTTAGCCAAAATCAGACTAATATAGATAATTTGTGTACCTTATCATGTAAACATTCTTCTAACTGTTTTCTGAAATTTTCTGAATCCTGAAGTAAAATATTCTGTAAGATAAAAAAAAAAAAAATCAAAAGGTTTCCAATATCTAAATGACTATACATTTAAACAGACAGCATGTACTATAAGCCAAAATACTCATATCTAGCTGGTGTTCCTGACCAGGTTAGGCAATGAACACTGAAAACGAATACTTCAATACCTTTAGCAGATTTTAATATATAGCGTCTAACTTTCTGGCAGGGTAGCACCCATTGCTCTTTTGGGTGAATAGAAATCTTGCTTTTCGGATTCAGTAGAAATGTGTGCCCCCCGTGTGATCACGTACACTGTATATGTACTTTATAAGGCTGCTTTCACACTGAAAGGGCTGGCCATTAGCGGTAGAGAGGCACTCATGTTGCAAATGTATGCAATAAAACAGCTCCCCTTTTTTCTGTTTCAACCTTACATATGTGAGGCATAAATAGTGACACTTCATTCATGTCACTGCAAAGCAGTGTGGTGCACTGCGCTTGCTGAGCAGTGACATACAGGGCCATACAGAGAGGTGTGATATACAAACATGTTGTATAACATCGCACAGATCTGGAATGCAGTGAAACACTGCGTTCTGGTATGAACGTGACACACAGAAAGCTATTGTGTGCGTCATTGCAGTTAGTAACACCAGCGCATTATTGTATATTGCACCCAAGACCAAGGTATGAACTCTTTATGCTATGCATTAAATTACTTATCTGGAACCAGTATACAGATTAGGACCTCTCACCTATCCCTGACTTTTCCAATCTTTTTTTCCTATTTCAGGTTAGCGTTTTAAGAAAATCTGGGCGTTAGCATGACAGCCACATAATTATCAAATCCAGATCATTAATGGCTGCCCAACTGTTTTACCTAGGTTTTCTTTGAAAATATTAGGCCATATTAGCAAAAGAAGTTTTTGCCATAATTATCTTTTTCTTTAAAATTTTCATGATGCATCAATTTCCCAAAGACTAAAGATATACAAGTCACAGCTGATACACATACATATGTATTTTGACTCTGGGCTGTCCATCTGTAGCTGTCAAGTGTAACCTTCGAATGACAAAGGGCATCCTTTAAACCTAACCGCATGTATTTCAAAGTAAAATATAACACTATCTAACTGCTATATAACTATATACACATAAACATGTACAATATGCGTTGAAACGTTTGGATTCACTAATATATGTTTGCTCTTTTAAAGCATTGACTTTTTCAATTGTAATTATTTTATTGAAAATGATACCCAATATATAACTAATGTTGCAAATTGCTATTACTGCCTGAAATGACCTATGTATAATTTATTACTCTCAAAGGACTGTAAAGCCCCATTCTCAGCAGCCATTTCTTCAATGCCCTAATTGTAAACTCTCCTAACTTATGCTTAAAGTGGTTGTAAACCTTAAAAAAAAAAAAACCTGTAAGACAAAGGCATAATGAGCTAGTATGCATAGCATACTAGCTCATTATGAATTACTTACCTGAGATCGAAGTACCCACAGCAGTCCTCATTCACTGCTCCGGTGGCCGACATCTCTCCCGGGGGTTACTTCCGGGTATCGCAGCTCCGGCGCTGTGATTGGCCGAAGCCGCCGGCAAAGCCACAGTCTAACTAAAGCAACGGCTCGTACGTGCCGTTGTTTCAGTTTGCTTAACTGCGCATGTGCGGATGACGTTGGCACATGCAAATACAGGGATATCTCCTAAACCGTGCAGGTTTAGGAGATAACCAGTGTAGCTACAGGTAAGCCTAATTATAGGCTTACCTGTAGTAAAAAGTTGTTGTAAAGGGTTTACAACCACTTTAAAGTGACTCTGTCATAAGAAAAGTATGGGGGTTTCCTGACTCTAGTAGGTTCATTAACAGACTCAGAACAAGCATGCAATCAGTGCCGGATTAAACTCTGCGGAGGTCCCTAGGCAGTCAAAACCTTAGTAACCCCCTTGCAGGTTTCTGTAGGTTTCTCGTGCACGAGCTCCAGTGGGATAACTAAGTAGTGTGCACGTTCACCGCTAGGAAATGGTCATCATAACTCTGCATTACACGTCCATAGGTTGCACCACATTTTTTTACGAACTGACAGCTGAAAGAAGATGAGTTTTTAAGAGACAAACTGTAATGTGAACCTGATGTCTATGGTTTATGTACTTAATGTTGTTATTGGGTACATTACATTATTACAGTATTTTCACTATAGAGTCAATAATGTAAAGCGTTTGTTTCTTTAGGTTGATTCATTTTTTCTATCTTTTGTAAACAATTTAACAAAGCTTCATAGTAATTTTCTTTTAAGAGTAAATCAATATTAATTTGATCCATTGTCACGGGGGCCCTTAAACGGCATGGGGCCCTTAGGCCGGTCTCTACACTGTAAGACAACGGCATAATGTGCTTGTATGCATTAAATACCAGCACATTATGAAATACTTACCTTAGAATGAAGCCCATCCAGTGGCGCCCGCTCACCACTGAGATGGCTAACATCTTTCCCCTGGTGTTTCTTCCGGGTACGTGGGCTCTGGCGCTGTGAGTGGCTGGAGCCACGATGACGTCAATCTTGTGTATGCGCACAGGAGCCGCAGTTTCCGGCATGGGCTCTGAAGGTCCGGCACTGTAAGCCAGATCTTCAGAGCACATACACCGATGATGTCATCGGCTGCATTCACTCTGAATATCTCCTAAACTGTGCAATTTTAGGAGATATTCACAGTACTTACAGATAAGCCTTATTAAAGGCTTACCTGTAGATACAAGTGGTGTAACAGAGTTTACAACCACTTTAAATTATACTAAGTTATACTGTGTGCACAATTATTAGACAAGTTAGTATTTTGACCAAATCATAATTTTTTATGCATATTGTCCAACTTCAAGCTGTATAAATGTGAATGCTTATTGGATTTAAGCATATCAGATGATGTGTATTTGTGTAATGTGGGAAGGTGTGGCCTAAGTAGATCAACACCCTATATAAAGGTGTGCATAATTATTAGGCAGCTTCTTTTCCTTAAGTAAAATGGGTCAAAAAATTGATTTAACTGACTGAAAAGTCAAAAATGTTAAAAAGTCTTTCAGAGGGATGCAGCACTCTTGAAATTGCTAAGATATGTGATCGGGGTGTGATCACAGAACCATCAAAGTTTTTTTTGCAAATAGTCAACAGGGTTGCAAAAAATGTGTTGAGAAAAAAAAGATGCCAATTAACTGCCAAAGATTTGAGAAGAATCAAACGTGAAGCTACCAGGAACCCATTATCCTCCAGTGCTGTCATATTCCAGAACTGCAACCTACCTTGAGTGCCCAGAATTAGAAGGTGTTTAGTGCTCAGAGACATAGCCAAGGTAAGGTAGGCTGAAACCCAACCACCACTGAACAAGACACATACTGTAAGTTGAAACGTCAAGACTGGGCCAAGAAATATAAGTTGAAACGTCAAGACTGGGCCAAGAAATATCTGAAGACAGATTTTTCTAAGGTTTTATGGACTGATGAGATGAGAGTGACTCTTGACCGGTCTGTGGCTGGATCAGTAATGGGCACAGAGCTCCACTTCCACTCAGATGCCAGCAAGGTGGAGGTGGGGTACTGGTATGGGCTGGTATTAGAGACTAGCTAGTTGGACCTTTTCAGGTTGAAGATGGACTCAAAATCAACTCCCAAACCTACTGCCAATTTTTAGAAGACACTTTCTTCAAGCAATGGTACAGGAAAAAGTCTGCATCTTTCAAGAAGACCATGGTATTTATTCAGGACAATGCTCCATCGCATGCATTGAAGTACTCCACTGCATGGCTATCCATTAAAGCCCTTAAAGATAAAAGAATAATGACATGGCCCCATTCCTCATCTGACCTAAACCCTGTTGAGAACTTGTGGGCCCTTCTTAAATGTGAAGGAAAACAGTACACGTCTTTGAACAGTGTCTGGGATATGTGCAGAACGAAAAAATTTGTTTAATTTAGTTTTGTTTCGATTCGTTATTTACATAAATTTGTTTAGTTAAACTTGTTTAATTTGTTTTCGGGATTCGTTTCCGAATCGATTCGAAAAAATTTTAAATCAATTTCGAATAGTTTTCGAATTTGAAAAGTTTTCGAATTTGAAAAGTTTTCGAATTTGAAAAGTTTTCGAATTTGAAAGGTTTTCGAATTCGAAAGGTTTTCGAATTCAAATAGTTTTCCAATTTCCAAAAAGAATAAAATAGAATAGAAAATAAAGGAATAGAATAGAAAAAAAATAAATATTTTTTTCTTTATTCTATTCCTTTATTTTCTATTTTATTTTTTTCTCTTTGGAAATTGGAAACTATTCAAATTCGAAAAGTTTTCGAATTTTAAAACTATTCGAATTCAAAAAAGTATTCGAAAACTATTCAAATTCAAATTTCGTTATTTCGGATTCGTTTAAGTTCGGTACTATTCTAATTTGGAAATTCGGATACATCCAAATTTTACTTTTGGAACTAAACTAACTGCACATGTCTAGTCTGGGAGGCTGTGGTGACTGCTGCACAAAAGCTTGATCCCCAACATAATAATTCTGCACACTAATAGTTGCCCAAAAGCTTACTTTTTAAAATATTCAGGTTTGAGATTTATTAACATTTTGGATTGACCGAGAGCACTGTAGTTGTTCAATAATGAAATGAATCCTCAAAAATAAAACTTGCCTAATAATTGTGCACACAGTCTAGTTGCGTTAGCAAGAGCTGAGACCCATGATTCTGTTAAAAAACAAGTAGAGTTTTTTTCTTTAGTTGCAAAATGCTGGCAAGTTAAACAGTGAGCGCTCAGAGACTAGAGCAGCTAGCACAAAAAAGGTGACAAAACTAATATGCAATAAATCAAAAACAGTGAAAAACTTATAATAAAGTGCATAAGAATGAAATTCATAAAAATTCATAAAAATATATACAAAAAGTGCATGAAGAAAAATCATAAAGCTACACAGAAAATTTGATTGATTATTTACATTTGATTTATTATTCACATAAAGTGCATAAGGAACATTCATAAAACTATACACGCAAAGTGCATCTGAATATTATGCAAACCAGAACACGTAAACTTATAAAAGCACCACTTAAGTGCCAAAAAGTGCCTTATTTTTAGGGCATCCTCCAGGACTCTGACATCATGGGATGGGGGATCACCATGTGACAGGAGCATGTGACCCCGCTCCTTGTGCCTATATAAGTCACAACACCGCGTGTCTCTGCCATTCCGGCCAGAGAGAGCGACGAGGCAACATCGGAAGAAGAAGAAGAAGATGGCGACAGCGGGAAGAACAGAAGAGACCCCGGAAGACCCCCGAAGGCGGAACGAGACCCCCAGACCACGGCGGCGACGACCAAGAAGAAAGCCGGGCTCCTCCGCTCGTGAAAGAGCTAGGTAAAAGAGCAGAAGAGAGCGGAGGAGTCTGGCGAGAAGACCCCCCAAGACGGAAGAAGACCCCTGGAGCTGTGCAATAAAATATTTTTTAAAATTGTGTGTTTTTTTTATTTACACTTTTTTACACCTTAGGTGAATGGGTAGGGGTAGGGGTACATCGTACCCCATACTCATTCACATAGGCTGGGGGCCGGGATCTGGGGGCCTCCTTATTAAAGGGGGCTCCCGGATTCCGATAAGCCCCCCGCCCGCAGACCCCGACAACCAATGTCCAGGGTTGTCGGGAAGAGGCCCTTGTCCTCATCAACATGGGGACAAGGTGCTTTGGGGTGGGGGGCAGCAGGGCCCCCCTTTCCCCAAAGCACCCCCCCCATGTTGAGGGCACGTGGCCTGGTATGGCTCAGGAGGGGGGGCGCTCGCTCGTCCCCACCCCCTTTTCTGACCGGCCAGGCTGCATGCTCGGATAAGGGTCTGGTATCGATTTTGGGGGGGACCCCACACCGTTTTTTCGGCGTAGGGGCTTCCCCTTAAAATCTATACCAGACCAAAGGGCTTTCCCTCTCGCTGCGATAGGAAAATGTGTTTTTCCTATTGCAGCCAGCGCGAGATGTACAGTGCCCTGTCACGAGAAACATTCTCGCGGGCAGGTGCTGTAGCGGCCCTTCCGTCTTATTTTGGTCCATTGGACCAGCATACAGGCGAACGGTGTTCCCGCTAGAAACTCGCTCTGGCGGAGTTCCGGTGGGAAAATTTCTAAAGTCCGTCGGATTTTTGCCATGCAAAGGTCTGTTGGAGCCACACACGATCGGAATTTCCAACGGATTCGTTCCGTCGGACCTTTGCATGGCAAAAAGAGGCACCCATGGGGGCTATTGTACATTGCCAGAGAAACATGGGAGAGTGAGAGTACCCCTCATAGAAGTGTAATTTAACAAAATTGTGCAAGTGATGCCTATTGTGAAGGAACATTTGTCTCAAGCCCAGTTGGCTCAGCAGAGGATTTACAATTGTGGGGCCCAGGTACGTTCTTTTTCACCAGGTGATAGGGTGTTGGTCCCTATGGTCATAAGTAAATTGCTAGCCAAAGGGCAGGAAGCGTTGGAAAAAATAGGTGACATGAATTACAAAATTATCTAACCAGGGGGATGGAAAAATAATCAGATGTATCATGTGCACTCTTTTATTAGTAAATGTAAATGTGGTAACGCTTCACTTTGTAAAGAATACACAATCGGGTGCAAGGAAAAGAAAAAAGCATTTTTGCACATGATTGAATGATTGAAATCAGCAGAACTTTACAGCATTTACTAAGCTCTGGAAAAAAAATGTGCAACTGCACATACAAAGTGCACAGTTTATTTGCCTTTAGTAAATCAACCCCTTTACCTGTTCAGTAGAGAAGGCAGTATTTATGGAGAGAAATTCGGGCCGTGGATTAAATTTTGCACTTTTTTTTGCTGGAGCAAAGCATGAAGAATGACTAATTACTGAATATTACTGAGTCCTATGCTGAAGGAAGGAACAATTTGAAATAAGCAACTGTAGCTTTTTAATTTAGTAACTGTACAACTGCAAACACAGCACTTCTAAGAGTGATGCCCAACTGAAAAATCTCTAATACATCATTTTTTCTGGAAACTATTATAGTAGTTGTATGGTCTCAACTGAAATGTGAAAGATTACTTACCTAACTGGACTTGTATATCATTCATTGTTCAGATTTGCATAAAGCTACAAAAAAATCACTGAACTATACAGTAACACAGATTACTTTGTTGAACATCAGAAAAAATTGTCACCAAAAAAAATAATACAATACAGGTCAATGCAATACGTTGTATAGAACTGACATGCTACCTTGAACAAATGTGCTTTTAGCAAAGTCCAGCACATGACAAAATATTGAGCTGTTCCTGCAGAGAAAGCTGCAAAATTTCAATATTACCTTATCTTCAAGTGCAGCCATTCTTTCCTTCAAGTGCAACTGCAGCCGTTCATTTGATTCAGTTAGGAGTCTATCCACTGTATCAGAAAGCCTTTTATTGTGTTCTTCATTCATTTTCTCCCTCTGTCTAGCCTAAACCGCAAAAATAAACACAAATATATAAACTATATTCAGCTATTGGTTACAATCTACTCGTTCTTCAATGTTTCTGGTCATTCCCAACAGCAATACAACCTATTACATACAAGGGTATGACACAGGCAAACACATTTTAGCCATTGTCTACTGCTGTTATCAACCAAATCCTGTGACGAGGGAATGGGGACGGGACCGAGTCACGCTGTCTGTGTCAATGAAAGCAGACAGCGCCACTAGGGATCAAGACTGCAGGTGTGCCACCATAGGAAGTGGCTTCTTATGGTAGCACACCAAAAAGAGGAGGAGCCAGGAGCGCCATTGAGAGACCCAAGAAGAGGAGGATTGGGGCTGATCTGTGCAAAATCATTGTACATAATAGGTAAGTATAACATGTTTGTAAACCTTTTTTTCAAATAACAATCACTTTAAGCAATCAACAAACTTTGCTGCCCTATAATAGGTATGTAAACTTTAAAAAATGGGTGACTCTAAAGCAGCCCTCAAAATTTCCACTCCCCTGCTCGCATTTGGCCAGTGGAAATAAGTTGAGGGCGAGCATTCCAGTTAAGCTCAGGTGCGGGGTGAGTCAGCTCGGCGGGGAGGCAGGCCAGCTCAGCTTGGCTCGGGCAGGGGGCGGGTCCACTGGGCTTGGGTGGGAAGGCGGGGAGGTGAACACACCCCAACTAAGACTGTCACCTTGAACAGCCACTCCATCCATGGCAACCAATATGGCGTCTCCGTATATACAACTCATAGGAACTTCATCAGCGTACCACGTCAGCAAATGTTGCAACAAGAGCGGTGGAGTCCTTAGAGTTCAGTTACGTGGCGTTTTCGCATTCAGAGCTGTGTCTGCAGGTGTGTTCCAGGTCAGGGATTTCTTCCTCTGCACTACAACCTCTCATGTTAATGGCATACTTTACATCTGGTTTGATGATAGCTGGAGCAGAAAGGGCGACTCACTTCTGTGCAGTAAAAGTGTCTTTTTGTCAGTGACCCTCCCCCTCTGCTCCTGCCTTCCTATATTTCACACTGCACAGCTTGCTAAATAGTGTTTGGCCAGTTCACACTAGAATGCTTTGTGGCAAAGGTGCATTCCCTGCATGTTTCCTGCATCACGCATGAATCTGCTGCCCTTAAGAGACGCACATGGTACCATTCATTCCCAATGGCACTCAAAACACATCAGTTGCAGCCACCAAGGCCGCATGGTAACGGCAGTAGCATGCGGTTTGGTGTGGCACAATTTGAGAAAGTTGTGCTTGTGCCACTTTTTGCATTTTCCCATGCGCTCTGTCAAAATTGGAATGCATATATTCCACTGTGAACCATATGCATTTTGTAGTGCAACATTTTTGACACATTTTTCATCCTTTTTTTATTAGGAGTAGTAGGAGGCTGGATTTAAGTCCACGTTCAGACCACAAAAGCGTCCTCCAGATCCATTCCAGATGTGTTTCTGGATGCATTCCAGATGCTTTTTTTCTCACTGTACTGGGGTTCAGTGCCTATTGTAGCCAATCATATGTTATCCATATTGTATTTATCACAGTCAGATCAATGAAATATGCTTTATGTTAATTTTGTTAACAATTGACAATGTTGTTGTTGTTAATTATCTTTGTAAATTAATTCTGCATAAAACATTCAACAGTGTTATTTCACCGAGATAATTTATGAGGGCGTGTTTAGGAGCGGGGCAGGGTAGGGGTTGGGTGGGGCAACTGGTGGTGAGTAACTCTTAAGGCCTGGCTAGGAGCTCAAGACTTTAAATTTTGAGCCCTGCTCTAAAGGGTCAGACCACACTAAATATTAGGCTATATAGGCTATATTCACACTGAGGCATTTTTCAGGCGCTAAAGGGCTAAAAATAGTGCCTGTAAAGCACCTGAAAAACGCCTCACCTGCAGCCCCAGTGTGAAAGCCCGAGTGCTTTCACACTAAAACAGTGCGCTTGCAGGACATTGGAAAAAATCCTGCAAGCAGCATCTTTCGGGCAGTAGGGGAGCGATGAATACACCGCTCCTCCGCCACCCCTGCCATTGGAATCAATAGGCGGTGCTTTGCGGATGCTATTAACCCCGCTAGTGGCCAAAAAGCGGTAAATCGCTGCTAAAATTTCCGTTAACGCTTTACCGTTAATGCCCCCCGCCGCCCCAGTGTGAAACTAACCTTAATGTTAGTAATAGCCTACTGGCTCCAGCCTGTGTTTCCACCCGTCAATATTTTTACTGGCAGCCAGTAAAAAACGGGCACTTTACTCCTGCCAGTAAATGCCAGTGACAGGAAAAGTTTGCCAGTAAAAAATATGGCTGTGAGTCAGCCGAGACCAGTGCCTGCTACATTATGTTCCGGCAGTCTTGCAGAGGAGGTGCCTGAGCATGTCATGTGATGTCCTGGTGGAAAGGAGCCGAGTGGAGAGGCCGAAGCCTCAAATACGGGTCTGTGGGAGGGGAGCAAGGAAACACGGGAGCGGGACTGTCAGTACTATTTGAACTGGAGTGGACTGAAGCAACCATGTGGCCGGGAGAGAGACTGTCACTGTGACTCGGGGGGGATGTGTTGTGTCGGTGAGGTGTCATTATCATCTGTGCTGCCGCATACTGCTGTCAGTGTCACTGTTATGCAGTGTACACACGATAGGATTTTCCGACAACAAAAACCATTGTTTTTTTCCGATGGATGTTGGCTCAAACTTGTCTTGCATACACATGGTCACACAAAGTTGGTCGGAAATTCACGTACAACGAGCCGAGAAAAATTAAGTTTGATAGTCAGGGCTGCTCTTCTGCTTGATTCCGAGCAGGCGTGGCACTTTGTGCGTCGGAATTGTGTACACACGGATTTTGTTGTCAAAAAATTTGAGAACCAGCTCTCAAATTTTGTGTGACAGAAATTCCTATGGAAAATGTATGATGGAGCCTACACACGGTTGGAATTTTCGACAGCAAGGTCCTATCACACATTTTCTGTCAATTTCATGTGTGTGTTTCCCCCTATTCTAATTTCTTGCCTGTCCCTGAGCTACTTACTTTATCAAATCTAAATATCAATTTATAAAATAAGAAATATGTTGCCCTAATATCTACGTTAAATCACATTGCTAATTGCATATTGGTTATCATCAGAGACCCAGAATAAATTTCAGAATAATTTAAGAATCTTGACCCCCCCCCCCCCCCCCAGCATTTCATAATGAACACATTGCGAAGTGTAAAAACATAACGTTTAAGATCTTTATATGCATCTACAAATGTTCATGCATTACAGGTAACTTTGCAGCACTTTTCAACACTTTGAAAACGACATCTTCCAGCATGAAGCATGTGAGAGAAGGTGAAAAAACACCCCATGAGAAGCGAGAAACAGAACACCAATGATTATTAACAGTGAACTGTCAAAACAGTGTTTTACCTAAAAGATGAAACTGAATATCACAAAATCTTCTGAATTTTCAAACTACATTCTGCCATTTGTACAATGTAGACAACATTGTGTAGAAGACATTTAATGTCCCAAATTGTATTTATTTATTATACTGTAGGTATTTAAATAGCACTGAGAATTTACACAGTGTTTACATACTGTACATTCACATCCGTATGTGTCCTCAATGAGGACCCTCTATGGTCCCTATTTCACATGCAAAGATAGTATACATGCACACACATACTAGGGGAAGTTTGCACTGCAGCCAATGTACTATGCAGCCTATGTACTTCATGAATTGTCTTAATACTTTTTAATTATTTAATGACAATTTAGATCACTATTCAGCACCTAGTGCACGTTCTGACTGTGCCAATTGTCAGTCTTTCATATACACTTATTGCACTTTTTTGTAATAATTGTACTAAATAAGATTTATATATATATTACTATTTAACATCACTGTCAATGGATTAAAAATACACTTCCTACATTACGATATCACCATATTGTTTTAATTAATTATCATACAATATTGGTTAGTTATCTTTATGGGACGCAAATGATACAGTGATGAATTCATATATCGGCAACTTATAATTGCTATCAGTCTTTTTCTATATACACTTAGAAGCATTTATAGTCAAACTGACACTCTGGCGGATATGCTATGAGCTTATTTATTCAATTTTTCCTAATTAACATATGGCCATTATTGAGCATTCGTTGCAGGTGCAGGTTCCTCTGTCCGTCAGAGAGCGTTTACAATGTGGCTCCTTGCAAGTCCCTCAGGGTGGGCTATTCCCTCTAGGGGTGGTGGGGGCGGCCTCTAAGCCCTCCGGAGTTTTCAACGGCTCTTATCATGTCTGGTTTCAAGAATACTCATTCCACTCTTGATCGGTAAATATACCACTATGGCTTATTCAATGTGATGTATGATGACATGCTTCTTTAATTCTGAATATATGTAATATTTTTTAGAGCCAATTGTCCCCCTGAAGAGACCTTGCACACCATTTAGCATTATGTACTGTAACGGAATATGTGGAATATGTATTGTGTTTCTGGACCAGATTTTATATTGTATATATTGCATTTAACTATGCCATGATATCGGACAATTCCTAAATAAACAACTCTCTATATATAACTTATTTTTGTTGACCTTGTTATATTGCTGTTTTAAAGCCCCACTGGTGAAACCTTTCCATATGCACTGCAGACAAATAACCTACCAGGCCAGCATGTCATTGGAGTGTGGAAGGAAACAAGAAAACCTGAAGGAAACCCACACAAGAAAAGAAATACAAAGACAATCCATGCTGATAGTGTTCTGACCGGGATTCAAATTAGTTACTCCAGGGTTGAAAGTCAGATGTGTTAACCACTTAGCCACTGTGCTGCCCAACAGACCAACCCTTGAAAAACGAAATATGAAGGCTAAGTCAAAATGGTAATCACAGACTAAAAATGATATCCCATTTTTAAATAGAAAATGAAAGGCAAAAGTCAACTGGTTAGTGTAAGCCAACGTTTCTCAATTCCAGTCCTCAGGGAGCGAAATCGTGAAAACATGACCTGTTGGGGGTACTTGAGGACTGGAGTTGGGAAACATTGGTGTAAACTTTGTGTTTTTTTTTTCTTTTAGCAAGTTTCACTATCAGAAAACATTCTTTTGTTGTTTTACTGACTTAGGAGAAGAATGATGTAACTAGATTAGGGTGCCTTCACAAACTTTCACAGCTACCATAATGCTCTGGCACAATTAACATCTCCCATGACACATTTCATGGTGATTGGATTAAGGTGACTGATTTATACATGTGGTTATAAATGCTATGGTATGTTTCTAACAGTTACTAGAACAGAGGACAGTTCTTAGAAGAGTGGCAAAGCATGTAAAACAATACAGAACAAGTCTAGGGAAATGTGACCAACTACTACCACAATAGCTATACCATGACCTAGATAAAATAAAACCTTCATTTGATTGGCCTGATAGTGATTATATGCTTTGTTTATAATGGGTAACAGGTGCACTTATATCCAAACACTTGTCTTTCTTTTTTCTCCACTGCATTCAGCCTATAGGAGCAATACTGAAGCCTTGTATAAGTTACAAGTTGTTGGAGTCGTAGATCACACAGGGCTTTGTCATTGTTTACACAGGGATATTAATCTCCATAGACATAGAGGGTACTTTTTTTTACCTCTCATCACTGAACAGAGTGGCGGGAGAACAAAGAAAAGGCCAATATATTCTGTCGTGAAAAGGGGAAGAATGGGCAAAGCACCGGTTTGCTTTAAAGGAAACATATCAAGGTGAAATGTGTCACTATAACTGCTTTAACTTAAAAATTCTGGGGCTGTCATTCTTGTTCTTGTTCCATTTTAGGTAAGGTCCTCGAATTAGAATGTGCATGTAAGATGTTCTCGTTCTTTTCTGGCCCCATACTTCTCTAAGACTAATAAGCTACCCTATTTCTATCTTGATTTCTTCTTTTTAATAGAGAAATACCTACCATGACATAAAGGCCAGTAAACATTTTTTTAATGCCCACATAAAATGTGAATATAACAAGTGAACACTTGGATTTCATGCCTCATGTAAAACCTAACTCAAGCTTTTTTTTTTTTTTTAATACAGTGGAATATGCAAGGCTTTTAATTCTGTCTTTCACTTCCTGTGCCTCTGAAGCACATACAAGAAATTGATATTGTGGTTGTTACAGGGACAGAAAGTCATTGACAAAAATGAAATGAAATAAAATAAAACCTTGTCAGGAGTTTATCCTCTTCCTAACTTTAAAAAAAAATTGAGTTTTGATTTTGTCTGTGTATCCTGTCCTGATAGAAAGTGAGGGAAAACCATCCCAATAGGAATACTGAGCGCGCCGGCCGTTAGCGGTAAAGCGCTGCTCCTTTTTACTCTAGGAATTCTAAGTAGCAATCTCCAGAAAGTTTTGAAAAGGCATGAGACAGATTTAGCACTGCAAGACCACTTTCACACTGAAAGCGCCGGCCGTTAGCGGTAAAGCACTGCTCATGGGGCTGCTAGTTCGGCCACTAGTAGGGCTATTTTAACCCTTTTAACTCCTGTTTTTCAATTCTTTCAAAGTGCTTTTCAGGTGCTGTCCATTTATTCCAATCGGCAGGGCGTGTTGGGAGCACTAAATACAGCCCTCCCAACTCGCCCTACGGATACTGCTTGCAGGACTTCTCCTAACACTGGAATGAATGGGAGGCTATTTCCAGTGTTAAAGCACCTGAAAACCGCCCCAGTGTGAAAGGTGTCTAAGTGAAACAGATATTCACTGAAAACAGACATACCATAATGAAGCAGTCAGGGGCAGGTTGTATATTGTCACGGTGATAATTTAGATCGGTAGAGGGAAGAATTTATGTACCAAGGTTCATAGATCTGTCTTATATTGGACTCAATGCTCCTGTTTCACATTCCCTTGCTTTGCAACAAAATTGATGAATGCCAGCCAAATATTTAAAGTGAACCTTTTCTAAAGGTCATCATTTCTAGCAATTTTGCTATATTAATATTAAAAAACATTTATTTTTTTTTTTTACTTATTTTCACCAAATCATGAGCTCTATTCAAAAACATATAAACACACAGATGAAGTACTTCAATTGTGCATTTCACATTTTTGATAATTTGCTTCCAACGGATTCATTAGGCTTTTCTGAGCATATCTCAACCTGTCTGCACCCTCTTGCCTGCTGATTCTATTTCAAGAATTACAAAAGGACAACCACCAAATGTATAACATTGAAAATAACTGTCTTTGTTTGGTTTCTCTCGCCACTGGGGACATTAATAATTTCTATTCATCATGAGGACCACTGTCAACGAGACTAAAATTGATGGGAAATCTAAAATTTTACAGTTGTTAACAGGTCAAGAAGTAAAGGGAAATCTTTAATGGTGACAGCTGTTCTGGTGACATCTGTCTAAAGATGGAATTCCCCTCACCTCTCAAGGACAGGAAGTAAAGATAAATCTTTGCCACTCTAACACGTTAGAGCCCAGCTCAAGTCTGACATTTTTATTTTATTTTGGACAGAGCAAGGAAAGGTTACAGCCTCTGCCAGGTTTTAAACTTCAGATCAAAAACATTTTAGTTAGATTTGGGCTTTAATGTCAGGCTGAAAATAAAACCAATCCGCTGTAAGCCCTTGTCCCTTGAGTTTCAACAAAAGCATTCATTCTTGATTAGAGCCCACCTTTAGAAAAGCTGAAGCCTGGAGAACATGACTTTTTGCTGGCCAGAATCAAAGTAGAGATGCACTGCATTGATATATAGCTCTCCAGATTTCTTAATAGAAAGGCCCAAGCACCTTTGAATCCACTTTTTTACATCTAATAATCTTAGCATACTTTAAAAAACGTATTATACTGTACACACCCTCTGCAGCTCTTGGTTCTTTTCTTCAAGCTGTGTCTCCAAATGTCGCATTCGTTCCTCAATGTTTCCATGCCTTTCTTCTGCCTGTAAAAAAAAATAAAAAGAACTGATCTGAAATGTGAAGATCTGGGGACTGGGCATGGTCAGCAAGTAAAGTATAAAAAGACAAAAGCAAGCTACTACTAACTGCAGACTTACTCTAGAAAAAGAAATAGTACTGAAGCAGGCAGCTGGACAGCATTGCTTGAAATGTGTCAGCTACAGAGGCCTGCTACATCCAAGCGCTAGCAATATATTAGGATTACCTATGAGCAGTGAAATCAGCCAAATGTAACATGCAGACTGTGCATGGTTTGAAAACAAACCTACTATCATAAATCATAAGCCCCTGAAGCACTAAATTGCACAATGGTTGATTATCAATAATCAAGGCATAACATAAAAACAAAAGAACAGTAAAATGAAAAATAAAGTAAAATGGATTCTATTCAGCAATAGAAAGTAAAGTCCAGTAGGACTACCTTCCTACGTATGGAGACCATTTCTTGTAGTTTAGATTCCATAACATATTGATAATCATCAGATGAGGAGGTTGGCTCAGACTAACAAGTTAAGGAAAAGGAGAGGGACAAAGTTGATAAAACATAACAGAAGACTGCAAATAATAAAACTGTACAGAACACTTAAAGAAAATAAAACAAAAAATGACAATGTTTATACCAGAAAAAAAAAGAAAAATGGTAAAACATACTAATCTTAGCTCGAACCTCCACCTGGCGGAGGCTCTCATAATTCACAGGTACATTTCTAATAACCAAAGCAGAGGTCCACATCTCTTAGTTCCTTAGGATCTGAAATAAAGCTAATGGCAAACAACCTGCTTCTCCCTTTCACAATTCTAGGCAAGTTAGAAAATAGCAGGGAGCAGTTGAGAGCACAGATAAAGCTTACACACCAAGGACAAAAAATATTACATTTCTTGTGCCTACAGCTAGCCATAAATGGAAAAAAATAGCCTATAATTTCAATGTCAAGCCGCTCAACTATTTTTCTCTCAACTCAGACAATAATGTTTTTGTATGTAAAATATGAATAACTTCCCAAGTGAAATGTCAATACCCCAAAATCCCACCCCAAGCCACACAATAATTAAAAAATATTAATAATAATATCTATAATAATTAAACCATATTTTAATATAGTTTAATGTAGTTGACCAAGTACCAGCCTGCTGAAGAGGGAGAGGAGGGAGAGGAGAATGCTAGGAGAGGCAATAAAAAGCCTGGTCTAGGCTGGGATTACTCTCTTGGGACCCTGGCCTGGATCTGCAAGCAAGTGACTCAGTGTTAGACTGTGCTGTGGCCGAGTCACAGCCCGTGCTACAAGAAGAGAGAGAGGGTCATCACGCGTGTGTACAGGAGCATCCACTGCCAGTCACTTCTGGTCATCTAGCGGCAGCCCAGAAGCAACTCTTGTCACATCCAAGCCTGAACCTGTAGGGCAACAGCCTGGTCTAGGCTGGGATTACTCTCTTGGGACCCTGGCCTGGACCTGTAGGGCAGCAGCGCAGCGTGACACAAGATCGAGCGTCATCCCTTGAGCCAGGCCCGGCAGTGTTCACATCACTCATAACGGAAGATTGCTAGGACTGGTGAGAGGGCCTTGTCCACCCCTCTTATAACAAGGAACACTGCATGCAGACAACGTTGTCTTGTTCTTTTGCCTAAACCTGTAGGACCCTGTGCTACACTTACTCCCTGCCAAGTAGCGATAGTGTTCATCCTGCTTCAGGACATCACAAGCACACTTTACATCACCCCGATTGCCAGGACATACCAGCCTAATTTACTTCACTCTGCCTATCAGGATATCTCCAGTATATCACCAAAGATGCAAGGCCTTCTTTTTCTTCTAAGGGACTACAACATATCTCCAAAAAGGGATGTAGCGCCACCCCCTCGAAGGAGCCACTGGTTAAATTTTGAGTTCTCTGTTCTGCGCCTCGACTCCAAGAACAACCTCAGCCCCTCTGGTATACCTGGTTGAATAAAATTACTGCAAGCACAATATACAACACAAGTGAGAAATACCTTTTGCCTGGCTGTGGGATATGCCAATAAAAACATGCACACACCTGTTAAGTGGTAAATACGCTTAATCTATTGATACGGATTAGCATAAAAGATAAACCAAATTTAACACACACAGCAGGCAGGTTAGCAATAAACAATGCATATAAACTTTAAATGCAACAATGGTACTTATAAATCCACACTAGGTTTTGAGTGCACTCAAACGAATAGACAGAGGTATGGTACCCCTTTAACTAGCAAACGGCCAAGGTTCTGGGTTAGCTAAGGTTAGGGGCAGTTTTTAGTCCTGAATCTTCGCCAGCTAAACCGTTGGAGCTTGTTGCGGGCATTAGTAAAGCCAGCAGGCAGTATTATTAATGCTATAGGATAGCAGGTCAGGCAGTTCCTAATGGCTCAGTCTATAGCAGTGATAACAAATAATGAGCGCAAGGCCCTCTCATCAAGCCTAGTGACACAGCAGTAGTTGTTCCTTCGATGGGCATTCACTCGCTTGGGTTACCTAAGGTGACTCTGGCGGACAGCAGGGCAAAGATGGTGTCCCGGCAGTGGGTCTGTCTCTCCCTGTTTGGGTGCAAACTCTGACACAGCAAAAGGGCTTCAGTGGATGGTCCCTTTCCCTGATGGCGTTCCCTCAGCCACACTGCAGCCTCTCCTCTCTCCTTGTAGCACTCTACTCCCTCTGGTAGTGCAGGGCAACGTGACTCCCGCTCTCCTTGTTGCTCCAGGTCACAAACTGCAGCGTGGTTCTCCCTCTCCTCTCCTTTAGTCTCCAGCCCCCTCATCCCTCACATACTCTCTCTCCTTCAGCAGCCTGTCTCTCTTCTGGGATAGTGCTGGGCTACATGGTTGTCCCTCATGGATGCACAGTCCTCTCACCACACTGCCCTTCATGGCCCTGAGTAGTACTGCCTGAAACCTTTCACTTTCCAGTGTCATCTGTGTCTCCCCATGTTCAGGAAAAGAAAGGTCAGCATCTCCCTATCTCCATCTTGTGGCCAAAAGAAGAAATTGCATGACAATTAGCCTTTCATTATAATCTATGAATGTCCTTTATGGCTCAATGACAACATGCCTGCTACAGGGATATGAAGAGGAAGAGGCTGGTCCTCGAACAGCGTTTGCCTACTGGATTTTTCCTTTTTTTTTACCACATGACATTTTGCAGTGAGTATTGGATGACGTTGTACCATGTTATGAGCTTGATACATTTGGTATCTTATGAGTATAATACATTTTTATTAATAAAGCAATGTTTTTGGGATAATGCACTCGGTCTGTGTGCCCTCTCTTTCTTTTTGTGGTTCCAGTTATCAAGACTCCCCCAGTCTTAAGAGGGCAGCAAGAGGTTACCCATAACAGCCAGGATGGAAGTATAGCCTACTTACATCGTGTGGACCCACTCCTAAGGGTAGGAGGTTTTTGTGTTTGCGACTATCTACAACATATTCCCCCCCACAAAGGATTGAAGCCTTTGGTGCCATAAAGGCCTTACTTTCACCCAGGACTCTATTTATTAAGTGAGCAGGTTTAAGACTTAAAGGTTAAATTGGTTGCATTGAATTAAAAAGAGTGTTAAATCTTTTCTGGACCTGTGGTGTTGGGGAACAGAAAGGAGTGGTCTGACACGAGTGGGTCATTCTCCTGCTCTCCACCTGCCTGGACCTGCAGAGCCTTATTCAAGCAGATTCTGTTGATCTTGTGTAGGTACTCATTACTATATTGCAATCAGTTATTGTTCTTTTTGACTGTTATTTCTGTCTTTAGGTTATTTGGCACAGTAAACCTTTTGCAAGTGGTACGTTTATGTTACTGAATTCTAATGCTTTCAAAACCTCAGTAAACAATATTTAACTGTTTCATTTGAGTGTGTGTCTTTAAGTGTTTTTTTTTTTGTCACAACAAGATGTCTAAACCCAGGGTGTCGGAGGTGTCGGAGGACTTACAAGGTCAGGCCAATAAGTGGGGTACAAATCCTTTAAGCGGCCCTCACAGGGGTAGCGCTACACTTATAAATATGAACAAATGTAAAGCATCAAATTACTAATTCCCGAGAAAAGAACAGATTTCATTGGCATGAACACTGAATACTCTTGCATGAAAATTGTCTCCACTTTGTGCTTGAAAGTGATGCACATTACATAGTTACATAGTTGGCGAGGTTGAAAAAAGACACAAGTCCATCAAGTCCAACCTATGTGTGTGATTTTATGTCAGTATTACATTGTATATCCCTGTAGGTTGTGGTCATTCAGGTGCTTATCTAATATTTTTTTTTTAATTATCTATGCTCCCCGCTGAAACCACTGCCTGTGGAAGAGAATTCCACATTCTAACCGCTCTTACAGTAAAGAACCCTCTGCACAGTTTAAAGGGGCTGTAAACCTACGTGTTTTTTAGGATGCATTAAGGTGAAAAAACACCTCGCAGTGACAGGCCCCCCAGCCCCCCTGTTTTACTTACTTGAGCCCTGAAAATTGACCCACGGGGACGCGCTGTTTCTCTGCCCAGGGTTCTCAGCTCTTGATTGGATAGATTGATAGCAGCACAGCCATTGGCTCCCGCTGCTGTCAATCAAATCCAATGATGCGGGCGCTGGGGGTAGGGCCGAGTTCTGCATACGGCCTCAATGGACGCTGGACTCGGGAGCGTGCCAGCAAGGTAATCCCGCAGGAGTGCGCTTCTCCCAAGGGGTTACCTAATGTGGAGAGGAGCCGCGAGAGCAGAAGAGAAGAGCAGGTTCAGGGCCACTCTGTGCAAAACGAGCTGCACAGTGAAGGTAAGTATGTTATGTTTTTTTATTTAAAAAAAAAAAAACCCTTAAATCACTTTAAGGTTAAACTGCCTTTCTTCTAGTTTTAGTGAATGGCCGTGTGTCTTATTAAATTCCCTTTCGCTGAAAAGTTTTATCCCTATTGTGGGGTCACCAGTATGGTATTTGTACATTGAAATCATATCCCCTCTCAAGCGTTACTTCTCCAGAGAGAACAAGTTCAGTTTTCGTAACCTGTCCTCATAACTAAGGTCCTCCAGTCCCTTTATTAGTTTTGTTGCTCTTCTCTGGACTCTCTCCAGTGCCAGCGCATCCTTCCTGAGGACTGGTGCCCAAAACTGGAAAGCATACTCCAGGTTTTTTAATGCATACCAACATTCTGTTTGCTTTGCTTGTAGCAGCTTGGCATTGCATGCAGAGTAGATTGCATTTATATTTTTGCCACCTAAATGCATTATTTAAATTTTTTCTACATTAAACCTCATTTGCCATGTAGTTGCCCATCTCATTAATTTGTTCAGATCTTCTTGCAAGGTTTCCACATACTGCAGAGAAGTTATTTACCTGCTTAGCTTAGTATCATAAACAAATACAGAGACTGAGCTGTTTATCCCATCCTCCGGGTTGTTTATGAATAAATTAAATAGGATTGGTCCCAGGACAGAGCCCTGGGAGACCCCACTGTCCACTCCGGACCATTCCGAGTACTCCCTATTTATCACTGCCCTCTGAACTCGCCCCTGTAGCCTGTTTTCCATCCATGTACTCACCCTATGGCCCATGCCAACAGACCTTACTTTGTACAGTAAACGTTTATGGGGAACTGTATCAAATGCTTTTGCAAAATCTAGATACACCACGTCTATGGGCCTTCCTTTATCTAGATAGCAGCTCACCTCCTCATAGAAGGTTTATAGATTGGTTTGGCAAGAACGATTCTTCATGAATCCATGCTGATTACTGCTAATGATACCATTGCTATTACTAAAATCTTGTATACAGTCCCTTATCATGCCCTCCAAGAGCTTGCATACAATTGATGTTAGGCTAACTGGTCTGTCATTCCCAGGAAAGTATATTGGCCCTTTTTTAAATATTGGTGCTACATTGGCTTTTCTCCAATCAGCTGGTACCATTCCAGTCAGTAGACTGTTTGTAAAAATTAGGAGCAATGGTTTGGCAAGTACTTGACTGAGTTCCTTAAGGACCCTTGGGTGCAAGCCATCTGGTCCCAGTGACTTATTAATGTTAAGTTTTTCAAGTCTAATTCTAATGCTGTCCTCTGTTAGCCATGAAGGTGCTTCTTGTGACATGTCATGAGGATAAACATTGCAGTTTTGGTTACTGAAGCCCCCCGATTCCCTTGTGAAGACTGAGAAGAAGAATAAATTCAATACCTTGCCATCTCTCCATCCTTAGTAACCAGATTCCCTTCATCATTCTTAAATTGGACCAATATGATCTGACCTCCCTTTCTTACTATTTATGTACTTATAGATTTTCTTTGGATTTTTTTTACTCGACCCCGCTATGTGCCTTTTGTGTTCTATCTTACCCGTCCTGAATGCACCTTTACATTTTTTGTTGCATTCTTTGCAAATATGAAATGCTGATGATGATCCCTCAGCCTTGTATTTTTGGAAGGCCTTCTACTTTGCTTTTATATGCATTTTTACGTTAGAGTTAAACCATCCAGGACTTTTATTAGCTCCTTTTAAATGTATTTCCCATTGGGATGCACTGTCTAATGCCCTTATTTAGTATGCTCTTAAAACATACCCATTTTTCCTCTGTGTTCCTTGTTCCCAAGATTTTATCCCAATTTTTATCTTCTAGCAAGGATCGTAGTTTAGGGAAGTTGGCTATTTTGAAATTCAGTGTCTTTGTATTACCCTTATGTTTCCTATTTGTGTGATCTTTACTAAAACAAATTGACCTGTGATCGCTGTTTCCTAAATTGCCCCGCATTTCCACATCCGTGATCAGGTTTGTATTGTTGGTAATCAGTATGTCTAGTAACGCTTTGTTTCTAGTTGGTGCATTAATCATCTGACCCATGAAATTGTCCTGCAAGACATTTAGGAACTGGCAAGCCTGAATGCGCGGTTCCTTCCACCCAGCCTATGTCTGGATAATTAAAATCCCCCGTTATAATGACACTTCCCATTCGTGGCACAAATCCAAATTGTGATAGGAGGTCCGCCTCTGCCTCCCCCTTTTGGTTAGATGGCCTATAACATACTCCCAGTATTACTTTCCCTTTAGTTTCCTCCCTTTGTAGCTCTACCCATAAGGATTCCACCTCCTCTGTTAGAGGATGCTATAGCTTATTATAGGAAACCTGTACCAAGGCAAATATTGAAGGAGGTTCAGTAGCACTCCAAAAAAAGGGCCTCTCCCGAGGTGCAGATATCACCTAAGTAAAATAATTTATAAATAATTGAGCTTGAGGGAGCACCAAACAAATGCTTCTCAGAGTCCAAAAGTATTTATTTGAGTCCATGAGGGACCAAAAGGAAAAGGGCAACTAAATAATTTCCCTACATCAGGGAGTTAGTGCTTATCTAATGGACTAGTAAAGATCCTGAACACATCAATCAAAGCAAGGATATTTAGTGTGTGAATGTCTGTGTTAGTGGCAGAGCTGTTCTGGGTCAGTGTCAAAAGAACTGAAATAAAAATTTTAATAGGATTAGTCAGCAATGGCTCACCCTATATTGTCAAGAGGTTTTCTTCACTAACCATGCAAAAAATAAAAAAATAACATTACAAAACTATACATTACATCCAATCCCCTTAGCTTCTCCACGCTTGAAAGCAGCTGTGGTTGGCTGCTTCATGACACTACATAACACTACTCTTGCCATGTAATAAAACACACTGTGGTGAAGACAACTTGCTTTGCACGGACATAAAGTTCGGTACTAAGCGAGATTATTTAATAAAAAAACTGAAAAGACAACATTCGTCTATAGCAGTTGAAGCAATAGATGAAAGTAGCACAAGTAAATAGAATAATATGTTTTCATGTGTTTTATCAAACTAAGTCTATTAGGGAAATTTACTGATTGCAGTACAGCTCTTGACAGATATATAGTGTGCATTCCAGTAAAAGACTAGGCTGACACTTCAGAAATGTCCTAGATAAATTTACAGAGTGAGCTGTGATAGGTTTATGGGATACGTTTTAGTAGAAGTATTGATTGTACCTAGCTGCAAGGAAGAGCATGCTGCTTGTATGTATCTTTTAGAGAAGACATCTATAACATTTAAGAAGCTCTGCTCTGTAACTGTTAACAGTAAGTAGGTATATTTCTAATGATACAAAATTTCTGATCTTGGATTTTCTAGCCACACCCAGGCCTGATTATTGCCCCCTGTGTGAAAAAGTGATTGCCCCCCTTAAATAGGAGCTGCTTGACACAGTAAGGTCCACCAGAAGATAATTAAAAGCTACACATCATGCCGAGACCCAAATAAATTCAGGAACAATTGAGAAAGAAAGTAATTGACATCTATCAGTCTGGAAAGGGTTATAAAGCCATTTCCAAAGCTTTGGGAATCCAGCGAACCACAGTGATAGCCATTATCCACAAATGGCGATTACATGGAACAGTGGTGAACCTTCCCAGGAGTGGCCGGCCGCCCAAAATTACCCCAAGAGCGCAGCGACGACTCATCCAAGAGGTCACAAAAGACCCCACAACAACGTCCAAGGAACTGCAGGCCTCAATTAAGGTCAGCGTTCATGCCTCCACCATCAGGAAAAGACTGGGCAAAAATGGCCTGGATTGAAAAAAAGTTTGGTGACGGTCTAAATGCTAGTGCTCCACAACACATCTTGATGATCCCCAAGACTTTTGGGACAACATTCTGTGGACCGATGAGACAAAAGTGGAACTCTTTGGAAGGTGTGTGTCCAAGTATATCTGGCGTAGAAGGAACACTGCATTTCAGAAAAAGAACATTATACCAACAGTAAAATATGGTGGTGGTAGTGTGATGGTCTGGGGCTGTTTTGCTGCTTCAGGACCTGGAAGACTTGCCGTGATAAAAGGAACTATGAATTCTGCTGTCTACCAAGAGATCCTGAAGGAGAATGTCCGACCATCTGTTTGTGTACTCAAGCTGAAACGAACTTGGGTTCTGCAGCAGGACAATGATCCTAAACACACCAGCAAGTCCACCACCGAATGGCTGAAGAAAAACAAAATGAAGACTTTGGAGTGGCCTAGCCAAAGTCCTGACCTGAATCCTATTGAGATGTTGTGGTATGACCTTAAAAAGGCCGTTCATGCTCTAAAAACCCTCTAATGTAACTGAATTAGGACAATTCTGCAAAGATGAGTGGGCCAAAATTCCTCCAGGACGCTGTAAAAGCCTCATTGCACGTTATCGCAAACGCTTGCAGTTGTTGCTGCTAAGGGTGGCCCAACCAGTTATTAGGTTTAGGGGGCAATCACTTTTTCACACAGGGCCATGATGGTTTGGATTTTTTTTCACCTTTAATAATAAACACCTTCATTTACAAATTGCATTTTGTGTTTACTTGTGTTGTCCTTGACTATTGTTTAATTGGTTTGATGTTCCGAAACACTTAAGTGTGACAAACATGCAAAGGAACAGGAAATGAGGAAGGGGGCAAACACTTTTTCACACCACTGTATATCACAGGGGGAATAATAATGCATGGTTGAAATTACAAATATTTAAACCTAACAATACACACTTTGTAAATGGATGGTCAAGGGACTATGTTTATTACAGTGTTCACTTGTCAATGGTCTGTTGCTGTATCTGACTGGTAATAGTAAAAAATATACTAGATTGAAAAAAGTTTGGTGATGGTCTAAATGCTAGTGCTTGACAGACCCTCATTATCTCGTTAAAAGGTGTAAAAGGGTGTGAAAATAGCACGCTGAAAAATATGAAATATGAAAAATATGACTGCATACTAGGGTTTTTCTTTGCATGTATTATTATTTTTATTATTATTATTGCAGGTATTTTAATAGCACCGCTTATCCACTTACAGATTGCTAAAAAGATCAATGATGTCAGTGGGAACTTATCTGAGAGGCAAAAATTGCTCACTCCATAGAACCCTGGTTGAGAAACCATGTATTATAGTGTAAAATTAATACATTATTACATATTCATCATTTTACCTTCTCTGTTTTTAAAGTGCATGTGTAACCAAAACTGTTATATGTTTCTAAAGAGCAGGGAGGGGTTAAAACCCCTAATTGGGTTCACAGTATTTGTTATGCACATGTTCCCTCAGATTTCTTTTCACTTCCTGTCCTGAAAACACAACAGGAAATTAACAGGAACCTTCAAATAATACAAACCCCTGTAAATTATTACTGTAACATTAGTGGAACATTTGTCCCCACTGCATGACTAACCCTCACCTCATCTATGCAGACAAATCTAAAATGTTGTATTTCTCCTAATTTTCTGTGATAATGGACACTAGCACAACTAGAGGGGTGAATATCCTTTACTAAGTTTCTATTGCTGTCTAACTCTTCCTTACTCTATCCATAAACTAGAAAAAGGTTGGGCTTTATATATTTTTTAAAATACCCTGTTTGTATATTACAGGCCATAGAGAGGTGAATATCATCAGTTATGAGGTTTGCATTGCTGTCCAACTCTTCCGCACTTATCCAAAACTAAAAAAAAAAAATGTACCCTTTGTGTACACCCTTTGTATACACTTTAATAAATGGCCCTGTTTTTATATTATAGGTCATTTCTAAGATGTTCCATTGATAAAAACGCAGACTCAGATTTTTATCAATGGGACATTTTTATCCAAGGCTTGTGTGTACACTACAGACCACTGAAGAAAGCAAAAACATATTTAGGAAATCCACATTTGCTTGTTGTGGTAAATTCCTACTCTCCCTACACACTTGCCCCTTTGCTAAAAACAACCATCTTAAAAAAACCTGAGTTAAAATGCACCCCCAACAAAGAAATTATCTTCTAATTTCCGCTAAAGGATTTGTAACTATGCAGAAGGTCGCTAACTCAAGGCCATCAGCATCACAATTTGTGTACTATCAGAAAGAGATACTGTAGTTTACTTATCAAGGAAAGCATGAATTAAGAAAAAAGATAAATTCTATACTGTCTTAAACTGTCACATGACACTCCTAGTTTACCTGAATAATATAGTTCTCACCATATACAACTATAAAGGTCTATGTATAAAACATTCGCTGTGTGCATGTCTTAACTATTCACAAGGGCACCATGAATTTTTTCTGTATTTTTTTGTAATATAATTATCTTCTATGATTGTCAGTTCCAACTAGTGGCCATAGTTCATTTTAATTTTTTATTGAGGTATTTCAGGAAGAATATTGCATTATGGCCACTAGATGGAACTGCCGACTATAAGACATTATATAAAAACAATATGGACACTTGAGTACTGTCCATGATACATTTTTTATTTGCCCATCCAAGTTTTCACGACAAGCTTTCAGGATGTACACCTCTCTTCAAGGTCCAAGCAGTACTTATACACACATTTTTAGCAGAATGTTAAAATCTCTGAGGGAAAAAAAAAACACAAACAAACATACACAACAATAGTAAACTTGGATAGTTAGGCTTCTTTCAGGCACTTTAGAGCTAAAAATAGTGCCTGTAAAGCGCCTGAAAACTGCCTCACCTGCAGCCCCAGTGTGAAAGCCCGAGTGCTTTCACACTGGAGCGGTGCACTTGCAGGATGAGAAAAAAAGTCCTGCAAGCAGCATCTTTGGGGCGGTGTGGGAGCAGTGTATACCTAAATACCTAAACCACCCCTGCCCATTGAAATCAATGGGCAGTGCTGCCGAAGCGCCTGAAAAGCCTGCTTTGTGGAGCGCTTTTAACCCCTTTTTAATCCCTTCAGGGGGGGTTAAATGCGCACCGCTAACAGCGGCAAAGCACAGCTTAAACAGCGGTAAAGCACCGCTAAAACTAGCGGTGCTTTACTGCTATGGCCCCCACCACCTAAGTGTGGAAGCTAAGGCAGGCAGAGGGCTATGGACTGGGAGGGAATAGGAGTCACAGAGGTGAGAGTGGTTGTAAAACTGTTGGATAGTGATTTAGAAAACTGAGGTCCACATTTAGCCCATTATCCTTTGTTTCAATAAGACGTATTATTCTTAGTTCAAAAGGTCTCCTTTCCTGAGTGGGTTTGAAGTTTTCCTTAAGAACTAAAACATTCATGTCTTCCAAGGTGTGGTCTGGTTGTGAAAAATGATGTCCCACAGGCGTGCAAAAATCATCTTCTTTTTGTTCCTTAATGGTGTGTCTATGTAAATTAATTCTTCTTTGTAATTTCTGTCCTTTTTCACCAACATAGGATCCTTAGTTGTATTTTGTTTTGCATTGGATGAAGTACATAACATTACTAGAGGTACAGTTGTATGATTATGTAATATTGAAGTTCCCGTTTGTGTGTGTGTGACATCTTTTAATGGATTCATTTGGCTGCACAGTTTGCAGTGTTTTTTGTTACAGGGCTTGGTTCCTTTATTTGTGACTTTGTAATCAGAATGAAGCTTCCTTCTGATTACATTATGTCTGAGGTTGGGTGGTTGTCTGAAAGCCAGCATTGGGGGTTGTTGGAATTTACTTTAAGCATTTCATCTGTTGTGATGGGTTGAAAATCTTTGATTATCTTTCTTATCCCTATTATTGGTGAATTGTATTTTTCTTTGCATTAGAGGAGATTTTCTCTTTGGGTTTACCTCAAGAAAAAACAATATGGCAAATATTTAGAGCCGGTTCACACAAGAGGCAACACGACTTGCAGGCCGACTCTGTGAGGTGACCTGCACACGACTTCAGCGGCGACTTGCAAAACAACTTCTATATAGAAGTTAATGCAAGTCGCTGCAAGTTGCCCCCAAAGTAGTACAGGAACCTTTTTCTAAGTCGGAGCGACTTGAGTCGCTCCTATGAGAACGGTTCCATTGTACAGAACGGAGAGCGTCTTGTCAGGCGTCTAAGTCATCTGACAAGTCGCCCCTATGTGAACCGGCTCTTATGGTGTCTGTGTGAATGATTAAGACAACCGCACTATGAATGTTTTATACATAGACCTTATAAAGTCACAAAACTACCTTACAAGCTATTTTTAACTTGCTTTTTTTATTTGTTTTTATTTTTTAATAATTAAACATTGAAAATAAAACTTGCTGTGCTAATTTTTTTACTTCTTGTTGTGTACCATATGAACAAATACATTTTCTTAGAGATTCACTTGAATGATACTTACCTTTTGTTGATAATGATAATGTCAAAAGTAACAGCATTTAGTTAAAGTACTAAAACACCCAATATATGCATTGGTTTCAATTTAATCATATACTAAACATTATGTTTTTTGTTTTTCTTCTAAGTATGTTCTAATACAAATTTTTATTTCTGATTTTTCATTCTTGAAAATATCTAAAATACAATATTATGTTTGGTATACTTATAAATCTCAAAATAATAAAGGTCCATGTCAATATATGTTATTTGCTCTTGAAAAGAACAATACTAATGTCGTGTACACACGCTCTGACATTCCGACAACAAAATCCTGGATGTTGGCTCAAATTTGTCTTGCATACACACGGTCGCACAAATGTTCTCGGAAATTCCGAATGTCAAGAACGCAGTGATGTACAACACGTACGACGAGCCAAGAAAAATGAAGTTAAATAGCCAGTGCGGCTTTTCTGCTCGATTCCGAGCATGCATGGAATTTTGTGCGTTGGAATTGTCTAGGCACGCTCAGGATTTTGTTGTCGGAAAATTTGAGCTCCAGCTCTCAAATTTTTGTTGTCGAAAACTCCGACAACAAATGTCCGATGGAGTCCGACGGTCGGAATTTCCGACAACAAGCTAACATCGAACATTTGTTGTCGAAAATTCCGAGCGTGTGTACGCGGCATAACTCTAAATTGCCAGTAAATAAAAACAGGTTAAATTAAAAAAGAAATATAATTCAGCACTGATAGTAATCAGCTGTCAATCTAGATGAACGTTTATTTGTAGCAGGATGGTATCTCCTTTTTATTTATAAGGTTGCCTAGGCAAGAGATCAATAATTACACCAACAATCCAAGACATCTTACTTTTTATTAAAACTATTGATCAAGCATTTTAATGTGAAAAGGGGGTACCTTACTGCTGTAAGGTGATGTAGGAAACGGAGCAATGCTCGCTGAATATATAAAATTCTTCAAGGCACACATGCATAAATCATAAAATATAAAATTAACAAAATGATGAAAACATCTAATGTGCAAAGTAAGCATAAAACCAAGCAAGATGTCTAAAAAAGCTCAATGTAATATATTACAATCATAAACCATCTTTATAGTATTTTTTATTAGGTTAATTATCTAAACCCCTTTTAACTAAAACACCTACATGATTTGCCGCTATGGCATGGTAGAATGATGCATCCTTAAGGTGCATCCTTATAAAGAAATGTTTCACCTGTTCATTACCTTTGTAAGGGCTGCTATCCTTTGTGCCAGCTCCGCTTCCACCTCTGGCAGAGTCTCAGCTTTCCTCATTGTTTGCTGTAGTTTTTGTTCAGCCAACTCCAAGCGCTCTTGCAGCTGTCTGTTTTTCTCTTCCATCTATTCATCCAACAAAAAGAAGAAAAACGATCAAAAATTTTTTTTTTTTACATTTATCACATCTGTGATCATACAGCAACCACTACACACATTGTATAGCATAATGTATTGAACACTGTGTACCCCAAAGCCTATGCCTTCCTCTTTGCTTTGTCTGTCTTCAGATTCCCTGCCTTCCTTTTTTCCCATCTATCCCAAAATCTCTGCCTCAACTTTTTTCCCTTTGTCCCAGGGCCGCTGTCTTTCCTTTTTCCTTTCTTTTTCTCCTACTCCAACTTTCTTTGTTAGAGCCTCTACCTCCCCTTTTTCTCCTACTGTCACAGAGCCTTTTAACCTCCATCCCTTCCGTCCTATTATCCCACAGCCTCAAACTCCCTTTTTACACCTTCCTTCTAACCCAGAGCATCTGACTCCACATTTACCCTTTTTGTCAGAGCCTCTGCCTGTATTTCTCCTTCCATCACAGAGCCCTTACCTCCCATTTCCCACTTTCATTTCCAGAACCTCCCATTTTCCCCCATTTGAGTGCTTTTGCCACCTTTTTCCCCTTACATCCTTACAAGGGTCTTTACCACCCGTATTCCTCTCGCTTCCTAGACAAAAAGCCTTTTGTTTGCAACAGCCTCCCCAGCACCCCCTAATACTTACCTGAGCCCCATCTGTGTCCAGCGATGTCCACAAGTGTCTCAGCCGACTGAGACTCTCCCTCCTGATTTGCTGAGACACAGCAGCAGAGCCATTGGCTCCTGCTGCTGGCAATCAAAGCCAGTCAGCCAATCAGAAGAGAGAGGGGGTGGGGTCGGGCCACAGCTCTGTGTCTGAATGGACAGAGGGAGCTCTAACTCGACTCGGGTGCCCCATAGCAAGCTTCTTTCTGTGGGGGCACTCGACAGGAGAGAGGGGCCAGGAGCTCAGAAGAGGGACCTGAGAAGAGGAGGATCTGGGTAAGAATAACGTTTGTTATTTTTATTGAAAGAAAAAAACGAGACTTTACAATCAATTTAAATTTATTTTAGAGAATATTATACTGTAAATACAATGTTTATATTGTATTCTATAATTTATCCCATTTAAAATGACACTAAAATAATGTTGGAATGTTGTTTTTCTTATGTAACATTGAAGAATAAAATAAAACAAAGCAACACAAAAAAGTGTTAAAAAAAAAGAAAGTAAATAAAATTATTTCATAAAAAGGAAATAGCCAAGGGGAGGAAAGAGTTGATTAGGGCTGATAAGAGTTAACAAGGAATTAAATAGGAATTAATTTGATTTATTTTGTAAGTTTTATTTGACATATGAAGATCAAGAACATTAAAATGAACAAATAATTCAAAGCTCATTTACTACTATTACTTGCTTATTTTGAAACCATAGGGTGTACATTTTCACATAGTTTTTAACTAAATGTGCAGATCAAAAGTCACACTTTTTATCTACACATGATTGTAATAGTAATATACCTATATACTAGAAGCATCTGATTTCTAAAGATGTGCATATTTTCAGGATAAAAATTGACCCAAATCATGAACTGTACAAATACGAACCATATTGTTTCAACTATAATCTAAATATTAATATGATAATTAACAGCTTCACTGCAGCCAACAATCGTTTCATGTTATTGTATTTTTAAAGCATTAAAAGTGCACTGTAAAGACAGAAAAGATAAAAAGGCTTTCAGAAGAAAACAAAACACTAATAAGCTAGATGCTAGATCAGTAACTTTGAACGTTATTGATGTTTCAGCACACCTGGGACAATGTTTCCTGTCTACTGGCACAACAAAAGTAATCTAATTAAGGAATAATTAGACCAAAAATATGGACTGTAATATTACTGACTATTTAACCAGAACATCCTACAATAAAACATCAGCAATATTTATTACCTTTAAACTACACGTATTTCAGGGCTAAAGTCAGTTAAACGTATCTTAGTTAATACATTAGATAATAAAAAAGCAATTCTAGTTATAAAAATGATTGAACACCATGGACGGAGCATTAGCTCACAGCAGACTGACTGAAGAACTGTGATTCCTTGAGGCAAAGGGGTTGATTTACTAAAAGCAAATGGACTGTTCACTTTGCAAGGGAATTTTCTCCAGAGCTTAGCAAATGAGGTCAAGCTCTGCTGACTTCCACCATCCAATCATGTGCAAAAGATACTGTTTATTTTATTTTCCCTGCACGTGATTGGGTTCTTTGCAAAGTAAATTTTAACCTCATTTACTAAGCTATAGGCACAATTTCCTTGTAAAGTACAACTTCCCTTGCAAAGTGCACAGCCTATTTGCTTTTAGTAAATTAACCCTAATGGGTTTTCGGGGCATAACATCTAATTCTTTCGCTTTTTTTTTCCCTCTTATGTCTTATCTCCTTTTATCTCTCTTCTCAATTTCACCCCTTTTTTTTTAACCCTAATTCTTTGTCTCTCCTGCTATAAAAGCTTCTTACCTTCCGGTTCTCTAACTTCTTTAGCGTGGTGCACACTGAGCTGCGCATTCAGCACAAGACATCAGTGCTGGTGAGGGAGCTTGCAGAGGTTGTATTGCTGGAGGGGAGGTTGAATTTAGTTCCTTTTTAGTCTGTGATGTACTAATTCATGCCTGTTTATTTGAATGCAATCAGTAGCCATTAAGGACTGACAGTTTTTACTTTGGGTTATTATTATGCATACCTCCCAAATTTTTGAGATGGGAATGAGGGACACCTATCAGCAAAAGTATGAAGGCATAGGACACACCCCTTGCCACGCCCCCTTAAAGGAGAATTGTACAAAAAAACAAGATTGGTTAAACCCACAAGTGCTTTTTTTTACCACTACTATTCCTTTATATTGGCTTTTGGAATTTACAAATGCAGTAATTTAGAAATCAGATGAACGGTTTAGGACTGGAAAACACATTTTGGTAGATAAAAAGGGCATTTTATATCAAACTCCATACAGGCAGTCCCCGGGTTACGAACACAATAGGGACTATAGGTTTGTTCGTAAGTCGAAGTTGTTCGTAAGTCGCAACACTGCATTTGTAAGTATAACTTCCGGTCGGAACACTGCATTCGTAAGTGTAAGACATAGCCTGACCATGCTCCGAAGCACCGCCCTTCTGACCCCGTTCCCGGAAGTGACAACAGCACGACACAGCGGAGCATCACTGAGCATCTACCGTCTGTGTTCCAGTCACCCGGAAGAGCTGGGCACCCACAGCACCAACGAAGAGTGAACGGACAAAGACACCATATTCTTTCAATCAGCTCATGAGACCCGCTTCACCCGGGAGAACACAGATGCACCAAGTACTCTTTATATGCCTGAACCCAACAGCTCAATTGTGAGTCTTTTTAATCCATTTGAAAATTAATTTTAAATACATGCTGCACTTAGAGAGCGCTGTCTCTTTTCCTTTCAGTAAGTGTAACTGCCGCCTGTGCATGGATGTGGGATGTTCTCGGACACTTGTTATGTTATCTGGGGCGTAGTACGGCAGTGTGGGATGTGTCCGGAGGTGCTCGAAAGGTATCAAAAGGTATCCAGGACAAGTGGCTGGCATTTGAGGCCTTTCGTAAGTAGGAGTCGTTCGTAACTTGAGTGTTTGTAACTCGGGGACTGCCTGTAGATCAGACCAAAATGATAGACAAATGAGGAGGAATGAGGGACATAGGGGCTCTAAATCTGGGACAGTCCCTCAAAATCAGGGACAGTTGGGAGTCATGATAATGTAATCAACAAAATCAAAAGGGGTTTGAGAAAATTGCTGAGAAGGGGGGAGTATGGTCAATTGGTGTGTTCTCCAAAGGCATCCCAATTGGCTGCTTTTATCCCCAAATGGAACTGTGGTCCTTTGACAGAAGCGATCATAGGGAATTAACTGTAGCTGGGCAATTGTGGCCGGAAAGGTTCCTTAGATTCAGCCTCAGTTTAACTGCTGAGGTTATAAAAATTTTAACATGCTGATCCCTCAACTATTTTAATAATGATGGATAATGATGATGCATTTCTTTTACACTTTATATTACCATTTTGTCTCCTGTAATGATTCAAGTTTTCCTGAGTTTGCTTCCAAAAGCAGCATGGCATCACTCAGTGTGACTATTAAATTGGCTCCGGTCCCATTTATGAGATTTACACAACTCAGCCTGCACATCCTTGTATTTCTATTACCCATTTATGAGATTTACACAACTCTAACAGCCTGCACATCCTTGTCTGGCAGGGCAATTTTCTCCACTGTAGTTACGTAATACAACTAGATCTTGTCCCTGACCCAAGACTGTAACTGGACAAAGAAGGAGAAGCAGCAGAATGGTAAGCACATTTTTGGCCTCTTGTGTTGCTTTTACCTTTTTGCAATCTCAGCTCTGCAGGAGATTTCAAGAGACTGATAGAATTTGAAGCCTGAAGGCAATTAAAGTGGTGAACCCAAAAGCAAATATTTATTATATTGCTGCTCACCAATTCTTTTACATGTTGGCTTCATTAGTTTTCTGTTTTTATTTTTTATTTTTTTTTCACCTAGCAATCCTGCCTGTAAGTTGTCCTGCAGATGTAGAATTTAGAGGTTGGAGACAAGTAATTTTACAATGACAGGGGTGTTTCCAATGATAAGCTTTTATTAATTTATGTAAAACCTTTATTCCCAAAATGAACAAAACTGTTTGCTGTAACTGCTTAAATAAATGTTAATGTCAATTTGTTGGTGTATTTAAATCTGTTAACCACTTGCGGATATTGTGCTACAGGGCAGCCGCTGTATGCAGGATCACGTATCCTGCACTTACAGGTAGCGGGCACGAATGTGCACCGCCGGTGGCTCACTCCCGCTGTGATTATACACAGTGGGAACCAAAGACTCAATGTCTGCCGGAACCTGCTGATCATTCGGTTCAGAGGCAAAATGTCAGTCTGCCTATGTAAACAAGGCAGATCTGCATTCTGTCAGTAGGGAAGGCATGGATCCTGTATTCCTGCAAAGCAGGGACATGGATCCCTGTTATCCCCTAGTAAAAACATCTCCCACACTGTGCAAAAACACTGGCTAGGCACACAGTTAACTCTTTGATCGCCCCTGATGTTAACCCCTTTAGTGTCATTAGTACTGTGACAGTGCATATTTTTAGCGCTGATTACTGTATTTGTTTAACTTGTTCACTGGTTTCCAAAAAAGTGTCAAAAGTGTTAGTTACTGTCCGATTTGTCCACCACAATATCGCCGTCCCGCTGTAAGTCGCTGATCGCTGCCATTACTAGTAATACATAAAAATTCAATAAATATATCCCATACTTTGTAGACGCTATAACTTTTGTGCAAACCAATTAATATATACGCTTATTGTTTTTTTTTAACCAAAAATATGTAGCAGGATATATATTAGCCTAAATTGAGAAAGAAATTTGATTTTTTTAATTTTTTATTGAATAGGTTTTATAGCAGAAAGTAAAAAAATGTTTTTTGTTTTTTTTCAAAATTATCAGTCTTTTTTTATTTATAGCACAAAAAAACAAAAACGCAGAGGTGATCAAATACCACCAAAAGAAAGCTCTATTTTTGGGGAAAAAAACAGACATTTTATTATGGGTACAGTGTCGCACGACTGTGCAATTGTCAGTTAAACTAATGCAGTGCCATATGAAAAATGGCCTGGTCATGAAGGGGGGTAAATCTTCCAGAGTTGAAGTGGTTAATGTATCTAACATTACCCTCCCCCTAGACTGGCAATGCTGCTGTCCAAAGGTATCTCTGTTGCTCCTTCATACAGAGTGTAGGCACTCTAATACAGGAGGTGTGTTACTGGCCAGATCACCAAGTGAAAACAGAGGGGAAAAAAAAAAACGAAAACCTGACCTCTACGATAAATTTTCTTATTAATCTCTTTTTTTTATATATATATTTCTGTTATATTACAGACCATTTGACTATGAGATTATACCTATTTTGTAGGTGACATATTGACTCCTCCTGAGGAAGCGAAACATGTAGAGGACTGGGTCAAGATCTACATTTCGGTGTCCCCTATGATCTCTGGGGTTCATCGACTTTCTGAAACCTCTTGTATGAACAATACACATAGGAACTTTTGATTGTATATAGTTTCTTTTGTAAAATTGTTTTAATTACGTCTCTCTATGAATAAAATGTTATTTTAATTACAATTTCTGCCTAATCCTTGAGTACTGAGATAGTCCAAATTCCTCTATTCTACCAGGGGCATGTTTGGGGCAGCCCCAGGTATCTCGTCTCAACATTAAACCATTATGGATTATGGTACCTGTCACTACCTTTAGATTAAGTAGATTGAGGCATTTCTTCATACTCTATGATTAAGCCCAATGTGGGTGAAACATGTGAGAGGGGTGAAACCAATGGGTGAAGCCTGTCTTTCATTTACCTTACACTCAAGTTGAATACAGTGTGTAACTGTATGCTATATTTTTGGTTTGGGGTTTAATACCTTTATATACTTTTATTTCATGTACTTACACTTCTTGCATTTACAAATACATTTATTGATGTAATTATGAATACAGACCTATATACCTGCCTGGAGTTTAGCTTAAGTTGAATCCAGGTTAAGCACCACTGGGATATATTTATGGTAGAATTATTCCACCCTGTAAGGATTAATAAATCCATGTTGTTTAGAAAGACCTTTGACAGATCAGAAGCTGGCTTTACAGAAGAAAGTGAAAGGACTAGGAGGTGCTTCATAACGTAAAAAGGGGTCATATCAAGTTTTTGTGATCCATGATATTTTAAAAATCGAAATGCGCTATTTGTTGTCTGCCAAGAAAACAGAGGCCTATTTTAAGTGACCCATGCAAAATGGTACAACTCTGCCACTTGTTTGAAGTAACAATTCAACACCAGAACTCAATTATGTACTTGAACAACATTTATATATTACAGATAAAGCTGGATAAAATAAAGTATAACAATAAAAGTACAGAACCTGGCGTAATATAGCTTCTTTGTTCGCCAATTCATTTTCTAATTTGTCATTCATATCATGAATGGAGGTTGCTTCCCTTTGTGCACTGAGATATCTCTTCTCCAGAGTTGTGATACGCTCTTCCATATCCTCTTTCTGAGCCATAGCCTGAAATAAACAGAGCTATGTTGTAATACTGAATCACAGCAGGATATTGGTTAAGGTGATTACAGACATACACACATAGTAGGGTCAACAATAGCATAACACATGGGGTATTCTGATTATTGTGAATTATTTACAAATTTTAAGTTTTTTTTTTACATTCACTAAAAATTATATTGGCATATTATAGCAATTTTTTACCCAACGCTGCCTGTTGCTTAAGTGCTGTGTACACAGATTGCTACATTGCTCCACTGCCACCCTATGGTTAAAAAAGGAACATGTTGGAACCATCAGTGAAGATGGCACCAGTGGCTGTGGAGCAGAGAATATTTAATATGTCATTGCTGAAAAATGACAAATTAGGGGTTAAGTCTGCTGTATATAGGACAAGCGCTGCCTCCACTCTTCCCCCAATAATTACACTTTAACCATAAAATTCTCTGAGATTGGCTAAAATTTTATAGCCAAAAATGTCTTAGCTTTTTCATTTTTAATTAGCACCCTTTCATTTTTCTAAGTATATGTTGTCTGTGGCCAATAGCATTCAATAAGTACATTGTATGTATAAAGTTTGGACTTTTCAATCACATTGCATGGCCAGGTCATGTTTTGATATGGCATATGTCGTAGTAGCAGACATGGGGGGTTATTTACGAAAGGCAAATCCACTTTGCACTGAAAGTGCACTTGGAAGTGCAGTCGCTCTAAATCTAAGGGGTAGATCTGAAATGAGTGGAAGCTCTGCGGACTTTATCATCCAATCATGTGCAAGCTAAAATGCTGTTTTTTATTTTCCTTGCATGTCCCCCTCGGATCTACAGCGACTTTACTTCCAAGTGCACTTGCAGTGCAAAGTGGATTTTCCTTTAGTAAATAACCCCCATTGTTTTAATTTGAATCAGAAAGATGAAAAAGGCCCTATAATTTACCTACTGAACCCAGTAATGCTTTGACATGCCCTCTGCTGCAGATGATACACTGGAACCCAATCAACAGAAAAACTATTTTTAATAAGACACTGCAGTCTATAGTGAGACAAGGGACATGCAGCTAATAGCACCTAAGCTTCCACGGGATCATATTGTGCTTGTTCATTCTGAGCTTATTTCTCAATATGAGCTTCCTAAACAAGTCTAGCACTATGTGGACAGATACAATTACAAGTCGAGACCCTTTAATGTGGATATTAGTAATCTTCAGTTACCAAAAAAGTGCTTTACTGTTAAAGCAAATGCAGCTCAGAGACAGAATAGCGAGAAAAGATGTTTTAGCCTGGGTTTACACTTTTGTGATGCGGGAACCAGCGCGATTCCAGTGCGGGTTACCTCATCGCATCTCCCCCGCAGGCAGTTCACACTGACCTCTGCGAACTGCTGCGGGTGTCAATAGAAAGTTAATTACAGATCGCAGTGCGAACCGTGGATTCAGACAGGAAGCGGATTGCATGGGTGTGAACACCCATACAATCCGATTCCAGTGCAGGAAAAAAAAAGTCCCTGCACCTTTTTTCTGCAAATCCAATGCGAGTTCAGCCATACAAACTGTATGGCTGAACTCGCATTGCACAGAGATTGCATGTGATTGGCACAGCAATGCAGGTGTGAATCACATGCGATGTCTGTGTTTGCATATGTGTACTGTATGTAATGGCAAAGAGTGCTGGGGTGTGTTGGAGGATCTATTAATGCTGGCTGCTGGGGGATCTATTGTTCCTGGGGGGATCTATTGTTGCTGGGGAGGTCTATTGCTGCTGGTAGGGGATCTATTGTTTCCAGTGGTTCAATTGTTGCTGAAAGAGATCTACTGTTGAGGGAGGGAGTCTATTGTTGCTGGCTGATGGAGATTCTATTTATACTGGCTGCAGGGGGTGGGAGCCTATTGTTGCTGGGGGATCTATTGTTTCTAAGCAAATCTATTGTTGCTATTGGGGATCTATTTTACTACTTCACTTGTTATTAACAAATTCCATTAAAATTACTTAGCACCACAAAATGATACTTGGCTCTGTATTCTCTAAAATAGGTGCTACTGGCAGGTGGGTAGGAGGTGAAACCAAGGAACGGTGCTCAGAGGTGGGTAGGGGCGGAGACAAGGGCTGACTCAGAAGAGAGGAGTGCACCTATTCTCTGAGAAAAAAAGCCCTGTTTATAAATACATGACTTGTGATGCCACACAGGACAGGACTAATTAACACTACCTCCCTGATGTCTCTCTGATATTTTGTATTCATTTCTTCTGTTTTTGTTAGTTCTTTTCGAGCCGACTCTGCTTCTTGCTCCACTTCTCCAACTCGTGCTGACAAGGATGATAATCGGTCCTTCATCTGGGTCATTTCATAATTCTGCTTCTCAAGTAGTTCTTGAAGTTCAACCATCTGACTGGCTTCATCGTTAGAGTCTATGGAGCCATTTGATAACCTCTGCAGAAAAAAGTAAGAATGCAAAAGTTAAAACGTTAACCTACTTATTTTATTCTCATAAATAAGAATACAATTTTTCTTCTAAATTAGGAAAGGGGAAATTCTGCCTCCCCTCCCCTCTTTCACATTTGGCACAATTTTTTTGGGGGGTGGGGGGTACCTGGTTTTGAGCTTTTGAGCGAAAGTTCAGCCTCCTCTTCAACCTTCTGGGTGAGTCTTCTAATATTTGTAGCTGCTGACTTTTTTTTAGATAACTGAAGAAGCACTTTAAAGCAAAACTAAAACTACAGTGCCATGAAAAAGTATTCATACCCCTTAAAATTTTTCCACATTTTGTCATGTTACAACCAAAAACATAAATGTATTTTATTGGGATTTATGTGATAGACCGACACAAAGTGGCACATAATTGTGAAGTGGAAGGAAAATGATAAATCGTTTTCAAAATTTTTTACAAATAAATATCTGAAAAGTATGGGGTGCATTTGTATTCAGCCCCCTTTACTCTGATACCCCTAACTAAAATCTAGTGGAATCAATTGCCTTCAGAAAGTTACCTAATTAGTAAATAGAGTCCACCTGTGTATAATTTAATCTCAGTATAACTACAGCTGTTCTGTGAAGCCCTTGGAGGTTTGTTAGAGAACCTTAGTGAACAAACAGCATTGTGAACGCCAAGGAACACACCAGACAGGTCAGGGATAAATTTGTGGAGAAGTTTAAAGCAGAGCTAGCTTATAAAAAATATCCTAAGCTTTGAACATCTCACAGAGCACTGTTCAATCCATCATCTGAAAATGGAAAGAGTATGGCACAACTGCAAACCTACCAAGACATGGCCGTCCACCTTAACTGACAGGCCGGGCAAGGAGAGCATCAATCACAGAAGCAGCCAAGAGGCCCATGGTAACTCTGGAGGAACTGCAGAGATCCACAGCTCAGGTGGGAGAATCTGTCCACAGGACAACTATTAGATGTGCACTTCCCAAATCTGGCCTTTATGGAAAAGTGGCAAGAAGAAAGTCATTGTTGAAAGAAAGCCAAAAGAAGTCCCATTTGCAGTTTGCGAGAAGCCATGTGGGGGACACAGCAAACATGTGGAAGAAGGTTATCTGGTCAGATGAGACCAAAATTGAACTTTTTGGCCTAAAAGCAAAATGCTATGTGTGGCGGAAAACTAACACTGCACATCACCCTGAACACACCATCCCCACCGTGAAACATTGTGGTGGCGCCTGTGATTGTGAGTACATCAGTATTGTGTGTACCAGAGTATTTTGAGTACCTAATTATTGGGAGTACCTAAGTATTGTTTGTGCCTGAGTATTGTGTGTGCCTGAGTATTGGGAGTAGCTGGGTATTGTGTGTAGCTGAGTATTGGGAGTACCTGAGTATTGTGTGTACCTGAGTATGGTGTGTACCTGAGTATGGTGTGTACCTGAGTATGGTGTGTACCTGAGTATTGGGAGTACCTGAGTATTGGGAGTACCTGAGTATTGGGTGTACCTGAGTATTAGGAGTACCTGAGTAGTGTGAATACCGGAGTAGTGTGAGTATCTGAAGGTTGGAATTACCTGAGGGTTGGGAGAACCTGAGTATTGTGTGTGCCTGAGTATTGGAAGTAGCTGAGTATTGTGTGTAGCTGAGTATTGGGAGTAGCTGAGTATTGTGTGTACCTGAGTATTGGGTGTACCTGAGTAGTGTGAGTACCTGAGTAGTGTGAGTACCTGAGTAGTGTGAGTACCTGAGGGTTGGGAGTACCTCAGGGTTGAGAGTACCTGAGTATTGTGTGTGCCTGAGTATTGGGAGTAGCTGAGTATTGTATGTAGCTGAGTATTGGGAGTACCTGAGTATTGTGTGTACCTGAGTATTGAGTGTACCTGAGTAGTGTGAGTACCTGAGTAGTGTGAGTACCTGAGGGTTGGGAGTACCTGAGTGCTGAGAGTACCTGAGGGTTGTGAGTACCTGAGGGTTGTAAGTACCTGAGGGTTGTGAGTACCTGAGGGTTGTGAGTACCTGAGTGCTGTGAGTACCTGAGTGTTGGGAGTACCTGAGGGTTGTGAGTACCTGAGGGTTGTGAGTACCTGAGTGTTGTGAGTGTAGGGAGTACCTGAGTATTGGGAGTACCTGAGTATTGTGAGTGTTGGGAGTACCTGTGTATTGTGAGTACCTGAGTAGTGTGTGTGGAACGTTAATACCTGTGTTTTGTGTATACTTGTGTATTGTGTGTACCTGTGTATTGTGCGTACCTGTGGGCAGTGAGTACACATGGTCTGCGAGTGCACATTGTCTGCGAGTGCATGTAGGCTGCGAGTCGGCGTTGTCTGGGTGCACATAGGCTGCGAGTACACGTGGTATGCGAGTGCACATGGTCTGCGAGTGCACGTAGGCTGCAAGTGCACGTGGTCTGCAAATGCACGTGGTCTGCAAATGCACGTGGCCTGCGAGTGCACATGGGCTGAGAGTGCACGTGGTCTGTGAGTGCATGTGGCCTGCAAGTGCACGTGGTCTTCGAGTGAATGTGGGCGGCGAGTACCTGTGTATAGTCTTGTTGAGTACCTGTGTATTGGATTGTTGAGTATTAGTGTCAGGAAGCTAGTTATTAGGTAATTTGGACAAGGTATAATCCCCAATCCTCATTAAATTAGTAGGTACGATGCCTGGCGGGTGTGGAGATGCGACTCAGTGTACATCTTGCGGCATGTATGCGCGCCTTGATCATCTGATCGAGGGTGAATACTGCTGTGGAAAATGTAAGCACATTGTTTCCCTAGAAGCCCAGGTTCTGAATCTAGGCAATGCAACTTTCAGCACTGAAAAGACCCTCCATACTAAAGGAGAGCCGGGAACATGCCGGCAGGTGCCAGCAGGGGCCAGCACAGAGGTGGGTGGAGACAAAGTGGTGCAGGCACTAGAAACGAGTAGATGAGTGACAGTCAGAAAGGATAGAGCGGGAAGTGCCAGGGAGGCCGATCCTGGAAGAACTCCTCCAGTGAGAGTAGGGGGGAAGCGAAGGGAAGGGGAGGGGTACGCCTATATATCAAGAATAATGTACAAGTGAATGTGAGAGATGACATCAATAAGGGAGCTAGGGAGGAGGTGGAATCCTTAGAGCTCCAAAGGGATGAAGCTAAGGGGAAAATAATACTGGGAGTATGCTATAGGCCCCCTAACCTGAAGGAGGAGGGGGAGACGGACCTCCTATCACAATTTGGATTAGCAGCAAGGATGGAAGTGTTATCATAATGGGGGATTTTAATTATCCAGACATAGACTTGGCAGAGGGAACCACGCATTCGTCTAAGGCTCGCCAGGTCCTAAATGTCTTGCAGGACAATTTCATGGGTCAGATGGTAGACGCACCAACTAGAAACAAGACGTTACTAGATCTACTGATTACCAACAATACAGACCTGATCACGGATGTGGAAATACGGGGCAATTTAGGAAACAGCGATCACTGGTCAATTGGCTTCAGTATAAATCACACAAATAGGAAACACAAGGGGAACACAAAGACACTGAATTTCAAAAGAGCCAACTTCCCTAAACTATGAACCTTGCTAGAAGATATAAATTGGGATAAAATCTTAGAAACAAAGACCACGGAGGAGAGATGGTATTGCTTTAAGAGCATATTAAATAAGGGCATTAGCCAGTGCACCCCACTGGGAAATAAATTTAGAAGAGCGAACAAAAGTCCTGGATGGATTAACTCCAAAGTAAAAATGCATATAAAAGCAAAGGAGAAGGCCTTCAAAAAATACAAGGCTGAGGGATCATCATCAGCGTTCAGACTTTACAAAGAATGCAACAAGATATATAAGGGTGCAATTAGGGCTGCTAAGATAGCACACGAAAGACACATAGCAGAGGAGAGCAAAAATAATCCCAAGAAATTCTTTACGTATATAAACAGTAAAAAAGGGAGGACAGACCATATTGGCACCATAAAGAACGAGGAAGGACATCTGGTTACAAAGGATGGGGAGATGGTGAAGGTATTGAATTTATTCTTCTCCTCAGTCTTCACGAGGGAATCAGGGCCTTCAGTAATTAAAACTGCAGTGTTTGTCCTCATGACACATCACAGGAAGCACCCTCATGGCTAACAGCGGACATAATTAAAAATAGACTTGGGAAACTTAACATTAATAAATCACCGGGACCAGATGGCTTGCCCCCAAGGGTACTTGGGGGACTCAATCAACTATTTGCCAGACCATTGTTTCTAATTTTTACTGACAGTCTACTGACTGAATGGTACCAGCTGATTGGAGAAAAGCCAATGTAGCACCAATATTTAAAAAAGGGCCAAAATACATCCCTGGGAATTACAGACCACTAACATCAATTGTATGCAAGCTCTTGGAGGGGATGATAAGGAACTATATACAAGATTTTAGTAATGAAAACAGTATCATTAGCTGTAATCAGCATGGATTCATGAAGAACCATTCTTGCCAAACCAATCTATTACCTTCTATGAGGAGGTGAGCTGCCATCTAGATAAAGGAAGGCCCGTAGACATGGTGTATCTGGGTTTTGCAAAAACATTTGACACAGTTCCCCATAAACTTAACTATACAAAGTAAGGTCCGTTGGCATGGACCATAGGGTGAGTACATGGATAAAAAACTGTCTTTAACGGCGAGTTCAGAGGGTGGTGATAAATGGGGAATACTCGGAATGGTCAGGGGTGGGTAGTGGGGTCCACCAGGGTTCTGTGCTGGGACCAATCCTGTTTAATTTGTTCATAAACGACCTGGAGGATGGGGTAAACAGTTCAATCTCTGTATTTGCGGATGACACTAAACTAAGCAGGGCAATAACTTCTCCGCAGGATGTGGAAACCTTGCAAGAAGATCTGAACAAATTAATGGGGTGGGCAACTACATGGCAATGAGGTTTAATATAGAAAAATTTAAAAGAATGCATTTGGGTGGCAATAATATGAATGAATGAATCTACTCACTAGGGGATTAACCTCTGGGGCAATCTAGGATGGAAAAGGACCTGGGGGTCCTAGTAGATGATAGGCTCAGCAATGGCATGCAATGCCAAACTGCTGCTAACAAAGCAAACAGAATGTAACTATGTTGTGGGGATGCTTTTCATCAGCAGGTACAGGGGAGCTGGTCAGAATTGATGGGAGGATGGATGGAGCCAAATACAGGGCAATCTTAGAAGAAAACCTATTAGAGTCTGCAAAAGACTTGAGACTGGGGCGGAGGTTCAACTTCCAGCAGGACAACAATCATAAAAATACAGCTAGAGCTACAATGGAATGGTTTAGATCAAAGCATATTAATTTGTTATAATGGCTCAGTCAAAGTCCAGGCCTAAATCCAATTGAGAATCTGTTGCAAGACTTGAAAACTGCTGTTCACAGATGCTCTCCATCCAATATGACAGAGCTTGAGCTATTTTTCCAAGAAGAATGGGCAAAAATGTCACTCTCTAGATGTGCAAAGCTGGTAGAGACATCCCCAAAAAGACTTTCAGCAGTAATTGCAGCGAAAAGGTGGTTCTACAAAGTATTGACTCGGGTGGGGGAGGGGGGGTGGCCTGAATACAAATGCACGCCACACTTTTAACATATTTATTTGTAAAAAATGTTGAAATCCATTTATCATTTTCCTTCCACTTCACAAAATTTCAAGAGGTGTGATTATTTTTTTCTCTTTGCCTTTACTATTAACAGATTTCTAAAGCGGTTCTGCACTCGTTTTTTTTTTTTTTGGGGGACTTACCTGTTCCATCTTCCATCTCGATCGCCGCCGGTTTTCCTCCGATAAAATTCTTCATCTTCTTCTTGTCTGCTGGGGTCCATCTTGCCTGTGGGCATGTGAAACCCCACAGGCACTTTAGATGGCCCAGCATGCACCGCCGTTACTCGCGCGTGCGCAGTAACGGCACATCTGCCGACATCTCACGAGATCTCGCGAGATTTCGGAAGATGTGGCCGAAATCTCACGAGATTTCGGAAGATGTCCGCACTGACTCCTGGGAACAATGACACCAGATCCCAGGAGACAGTGCGGCCTGACGACGATCGACGCAGAGACCCCGCCCACCCCCGAAGAGACAGAAGACAGGAAGTCATCAATTACAAGGTAAGTAAAAAAAAAAAAACACATTTCATTTAGTACTCTTTGCCTGATTTGGAAGGCAAAGAGATTTACTAAATGAAATGGGTGCAGAACCGCTTTAATACAGAAAATTAATACTTAAAGGCCCATCATAGGGACACATTTTGTATTCTGCTAACTGCATAGCCTGTAAAATAGCATGTATGCTTTTCATTTCATTTAATATTTCTCCACACTTACTTTCAGGCCAAACTTTCCAGCAAAAGTAACAGTTACAAGGATTGGGACAAACAATGTAATGTTTACATGAAGTCAATTTAAAACGAAATGCCCATCTAAGACTACCCTAGGGTGACAATTCTGTTTTTCGATTTCACTGCCCAATATATGTTCATTCTTATATTTGCTAAAACTATGTACCATACTGTATATATCTATTTAAATTGCATTCGGTTGTTCAGGCCTTTGTGCTACATAGTTGTTGGATTTAAAGGACTGTTCTGGATATAGTCAGAATAAAATGGATACTATATACTGTACATTGCAATATGTACCTTATTCATAGTAGATTTTTAGGATTATATTATAAAAGAACTGGATAACTCATGTGAAGTATACATTTAAGACTGTGAATGATCCTACATGGATCTTAATATATCAAAAAGTATAAAGGGAACATTATTATGAGGCGCAAATGTAGAAGTATTAAGATGACTGGCTTTCCACTGAATAATTTTCTTTCAATTAGCAGTTCATTTCTTGGTTCTTCAGCTCTAATACAATTTTTACAAAAATAGGATTTTTATACTCACTGTAAAATCTTTTTCATGGATTCTGTTGAGGGACACGGGGAATCTTTACCTTTAAGGTAATACTCCTGCCCACAGGGGGATTGGACAATGGCAAAAAAAAACTATAGTCCAACCCAGGATACCCTCTCCTACCGTAAGCATGCCTCAGGTTTTGAGACAAAGCAGTTTCAAAAGCATAATCATAAACACAGAGGGATAGAACCTGTATCCCTCGATGGGCTCCAAGAAAAGGATTTTACACAAGTGCAAAAAAATTTTTTTTTTTTTGTCTATTATCCAAAAGGAGTAAAAAAATAAGCAGTCCAAGAGGTGAGTAATTCAGCAAACAAATGCTAACAGGGCCAAGTAAAAAACATGAACTGGGAACTGCTTGCAATGTAAAGAGGCATCAGAAGGCTCTTTCACCCAAAGCTAGCTTCAGATGACCAAAATCCTCCTAGCAGAACTATGGGAATGTGTGAAAGTAGACCAGGTGGCAGCCTTGCAAATAGCAAACAATTGCTTGATACCAAAAAGCCCAAGAAAAACTCACATATCTAGTAGAGTGTGCCTTGACAGGACAGATCATACGCTTGGATAATGGTCAGCCTCAACAAGCTAGAGATAGTGGAATGAGAACCCTGATGAGGTCCAACGGAAATACAAAAGGGAACCAATCTTCCTAAAGAAAGCAGTGGCTGAGAGATACTCTCACAGCCCAAACCACATCCTGACAATGGAGGGAAATTAACTTTGGTAAGTCAGACAGAGGGACAGGGAACAATGTTCTGGTTGAGGTGAAAAGCAACCCCCCTTTCCACTGGTAGAGTCTGAGCTTTACTAGAACATCAGGAACTTTTGATTCAAAGATTGATTTACCATCCTGCTTCACAGTCACTGGCTTTAAACAGCATGGTTGTTAAAGGACAGAAACCTGGCCCATGATAGTGGCGAGAGTCATCGCTGTTCTAGACCCAACTGGAAGGAGAGGATTTGTCTCACACAGACAAAATCCTAGAGTGGATAATTTAGACTCACACCAAGTGAAGTATGCTGTATATGTCCAATGATAGACCTTGCAGGATGTAGCCTCCTTTTAGGAATCACAGATTCTTAAATGGCCTTGGCTCTCAAAACCCGGCTTTAACAACCATGCTGTTTAAAGCCAGTGACTGTGAAGAGGGTGGTAAATCAATCTTTGAATCAAAAGATCCTGATGATCTAGTAAAGCTCAGACTCTACCAGTGGAAAGTGGGGTTGCACCTTCACTCTGAGGAAGGATTGTCTGAGAATTTGGCATAAAAAAAATTCACATGTAAAAGAAAACATCACATAATAAATAATCTACAAAATTACATTACGAATGTACCATCAAGATAGCCACTATACATAATGGGTCAATATATGATAGTATACATGAAGATGCTTGGAGCCACATGGATCAAAAATAGGTACAAAATATAAAAGTAGAAGCAAAGCATGCAAAGAAAATCTACTATAGTCTGAGGTGGAAATAGATGATAATGTTTTGGGGCTGAACCTCTTTCTCAAATACTGTTAGACTTGGATTGACCACCTGGACTTTAAACCCCAGACCTTGTGGGTGGACTAAAAGGCAAGACTAATATGGTACTAAAGAGAACTCTATTGATAAAAAAGACTCTAGGTTGCAGATGTCACCATGTCTAGAATCTGAAACATTGTTACCAAGTGATGGTAAGGCAACATAAGGCTCAGGGTAAGAGGCAAGGCCTCAGGAAATCATAAAACCCTGGTAGTAGATGAGGGTCAAAAAGCGGAATGTAACCAAAGTCACTGTAGGTAGGCAGCGTGAACTGATCTTAGACTGAATTTCCATGTGGCTCTTCGCAAAGCATGTGCAGCAGCATCAAGATTCTTTCTCTATGTTGTATGGCAGTAATACGAGAGATTAGAGTGTACAACCCTCCACTCAGCATGAGAAATCAATACTCAGTCTGAAAATGTTCAGCGGCAAAGCTGGCAGTAAACTGGGAATTTTAAAGGCCCCCAGCAACTTATCTAACTGAAGTAGTTCATGGTGCTCAGCCTGAACGGCTTATTCACAAGGTGAGTCTGCAGGGACAGGTACTGGAGCAATGTCCACAGCTCGGAAAAAGGAAAGTGCTCTGCAGCTACCTTTTACAGGATCAGAGTCTAGAAAGCACCTGTAATGGCAATGTTTACCTACTTTACTTATACCCTTACCCTTATACGCTTAGCGATATAGACCAGGGCTATGCAATTAGCGGACCTCCAGATGTTACAGAACTACAAGTCCCATGAGGCATAGCAAGACTCTGACAGCCACAAGCATGACGCCCAGAGGCAGAGACATGATGGGACTTGTAGTTTTGCAACAGCTGGAGGTCCACTAATTGCATATCCCTGCTAAAGACCATAAGGGTGCTTTCACACTGGGGCATTTTTCAGGGGCTACAGCGCTAAAAATAGCGCCTGTATAGCTCCTGAAAAAAGCGGGTCCTTTAACTCCAGTGTGAAAGCCGGAGTTTAGGTAAACATTGCCATTACACACCCAACTTGGAATCCAGTGCTTGAAGGTCACTTCCATGCTGTCCCTACAACATCCAGTCCAGTGGTGTACAGATGTAGCAACCAAAAGCCAGGCTGATGATTGTCACATTGGATAGCTGCGATCGAAAAGACGACTTCTACAGAACAGCCTTGACTAAAGAAGAAACATTTTAAAAGGTAAAAAAAAAAGTAATAGCAAAAATAGGTTAGCCTTCCACAAAGCAGAGCAAAAAAGAAGACTTCATCCTGCTAGGTCACTAGCTGGTAATATCCTGGGCTGGTTTACAGTTTTTTTTGCCAGTGACCAATCTCCATCTAGGCTGCCGTATAACCCAAATGGTATAATGGACGAGATAGAAAATTTATTTGCCGAATTTTAGCATGGAGAAATCTGTAGATTTTGGTATTGTTCACAATACTTCTAAGTTCATATTTAGATTTAAATGTATTCTTGCACTGTAAGCTTTATCCTAATGTTTAAATAGCAAGAAGCTATGGGGTTGATCTATTAAAACTGAAGAATGCAATATCTGCTGCTGCTCTGCAAAGAAACCAATCAGCTTCCAGGCTTTTTGTCAAAGCTTAATTACAGAAGCTGAAGTTGGAAGCTGATTGGCTACCATGTACAGCTGCACCATGTTTTGCACTCTCCAGTTTTAGTAAATCAACCCCTATGAGTGTCACAGCATATAAAAAACTTTATTTAAGCCCAAGTAACAAGACACTGGACTAGCTGAGCATGCAAAATTAAACAAAACATATAGAAATGCTATCAAGCAGCTGTAACTATGGTAACCAACATCTCTGATTTAGGCTGTTGATGACGTGACAAAACATTTTAAAGCATATCTAAAACCAAAACGTATTTTTTTAATTTTGGATATAGTAAATATAGTTTTGGATATAGTAGAGAATAATTAAACCCCTTTAAGATAATTTGCCATCTCTGTCTTATTGGAGAGAAACCTCTTCATTTACTGTCCTAGAGACACAACAGGAAGTGAAAAAAAATCTCTCCAAGGTGAGGCAAATGCTCACATTGGACCTGTGCTAATGCAAAAAATAAGTCAATTTTAAATAATTAATTTACAGCCAGGGCATAGCCTACAAAAGCCAGGGGAGGGCCTTCAATGGCAACATAAAAAAGCCTCAACGCTGTGTTAGGCAAATATATACAGTATCTGTGAACATAGGGGGGATACAAGACAAGGTAGCTCACACCACTGCAATCCACAGCTCAAAACACTACAGTTAAATACAGATCACTATGCTCAACCTAGGCAGATTATCAGCTTTCTCCATCCTCTCATTAAAAGTTCCAACATACACTGACAATATGGCCTGTTCGGAGTCCTTACTTTTTTAGTAAGGGGGCTGGCTTATAATATTCACCTCATTATTGGCTCTTATAAACCTTTTGACCATGCTTCAAAGGCCATGCAGGGCATTATAGTTTAAAAAAAGTTCATCCCTGCAATATTGCACATACATTTGCAGGTGATTTGAATCTAAATTCGGTGGACCTGCCATAAAACCCTGGCTTCCCTACTCATCACATCCAAAGCTAGCTAAAAAAAAATGGTTGCGTTATCACATTAGTCAGTTACTTTAATTGGTCACTACAGTTCTGTGTTACATGATCAGTTATTACAAATATTTCAAGTTAAAGAATTTTGGAAGTTGACATTACCAAATTCCTCAAAAAGTGCAGGACCCGGGACTGTCATCCTGTTCATAGAGTTCAGACATTTATTCTACATTTACTTTACTAGCTGCATACTAGTTTTAAATTAGTGACTTCCAAGGTAGAATAGGCAGCATCAGGATAACAACCACTGAACATGGCAGTTTGCATGGTTCTATCCTTACAGGTTTACTTTATTACACAAAGAAGCCCAGTTATAAAGCAGCAGTATGGTCTGACCACAGTCATACTGCTGCTTTACGAAACACAGTGGAGTGCTTGACACATACTCTATGTATAGTGATGCATGTTTTGAGGCTCCAAGCAAACAAAACTGAATGCATGTCAATAAAAGAGAAAAAATTGATAAAAGGGGGTTAGAAGAAGAAAGCTGGTCAAGTGTCCAGACAAAGTCTGGCAACTGGCCTCTCATACGTGGCTGTATATGTGGATTGCTCTCGAGAGTGTTAGGCAGAGAGCACTTAATGGGGTACTACAGACTCCACACCCCAACACAATGTAACATAAGCTGTATCCACTCCCAGTTGTAAATATGGCCTTTAATTGCCAATAGAGATGGGCTGAACATCCCCCTTGTTCGGTTCGCAGCAGAACTCCCGAGCGGAGGAAAAGTTCTAATCTGAATGGTGAACCCCATTGAAGTCTATGGAAGACGAACAGGAAAAATCAAAAGTGCTCATTTTGAAGGCTTAAATGCAGTTATTTGGCCATAAAAGGGTTATAGGGGTTTGGGTGCTGCCCTAGGGACATGTATTAATGCAAAACATAAAAAAAAAAAAAAAATGTTTTTTTCAGGAGCAGTGCAACAATAAAAATGAATAATTCTTTTAAACATAGTGCCTGGGGGGTCCCCTTAGTCTGCCTGTACAGTGGCACATATGTAGCATGCACAGAACATGTTGCAGAAAAAATGAAATTTCTAAAGAAAAAGAACAATTAATATCACATATAAAGTGACTCGTGGTTGCAATTGCCGGGACCTGGCTATTGAAAAATGAAATAAAAAAAAACAGCGTGCCCCTCCCCCCAGTCCATACCACACCCCCCTGGTATGGTTCAGGAGGGGGGGTTATTTTTGGTTGTTTTCTTGTTTTTTTACTTTTTTTTTTTACAAACTCATGCTCAGGACAAACCGTTCACCCAACACTTATTGCCAAGTAGAGTTGTGAACTTGAAGTGAACTGTTTTGAGGAGAACAACATACACACACTGGAGTTAAGTTTTAGCGTTGTGTGCAAATGAATAGCAAACCCATATTCAAAAGTGTCAAGTCGCTATCCTCCCCAGTTAAAATTCCATTTTCTTCCCTTTTACATATCAATTTCCCAGTTAGAGATGTTTATTCTCAGGAAACCTTTTGATATTTCAATCTATTACTAGAAAACTTCATGCTTCCATACAAGGCTATAGACTTACACGGAGTGGCTCGGGGTTGCTACCCCTTGGGGTGCAGCACGATCCCGATTGGGGCGCCCTCGGGGGTGGACAATCCAGAGTACCCACCTACTGATCACATTTAATATGATGGTATTACTGAATATGCATATTCTGACTAACGATATAAATGTTGGTTATTATTGGCCTATACATGATTAATGTTGTGTATTTCTAGCACACGGTTTGTAAACTACATTTACTTGAAATTTGATGTGTAATACTCTTTCCTTTGCTGTACTGTTCAAAAATTCTTCAATAAAAATCTATTGAATAAAAAAAAAAAGTGTCAAGTCGCAACTCTTTCACTCATGTTACCGAAGTGGGAAATTAAACATAATTCCACATTATAGCAAACAATTCCTCTTATATAGGAAGGTTGCTTTATCTCAGATAGCAAGTATTTCAAAATCATTGTACCATAAATGTTCTAATGCAACTGTATACAGGAGCTCCCAGCAGCAAACTGCACACTTGTTTCTTATAAAAATAAAAGAATATATCGTAAACAAACTAATTACACAAAAAGGCAGAGCTGCTAGCACCTTACATCAGAATTCTTTCCTGTAAGCAACTGCAAATGTAAACATCTAAAAGGGAAACTGCTACAAAAACGACCATTTCAAAGTAATAACACTTTAGGGTAATCATAACCTGCCACATTCTGAGAGCCATGAAAAGCTCTCAAGCTAGTAGTTTTATGATAAAATATGCTTGGTTTGTCTCTCAGCATAGAACGACAAAAACATGGCACAAAAAGAAAAGTATTCATACTGCCTACGGGAAAGTTTTATATTTTCTAAAGTTGGTTCCAACTTTGGTTAGTGGCAGGAGCAAAATTCCAATGCTAGCTGTCGGGGGACCAGAGAGAAAACACACATCTTTAGATTCCTTTTCTGTAAGCGTTACTGAGTAAAAACACTCTTGATCTGGTCTATCTACAAGACGTGTTATGACCTACAGTGGTGTGAAAAAGTGTTTGCCCCCTTCCTCATTTCCTGTTCCTTTGCATGTTTGTCACACTTAAGTGTTTCGGAACATCAAACCAATTTAAACAATAGTCAAGGACAACACAAGTAAACACAAAATGCAATTTGTAAATGAAGGTGTTTATTATTAAAGGTGAAAAAAAATCCAAACCATCATGGCCCTGTGTGAAAAAAGTGATTGCCCCCTAAACCTAATAACTGGTTGGGCCACCCTTAGCAGCAACAACTGCAACCAAGTGTTTGCGATAACGTGCAATGAGGCTTTTACAGCGTCCTGGAGGAATTTTGGCCCACTCATCTTTGCAGAATTGTCCTAATTCAGTTACATTAGAGGGTTTTCGAGCATGAACGGCCTTTTTAAGGTCATACCACAACATCTCAATAGGATTCAGGTCAGGACTTTGGCTAGGCCACTCCAAAGTCTTCATTTTGTTTTTCTTCAGCCATTCGGTGGTGGACTTGCTGGTGTATTTAGGATCATTGTCCTGCTGCAGAACCCAAGTTCGTTTCAGCTTGAGTACACGAACAGATGGTCGGACATTCTCCTTCAGGATCTCTTGGTAGACAGCAGAATTCATAGTTCCTTTTATCACGGCAAGTCTTCCAGGTCCTGAAGCAGCAAAACAGCCCCAGACCATCACACTACCACCACCATATTTTACTGTTGGTATAATGTTCTTTTTCTGAAATGCAGTGTTCCTTCTACGCCAGATATACTTGGACACACACCTTCCAAAGAGTTCCACTTTTGTCTCATCGGTCCACAGAATGTTGTCTCAAAAGTCTTGGGGATCATCAAGATGTGTTGTGGAGAAATTGAGACGAGCTTTGATGTTCTTTTTGCTCAGCAGTGGTTTTCTCCTTGGAACTCTGCCATGCAGGCCATTTTTGCCCAGTCTTTTCCTGATGGTGGAGGCATGAACGCTGACCTTAACTGAGGCAAGTGAGGCCTGCAGTTCCTTGGACGTTGTTGTGGGGTCTTTTGTGACCTCTTGGATGAGTCGTCGCTGCGCTCTTGGGGTAATTTTGGGCGGCCGGCCACTCCTGGGAAGGTTCACCACTGTTCCATGTCTTCGCCATTTGTGGATAATGGCTCTCACTGTGGTTCGCTGGATTCCCAAAGCTTTGGAAATGGCTTTATAACCCTTTCCAGACTGATAGATCTCAATTACTTTCTTTCTCAATTGTTCCTGAATTTCTTTGGGTCTCGGCATGATGTGTAGCTTTTAAGGATCTTCTGGTGGACCTTACTGTGTCAAGCAGCTCCTATTTAAGTGATGCCTTGATTGTGAACAGGTGTGGCAATAATCAGGCCTGGGTGTGGCTAGAGAAATTGAACTCAGGTGTGGACAACCACAGTTATAGTATGTTTTAACAAGGGGGGGAATCACTTTTTCACACAGGGCCATGATGGTTTGGATTTTTTTTCACCTTTAATAATAAACACCTTCATTTACAAATTGCATTTTGTTTACTTGTGTTGTCCTTGACTATTGTTTAAATTGGTTTGATGTTCCGAAACACTTAAGTGTGACAAACATGCAAAGGAACAGGAAATGAGGAAGGGGGCAAACACTTTTTCACACCACTGTATGTTGCTGCCCCTCTCATAAGAGAAATTCTAAGAAATGCCTCCCAGGTATATCAGTGAGCAGCACCAGCACCAAACACCCTAACTGCCTACCAGCATGCAACTGTGAAGCTATTGTTCTAGCCTTTCCCAACCTTTGCAACACAGAGGAACCCTTGAAATAACTTTCCAGTCTCAGGGAACACCTGCTAAAGATTACTATATCTACAACCCAAGGTACACATTAGTGTGATGGTCAGTGGGAAAAATGCTCCTTACACTTGTGGTCATTGGGAAGAATTACCCCATTACAAATAGCTAAAAACAGAAATTGCTCATTGCTCAAGGAACCCCTAGAAACCTCCGGAGGAACCCTAGTTGAGAAACCCTGATCTAGAATAATGATAAATGTGTACTATGGATCTATTCATAACATACACATCATTCAGTTAAAGTTGAAAGAATGTTTTTTTCTCAACCAGACAACTTTGGATCATACCAGTATCCTTGCATAACAGCCTGTACATGAAAAACTAACTTGGACCCCCTTTTATTGGTGGCAACCTGTTGCACAATTAAGCACACTTCTCTGTATCATTATAGACATGATGTTACTTTTAAAGACAGAGAGAAGACTTTAGATGATATTTAAACATATTACCTTGTCATGAACCTTCTGCCCTTGTTCTACAGCTTCCATAGGCTCCTGATCTCCTTCACCAGTCACGATCTTCCTCTGGATATGTGCATTCTGTTCCCTTAAAGCTACAATCTGTAAAAACAAATAAGGCCACAAATATTACTACAATATTCTGTACACAATAATTATACATTAGAGACTGACTGCTGTCAGGGTATACTGATTGGTTGTATTTTCTGACATCATCACTGACGACATATGGAAGAGTCGGTGACGTGTGACGCAACACGTGTGCTGGGATGCAGCGGCCATTTTGTGGGTTGGAAACTCCAGACATTTCCTTTACTGCCTGTTTATCTCTCTGAAATGTGAGTGTAATCGCTTTTGGCTTTTATTATAATAAATTACTAGCTGGATGTCTGCACTATGAGGAGTTCTTTTCTCTTTTCAATTTGGTATTGCATGTTGCAGAGAAGTTGCAGTGTATATCCCCATGCCGCTGAGGAGCTGTTATTGGATAATATCCATGCTTGTTACTATCTACATGAGGGTAAGGGGCAGTGTGTTTGGGTGATAGTGGCGGTTTCTTCACAATTGTGATACCTCAAGGCACAATGGACTTTTCTAAGTGAACTGTACTCACCTGTTCATGCTGGGTGAACTCATATAAACAATATACAATTAGTTCATATTGGACTTTGTTTATGAATTTTAGTAGTGCTACACCATTCTCTATATATTTTCTTAGTTACTAATAGGGATGAGCTTCGAATTTGAGACGAACGTAAGTTCGACTTGAACATCGGGTGTTGGCCCGTTTGCCGAACAGCAAATTTTATGGGGTGTTCGCAGCAAATTCAAGTGCCCCATAACGCACTGCAAGACCGCAGTGCATTGCTGTATGGTGATTATCCAAAGCATACACCTGACCTGCATGCTTTGGATAATCACAGCACGCTCCTCAGCAAAAGCCATAATTGGCCAAAGGCAGGGTGCGTTTGGCCAATCATGGCTCAGGGGACTAAGTCCATGCCCCACACTATATAAGGCTGCTTACACAGCGCCCGTATAGTGTGTTATAGTGGACAGAGATAGAGAGATTGAGCTAGATTAGGCAGGCAGGTTAGTTAGTAGCAGTGTATTTGATATATATAGATATATATATATTAGGGCTGTTACTGATTAAAGTTTTCGCGTTCGATTAATCATTTTTTTTTTATCGATTAATCGACTAATTCCGATTAATTATAACGCACATACAGATCCGAATTAACTTTTAGCCGATCTCCTTGCATTGCAACTCTGCATTAGTCAGTGGTAAATGTGGTATACACTATATACAAATCACCCGACACTAGTTCGTTTCCACAATCCATGACTTAACTTCACAGTTCACACAAATACGTTTTAAATTCAAACTGTAGCACTGACGTAAGTCATTTTTTTTCCACAGTAGCGTGACAATCCCTCCACCTCCGGTCTAACTAATCACGCTCACCTTATGGTATGGACCCCTGGTCATGCAAGCGGGTATCAAAAGGGTTAACACAGACCATAAACTTCTCTCACGTCTCCTTAGATCTCAGCAAGGACGCCAGGTCATGGGTAGAAAGAAAAGATCTAAGTGCTCACGCCTAAGTTAAAATATTTCATTTTTGTGTTCAAACACAAACTACTCACATAAAGATGATAAAAACACAGCATGTAAAGCCGACAATCGTGTTAGTTCCATAGGACATCAGTGGGTGACGTCATGCGTAGCTCCTCCCCTGTACGCGTTATGTTCAATAAGAACTTCGACGTCACCGGACTCCTCCCCCTTCCCTTCGTTAGCAGACGGAGGCACTTGGGGAAGGGGGAGGAGTCCGGTGACATCGATGTCCGTGACGTCACCGGATCTCAGACGGAACGCCCTGAAGACCCGGAAAAGCCGGTGGAGAGGTGAGTACTGATCAAAAGAATTTTAATCGATCAAAAAAATTAACGATTAATCAAGGAATTAATCTTTAATTTTCACAGCCCTAATATATATATATATATATATATATATATATATATATATATATATATACAGTCAGACTAGTATATATATATATATATATATATATACACACATATACACACACACACACACACACATATATATATATATATATATATATATATATATATATATATATATACACACAAATACACACACACACACACATTCAGCATAGCCTATATATACAGTGTAAACTCTATATTCAGTCAGTACAGGCAGTGTATTTGATCTATACAGTACAACCTTGGATTTTGAGCATAATTCGTTCCGGAAACATGCTTGTAATCCAAAGCACTTGTATATCAAAGCAAATTTCCCCATAAGAAATTATGGAAACTCAGATGATTCATTCCACAACCATTTATTCATAGGTCTTTTAGTTTATAGTCCATATAAAAAGATTATAGCAATGCGATAGGTTGTGTAACCATAAAATGTCCATCCACAAATGTCAGCCTCCACAAGGGGATTAGAAGCAAAATCCATCAGGAGCTACAGAGTATAAAAGAGAAGAGAGGCGCCTCTAAGTGTAGCAATTAGGGATGAGCTTCGAGTTCAAGTCAAACTCATGTTCGACTCGAACATTGCCTGTTCACCTAACAGCGAACAATTTGGGGTGTTTTGCTGCAAATTAGAAAAGCCGCGGAACACCCTGTAAAAGTCTATGGGAGAAATCTAAAGTGCGAATTTTAAAAGCCTATATGCAAGTTATTGTCATAAAAAGTGTTTGGGGACCTGGGTCCTGCCCCAGGGGACATGTATCAATGCAAAAAAAAGTTTTAAAAACGTCACTTTTTTCAAGGAGCAGTGATTTTAATAATGCTTAAAGTGAAACAATTAAAGTGTAATATTCCTTTAAATTTCGTACCTGGGGGGTGTGTATAGTATGCCTGTAAAGGGGCGCATGTTTCCCATGCTTAGAAGTGTCCCTGCACAAAGTGTCATTTTTTTCATGTCTGGTATAGATATTAAGGGGAACCCCGGGTCAAATTAATCGCTCTCCGACCGGCGCACAACGATGTACGGCGACAGAATGGCACGGACATGCATAAGGGCATACAGGTACGTCCCCTTTAAGATGCCGCCATGCCATCAAGCACGCTCCGCCGCCGGCGCACGCTCGCTGCGGTTGGGACCCCCATGAGGCCGGCTGCAGGTCCCGCGGACTCGATCGCCGCGGGGATACCCACGATCGTCTCACGGGAAGGCTGAACAGGGAGATGCAGAAATAAACAGCATCTCCTGTTCTGCCTAGCAACGCCGATCTCTGCTCCCTGTGATTGGAGCAGAGATCAGCATTCACTAGCTGACAGCCACGCCCCCCCCCACAGTTAGAAAGACGCCTCTAGGTACATGGAACCCCTACACTGCCACCTAGTGGTTAACCCCTTCACTGCCAGTGTCATTTACACAGGAATCAATGCATTTAAATAGCACTGATTGCTGTATAAATGACAATGGTCCCAAAAATGTGTCCAAAATGTCCGATGTGTCCGCTATAATGTCGCAGTCACAATAAAAATCACTGTTTGCCGCCATTACTAGTAAAAAAAAAAAATATTAATTAAAAAAATGCTATAAAGCTATCCCCTATTTTGTAAACGCTATAACTTCTGCGCAAACCAAACAATAGTCCCTTATTGCTATTTTTTTTACCAAAAATATGTAGAAGAATATGTATCGGCCTAAACTGAGGAAAAAAAAATGTTTTTTTATATATTTTTGGGGGATATTTATTATAGCAAAAAGTTAAAAATAATGTGTTTTTTTCAAAATTGTCTCTCTTTTTTTGTTTATAGCGCAAAAAATAAAAACCGCAGGGGCGATCAAATTCCACCAAAAGAAAGCTCTATTTGTGGGGAAAAAAGGACGTCAATTTTGTTTGGGAGCCACGTCGCACGACTGCGCAATTGTCAGTTAAAGCGACACAGTGACGAATCGCAAAAAGTGGTCTGGTCTTAAGCCAGCAAAATGGTCCGGTCTGAAAGTGGTTAAAAAAAAATACGTGGGGTTCCCCCTAAATATCCATACCAGACCCGGTATGGATTTTAAGGGGAACCCCGCACCAAAAAAAAATGGCGTGGGGGTCCCCCTCAAAATCCATAACAGATCCTTATCCGAGCACGCATCCTGGCAGGCCACAGGAAAAGAGGGGGGACAAGAGAGCGCCCCCCCTCCTGAACCGTACCAGGCCACATGCCCTCAACATTGGGAGGATGCTTTGGGGGTCTATGACCCCTCAAAGCACCATGTCCCCATGTTGATGAGGACAAGAGCCTCATCCCCACAACCCTTGCCCGATGGTTGTGGGGGTCTGCGGGCGGGGGGCTTATCAGAATCTGGAAGCCCCCTTTAACAAGGGGACCCCCAAACCCCCCCTGTTTCCCTGTTTGAAATGGTAAGGGGGTACAAAAGTACCCCTACCATTTCACAAAGAAAGTGTAAAAAATTGTTAAAAAACACACAGACACCGTTGGGGAAAGTCCTTTATTGAAAATAAAAAAAAATAATAAAAAGATTCCAGCGGTGGTAATCCACTCTTGCTATCCATCGATGGCTGATCTCTTCTCGGGGGTCCATCGATGGGTGATCTCTTCCAACGACGTCCAGCGCAGTGCATCCTATCTCCACAGAGACACTGCAGGAATCCCGTCTTAGCTGAGGAGGACCGGGCCACCCGTCACCTGACCCCGCCCCCTCTGACGCAACGCAAGGGGGAAGCCGGGCTTCCCCAGTGACGTATGGGTGACCCCGCCCCCCTCTGATGTAACGGAAGCCTGCATTACATCAGAGGGGGGCGGGGTCACCCGTACATCACTGGGGAAGCCCAGCTCTTCCCTTGCGTCAGAGGGGGGTGGGGTCAGGTGGCAGGTGGCCCGGTCCTCCTCAGCTGTCACCTGACCCCATCCCCCTCTAAGGCAAGGGAAAAGCTGGGCTTCCCCAGTGATGTACGGGTGACCCCGCCCCCCTCTGATGTAACGCAGGTTTCCGTTACATCAGAGGGGGGTGGGGTCACCCCTACGTCACAGAGGAAGCCCGGCTTCCCCCTTGCGTTGCGTCAGAGGGGGGTAAGGTGACGGGTGGCCCGGGCCTCCTCAGCTAAGATGGGATTCCCGCAGTGTCTCCATCGAGACAGGATGCACTGCGCTGGATGTCGTCGGAAGAGATCATCCATCGCTGGACCCCGGAGAAGCGATCAGCCATCGCTGGACCCCGGAGAAGAGATCACCCATCGCTGGATAGCAAGAGTGGATTATCACCGCTGGAATCTTTTTTACATTTTTAAAATTTTTAATAAAGGACTTTTCCCAATGGTGTCTGTGTGTTTTTTAACTATTATTTACACTTTCTTTGTGAAATGGTGGGGGTACTTTTGTACCCCCTTACCATTTCAAATGGGGGGGGGGCGGATCTGGGGGTCCCCTTGTTAAAGGGGGCTTCCAGATTCTGATAAGCCCCCTGCCCGCAGACCCGTACAACCACCGGGCAAGGGTTGTGGGGATGAGGCCCTTGTCCTCATCAACATGGGGACATGGTGCTTTGAGGGGTCACAGACCCCCAAAGCATCCTCCCAATGTTGAGGGCATGTGGCCTGGTACGGTTCAGGAGGGGGGGGGGGCTCTCTCGTCCCCCCTATTTTCCTGCGGCCTGCCAGGTTGCGTGCTTGGATAAGGGTCTGGTTTTTGAGGGGGACCCCCACGCCATTTTTTTTTAAATTTGACCCAGGGTTCCCCTTAATATCCATACCAGACCTGAAGGGCCTGGTAATTGAATTCGGGGGGAACCCCACGCATATTTTTTTTTTATCAATGACTTTCAATGACTGTTCTCTGTATTACGGGAGCCGACAATTCATTATAGCCGCGAGTGATTTTAAAAAGCTTTTTTCCTGCAAAAATGACACTTTGTGCAGGGACAGTTCTAAGCACGGGAAACATGCGCCCCTTTACAGGCATACTATACACACACCCCAGGTACGAAATTTAAAGGAATATTACACTTTTATTGTTTCACTTTAAGCATTATTAAAATCACTGCTCCCGAAAAAACTGACGTTTTTAAAACTTTTTTTGCATTGATACATGTCCCCTGGGGCAGGACCCAGGTCCCCAAACACTTTTTATGACAATAACTTGCATATAAATTCTAAAATAAGTGTCTACCGGCGCAAATTGAAATAATATTATAATCAAACCATCCAAATTTGTGAAGATGTGTGAATTTGTGTAGTGTGCTGCAGTCAAATAAGGTTCTACTAAAATTAAAACCTGTAAAAAAGTATGAGAAAAAATATATAAAAAATATATAAAAAATATATATGTGTTGACTGCGCTACCCCTTGTATTATGTGTTTTTAAAGTGCTTCAAACAAAATATACATTTAAATATACCATAATAAATTTATAAATTTGTATACATTAGTGATAATAATAATTAATAAAAATCAATATTTTCTTCTGCTGTTCACCCGTGACTTCCAATATTAATTATTGCTTGCCAAAAAAAGCAAATTAATTTAGGCAAAACAAACCAAACGAAACCAAAAAAACAACAATAAATGTCCGTAATAATTTCTGCTGGTGCTGAGAAAGCAATCTTCAGCATAAAAGTGTTTCAATCTTCCTAATTCTTGTGTCCGTGCTTCCTTTATCCACCACTATAGTGATGACACCACCACCACCACCACCATAAGAATTGGCCACTCACCAGATGTTAATATAATGAATGCCTTTGGTTCATTAGTAGGGATAACCACTCCACTCCTCTCAGGTCTATGCTGTTTCCAATATACAGATTTACCAATGTCCAACCTCATAAAAAATGAACAACGATCATTGCGCAGTATGTCTGTGCTTTTATTTATAAAAAGGTAAAAACAAATGGGTTCACTCACATTTTTAAGTGCCTATCAGTTGGCACCAAACTTATCTAGCCGCTCGAATGGGTACAGATAGCTGAGGGTATTGCCTGTCTCTCCTATGTCAGCGTGCGTCCCAAGCCTCCTTTTGTTTAACCGGAAGTGACGTAGCCTTTAAAATTAGCACTTTTGATTTTGAACGTTGGAGTCCCATAGATTTTAATAGGGTTCTAAAGTTCACACGAGCTTTAGGTCTGTTTGCAGGTTCTGGTGCGAACCGAACAGGGGGGTGTTCGGCTCATCCCTAGTAGCAATATGGTTACATTGAATGAAGGTACAACATTTAGCAACTCACATGGTTGATGATTAAAACAGGCACATCTAAGTATGCAGGCATCCGGGGTAAAGCGGTCCTCATAGACCATCCCCTGCCCCGCCGGCTCTCACCGATGTCAATCTGCAATTGTGACCGGGAAGGCTACCCTGAAGTAGAGCGATCTGAAAGCGAAGCTTGAAGAGCTTGTGGAGCTCAGCATGGAAGGGATGATGTTGATGGCGGTGCAGAGGATGATGAGTAGGGAGGATGTGAGTTGCTAAATGTTGTACCTTCATTAAATGTAACCATATTGCCACACTTAGAGGCACCTCTCTTTTCTTTTATACTCAGTTGTGACTTTTGACGCTACTTGTATATGAAGACATCGCTTGTATATCAAGTCCAAATTTATAAAAAAAATTGCTTGTCTTGCAAAACGCTCGCAAACCAAGCTATTCTCAAACCAAGGTTTTACTTTATATACAGTCAGACTAGTATATATATATATATATATATATATATATACACTCTGCATTCAGTCTAGCCTATATAAACAGTGCATTCGGCGGTGTACAGTAGGTAATACAGTGCAGGCGGTGTAGACAGTATATAATACAGTGTAGTGCAGTGTTAAAAAAAAAAAAAAAAAACTTCATGTCCGGAAGGCCTCCAAGGAGAGGCAGACGCTCACAGGCGACTAAAAGAGGCAAGCAGCCTCTGAAATAATATTTAACAGCAGGGACCATTCCTGTTCTGCCACCACCAACACCTAAGGCCCAATTTTTTGGCAGAGTATATAGTGCAGTCCGTATAGTATATATACTGCAGTTCAGAGTATATAGTGCCCTGAGTGTAGTATACATAATAAAGTGCAGGGTTTATAGTGCAGTGTACAATATATAATATAGTGTATATATGTAATATAGTGTATTGAAGTGGTTAAGGGGAGCCCTATGACAGAATTAAGAAAAAAACGGCATGGGTTCCCCCCGTCCATACCAGGCCCTTTGGGTCTGGTATGGATTTTGGGGGGGGGGCCACACCATTTTTTTTTTTTAAATTGGCGTGGAGTTCACCTTAATATCCATACCAGACCCTTAGGAATGGACTGGGGGATGGGAAACCCACGCTGTTTTTTAAAACGATTTTTTATGTATATTGCCGGGAACTGGCAATACATTACAGCCGTGAGCAATTTTAAAAATGTATTTTTTCTTCGGTACTTTTCTAAACATGGGAAAAATTAGCTACTTTACAGGCAGAAAAAGCCCCCCCCCCCCCAGGCACGATATTTAAAGGAATATTTAATTTTTATTGTTTCACTTTAAGCATTCTTAAAATCACTGCTCCTGAAAAAACTGTCATTTTAAAAACTTGGGGACCCTGGGGCAGTATCCGGGTCCCCAAACACTTTTCATGGCAACAACTTGCATATAAGCCTTTAAAAATCGCACTTTTGATTTTTTCGTGTCCCATAGACTTTAACGGTGTTCGCACAAATTTTTTTGTCTGTTCACAAGTTCTGGTGCGAACCAAACAAGGGGGGGGGGGGGGGGGGGGGGTTTGGCTCATCACTAGTTACTAGGAGCAAAAGTGTACATTCTCTGTAGGTCATGGTGTAAGTACAGCACATACACAACTTTTAAGTGTTATCTGTCAACATAACGAACATTGTACAAAAATCCTGTATCTAATTAGGCAAGCTATACAGCAGATACAGGTATATTACCAGTGGACAGCACATTCTTCAGTTGCTCTGTGAGTTTGGAGAAGGGAAGGGGAGAGGAGGGAGGAGCAAGAGAATGCCGTGTCAGCCTATGATACTGAGCTGTGTGTTTCTATTGATGCACACAGTGTATGGAGACACAACTCTACTCCCAGCCATCCTGAAACATGAAACCTGGGGCAGTGGTTATGACACCAGTTTAAACTGGAGCATAGACAGTGATTAAAAGATAAAAAAAGCTGCCTGCGGTACTCAGTAAGTGATTCAATCAGCTGCTAAAAATGCTTAAAAGAACTAAAGCCTGGTTCACACTGATGCAACAATTTTGTAGCACTTGTCGCATCATAAGTCGAACCCCATTCAATGCAATGGAACTTGTACTACATAGTTCTTTGTAGATAAACATGCAATTGTACAATCAAATTTTAACATGTGCGGTGAGCTTTAGGTACAGCAGTGATATTGCTTGGTATATTAGCCATATACAATGCTTAAAGTGCTTCTTTTACCTTTGCCAAGAAATCAAGCTGTTGCCTTCAATTAAAGTGACTTCAACCACCTGCTAAGTTATAGCCCATCGATTAGCCACTGCTCTTTATGTAAAGCTTAAATGCCTGGAGTACCTGCATCATTTAGGTAAGGCATACATAAATATACTGCTTATTATTATACCTTTAACAACAGTCTTATTGCCCATACATAATTAACTACTTCCCACCCGGCCACTGTACATATACGGCCGGGTGGGAGCCGTCTACTTCTGATAGGACGTTCAGCGGCGCGATCCCGATGCGCTCGTGTCACCCGGACACACGGCGCATCTCGGATCGGCAGGAGGGCTCTGTGATTGGCCCTCCTGATCGCATGTGATGTAAGCAAACAGCCGGTTGCTAGGCAATCGGCTCTCCTCTCCTCGCACGGAAGTCGTCGGTGAGGAGAGGAGAGCGGATCGCTGCAGCCGGCTGGTGATCAGTGAGTATCAGCTGTTTTTTTTACAGCTTTTTATTCACTGATCACCAGTGTAGTGTAAACACACAACACACCACACAAAAACACACATGTCCCCAAAACACACATGTCCCCAAATAATAAAAACACATGTCCCCAAATAATAAAAACACATGTCCCCCACATATGTCCCAGTAAAATAACATGTGTCAATGATTATCTGCACACATATGTCCGTGAACACCTGCACACACATGTACATGATCATTTGCGTACATATGTCCGTGATCACGCAAACCAATTATTATACACTTAACGGAATTTCTTTTACTAAAAACATGTAGCAGAATACATTTTGGCTTAAATTTATGACAAAATTTGATTTTATTGGATTTCTTTTAAAAAAGAAAGGAGAACATCTTGTTTTTTTTCAAAATTTCCGCTATGTTTTCGCTTATATCGCAAAAAATAAAAAACGGAGTTGCGAATAATCACCACCAAACTAAAGCTCTATTTGTGCGAACAAAATGATAAAAAATTCATTTGGTTACAGCATTGCATGACCGCGCAATTGTCACTGAAAGTGCGAGAGCGCTAAAAGCTGAAAATTGGTCTGGGAAGGAAGGGGGCGAAAGTGCCCAGTATTGTAGTGGTTAAACCAAAGATCTGAAAAACCTGGCAGATGGGCACCAAGATGGGAACTAACAGAAAATCTCTCCAATGACAGCAAAGATAGAAACATAAGTACTGTTGTGTGTCCAAATTCCAATGGTGGTCACCAGGACAGAAGAGTGGAAATATCCACAAAGAAACCCAGACAACTTTAAAAAAATCATACAGTGGTATTAAGCAATTAACTGTGCTGGGGAGAGGTTTATGGGAAGGTTGGAAGAGTATTTAAACTAGGAGTGTGGGGGAAGGTGAATTAGATTATAATGGGGCAGACAGGTCATCCAGGGGTCATCCCCTAGTGGTGGGTGAAATGGGGAGGGCTATGGCAGATGATATGAAGGTTCCTATCTTACAATCAACCATTGGAAATGGTACTATGTGTACTAAAAAATAAAATAAAGCAAAATACGTTTGCAAAATTGACAATGAATTCGTGTTTGTTCACCAATGCAAGAAGTCTGCCAAGCAAAATAGATGAGTTGGAAGCTCTGGTGCACGTGGAGAACTATTATATAATTGGTATTGCTGAATCTTGGCTTCATTCTTCTTATGACTGGGCTATTAATATTCCTGGCTATGCTCTCTTTTGGAAAGATAGGGTATAACTGAGGGGTGGTGGTGTCTGTCTCTGTGTGAGAAGTGATCTCAAAGCGAGTGTGAAAGAGGACCTAGTTGATGGAGTGTGTGATGAGTCTGAAGCATTATGGGTTGAACTGTACATGGGTGTGCGTACTCCAAAGGTCCCAGTGTTAGTGAGGAGGTAAAGACTCAGCTCCTTGCACAGATGGAAAGGGCTGCAAGGGCTGGGACAGTGATAATAATGGGGGATTTTAACTACACAAATTGACTGGAGTAATGGCACTGCTGGGACAGTTAAGGGCAATAATGTATAAGCCTATTACAATAAAATGTTATGGTCCAGTTTGAGGCCCTGACTAGGAATGACTCTCTGCTGAACCTGGTAATCTCGAACCATGCAGAGCTTATTACCAATATTTATATAAAAGAGCATCTGGGTAGCAGTGACCATAACATGATTTCATTTAATGTTAGCTGTAAGCAACAAACACATACGGGTAAGATAAAAACACTTAACTTTAAGAGAGCAAATTTTCCAAGGATGAGGGCTGCTTTCCAGGACTTAGAGTGGGAGTGGGAGGGAATATTGGCATCAATGGACACAGAACAGAAATGGGAATTCTTCAAAGTGACTGTATGTAAACTTACTGTAAAGTATATCCCCACTGGTAATAAGTTTAAAAGGCTAAAAATGAAACCTTTGTGGCTCACGGCCAAAGTTAAAATGGCTATAAATAATAAAAAAAGAGCTTTAAAAAAATATAAAAATGAGGGAAAGCTATCATCATTTAACCACTTCAGCCCCGGACCATTTGGCTGGCAAAAGACCAGAGCAGATTTAACTGACAATTGCGCGGTCTTGCGAAGTGGCTCCCAAACAAAATTGACGTCCTTTTGTTCCCACAAATAGAGCATACCTTTGGTGGTATTTGATCACCAAAAAAAATTCGACAATTTAAAAAAAAAACACATTATTTTTTACTTTTTGCTATAATAAATATCCCCCAAAAATATATAAAAAAAAAACATTTTTTTTCCTCAGTTTAGGCTGATACGTATTCTTCTACATATTTTTGGTAAAAAAAAATCACAATAAGCGTTTATTAATTGGTTTGTTAACTTTAAAAGTTATAGCAGCTACAAAAAAGGGATGGTTTCATGGCATTTTTACTGATAATTTTTTTTTACTAGTAATGACGGCGATCAGCAATTTTTATCATGACTGCGACATTATGGCAGACAGATCGGACACTTTTGGGGCTATTTTGGGACCATTCACATTTTTACAGCAATAAGTGCGATAAAAAAATGCATTGATTACTGTGTAAATGTGACTGGCAGTGAAGGGGTTAACCACAAGGGGGCGCTGTAGGGGTTAAGTGTGTCCTAGTGAGTGATTCTAACTGTGGGGGAGGGGCTGTGTGTGACACGACACTGATTAACGTTCCTGATTACAGGTATCTGTGATACAGTGCCTTGCGAAAGTATTCGGCCCCCTTGAACTTTTCAACCTTTTGCCACATTTCAGGCTTCAAACATAAAGATATAAAATTTTAATTTTTGTGAAGAATCACCAACAAGTGGGACACAATTGTGAAGTGGAACGAAATCTATTGGATTGTTGAAACTTTTTTAACTAATAAAAAAATGAAAAGTGGGGCGTGCAAAATTATTCGGGCCCCTTGCGTTAATACTTTGTAGAGCCACCTTTTGCTGCGATTACAGCTGCAAGTCGCTTGGGGTATGTCTCTATCAGTTTTGTACATCGAGAGACTGAAATTCTTACCCATTCTTCCTTGCAAAACAGCTCGAGCTCAGTGAGGTTGGATGGAGAGCGTTTGTGAACAGCAGTTTTCAGCTCTTTCCACAGATTCTCGATTGGATTCAGGTTTGGACTTTGACTTGGCCATTTTAACACCTGGATACGTTTATTTGTGAACCATTCCTTTGTAGATTTTGCTGTATGTTTGGGATCATTGTCTTGTTGGAAGATAAATCTCCGTCCCACTTTCAGGTCTTTTGCAGACTCCAACAGGTTTTCATGCAGAATGGTCCTGTATTTGTCTGCATCCATCTTCCCCTCAATTTTAACCATCTTCCCTGTCCCTGCTGAAGGAAAGCAGGCCCAAACCATGATGCTGCCACCACCATGTTTGACAGTGGGGATGGTGTGTTGAGGGTGATGAGCTGTGTTGCTTTTACGCCAAACATATCGTTTTGCATTGTGGCCAAAAAGTTCGATTTTGGTTTCATCGGACCAGAGCACCTTCTTCCACATGTTTGGTGTGTCTCCCAGGTGGCTTGTGGCAAACTTTAGATGAGACTTTTTATGGATATCTTTGAGAAATGGCTTTCTTCTTGCCACTCTTCCATAAAGGCCAGATTTGTGCAGTGTACGACTGATTGTTGTCCTATGGACAGACTCTCCCACCTCAGCTGTAGTTCTCTGCAGTTCATCCAGAGTGATCATGGGCCTCTTGGCTGCATCTCTGATCAGTCTTCTCCTTGTCTGAGCTGAAAGTTTAGAGGGACAGCCGGGTCTTGGTAGATTTGCAGTGGTCTGATACTCCTTCCATTTCAAAATGATTGCTTGCACAGTGCTCCTTGGGATGTTTAAAGCTTGGGAAATCTTTTTGTATCCAAATCCAGCTTTAAACTTCTCCACAACAGTATTACGGACCTGCCTGGTGTGTTCCTTGGTCTTCATGATGCTCTCTGCGCTTTCAACAGAACCCTGAGACTATCACAGAGCAGGTGCATTTATACAGAGACTTGATTACACACAGGTGGATTCTATTTATCACCATCAGTCATTTAGGACAACATTGGATCATTCAGAGATCCTTGCTGAACTTCTGGAGTGAGTTTGCTGCACTGAAAGTAAAGGGGCCGAATAATTTTCCACGCACCACTTTTCAGTTTTTTATTTGCTAAAAAAGTTTAAAATATCCAATAGATTTCATTCCACTTCACAATTGTGTCCCACTTGTTGGTGATTCTTCACAAAAAATTAAAATTTTATATCTTTATGTTTGAAGCCTGAAATGTGGCAAAAGGTTGAAAAGTTCAAGGGGGCCGAATACTTTCGCAAGGCACTGTAAGTGTCAGTGTCTCTAGGCAGAACGGGGAAATGCTTGTTAACATCAGCATTTCCCCATTCTTCCTTTCCGTGAGACGATCGTGGGTATGCCCGCGGACATCGAGTCCGCGGGACCCACAATCATACTCATGGAGCTCGCGGCAGGCGTGTGCCCACAAGCCGCTTCTTAAAGGGCAACGTACAGGTATGTTAATGTGCCTGTACAACATATATCGTGGTGAGCCAGTCGGCAAGCAGTTAAATGTTACAAAGAATATAACAGAGTATGTAAAAAGGAAATCAAGGACGCAAAAATTCAAAAAGAACGACAGATTGCAAAAGATAGTAGGACAAACCCCCCAAAAAATCTTCAAATATATTAAGAGTAAAAAGGTCAGGTCTGAGCATGTAGGCCCTTTACAAAATAATCTAGAGTGGGTGACTGGGGACAAAGAAAAGGTAAATGTACTAAATACTTTCTTCAGCTCTGTGTATACAAAGGAGCATAGGGGAGCTCATGTCCATAATGGGGGTGGTATTGACACAGCCCCAAATGATCCACAATGGCTCAAAAGGAATATGGTCAAGAAATATTTAGACAAAATAAAGGTGGATAAAGAACCTGGACCAGATGGCATCCACCCATGGATCCTAAAAGAATTGAGCTCTGTCCATTCAAGACCATTGTTTCTAATTTTTAGGGACTCCCTAATAACTGGAATGGTACCACTGGATTGGTGCAGGGCCAATGTGGTCTACAGGCTTGGAAAGATCAATTTGTAAATGGATAGAAAACTGGCTAATAGAAGACAGAATTCAGAGAATAGTGGCTAATGATTCTTACTCTGAGTGGTCTAAGGTTATCAGTGGTGTAACCCAAGGTTCAGGACCCTTACTTTTTAATATATTTTTATAAAATTAATATATTTATAAATGATATAGGGTCTGGGATTAAAAGTAAAATGTCTGTCTTTGCAGATGACACTAAGCTATGCAGTGGAATAATGTCCTTACAGGATGTCTCCAATTTACAAGCCAACCTCAATGCACTGTCTAATTGGGCAACTAAATGGCAAATGAGGTTTAATGTTGATAAATGTAACGTTATGCACCTGGGGGCTAAGAATATGCATGCATCATACATACTAGGGGGAGTACAACAGGGGGGATCCGTAGTGGAGAAGGATCTGGGGGTTTTGGTAGATCATAAGCTCAATAATAGCATGCAATTCCAAGCTGTGGCTTCCAAAGCAAGCAAAGTCCTTTGGTATGGACTCCAGAGGGAGATATCATTTTGCCCCTGTACAAATCATTAGTAAGACCTTATCTGCAATATGCAGTTCAGTTTTGGGCACCAGTTCTCAAAAAGGATATTGGTGAACTGAAGAAGTGCAGAAGGGGCAACCAAACTAATAAGAGGCATGGAGGAGCTCAGCTATGAGGAAAGATTATAGGAACAGAATATATTTCCTCTTGAGAAGAGGAGATTAGGGGGGATATGATCAACATGTAAAAATACATAAGTGGGCCATATCGTTAACTTGGTGTGGAGTTATTTACTTTAAGGTCATCACAAAGGTGAAGGGGGCATTCTTTACGGCTAGAGGAAAAAAGATTTTATCTCCAAATACGGAAAGGTTTCTTCACAGTAAGAGCTGTGAAAATGTGGAATAGACTTCCTCCAGAGGTGGTTTTGGCAAGCTCAGTTGATTGCTTTAAATAAAGTGGGTTCTTTCCTAAATGTACACAATCTGGGTGTACACAACTGGGTACTAACATTTATAGGTAAAAGTTGATCCAGGGAAAATCCGATTGCCTCTCGGGGGATCAGGAAGGAATCTTTTCCCCTGTTGTAACAAATTGGAGCATGCTTTGCTGTTTTTTTTTTGTCTTCCTCTGGATCAACTGTGGGTGTAGGTTTGTGTATATGGGATTGTATTTTTATTTTTTTGGTTGAACTCGATGAACTCGATGAACTTGTGTCTTTTTTCAACCTGACTAACTATGTAACTATGGTCTATCCAATACAGTGTAAAACAAGTCCTATCTGGAGATTTATTTAAAGATTAGACTCAAGGACTGCGAGTGCATAATGTGTTAGTTTATCAGTGATGTTGCGGTAGACCCATCCAGACAGGAGATTCAAGGAAGTGCAATCAAGTTAAATCCTCTTGGGTGCAGGGATCATGCCATGTTCATAGGTACAAGAGATTAATTTGGAAAGTAACGTTTTTTTTTATTTTTAACTCGTGTAGTATCATGGTATCTTCAAGTAACTCAAAATCAAACATTCATTTGCAAAGCTAAGTACACGGAAAAAAGACTGAGCAGGTCTTACGTGAAGCTTTGAACGTACTGTTCTAGCACAGTCTTCTCAAAGAATCCCATAAAACATAAAATAATAATTGATGCAGCACCTTTTAATGTCCTGATAATGGCAGATATCATGTATTCAACCTGTAGATGCCTGCACAATTTGGAAACATTTTAAAAGACATAAATCCGTCTCAATGCAATGCAGTAGGAAGCAATTTTTTTTTTTTTTTAAAGAATTATTTTATTTTATTTTATCTGTGGTTGCATCACCATGAAAAATAAAGGTTGTCTGTTATAATAGAGCAATGTTTCAGATGCTAGTTGGTTCATTATAAGTTCTACAATGCTATAAAGCTTACCCAATTAGACAGAGGAAGAAGTACAAAGAGCAGTGATGATTTCCAAAGCATAGTACTAAATTGCAATCAATGAAAAAATCACCTTTAACCAATCTGACTGAAAACTATCTGGTTGCTATGAGTCACGCTGCTTCTTTTTCTTTTCTTATTTTTTTCATTCTTTATTTAAGGTAGCAACAAGACAATGACATGACCGTCTATTTGCAATGATAACAGTCAACATTAATATAATAAGCGTGTTTTAACAAGGGGTTTAAAGACAGCATTAAAGTAATAGACTAATAGATAACATACAATGCCTAAAGGCTGATGGCCATGGCATTCATGGTGATTATATTCTGTATTGTGGAGGAAGTCACATATTAGAACATGATGGACAAGTACACACCAAGAAGATGGCACAGACTTGTAAGCACATAACTACTATGGGGTGGGGGGGTTAAACAGAAACCTTATATGGTATAGGGGCAACCATGTCTGGGCCTCAAAGCAGTTGCACCAAAGGTCAGCGCATACTGAGTAGCGGTTTTCTTGATTTTTAGAGAGAGAGAGAGAGAGATCGACACACTGGGTGTCTAGGAAAAGGGGAGAAAGAAGAAGAAAAAAGGGAAGGGAGCATCAGCGGGATCCACCGCTCAGGAAGTCTGATTCCAATAGAGGAAGTATCTCAATTTAGGAGTAGGTAATATATTCATCTGAGAATTAGAACAAGTCCCAGTACAGCCAGCATGTGTGTTGTTCATTCGTCTTGTCCCTGAGGGCAGAAGTCAACCATTCCATCTGTTGAATATCGCTTACTCTGGCAAACCATTGCAACACAGTAGGTGGGCATTGTTGCTTCCACATGCTGGGGATGCATGCCCTGGCAGCATTCAGAAGATGTTTCAACAAAGACTTACAGTATCTTTTACTGGACATAGGGGTTAAGTTAAGGAGCACTGCTACTGGGTTGTCAAAAAGAGAGATGTCCATAAGTTTGTGAACAATCTGCAGGACCTTTTGCCAGAAAGGGTGGAGCTTTGGACAGTCCCAGAAGATATGGAGCAATGTGCCAGTCTGGGAACCACATAGCCAGCACAATGGTCTGTGCCCGGGAAATAGTGACTCTAGTACTGACAGGGGTAATATCCTGGTATCTACTGCAAAGGAAAGACTTGTGAGCAAATAGGAGTATCCGGTTGTTTTGGTCCTCCAAGAATGTAGTCTTAAGGTCTCTTTCTCATTTGTGTAAATAAGGAGGATTGTGCTGGGATGTAACTGCAAGCAAGATAACGTAAGAGTAGGAGATAGATTTCTGTAAGGTCTCATCTCCCAAACAACGATCTTCAAATTAAGTAGGTTGTCCACTGAAATAGCTATGGTCTGGAAGGGACCAGAGAAAATGAGACAGTTGCAAACTCTATCACCTGCCTAGACCAGAGGAGTTTAGAGGTCCATATAGGTCTGGTTGACTGACCCATCCTGAAAGACCAAGAAAGGCAGAAGCTTTAGGCTCCAGGCTCTTCAGGCTTCAGGCTCTTATCTGACTGCAGCTGAAAGGCTCTATCAGAGAACAAAGTCTGGACGGCCAATAATACAGCGGCGAGGGGAAGCTAGATGTCTCAGCCAACCTATGGTACCTACAGAGTTCCACTAAAGTAGGTTAGATCAAGGAATTTGGAGACGGGAGTATCAAACCCCTGTCCACCAAAGATCGGCTAAGTGGACCAGTATAGATTCCTGCTCCAGGGAAACCCATATTTTGTGAGAGGAGTGTCTGCATCAGTCGACCACTCTAGTCATGCAAGTCACCATACAGTATAAAGCGGGGTGGGGAAGACCAACCCCAGCTCTGAGCTTGGGTCTTTGTAAGAGTGTGCATTTAAGACGGGAAGGTTTACCCTGCCAAAACGCATCTGATAAAGGTTGTCTGGAGCATAAGAAAGAATCCTTGAGGTAACTTAACTAGCAAAGTCTGCAATAGATACAGGAGATGCGGCATGATATTCATTTTGAGGATGTTGCATCTACCAAACCAAGAGATAGCCAGCATTTTAAAAGTTATTTCATTTGCTGACCACAAGTTTGCTGGACTCCAGTCTTACCTTCTGTCTTACACGTTTATACAGGCTCCTCTCATATATACTGAAATTGCTTACACTATTTTAATCGCACACTGTGCATTTCTCGAGTTGTACATTTGAAGTTCCAGCAAGTGAGACATAGCTTGTCTTATTGGCTGGCTGCAGGATGTCCATGATTATCTAGCCTTTTCCTATCCAGCTCACTCTCCTTGGTCCACCCCTTCCATTCTTTGGACTTCCGTCTATTTAATCATCAAGGCTAAGCATCAAATGTGGGCCTTATCTAGGACAGTCTGCATGCAAATGCGGCCTGCCTAGGAATGCCCACTTCTTCAGCTGACACCCATCTGTCGATGCATTTTTTATGTGCATATCCCCTCTCAAGAGCCAGCCCAGTGCTTGCATTCAGGGCTGGGGGCTTTTGAGAGGAGTATTAAGAAAAGGTGATGGGATGTTTTGGGGAGCTATGTACAACACCCTACCGGTCCCTCCCATCAGCCATCACTGAATCTAAAATAAAGTATGCAAAGAAAACAGAAAGGTCTCATTTAAAAGTTTCATTAGCATGTTAATGAGGGGGGGGGGGGAGTAGGAGCCAGGGCAGGCAAAATATAAGCAGAATAAACCATAGCCTGGTGGCACCATGCTTGAGCATTGTGTGCCAGTTTATTGGCAAGTCCATTATTCACAGTCAAAGTCAAAAGCATTAAAGGGTCACTTATAATACACATGTGCTAACAGCTGTACACAGTTTTTCAACTGTAATTACATTATTAAGGATGAAGGAAAGTTGTGGTTATCAACAAGTACAAATTCATAAAAGATTGAAACAACTCAAAGGAATCACAACGACAACAGAAATCTGTTGCAAATACATTTTAGATCAATTTAAACAACAACTGCAACTGCAGTTGGGAAATGTTGTACAGCTTGTTAGCATGCTAGTAGCTACACTTGATTAGATAATAAAATGCATGAATTAAATGCCAAATAATCAGATTTGCTGTAAAGTGTTCAGCTAGTACTCTAAATGTAATCTGTAAAAATGTCAAGTGACCTGCGAGAGCCATATTATAAACCACAAAATCACATTATGTGCAAAATGCCTTGTTGTTCTTGGTTATGACTAATTGTAAACAGTAACAGATCAGTGAATAAAATGCCTAGAAAAGCTAACTAATAGAAATCACAGCAAGGTTGTCTCTGAATGTACAGTGCATTGAAAAAGTATGCATACCCCTTGAAATTTTCCAAATTTTGTCATGTTACAACCAAAAACGTAAATGTATTTTAACAAAGTGGCACACAATTGTGAATTGGAAGGAAAATGATAAATCATTTTCAAAATTCTTTACAAATAAATATCTGAAAAGTGAGGCATGCATTTGTATTCAGCTCCCTTTACTCTGATACACCTAACTAAAATCTAGTGGACCAGAAGTCACCTAATTAGTAAATAGAGTCCACCTGTGTGTAATTTAATCTCAGTATAAATACAGCTGTTCTGTAAAGCCTTCAGAGGTTTGTTAGAGAACCTTAGTGAACAAACAGCATCAGGAAGGCCAAGGAACACACCAGAAAGGTCAGGGATAAAGTTGTGGAGAAGTTCAAAGCAGGGCTAGATTATAAAAAAATATCCCAAGCTTTAAACATCTCACGGAGCACTGTTCAATCCGTCATCTGAAAATGGAAAGAGTATGGCACAACTGCAAACCTACCAAGACATGGCAGTTCACGTAAACCGACAGGCAGGACAAGGATATTATTAATCAGAGAAGCAGCCAAGAGGCCCATGGTAACTCTGGAGGAGCTGCAGAGATCCACAGCTCAGGTGGGAGAATCTGTCCACAGGACAACTATTAGTCGTGCATGCCACAAATTTGGCCTTTATAGAAGAGTGGCAAGAAGAAAGCCATTGTTGAAAGAAAGCCATAAGAAGTCCCGTTTGCGAGAAGCCATGTGGGGAACACAGGAAACATGTGCTCTGATCTGATGAGACCAAATTTTACTTTTTGGCCTAAAAGCAAAAAGCTATGTGTGACAGAAAATGAACACTGCACATCACCGTGAATACACCATCCCCACCGTGAAAACATGGTGGTGGCAGCATCATGTTGTGGGAAAGCTTTTCTTCAACAGGGACAGGGAAGCGGTTCAGAGTAAATAGGAAGATGGAAGGAGCCAAATACAAGGCAATCTTAGAAGAAAACCTGTTAAAGTCTGCAAAAGAATTGAGACTGGGGCATACAGCCAGAGCTACAATAAAATGGTTTAGAGCAAAGCAAATTCATGTGTTAGAATGGCCCAGTCAAAGTCCAGACCTAAATCCAATCGAGAATCTGAGACTTAAAATTGCTGTTTGCAGATGCTCTCCATCCAATCTGACAGAGGTTGAGCTATTTTTCAAAGAAGAATGGGCAAAAATGTCACTCTTTAGATGAGCAAAGCTGGTAGAGACATACCCAAAAAAACTTGCAGCTGTAATTGCAGCAAAAGTTGATTCTACAAAGAATAGACGCAGGAGGGCTGAATACAAATGCATGCCACACTTTTCACACATTTATTTGTAAAACATTTTGAAAACTATTTTTCATTTACCTTCCACTTCATAATTATGTGCCACTTTGTGTTGGTCAATCACATAAAATCCTAATAAAATACATTTATGTTTTTGGTTGTAACATGACAAAATGTGGAAACTTTAAGGGGTATGAATACTTTTTCAAGGCACGCTTTGTATGTTGATACCAGCCGACCAGTATTAATTTATTTCACCAAACCATGTTATGTATGTTACAATCCAGATGATCGGTGTACAATAATTAAGTATCTTCTATACTTCATTTGTTATCAGTCTTTCAAAAAGACCTTTGCCTTGAGAGCTAACTTTGATTTCTACTATAGTTAGCCAGTTATTTGCGACAAAAAACACTTGGACACATCCCATGGCTAAAATCCCCTGTACCAAAATTCTAAAATGCATTTGGATTTTTATTCTACATACAGAGCCTTGCTAAAGTATTTACCCCCCTTGGCATTTTTTGTGTTTTGTTGCCTCACAACCTGGAATTAACATGGCTTGTTTGAGGATTTGCATCATTTAATTTACAGAACATGCCCACAACTTTGAGAAGATGTTTTTTTTTTTCCCCCTGCATTGTGATTCGGCAGCCCATTCATTTGAATGGGCTGCAAATCACATATGATCGCACAAAAAGAAGTGTATGACTACTTTTTAAAAACACGACGCACCAAAACACATGGTGCATTGCTACCCACAAAACTGTGCTGCTGCCAAATTAAAAAGTGCTCTAGTGATTATTCTCAAACATGTCTTTAATACTGTATTTACCTCACATATTTACTAAATTTGCAGCATTTACTGCAAATCAGATATTTTACTTTGATGAATTGACTCTTCCATTATCTTTAATTAATTCATGGAATGTTTCCAAAAAACATAAAATATTGCAACTGTTAGTGACTTGACCACTGAATGTGAATTTCAGGAAGTATGGCAAGCCTGCCAACTCTATAAATTACTTAAATAGTATGAGCTTCTATAGTGTGCTTTTCCAAATGCCCAATCAGCACAATTTACAGACTACTATAGTCCATTACTCAAAATCAGTAGCACCTTATACCTATAGATGTCTTCAAGTAAGGTAGCAAAAGATGCACTGGAATATAAAACATTATGGACTTATTCTCTAAGTATCAATGCACACAGACAAGGGAAGAAACCTTACTAAATCTTCAAACCCTATGTTTATACAGTCCACATTTCATGGTAAACATGGACATATAGACAATGTCAAAGCATAAGTCAACAACAGGGCACCTAAATCCATGTGCAGGAGATGAGTCTGCCCATGTTCTAGACTCAACTTAGTAAAAAAAATACAAACTGTGAATAACTGGAAGCTCACTTTATCCTTTATCAAAATCCAGCCCTCTATATGCATTACACAGTCTTGGCTGTGGTTAAGTGTAAATTTGCCTCTACAAGTGTACGTCAGGTATGCAGACAGGTTTTCAAGAATCTAATATACTGTATATAGCTTTATGAATTGATCACTGAGACAAGATTTAGTTTAATAAACATACCAGCTGGCCAACCAGCAGAAAACATGTCAAGAAAGCAAGGCCAAACTGAAACGATGTATGGTCTCGTGTTAATGAATTATGAACATGTGTCGCTATGACTTCCCTTTTTTACTCCCCCCCCTTTTATTTTCTTCTTTTTCTCATGGATACGTATACTACGCTTATGCAAATAACAGATTGGTCGATGTAGTATGTTAGATAGTGTTTTTTGTACGATTGTTAATACCATATCACATCTTCCAGGTATACTTTATACTTATGTGTATATTGCTAACAGACCATGTCTCAGCTTGTTTTCTTTTTTGTTTTTATTGGCAGCATGCATGCTGTCCAGAGAATGTTAATATTTTTTTTCATTTTATTTTTTATTTTTTGTGTCGGAAAAAAATAATTTTTTTTATAAAAAATGTTGATTATAAAAAATAAAATAAAAAGAATTATGAACCTGTGGATGGCTTAATCTGTACTTGACAAGCACCAACATGGGAAAAAAACGTCCTGGAAAACTACTAGAATGAACAGTCTGATTAATAGTGCAAACAAACATAATACTGTGCTGACCACTGCAATCTTTTCAAATACAAAGGATTAAAATGAATCTAGCGAAAGAAGTCTTTAATACTCAAATGCCCTACATTTCTTTTTCAGATATTTGGTGTTCAACCTACTTAGCCAGTGATACACTGCTAAATTACTGTTACGTGTTCTGTAGCACATTCATCAGATCAGTCTGCAACGAAAACTCCAAACATGAAATGGAAAATAAATAGTACTCTTGGGTGTGCTGAGGAGAGAACAGTTGGAGCATAGCGTCAGGGAGCAGACAGGTCAACTGCTTTGGAGGCCCCAGAGGTCTTTCGAAGGGTTGTCATAACTGCCACTCCCTCATTAACATAGTGTGCCTTTTCCCTTTCGTGCTGTTTTAACCTATAATATTTATTAGTGTTGCAGTTAAGGAAAATGCTACAGTTTCATTCATGTCTGTTGTGGAATTTGGTAAACTTTAGTTGTATCACCATATTCTAATATATATATATATATATATATATAAACTGTGTTTAAAATAAACAAAATGTAAGTGCATGCAATATCAGCACTGTCTTGTCTTAGTATCTCCTTTTCAATTAAGCCAATGTTTAAAAACTGAATAAGTGTTTTACACACCATTTGCTTAATATTAGTTTCAAAGAAGTAGGATCAAAGGTGGCCATAGACCATGGAGAATGGCTACAATTGCAGGCATTACGCGATTGATATATTGTCCCAAAGGTTTTCACATAAAAATGCATGCCCAATATACTCAAACAAGCATGTTCGTGTGAATGGGTAAGTCTATGCCTATGTATTGCAGATAATACATCAAAACAGGTGCAACAAGAGTTGATTTTGAATTACATTGAAATGTTGCTTGAACAAGGAAAACCCGACAAGGCAGTTGCACAGAAGTTGATCAGCAGATCGACTTCTGTACAACCACTGAGCATATACATGGACTGAAATCAGGATGGTCCCTGCTAAACTGGCCACATTTCAATCCATGTATGGCCAGATTAAGTTCATTGAGTGGTCACATAAATAATTGACTGATAATTTGCAGCACTCCTGGGTCAAGATGTAGTTTTAGCAGCTTAGGAGGACTAGACTGCAGCAACACCATCCCCCTTCGCATGTTTTATAGAAGATGACTTTAAAACAGTGCCAGGAAAAGGTCATTCAGTGTCCAGGACAAAGATGCCAAACTGTGCCTCTCCGCCCAGTTTATGTGTCTGTCGTTTTTTAAAAACACAAAATAATTTAAATCATTATAAAATAAAATAGATTTAATTAAGTCAAAACAAAATCTATTCACAGCTACCCCTTCTTCCCATCACCTTGCGTCAGCCAATGTACATATATTACATGAGCATATTACATGAGCAAAAAGTATATTGCACATGTAGTATCTCGCAGTGTGTGTGTGTGTGTGCTTATGAAAGCAGTTCCTGTGTTATATCTGTGTACCACCCCCTAGTGTGTGCTAGAATGTAATATGGGTCTGTTTTTGTAGTATAGGTTTGTTAGCCTAGGAAAATTTAGCTTAGCTCAGAACTAAGCTTGAGCTGTGAATCTGGGTTTAGGGTTTAGTCAGGTCTGGATGACTCATCCTGACAGCTCTTCTGGTGCCTCCCCCTGGTCTAGAAAGTGAGGAGGAGCTGTTTGGAATATTTATGTGGGCTTCAGCCAATCCTCAGTAAAAGGCTGGCAGGGGGCAAGGCTTACCTCGTAAATAGACATGGGCAATGCCAGCAGGCAGTCGGGTGAAAGATAGAGATATAGTACTGTGGAGACTGTCAGTGACCCTCTGGGGTGCCCCCTAGTCTTGGGGGGTGACCTTAGGCTGGGGCTTGGGTTCTGGAAGGATCCTGCCACAACACATGGAGTAAGCTCTTCCTGGAGGCACAGGAGCAAGTGTGAGTAGAGCAGCACTACTGGGGACTTACAAGGGGGGAGACTGCCACATGTAGCCAGTTCTCCCTAAAGACCACTTCGTGCCAAGTCTTCATCTATTCCCTGGGAAATCTCCATCAGGTGGATGGGCTGGTGAAGAGTCAGCCAGGTGGGCTGGTGTGAGCCAGTCTGGAGGACTGTGGAGGAATGTTAGACTGGAGGGCAAGTAAAAGGGGCAGCTGCAGCTAGGTGGATTGGCAGTACCTGCAGAGGTGGTGCTGGGACTAGTAACCACAGGAGGAGTAATGCAAACCAATCACTGTGCTTTCTACACAACAAGGGGCTTCAAGTTCCTGCCTGCAAAGGGCCATTTCTAAAAATCTGACTGTGTCTGTCAGATCCACAAAACAGTGATTCAGCAAGAGCTGCAAGCAAGTGAAGTGATGAAGGAGTGTTGAGGGGCTGTATATAGACTGTATATAGACTGCACATAGGAAAGATGTCCCGGAAGTATTACACATGTACAGTAAGTGTGAGCAATTAGTGTAGTATACAGATAGTATGCATGTTATGCAGCAGTGTGTACATCTGTGTGTATTACATGTGAGTATGTGACAGTGTGAGTGGTGGTACATTCAGTGTCATGTGACCTCAGCATTGATCAGGAACAGACAACACAGGTCACTCTTCATTCCATCTCATTATTAGTCTCTCCTACAGCTGCATAGCTTCCTCCAGCTGCTGCCCTGGCCTTTTACCTTTTACCACTGTCCTCTTACTCCTTTTGATTCCTACCTTTCAGTGTCTTAGGCTCTGCTGGTGCCTCACTCTTGCTTTATTTGTCTGCCCGGCCCAGCCTCCTTTATTTGCTTACTGGGGGACACCATCATAAGGAACAGCTGGGAAGAAAAAGCACCAGCACAAGGCCAGGCCATCTCAAAGGCATGATGGAAAGTGTGAGAAGGAGCAACATATCAAGGGGAAGTATGCAGAAGTATGCAGATGGAATACAGAAGGATGGAGAAAGCAACACAACAAAAATCAAACATCTAGAGCAATGGTTCACCTTACTGAGACCAGGGCCCGATAATTTCTTCCTAAACCTTCCTTATCCCAACAATGATAAAAAAGAAAATACTCATACACTAAAAGTATCGATTCTCAAAATATGATGTTTGGTGGTAAGTAGATGGATAAACACTGTGGCATAAGTGGTCAGTAGGAGGTAAAGATTCCCTGGGGATGGCTCTACATGGGGCTGGGGTCACTGTGGGGAGATGATAGTTCTGGAATAGATTAGGGGACTATGCAGCAGGCTTCGTGGCTCTGTGGGCTATGAGGGTTCTGGAGAAGTGGGTCCTAATGTTGGGGATAGGGTCGCTTTACAGGGGCTGTGCGAGACTGAAGGACACTTTCGCACTGTTGCAGGTTGTTTGCCACTATGGGGGTGGGGGCTGGAGGCTCTTTAGCAGGTTGTGAAACACTGTGGAGGGTTTGGGGGGAACTGAGGGGGGATGGGTGCTCTCTTCACACTATTAAAACAGAGCAGATGCTCTTCCCCCCTCATTGTACTGATCCTGTCTGAAATTCTTCAGTTGTGCACTAACTCTACTCTAACATAGGTTTTTATACAGTTATATTAAAGCCAATGCTTTCTATAAAGTAGTAGGTAATCTTTGGAAAAAATAAGAAAATATATAAATAAATGCCTCAAATAAATGCCACCGGATGCTGTAATTGTGGACCTTTTTCTATTTTGCATATTTGTAGGTGCACAGAAAACACAAGCTGACATTTTGTGAGAGAACGTATCCCAGATGAACATGTTGCTCTGGTATGTGTTTCTGGTCGTGACGTCACAGGGTCCTGATCGTGTAGTCCCCCGTGTCCTACATGCTGATCCCCAGGGATACACGCTGTTTAACATATATGCCATTCATCCTTAGCACTGTGGCACAGTGCGTTTTATTGTAAGTGCATTTTATCTTAATTTTAAATAAACAAGCTGAGTTTATTCAGAGGGCACTAGATATTACCATCTTTATTCCATGTACCGTTTTTTGGATTTGATGAGGAATCCTATGAGCAATATTGGTTTCGTTCACATCATTTATGAGAGATCCTGTTGATTAAACACCCTGAAAGGGAACTGCTGGTTTGACCTGACTGATTGATTCAGGGGTCCACCGCGTAAAGTGAGCGGCCATTTCTCTTGACGGTGGAGGTTGTCACACAAGTCACCATTTATGATTTAACCATCACTTATTGCACTGGAGATTCATTGGTGGTCTTCTCAATCAACTTGTTTTTATGAGAAAAATTTCTAAGGACTTTCTCTGGTTCATTGTTCTTAGAATTAGGCTATAGTGACATTTCTTACAGCCCACATGTTGTTTGTTATTTCTTACAGCCAGTTTTATTCATTTTGTTATTTTAGTTTCATTTTATGTGCTTAGCGCTGTACTGCCTTTCTTACTGTCGATTTGGGGATTTGATATTTTGACCCTCAGTATTCCAGCTGCTATATTAGGTTGTTTGTGTTGCACTGGTTGATTATTCCCCTACATTACATTTTTCAGTTTGACCATGGTGTGTCATGACTCCCCTCCCACCTTCCTATATAACATTTTAATGCATTAGCCATATGAGGAAGAGAAGTACTATAGAATGTAACTGACTCTGCTGGGGCTGCTGGCATCACACCAAAGACAGTAACGCACAGCAGAAGCCTCAGGCCTTTCTGATGTCTTCATAAGAGTGGCATTTACAGGTAAATGATATGCCTAACATACATTAAATGGATTAAATGCACATATAATCTTATGGGAAAATTGTTGTCGAGAGGAATATCTGGTGATAGGGTTTGGAACCACTGATGTGAAACGTATGTGATATCAGCTTTCTTGACATGTGTAAATCAGCTATGTGATGCTAGTTGGGGATCCAAGGCCCTTGACAGATGAACAGATCAGGCATAAAAGAACCTGGGGGTGCCTGCATGTTCTAGTTTTATTTTTTTTTCTCTCCACAGGTTTGCTGATGATCAGAATGACACACAAGTGTCAATGCCACATGTTGTTTTTTTAATCATAAAGCCCTATTTGTTTTCATGGGGTACTCTTTTACAGGAAATAAACAGAAAAATCACATTCAAACTTTCAGAAACTTGTTGCAAATAAATATATTGTGCCTAATAATATTGTAACCACTCAGAAAACTGCTTTCTCTACCTCAGATAAGTTTGAACCTAATTTCAGATATGTTTGCTTTCAAGTCTAAAGTCTTGGTTTTGCAACATGTACTACAGTAAGTTAAAGTGGTTCTAAAGGCAAAATGTATTTTACCCTAATACATTCCCTGCATTCAAGTAAAAATATTTTGCCCTCGCCAAATGCTGTCCCGACCAGCAGCCTCCTTCTCCTCTCTTCCTGGATTCACAGGCCTCACTGAGAGCAGTGGGAGTTACTGGCTTCTGCTGCTGTCAGTCAAATCATATGAGGAGGGAGCAGGGGAATGGCTGAGCCATGCTATGTGTGTCTCAATAAAATCACAAATTTTGGGCTGTCCCCAGAAAAGTCATTGATAGGAAATCTTCCAATGGGGGCACTAGTCCTGGTGACCTGGGGGTCCCCAAGGGATTCCCTTAATTTACAGGGATTTCCTCTCACTTCCTGTTTAGGCTAAGGGACAGGAAGTGAAATCTTTGCAATGGGACACAGAAGGCAAAAAAGAAACTGACAGGGGTTATGGCCCTGCCTAAAGCCCCATACACACGGTCGGATTTTTGCATGGATTCTGTCCGATCGGACAATGTTGTTGAAAAATCAGACCATGTGTATGCACCATCGGACAGTGTACGTCGGATTGTCCGACGGACAAAGTCCTATCTCCTGCTGGATAGATTTGCCGACAACACGGTCCGATCACACCAAATCCGATCGTGTGTACGGTTGTCCGACGGACAAAGTGCTACGCATGCTCAGTTCACATTACAAGACCAAAGCTATTGGCTACTAGCCTCTACGTAGTCCCGTCGTACGCAACGAACGTCACCACGTTCAGAATGATCGGATTTTCCGACAACTTTGTCCGACCGTGTGTACGCAAAACCAACATCGGACAAAGTACGACGGACATGATCCGACGGACCTGGTCCTCGGATAATCCGAGCGTGTGTATGGGGCTTTACTCTATCCAAAATGAAAAAAATAAAGTTTTGCCCTTTAGTTCTAGTTCTACTTTAATATCACTTTAAGTAAAATGTATATGCTAGTCATGCTGTGTTCAGTTTCTGTAATATGGAACGAAAAGTATTCTTAACCAACATAACAAAACTTTAGCTTATCCTTTGAAAGTAATGATGTCTTTGTTGCTGACCACTTTAGCATGGTCACAGTAGTTAATTTCAGCTAGACTGAACTATAAGCTTTTGTTGGTGCCAACCATTAAAAGCATAAAAAGAATTGACTCTAAAGAGTAGATTATAGTGCTTGCCTTGCCTTCAGCATTTTCATGGATGGTTTTAGGTCACGGTAAGATTCATTTTTAATAATTAACCACCATAATACCACCCTCATTTATCCACATGGTAACACATACAGTATATTGAACATTTTAAATGTAAAAGAGGAAGTGTGTTGAAAATAGCAGTGAATTTATCAATGCCTATACTATTATTGTCCTCTTATCAAGCCAATGGTGCTTGAGCTAAGGCAAGCCACAAATAAGTATTTCCCCATGAACTAGGTACCAAATCATATCACGAGAGGCACACTGCATCATGTTGATCTCTCTTGATTGGCCCTTTCATGCAGAGTTGTTCTATTAAGTTAAAACATTTCATAACTTCAGTCTGAGTTTTTACAGCTGGCAGTAATGCTGCGTACACACAATCAGACTTTCCGACGGACCAGAGTCCGTCGGACAATTCGATCATGTGTGGGCTCCAGCTGACTTTTTCTTCCCAAAAGTCTGGCGGACCTAGAAATAAAATGGCTTCAAAATTGTCTGCCGGACTCGAGTCCGGTCGAAAAGTCCAGCCGTCTGTGTACTAGTTTGACAGACTAAAACTGATGCTAGGGCAGCTATTGGCTACTGGCTATGAACTTCCTTATTCTACATCATCACGTTCGAATCCAGCGGACTTTTGGAGTGGCCAAGTCCGTTCGCTTGAAAGTCCGGCGGACCTCAGCTGCAAAGTCCATCGGATTGTCCGCCGGAAAGTCCGATCGTGTTTACGCAGCATAAGGGATTGCTAGTAGTAAGCTGCAACATTAAAAAGGGGTGAAATTAGGAACTTAAAACAGCCTATAACCGCTGGATGGCATAGCAAGAGGAATGGCTTGATTTATTTGCTGAAGCTACAGCCAGCACAGCCTTCAAAAAAAATGTCCTTTTACTGCACAATGTAGCCACATGCCAGAACAGGACCAATTACTGCATACACCTGATCACCTGGGGGATTCAGCAGGGATTTATATGTTGTGATGACACTTCTGCTTTGAAGCGGAGCTGCACCCAAAAGGGGAAGCTTTGCTTATTTGCCTCCCCCGAACCTTTGCTGCCACATTTGGCACCTGTTGGGGGGGGAGTGGGTACCTGGTTTTGACTGTTACCTGCTCCCACTTCCAGGTGACTTTACTGCGGTAAACTAATCCGGAAGTTTGGCCCCCTCCTTCTTACCCCGCCACCAGGCCATTCACAAAGCACAGAATGCTTCGCCATGCGCAGAAGGGAACAGGCTTCACTACCGGTTTCCCTTAGCTGAGATGATGGCAGCAGCACCCAAGAGCCAATTGAACAATTAGCTTGGGTGAAGACACTGCTGGATTAGTGGACAAGTAAGTGTCCTAATATTAAAAGTCAGGAGCTACAGTAGTAGCTGTTGACTTAATTTTTTTTGAAGGAGCCTGGAGCTCCGCTTTTAAGGGCGGTGGGGATTACAAAGGTAAAAGTACTCTAAGGTGCCCGCGCACTGTACTGACATAATATTTTTTACTCTTACTGGTAACTATGATCACACCAGCTTAACAACTAATATTAATTTTAAGGTTGACAGATACCTATGTTATACTTACATCACATACGTGTACTTTCAGTAAAAACTCACTCGAAGCAAAATTGAAAAATCTAATGGCGCGTATACATGGTCGGAATTTTCATCGGAAAAAGCTCTGATGGTTTTCCCGTCAGAATTCTGACGGAATTTCTCTCAAACTGTCTTGCCTACACACGGTCACACCAAATTCCGACGGTCAATAACCCCACGACATACAACACGTTCGACAGGACTATAAAAGGGAAGTTTAATGCTTCCGAGCATGCGTCGAATAGTTTCCGAGCATGCGTCGGAATTTTGCGTGTCGGAATTGCATACACACGATCGAAAAATCTGATAGAAAGGTTTTCCATCAGAAAAAATTAAGAACAGGCTCTCAATCCAAAGTCCGTCAGAAATGCAGACAGAAAAAGACCGTTGGGCATACACACAGTCGGAAAATTTGAAGAGCTCCCATCGGACTGTTTCCATCGGAAATTCCGACCGTGTGTACGCGGCATTACAGTTAAACTACTGCAATTAAATATAGAATGATGAAAAAAGTTATTTACTGTTATTATTTGTGTAGAGCACACACAAGGCCTGCCATTGCCAGTACCTTTCTGAAGATGCTAGTTCTCTGGCTTGTACACTGACAAACTGGATTCAAAAGAATTTGAGCAACGGACTTGGAACAAGTACACATATCTATAAAGTCAGCATCCTTATTTGCATGCTTGTTCTACGTAAAGGACACAAAGTACAATGATATCTCGGGTTCACAAACTCGGTTCACAAAAATTAGCTTCGGTACGTGAACTCCGCTTCAGTTCACAAACACGAGCCATGGCCATCTTCCCTGCTCTGATACGTGGTCGCGACTTCCTGTAGGTAAAATCGCAGTCACAGAGAGACACTGAAAGTGCACTATGAAGACACTTACAGTAGGGCTCAAAATTTCAAGTCCTGAGCTACTAGCCAGGTCTCAAGGGTTACTCACCACCAGTGACCTAAACCGGCCCTCATAAATTATCTCATGAAATTACACTTTAATGTCTTATGCAATTAAGTTAGAAAAGTATTAACAACTTTATCCATGCCCGCCAATGCAGCCTGTGCCCACCTTGCAGCCTGTGTCCCCCATGTGCAGCCTGTGTCCCCCATGTGCAGCCTGCGTCCCATGTGCAGCTTGCGTCCCATGTGCAGCCTGCGTCCCATGTGCAGCCTGCGTCCCATGTGCAGCTTGCGTCCCATGTGCAGCCTGCGTCCCATGTGCAGCTTGCGTCCCATGTGCATCTTGCGTCCCAGGTGCAGCCTGCGTCCCATGTGCAGCCTGCGACCCAGGTGCAGCTTGCGTCCCAGGTGCAGCCTGCGTCCCATGTGCAGCTTGCGTCCCATGTGCAGCCTGCTGGCCCATGTGCAGCTTGCGTCCCATGTGCCGCTTGCGTCCCATGTGCAGCCTGTGTCCCATGTGCAGCCTGCGTCCCATGTGCAGCTTGCGTCCCATGTGCAGCTTGCGTCCCAGGTGCAGATTGCATCCCATGTTCAGCTTGTGCCCCAAGTGCAGCATGTGTCCAAGGTGCAGCCTGTGTCCCATGTGCAGCTTTTGTCCCAGGTGCAGCCTGTGTCCCAGGTGCAGCCTGTGTCCCATGTGCAGCCTGTGTCCCATGTGCAGCCTGTGTCCCATGTGCAGCTTGTGTCCCATGTGCAGCTTGTGTCCCAAATGCAGCCTGTGTCCCATGTGCAGCTTGTGTCCCATATGCAGCTTATGTCCCATATGCAGCTTGTGTCCCATGTTCAGCTTGTGTCCCATGTGCAGCTTGTGTCCCATGTGCAGCTTGTGTCCCATGTGCAGCTTGTGTCCCAAGTGCAGCCTGTGTCCCATGTGCAGCCTTCCTGTAAAAGGGAAGAGAGGAGAGCTGCCACTGGATGATCACAGCAGGAAACATCACAGCTTTCGTTTCAATAGCTGTGTGTTCCCCGCCACGTGCCGTCACATAAGCCCCTTTCCCTTGTTCGGGGAACTTTGATACATATCACCCGTCCTAGGATTGGATGGGTGATTTGTCTATCACAGTCCCGGAAAAATAGGAGGGGCTTATGTGACGGCGCACGGCGGGGGAACACACAGCTATTGAAAGGAAAGCTGTGATGTTCCCTGCTCCCAGGCAGCCCTTTGCGCCGCCACCAGCCCTCAAAATTAATTCGCAAAATGCGAGTGTGCGAGTGTAATTTTTGAGGGCTGCTTACAGTATTGAAAAGCTTTTTGGAGTGTTTAGCACATACTGTACTGTACGTCCCTGTGTACACTTGCTGTAAAGCTTTTTTGTGTGCTTTTTATCACATACTGTACTGTGCCGGACATCCAGTATGGCTCCAAAGAAAATTCAGAGCAAGCATGGTAAGAAGAAAGTGCAGAGCAGTAATAAAGGTGACAAGAATGTTCAGATCAAGCATGTTGGTGAAAAGAAAGTGCAGAGCAGTAATGCAGGTGATAAGAATGTGTTAGTGTTGTCTCTCTTCATATTGTACTCTACTGTTTCATATTTTTGTGGTTCAAAAACAAGAAAAAAAGTTCAGAATGGATTAACCTGATTTACAATGAACCCTATGGGAAAATGTGCCTCAGTTCGCGACCAATTCGGTTTGCGACCAGAGTCGTGGAACGAATTAAGTTTGTGAACCGAGGTATCACTGTATTGAAGCAGAAGGACAAACACGACAGGCAGGAAATTAGTATTATTAAAAAATGAGAAGTAGCAATGGCGGCCCTCATCTCACCTAGGAAATATTTTGTTTAAACTAAACCATCTTTTTTTGAAAACTCTGAATTTAATGGAAAAGTTAGAATGTTTCAAATGCTATCTGTGAGATATTTGAGATATTTCTTTTTTTGACAGGTCTGCTACCAGTCTCCTGGATAAAAAAGCAGAGGAAATCTACGTAATAAGGGCACAGCTGTAAATGCTTTTGAAGACCTATGTTAAATCTTGTGACAGTTGCCTGCAATACCTTACTGCTGAACTCCTGTCTTGAGTACAGTATTCCCCATTCAGTGACCCTATTATCTACGCTGGCATCACTCCAATTCTTAATGCCTCTGTCACAATTGTCTCACTCTTGTAGTCTTGTTGAAGAAACCAGTTGGGTAAATTCATCCTATAACAATATATACAGTGCTTTAAAAAAGTATTCATACCCTTGAAGTTTTCACATTTTGTCAGGTTACAACCAAAAATGTAAATGTATTTTACTGGGATTTTATGTGATAGACCAACCCAAAGTAGCACATAATTGTGAAGTGGACGGAAAATGATAAATGGTTTTCAATTTTTTTTATACAAATAAATATCTAAAAAGTATGGCAGGCATTTGTCATCAGCCCCCCTTTGAGTTAATACTTTGTTGAACCACCTTTCGCTGCAATTACACTTACAAGTCTTTTTGAGTATGTCTCTACCAGCTTTGGAGATCTAGAGAGTTACATTTTTGCCCATTCTACTTTGCAAAATAGCTCAAGCTCTGTCAGACTGGATGGAGCAATTTTCAAGTCTTGCCACAGATTCTCAATTGGATTTAGGTCTAAACTTTGACTGGGTCATTCTAACACATGAATATGCTTTGATCTAAACCACTCCCTTGTAGCTTTGGCTGTATGTTTAGGGTCATTGTCCTGCTGTAAGGTGAACCTCCACCCCAGTCTCAAATCTTTTGAAGACTCAGGTTTTGTTCTAAGATTGCGCTGTATGTGGCTCCATCCATCTTCCCATCAACTCTGACCAGCTTCCCTGTCCTTGCTGAAGAAAAGCATCCTCACAACATGATGCTGACCGCACCATGTTTCACGGCGGGGATGGTGTGTTCAGGGTGATGTGCAGTGTTAGTTTTCCATCAAACATAGCATTTGCATTTGGGCCAAAAAGTTCTCATCTGACCAGAGCACCTTCTTCCGCGTGTTTTCTGTGTCCCCCTCATGGCTTCTTGCAAACTGCAAATAGGGCATCTTATGGCTTTCTTTCAATAATGGCTTTCTTCTTGCCACTCTTTCATAAAGGCCAGATTTGTCGAGTGCGCTACTAATTGTTTTCCTGTGATTTAGATTCTCCCACCTGAGCTGTGGATCTCTGCAGCTTCTCCAGAGTTACCATAAGCCTCCTGGCTGCTTCTCTGATTAATGCTCTCCTTACCCGGCCTGTCAGTTTAGGTGAACGGCCATCTTGGTAGGTTGTGCCATACTCTTTCCATTTTCGGATCATGGATTGAACAGTATTCCGGGAGATGTTCAAAGCTTAACCTAACTCTGCTTTAAACTTCTCCACAATTTTATCCCTGACCTGTCCCTGACCTGTCCCTGACCTGTCCTTCATGATGCTGTTTTATCACTAAGGTTCTCTAACAAACCTCTGAGGGCTTCACAGAACAGTTGTATTTATACTGAGATTAAATTACACACAGGTGGACTATCTACTAATTAGGTGACTTCTGAAGGCAATTGGTTTCACTAGATTTTAGTTAGGGGTATCAGAGTAAAGGAGGTTGAATACAAATGCATGCCACACTTTTCAGATATTTATTTGTAAAAAATGTTGAAAACCATTTATCATTTTCCTTCAACTTCACAATTATGTGCCACTTTGTGTTGGTCATAAAATCCCAATAAAATAAATTTACCTTTTTAGTTGTAACATGACAGAATGTGGAAAATTTCAAGATTTATATTAAATAAAAAAAATACATTTTCAAAGCACTGTAAGCATAGTCAATGACACAAAATGCTTTTCATTTATCTTCAGCTTTAATCGTAATGCAGTTACAGCATGCAACAAATGCATATGATACAATATAGTGAGGAATGAACTCTTACAAGTAATCACTAACATGGTTCCTAGTGTGCTTTCTTTATTACCTTGTTTTTATTGGTAAAAGGCTATTGTATCCTGTGAATAGGGTTGTTATGCCTTTAAGGTAGAGTTTGAGGGACATTTTTAGCACTCAGTGGTTCTCACCCATGGAAGGTGAGGGTTTCCGGAGTAGCCTGGCTGAACAGGAGAGGACTGATTTGTAGACATGTGCACACTGAAATATTTTATTTCGGAATTTTGTTTTCGTCCGAAAAATAAATTTATTTAGTTACTCCCGAAATTCGTTTTTATTTATTTAGTTTCGTTAAAAAATGCATTCGTCCGAAAATCCGAAATAATTAAGGTTGAATCTGTCATTGAAGGCTTATGGTGTCTGTCGAATGTTCTAAGAAGATTCGAAGGAGCAGCTAAACTGTACGACGCAGCAATCGTACATTTCCGGTCGAATGTTCCGCCTACAAGCTATAGTAGAATTCTAATGTTGTATGACACTAGTAATAATTATATTTATTATTATTATTACTAGTCAACCAACATTAGAATTCTTCTATAGCCTATGGTCGAATCTTCATGTCAAATCTTTTCTCTCTATGTCGAATAATCTTGGACTAATAGAGTTAGGTTAGGCACATTCAACCTTTTTTGCTATTCTCTATAATGTCAAATCTTTTCTCTCTATGTCGAATGATCTTGAACTAATAGAGCTAAGGTTAGGCACATTCGAAGGTTCGATGGACACAGATTGCTATTGTCAGCGTCATGTCAAATCTCCTATCTATATCGAACCATTGCAACGAAAACGAAAATAAAGCATTTGTTTATGTTGGATCTTTCGGTTTTTGGTTCCTGCACGTTCGGTATCGTTTGTTAAAACGATAACGAAAATACCCAAAATACGGATGAAAATGCATTCGGATAAAAACTACTACACATGTCTACTGATTTGAGTACTCACTGGATTAATAAGTCCTCATTAAGGACCCAAAGGCTTTGGCCCCCATATTATAGCGTGGATAGGTCTCCTCTATAACTCTCCAGTGGCCTGTATCCGAGTTAACTCACATGTTACCGATTCTTTCCCAATTACTAGGGGCACAAGGCAGGGGTGTTCGTTGCTGTACGCATCCACTCCTCCCCCTTAATTAAGGGTCTCCCCATTGCCACCATAGAGGAATAAATCTCGCTGTACGCGGATGACACCCCGGTATACCTGACTGATACTCATGAGTCACTTCACACTTTGCTATCCAAAATTCACACCTTTGGTGACTACTCTGGCTTCCGGGTGAATTTGAATAAGTCCAATCTTTTTCCTTTGGATCCCGCTGCGATCCCCCAGATTCACCCGGACTCCAGACTGCAGGTTGTGTCCTCCTTTAGGTATATCGGAGTTGTGGTACAGATAAGTCTATCTTTCTACATTGCTAATAACCTAGGTCTCTTAATAACTCAGCTACAAGAACAAACCAAGCAATGAATGGATTTGCCTTTAGATCTCATGGGCAGGGCCAATGCCCTTAAAATTATAATAACCCGGGTGGCACTTGAAACGCTAAAGGTTGCCAACACATCTGGCAGGTTTGGCGTTTCCTAACATTTATCTATATTATCTAGCATCTCAACTGGTCCATATTCATGATTGGCTGCACCCGGTTGCAGTGAATGCATGTACTACTACCGAGGGAGCCATTGCCTCTTCTCTAGAGACCCTCCATAACATTGTCTATAGAGGCCGGGTTCCAGCTCACCCTGGCACATCCATATTGGCTACTTCTCTTTCATTATTTCGCTCAATTGTTTCGAAGATATCCAAACAATCTTGCTCGACCTCCCCCAATAACCCTCTGTGGTTCAATCCCAGTTTGCAGGAACTGTACTCCCTACCCGATCCCAACCGCTGATACTCTAAAGGGGTTAAATACCTATGTCATTTATATGATGCACAGGGTTTTAAATCTTTTATCAATTACGTATTGACTTTGACCTACCACGCTTCTACCTTTTCTATTATTTTCAGCTCTGACAGGCTGTTCGTGCCCAGTTTGGCTCGTTAGACGACCCTATAACTATACCCTCACTGGAGAAACTGCTAAGACACCCTGATCCCACTAAACTTATCTCCACTTACTATTCTGCCCTTGTAACTGACTTTAACCCTAGATTCCATAGGGCTCAGATGAAATGGACCTCTATGGACATCTCCCTCATGGATGATGACTGGTTGGAATTTAGTGATACGTACAAGACCTCTGTAATCTCATCCAGGGCTTGAATTATACCCCCTCGGCTGATTTCCTACACTGTTTCTTGTCCTGTCTAGGGATGAGCTTCAAGTTTGAGTCGAACTCATGTTCGACTCGAACATTGCCTGTTCAGCGAACAGCGAACAATTTGGGGTGTTTGCGGCAAATTCGAAAAACCGCGAGCACCCTGTAAAAGTCTATGGGAGAAATCTCAAGTGCTAATTTTAAAAGCCTATATGCAAGTTATTGTCATAAAAAGTGTTTGGGGACCTGGGTCCTGCCCCAGGGCACATGTATCAATGCAAAAAAAAGTTTTAAAAAACGGCCGTTTTTTCAGGAGCAGTGATTTTAATAATGCTTAAAGTGAAACAATAAAAGTGTAATATTCCTTTAAATTTCGTACCTGGGGGGTGTGTATAGTATGCATGTAAAAGGGCACATGTTTCCCGTGCTTAGAACTGTACCTGCACAAAGTGTCATTTTTGCAGGAAAAAAAGCTATTTAAAATCACTCACGGCTATAATGAATTGCCGGCTCCCGTAATACAGAGAACATTCATTCATTGAAAGTCATTGATAAAAAAAAAAAAAAAAAAGCGTGGGGGTTCCCCCAAATTCAATTACCAGGCCTTCAGGTCTGCTATGGATATTAAGGGGAACCCTGCGTCAAATAAAAAAAAAAAATGACGTGGGGTTCCACCTAAATATCCATACCAGACCCTTCAGGTCTTGGATGGATTTTAAGGGGAACCCCGCACCAAAAAAAAATGGCGTGGGGTCCCCCTCAAAATCCATACCATACCAGACCCTTATCCGAGCACGCAACCTGGCAGGCCGCAGGAAAAGAAAGGGGGACGAGAGCTCCCCCCCTCCTGAACTGTACCAGGCCACATGCACTCAACATTGGGAGGGTGCTTTGGGGGTCTGTGACCCCTCAAAGCACCATGTCCCCATGTTGATGGGGACAAGGGCCTCGTCCCCACAACCCTGGCCATTGGTTGTGGGGGTCTGCGGGCGGGGGGCTTATCAGAATCTGGAAGCCCCCTTTAACAAGGGGACTCCCAGATCCCGGCCTCCCCCCCTGTGTGAAATGGTAAGGGGGTACAAAAGTACCCCTACCATTTCACCAAAAAAGTGACAAAAATGTTAAAAATGACAGGAGACGGTCTTTGACAATTCCTTTATTAAATTCTTCTTTCATCTTCTTTCTTCTGGTCTTCTTCCTTCATCCTTTGGTTTCTTCATCTTCTTCTTCCATCTTCTTCTTCCATCTTCTGCCATCTTCTTCTTCCTCCGATCCGCTTCTTCTTGCTCTGGTCTTCCCGTCCGGCATCTTCTTCCACGGCGTCTGCATCTCATCTTCTGTGTCGGGCCGCTCCGCTCAATGGGAGGTTCCCGCTGTGTGAGGCTTCGCTCTGTCTGACAGTTCTTTTATAACGGATGGCGGGGCCACCTGGTGACCCCGCCCCCCTCTGACGCAAGTGGGACGTCATGGGGACTTCCCTATGGCTTTCCCCATGACGTCAGAGGGGGGCGAGGGGACGTCAGCAGAGCTATCTGCATTGACCTTTCTTATAAAAATTTGTATTATACATTTAAAGTGGTTCTAAAGGCGGAATTTTTTTACCTTAATGCATTCCATGCATTAAGGTAGAAAACCTTCTGGGTGCAGCTCACCCTCCCTCCCTTATACTTACCTGAGCCCCATCTCGATACAGCGATGTGCATGAGAGCATCGGCTCTCCTGGGTTCCTCTCTCCTCATTGGCTCACACATCAAAGGTAGCCATTGGCTCCTGTCAATCACAGCCAGTGAGCCAATTAGGAGAGAGCGGGGGCGGGGCTGAGCTGCGCTCTATGTGAATGGACAATGCCCATTCATAGGAGCGTGGCTCAGGAGTTAACACTCAGGAGTGAGCACCCCACACCAATTAATTTTTTTATTCCATGGGGTCCCCCCAAATCCATACCAGGCCCTTGTGCAAGCATGCAGCCTGGCAGGCCACATGCCCCCAACATGGGGGGGGGGTGCTTTGGGACGAGGGGGGCTCTGCCCCCTCCCAAAGCACCTTGTTCCCATGTTGAAGGGTACAAGTGCCTCTTCCCCACCCTGGCTGGGGGTTGTGGAGGTCTGCAGGCAGGGGACTTATCGGAATCTGTAAACCCCCTTTAACAAGGGGGCACCCAGATCCCGCCCTCCCCCTACTCATTTAACAATTTAGATTTTTTTAATAAAGAACTTATTATTTACTTTTTACACTTTTTTTGTGAATGCATGTAGGCAAAAAACCTCAAGCCTTTACAACCATTTTAAGCCTTTGTCTGCCCAGTAGTTTATTGTTATTTGAAGCCACTGTTTATTCAGTTATGATTCCAATTTTAAATACATTAAAGTGATTGTGAAATTAATTTAAACTTAAATCTTATATATGAAAAGACCAAAAGTAAATAATGGCGCTTGCCGTGTATCATATATCTATACCAATTAATATGTGCATAAATAAATGACAACAATAATAAACTGCATATATAACTAAATCTTTCACCACATAGTGCCCAGTGAGTAATAAAACATATAAAATCCACATAAACAGTGCGTGAACAAAATAAATATCACTCAAATTGTAGCAACTGATTATGAATCTGATTGCCACAAAACAAACAAATGAAATAATACAGAAAGTTCGTGTAATGTTCCACAAAAATTCATTAACGTGTTAAATCAAATCTTCTTAGTTCTTCCACCACACCACAGTGATACGTGCCTCCTCTCCCAAAAGAAACGCACTCACCGAATTTAAATGCCCGCACTCTCGTGACAGGCTTATGCGCTTTAGGATCCCACCAAGGGGGTTAACTGCATCTCCCAAACATCAATTGTGCAATTGGATATCTCCACATGTAAATGAAAAAAGTGCTCCAATAGTGTAAATCAATTAAAAAACTTTATTCAGACCACAGATAAACTCCAATCAGTTCACTCACATTTCCCAATGTAAAAGCCAGCAAAAGTAAATTGCAAACAGCACTGCACTGCACGCTCCACTCCTGAAAACCACACTAGTTTGACTTGTAGTCACGGCGGATTCGAGGTATACAAAGCACGGTCTGCGTATGTCTCACCCCCTCCTCACTGCCCAGACTTCATGATCAGAAGATACGCTCCCAGCGCTATACACTCACTGATGTTGATTGCCGCTCAGCCACGCCCCCGACATGTTTCGTCATATACCGACTTATTCATCCTCTAATCGCTTTTGCCCATGTTAGGTTCTTTGTTTGCCCCCCTGGACCGGAGGGTGTTTGTCCCATCTGTAATTTTGTAGCATGCTGGATGATGTGCGTAATTTTGGATAGGGGGTGGCTTATTTTGTGCTAGCTATTCTGGGCATGCTCAGGGACTGTGGCTTTTGGTGTGTGAAATGCATTTGGGTTGGTCTGTGTGTGTGTGTGTGTGTCAGGCAGGCAGGCAGGCAAGAGAGTACATTTGGGTGTCCTTATAGAGTTCGTAACACATGTATTTTCTCTTTGTATTTTGTTTGTTATGTCTTTGCAAAACATATGTGTTTTAGAGAAAGTTTTTTTACTTTTGTTTATTTTATTTTTTGGGGGGATATTTTGCCCTGAAATATTTGTGATGTTGTCAATGTGTGTCGTTTGTAGGTTGTTAGTTTCACTTTGATATAATTGTCTGTGCTGCATTATTTTGCGAAATCTTCCTCAAGATGTTTTGACTAATAAATGTTTAAATCCTTAAGAAACTGTCCGTTTGTGGGCGCAGTCCTTTTAACTCCTGTTAATTTCCTATGCAAAATGGTCAGACCTCAAAACCATATTCTGTTAGTGTCTCAAATTAACATACATGTGTTTTTTGTTTTCCTTGCTTCTTGTAGCACATTTTTATGTTTTATCTGTTTTGTTAATTTCCATGCAAAATATTTCCCAGCTGCAGCTTAACTAGACTGATTGGCATGGCAAAACAAAAAAAAAGGTGTGATTTGTCTAAAAGCTACTTTCCTGGTGCCTTCATGTCAGCATATGCATAGATTGTGCGTATGCTGCCATGGACAGGCATCAGGAAAGGAAAATTACAGAGAGGTAAGTATTCAATTTTCCATTTTAGCGCAGTGGTTCTCAGCCTCAGTTCTCAAGTACCCTCGACAGGACATGTTTTGGAATTTTATCTTAGATAAAATAGCTGGCCAAAATACCAAGCCATTGACTGTGATTTAAAGCACCTGTGATGAAGGAAAACCTGCAAACATAGCACTTGGCTAAAATCTATCTCACGACAATCCTATTCTAATTGTGGAGATTTGAGGGAAACCAAGTGAGTGTTAGAACCCCTGCTTATCTTTTTAGGTTGTGCTTTGTGTCCCTTTTTGGCTTCACTTCCTGTCACATAGCCAAAAAGGAAGTGAGGGTAAAACCCTACCAATGTCTTTCCTTGGGGACTCACAGATCAATCTAACTAGTGTCCATATTAGGCAAATTGCACTCTAGCACTTTTTTGTGTACACCCCAAATTATTAGGTATTTTGGGGTTTATTAAAGGCAAATCCACTCTGCAATACAAGTGTACTTGCTGTAAATCTGAGGGGAAGCACTGGTGATTTTATCATTCAATCATGTAGAAGCAGAGATGCTGTTTTTTTATTTTCCTTGCATGTCCCCCTCGGATCTCCAGCAACTGCACTTCAAAGTGCACCTGTAGTGCAAAGTGGATTTGCCTTTAGTAAATAAACCCCAAAAGTCCAAGATACCTACTAATTTGGGGTGTACACAGCAAAATGCTAGAGTGCAATTTACCTAATGGGGAAACTATTTAGATTGACCTGTGTGTCCCCAAGGAAAGACATTGCTAGGGTTTACCTCACTTCCTTTTTGGCTATGTGACAGGAAGTGAATAAATTTGAAGGAGAAAGTGGAAAAATTTGGGAGGTGTCTTCATCCTATCAGGGGTGCAGACATCACCAAAAACTGACAAGACTTCTAATCCCTCTGCACTCTATCCCCAAGCAAAAATAAGAAAGGATTTCATTTATTTTAACTTTGCAAAGACACATTCCTAAGTTAAACTGTGATGCATGTCAATGGCCCATTTAGAACTTGTTTAATAGAAAACACCAGTTGCCTTTCACTATAAACATTGGTTAGTCCAGTCGTGGAAATCTGCATCTGCTTTACTATTAATTTCCATAAAAATTGTGTTCCTGGAGCTAGATGTGTGACCACTGTGTATGTGAGATGCGCAACTGCTGTGTGCACGGAGGTATGTGCCCGTGGCACATATCTGGTTCCCGGAAGCGGTGGCCAGCACACAGGAATGACATCACACCCCTCCAGGAAGTTGCTTGTACTGCTGCTAATTTCTTCCCACCACCATGCCCCGCTCACTGTTCTCTGAGGAAGAGAAGGTCTTTATTTGCAAATTAAGATAATTTTTTATATGGGGTGTTGTTTGTGTGGGAGGAAACCCATGCAGGCAATGGGAGAACATGCAATCTCCAGGCAAATGGTGTAGTGGGTGGGATTTGAACCAGCAATCCTTTTTGCTGCTAGGTGAAAGTGCTAACCACTGCACCACTGTGCTGCCCAAATATATATCTATAGATGTAGGTTCTTGTGTCCGCCAGCAGAGAGAAGTTGGTGGTTGGTTGGTAGTTGGGCATAATAATGGTCTAGCACAGGGGTCTTCAAATTACGGCCCTCCAGTTGTTCAGGAACTACAATTCCCATCATGCCTAGTCATGTCTATGAATGTCAGAGTTTTACAATGCCTCATGGGATGTGTAGTTCTGCAACAGTTGGAGAGCCGTATTTTGAAGATTCCTGATCACTCTAGCATGTTTTGAAAAAAGGTGGTTTCTCATGTGCCTTGTATAATGCCCAAGAAATATAGTTTGGAAAATTAAAGTGGGTCATGGCACATCTACATTCCAAATTTGTCACTTAAGATGGTCATGCACTATGCAACCTGATTGGCCAATCTCTTTCCAACTCGATATTTAGGCAAAATAGATAATAGGAAGACGCACTTTAACAATTAATTCAAATGGTAGGAAATCAATAAGGCTCTTGCACTAAATCTAATTTATTTAAGATCTAACTGACTGCAGTGTATGGTCACCTTTAAAGATCAAGATCTAAAAATATACATTTATTGGGTTTAGAAACACTTCTCTGTTCTTTGTAATGTATTAAAAGATTTGGGTAAAAAAAAAAAAAAATTCAAAGATATATTAGAAGTGATAGGAATGAGATTAGCATCAAAAGGGTTAATTAACTGAGAACACCTTCTAATTGCCAAGACAAATCCATTGAGATGAAATTAACCAATTGGATTGGGCATGCACTATTATCAATGAGAAAACCGCAGTTACCCTAGCAACAGTTGCAGTTTACATACGCAGGTATTTATTATTGTTATTTGCACTTCAAAGTGCACCGGTTCGCACGTCCGGTTAATGACTTTTCCAGTGCACCAATTAATGTATGAACTGGTGCAGCGCATTCTTCTTAGTAAATCAGCCCCATTAACTTTAGTGATGTGCAGAAAGTGTAATTCATCTATATGCTGCTGGTTTCCAAATACGTGATGTAGAACCTAAAGCTTCAAACAACATGCTATGACTTAAAGGGAGATAAAGTATTTTATATTTTACCTCCTGGTTGGCAACAGCTAGCTCTTCTTCCAGTGCAGTGACTCTTTCTAAAGAAACCCTCAGCCGTTCCCTTACCTAGAAGAAAAATCAAAATGTGCAGTAACAATTTTTTTTCTTGCTCTATTAAAAATACAAAATTTTATAGCTGTACATATATTTACCAAGGCAAAGACAGGAAACATTTTTGTAGTAATTAAAGTGAAACATTTTTGTACAAAAAAATGGGGAAAAAAAGCTTATAAAATAATTTAAATCATTAAAAAGATCGTTGAAAAATACATTTTGTTCAGTTTATTTACATAACATTTAAATTTTTATCATTACATAAATGAATACTAGGCCAGTATCCAAAAGGATATGAGAAATTGAAGTACTAGTAAAAAAATAAAAAAAACTAGCCAATCATAGCTTCCTTAAACTTATTCATACATTACAGGATATTATTATTATTATTTATTATTATACAGGATTTATATAGCGCCAACAGTTTGCGCAGCGCTTTAGATATTTCAGAAGACCTTATCCACATTTACAATATCAACGTAATTTAAAAAAATGTAAACCACAATGCCTAAATATATACTAATTAAGCATGCAACGAGATCAAAAACTCTGTAGATAGCATACATAAGGGGAAAAGACAAGAGGCAGAGTTGGAAAATGTGCATTGTGGCACTTCTCCAACATTTCTTGTATTCCTTTTTTGCCTAAAAACTAGGACAGACCAACATGATTGCTAAAGTAGTCATTCTATCAAAATGCAATAACGAACCAAAGTTGAGCTTATCAAATCTGATCTACTCTTTCACCAATATCCACTGTTGCCTGGAGGAAACCTACTACTGCTGCCCAACTGGTATTGATCTTCTACTGCTATCTATTACCATATTCGGAAGTAGAAAAAAAAAAGAAAGGAGAAAAGAGAACAGAAACCGCATATATGTCTTTTACTTATAAAGAACAAAATATAGTTAGATAATAAAGAGCAGTCTAGGAACAATAGTGATGAGTATTACAAGAATAGGATATTTGCAACATAATTTAATTCTTATAGAAATTTATTTTACCTTAATTTTACCTTAATTTGCAAACAGCAGTGTGAATATGAAATAAAAACGGAGTCTGCATTTATCTGAAGATCCCACTACTCTTTTGATGAATACTTCACAATCTGCTGTAGCACTTAATCTTTGTCAACTGCATCTATGGTTGAGACTCTATCATGGATGAAAATAGGTAGCACGAAATAAGGGCTCCATACTGATCATTAGTATGCTATAATTTTATTCAAACATTCCTAAAAGAAACATAGGGGCCACCATGGATGGTCTCCTAGTTGACATCGTATGCTGTTGTTGTACTTTGTTGGCCACTGGCCTAGCATATACAAGTCAGAGTAAAGTCAGAACTCTTTATCTGTTCTGGGTTAGTGACCCAAAAAAATGAGGTAGGAGGGTCTGCATGACGGCCACGCAGATATCTTTTGGAACAATGACAATTAGCAAAGATAGCCTCCATCTTTCAATCAGGAAAGGTTATTTTTAAGCAAAATGTTCAAAATGTTTTTACCGTGCATCTATGATAATAACTTTGATAAACCCATCATCTGTTAAATGTCAAATCTTCCTCCTCCTTCTATCCAGATATGGTAAGGCATCTGCCTTAGTCTTTCTAGAAAGTGTAAAATCTTTCCATTTACAAGAGTTTTAATTAGTGTTTTTGACCAGATTTCCCAAACTTTTAGTATTAATAATACATATCTTTAATATTCACATATTTCTAATTGTACATATCTATCAGAAGGAAATCAGTTATTCTGATATTTTTCACTAATTTACAAAAGTCAGAAAATGTGGCTTTTAATCCGATCACTGACTGATTTTTCTGGCTTATTTTCGAAAATAGTTATAATATGCCTATATACCTACTAATAATCTGACCCCCAAAGTCTGAAAAGGCTGAAATTAACCACTTCAGCTCCGGAAGATTTTACCCCCTTCCTGACCAGAGCACTTTTTACAATTTGGCGCTGCGTTGCTTTAACTAACAATCGCGCGGTCATGCAATGCTGTACCCAAACAAAATTTGAGTAATTTTTTTCAAACAAATAGAGCTTTCTTTTGGTGGTATTTGATCACCTCTGCGATTTTTATTTTTTTCGCTATAAACAAAAAATATATATTTTTAACTTTTTGCTATAAAAAATATCCCCCAATTTAAAAAAAAAACGAAGTTCTTCATCAGTTTAGGCCAATATGTATTCTTTTACATATTTTTGGTAAAAAAAATTGCAATAAGCGTATATTGATTGGTTTGCGCAAAAGTTATAGCGTCTACAAACTATTTGAAAGATATATGGCATTTTTTTGGCCTTTTTTTTTTTTTTTTTTTTAGTAGTAATGGCAGTGATCTGCAATTTTTTTGCAGTATTGCGACTGACAGATCAGAGACCTTTGAAAACATTTTTGGGACCATTGATATTTATAAAGCGATCAGTACTATAAATATCCACTGATTATGGTATAAATGTCACTGGCAGGGAAGGGGTTAACACTGTGTGATGGGGCGATCAAGGGGTTAACTGTGTGATCCCTCACTGTGTTCTAACTGTGGGGGGATGGGACTAACTAGGAGATATGACAGATCGCTGTCCCTACTTTGTAGGAACACACGATCTGTCTTCTCTCCTCTGACAGCACAGGGATTTGTGTGTTTACACACACAAATCCCCATGCTGGCTCTCGTGCACGCGATCGCACATGGCCAGTGGCAGTAGCGTCCACTGGTCATGCGCATCGGGTCCTCCGCTGTGCAGCGGGGGTGCACGCATGCCTCTAGCGGTGCTCTCGTGCCCTCTGGCGGATCTCCTGGGCAAAGCCGTATATAAACGGGACTTCGCCCAGGAGAGCCATTCTGCCGCAGTATATGTGCGTGCGTCGGTCAGGAACCAGTTAAACACAAGGATTTTGCCTGGTTTTAAAGGCTCTTCATGTATGGGCTTATAAATCTCATTGGGGTTGATTTACTAAAACTGGAGAGTACAGAATCTGGTGCAGCTGTGCATAGTAGCCAATCAGCTTCTAACTTCAGCTTGATCAATTAAGCTTTGACAAAAATCCCGGAAGCTGATTGGTAGAACTAAAGGCAAAACATTTTTTTTATTATTTTGGATAGGGTAAGGTAGAGTTATAACTGTCAGTTTTATTTATTGATTCATTTATTTATGTTTGCCATCTGTGTCTTATTGGGAAGATTTCCCTGTCACACAGCCAATATGGGAGGTAAATTCTTTCAAAGTGATAAATTCCTGGTTGTCACCAGAACTAATGCCCCATTGGAAGATTTTCCCTCTATTCCTGCTCTTGTAACAACCTAATTTTGTACAAATAAATAGAGAGGGTGTATCACCATAATGGGGACACAGACAGCAATAAAGCCTGACAAGTATTCTAATCCCTCTCAGCTCCATTCAAAATAAAATAAAATAAAGTTTTGACTTTAGTTATACTTTAATCTTTAATAGTATAGAACCTCATAATTATCAACAAAACTAGTGATACTTTAATGAGTGATAAATAATTCCTGAAATAAAAAATAAACTAGGAAAAACTATATTGTGAGCTCACTGCATCTATTACTGAAAATTCCCCCAAAAGCTGGAACAACAATTTTACGTTTTAAAATGTATAACTTATATTTGAATTTATATCTGGAATGATTCCATAAACTTAGCACATCTAGAATTTTTACATGTAAATATGTATTTTTCTTTATACTTTGTTTTACAAAGTACAGGCTTCAATTATCATGGTTAAAAGGGCAATTCTGACCGTTACCTACAACGCTCTGTTGATAACATTTGTCTTTATTAACTGAGCTGCACATTATGCATTTTTGAAGACAATCAAGTCCGTTTTCTTATCGCTAAGTAGTGTTATCTATTTTCGACCTTTGTTTGCATCACTTCTAAATTACCTAAAAAAAACAAAATGCCATCTGAAAAATCTTGACCTAGCAGCTAAATTGCGAGAAAGGGCAGTGACACTCATAGAATACCTCTAATGCCCTGTACACACGATAGGATTTTCAGATGGAAAATGTGTGATAGGAGCTTGTTGTTGGAAATTCCGACCGTGTGTAGGCTCCATCACACATTTTCCATAGGAATTTCCGTCACACAAAATTTGAGATTTGGTTCTCAAATTTTCCGACAACAAAATCCGTTGTTGGAAATTCCAATCGTGTGTACACAATTCCGACGCACAAAGTGTTACGCATGCTCGTAATCAAGCAGAAGAGCAGCACTGGCTATTGAACTTCATTTTTCTCGGCTCATTGTGCGTGTTGTACGTCACTGCGTTCTTGACGTTCGGAATGTCCGACCAACTTTGTGTGACCGTGTGTATGCAAGACAAGTTTGAGCCAAAATCCCATGGATTTTGTTGTCGGAAAATCCTATTGTGTGTACAGGGCATAAGAAAGACAGGAATAAACTCTCCAGAGCTTTAGATGAAGCCACAATACACATGTAATAACCTTTCAAGTGCATCTGATGACAGAGGCATTCTTATTTTGTAGGCCTATTTTCAGTGATTATGTTTTGAGGTGGTCTCGACCTCAAACTGTTAGGTTTACTTGCTCCATATTATGATTCCAGGGGTGACTGTATGGATGGTCACCTCCCAGTGTTTATATTGCTCTTGCTGTTTATTTCCAGGCTATAGTGCACAAAATGTTATCCCTATCCACTTCTGTTGGTGACCAAGTGCTTAGCTGGGATCTTAGAGAAGACCTCACGCAATTGCCAAGATTCTATGTTGTTCTGTTTCCCCCCACTTATGTACCATTTCTTGTTGTCTTTTAAGAGCACACAAGGATTGTTTGCTGCTCTGCACAATGCCTTTTTTTATTTTTGTTCTTTTCAAAAAATTAAAAACAATGATTGAAACTGAATTGAAAGATACAGCCTCTACAATTAGTATTTTTTTCATTCAGACACCACTTGTATCCAAAATCAAAACATATTGTTGCTTAAACATTGCAAAACCTGGAATTCTGAGCAATGCAAAAATAATTATATATATATATATATATATATATATATATATATATATATATATATATATATATATATATAGATATATAGATATAGATATACAGTATATATATCTATATAGCTATAGATATCTATATCTTGATGAGATCATCACCCTAATATCTACATCTGATAATTACTCTGTATGGTCAATGGCTTCAAAAACACCAGGACAAAATCAAGCACGTTTAACCACTTCCTGCCCGGTCAATAGCAGATTGACGTCTGGGAAGTGGTTTCGTTATCCTGACTGGGCGTCATATGACGTCCTTCAGGATAACAGCCGCCGCGCGCCCGTGGGGGCGCGCATCGCGGCGATCGGTGGAGCGGTGTGTCAGTCTGACACACCGCTACACTGATCTCGGTAAAGAGCCTCCGGCGGAGGCTCTTTACCACGCGATCAGCCGTGTCCAATCACGGCTGATCACGATGTACACAGGAAGAGCCGTTGATCGGCTTTTCCTCACTCGCGTCTGACAGACGCGAGTAGAGGGGAGCCGATTGGCGGCTCTTCTGACAGGGGGGGTATGCGCTGATTGTTTATCAGCGCAGCCCCCCCTCAGATGCCCACACTAGACCACCAGGGAAGCCCCCAGGACCACCAGGGAAGCCCCCAGGACCACCAGGGAAGCCCCCAGCATGTGGATGGCCAGGTACATCCCCCATGGCCATCCACATGTTAAAAAAAATTCAAAAAATATGCCAATCAGTGCCCACAGATGGGCACTGATTGGCACATCATATTTAATTTAAAAAAAAGTTAAAAAAAGGGATGCCCAGCAATGCCACCCATAAGTGCCATCAGTGCCACTCATCAGCGTCCATTAGTGCCACCTATCAGTGCCCATCCGTGCCCACCCATGCCCACCTATCAGTGCCCATCCATGCCACCTATCAGTGCCCATGCATGCCACCTATCAGTGCCCATCCATGCCACCTATCAGTGCCACCTATATGTGTGCATCAGTGCCACCCATAAGTACCCGTCAGTGCCGCCTATGAGTGCCCATCAGTGCCACCTGAGTGCCCATCAGTGCCGCATACCAGTGCCACCTATCAGTGCCCAGTGCCACCTATCAGTGCCCATCAGTGCCGCCTATCAGTGCCCATCATCAGTGCCACCTCATCAGTGCCCCCTAATTGGTGCCACCTCATCAGTGCCCATTAGTGCCGCCTTATCAGTGCCCGTCATTGAAGACGAAAACGCACTTATTTACAAAAAAAATGAACAGTGACAAAGAAAAACTTGTTTTTTTGCAAAATTTTCGGTCTTTTTTTGTTTGTTGCGCAAAAAATAAAAATCGCAGAGGTGATCAAATACCACCAAAAGAAAGCTCTATTTGTTGGAACAAAATGATAAAAAATTTGTTTGGGTACAGTGTAGCATGACCGCGCAATTGTCATTCAAATTGCGACATCGCTGAAAGCTGAAAATTGGCTTGGGCGGGAAGGTGTCTAAGTGCCTGGTATTGAAGTGGTTAATGGCTTCCCAATTCACCAGATCATTCCTAGGGCAGTGATGTGCAATGCGCAGTTGTCAATAAACAGATCAATTCTTAGCTGGTCTCAAGACAGTAAATTCTAATTTTACTTATATCAACCACTATTTTTATATGTTGTTTTTTTATGTTTTTTTTCTATGGAGAAATTCTTTATAATAGAATTTTGTTGCTAGTTGCTGAGAAAAATTGTTGAATATCTGATCACCCAATATTAAACTAAGCACATTTACTTTATGTTGCAGACTGACACGTCAGCTTGCAATCAGTATCACCATCAGCGATTTTCTTATTTGTATTTTATTAATTATCTTTTGTATAAACCTGCTTTAAAACAAAGTGGGAACACCCGTCAAAGGTTTCTCTTGTGTGGGTACAACCACACTACTCAGCACCCACCACTTAAAAGAGTGATTCACTGTGTAGATTTACCCTCAGGTGACTGCTGTATTATTTTTTCACTTATGTTTTTTTCACTTACTTATTGCACATTCACCTGGGAAGAGTGACCCATTGGAGGAGCACTCTTTAGGTGACAGGCGGCACCAACCACCCCTATTGTTATACACCTTTACTATTGGTACTCCGGTTGGAGCCCCTTGGGGGAGGCAGCAGACTAATTTACACCTAAGCATGGAATATAACAAATATTATACATTCTAGAGATAGTTTTAGATTTAGTTAGGGATAACCAATTTGATCTCCATAAGAAAGCAATAAACCACTGTGCAACAGAAAAAGACAATATGTCAATGAGAGTGTTGTGTTAACAGGGTAGTAAGGGTAGTACAATAGGACACTTAACATAGGTTGGGATAATTGCATATTGTTCTGGTAGAAGAGCTTTATAGCGACTCTGAGCAAATACGGGTAAACAAATCTCCTGTCCCAAAGGACTAAGCTCTTTTTGAGAGTTAAAAAAAGTTAAAATCTGTTTGTTTTTTTCTAGAAAATTACTTAGAACCCCCAAACATTATATATTTTTTTTTACAGACACCCTAGATAACACACCGTATTTGCACAGCTGTCTTACAAGCGCTTTTTTGGGGGAAAAATACACTTTTTTGAATTAAAAAATAAGACAACAGTAAAGTTTTTTTCATATTGTGAAAGATAATGTTACACCGAGTAAATTGATACCCAACATGTCATGCTTCAAAATTGTGCCCGCTTGTGTAATGGTGACAGACTTTGACCCTTTAAAATCTCCATAGTTTAAAAATTTCTGCAGGTTACCAGTTTTGAGTTACGCTCTAAAAATCGTGGCAATACCTCACATGTGTGGTTTGAACACCATTTTAATGTGCAGGTGTGACTTACGTATGCATTCACTTCTGCTTGCAATTTTGGCAGGACGAGGCTCTTTAAAAAAAAATTATTATTATTTATTTTACTTTTTATTTTTTTATTTTTACACTGTCCTTTAAAAAAAAAAAAGGGTCACTTTTATTCCTATTACAAGGAATGTAAGCATCCTTTGTAATAGAAAAAAAGCATGACAGGACCCCTTAAATGTGAGATCTGGGGTCAAAAAGACCTCAGATCTCACATTTACACTTAAATGCAATAAAAAAATTAAAAAAAATAAAATAAATGTATTTATATTTAAAAAAAAAAAGACCATTGAGCGGAAGTGACGTTTGATACAATTTTTCAATGTAACATTCTGTATTCGTGGCTGAGCGATGTTGTTGATAAACATTGCCAGACTGTTTTTTTTTTTTTTTTGACAGCTCCTACTGCCGTGATTAATTAGAGCTGAATTGTTGGTTACTGGGACAGGGAAGGATCCTGGCAGAAGGACTGGACGTACTAGACATGCCCTGTGCACAATGATGACATGTTTTTGGGCGTGCCTGGCATGCCCAGAGTTTGCAACTGGTTGCTGAACATTTAGTGGAGACTAGTGACAGAACAGTGTTGATTGCGTACAGTGAGTACTGTGAGTAGGCACAGACTCTATTTAACCATGCCACTTTAAAACCAAGGCAAATAGGCAACACTTAATAGCCATGCCCAATTTTTGTGCACTGAAGCAAAAAATGGGTGTGGCATATCAGCAGTGGGCAATTCCTTGCGTTCTGTAGTGCTCCCCAGTGTCCCAGTCTGCCCCTGCATTCATGTATCAGTTTGGATAAGAAGAAAAAAAAACTTGCTTTCAATACTAAGCTAAGCAGTTTCTCTAAGAGGTTTAGTACATAATGTTTTTCATTTGTATTGTAAGAATTAGTTCACAAGCTTCTTAAGTGGGATGTGAGAAATCCCTGATCATCCTGGATAGCAACAGAATGCAGGTGCTGTATAAGTGCATCAAGACAACAAGCAAACATTGTGCTCATTTTATTTGTGAACATAGAAATATAGCTTAATCATTTAATAGCAGAGCTAATAAATGCCAAAAACAGACAATGGTATAATGATATAAGACTTTAGTTTACAGTGGAATTCACAGCTAGATCAAACTTGAAGTGATTGTAGCCGTATTAGTGCAATTGTGACAGAGAAAATTGAGTACTGTCCGTGATACTTTTTTTATTGCACTAACATATAATTTTTCATGGACGAGCTTTCGGGGTGTGTCCCCTTCTTTAAGGTCTAAGCAGTACTGATTCACAAAAGTAGCAGAAGGTGAAATGTTAAAAAAAAAAAAAACTCTGAGGGGTAGGAGAAGAAAAACAAACACATACATATACAAATCAATAGTATGGCAATGGTAATAAAGCTATCAGCAAGTGAGATAAGACAGAGGGAAAGCTATAGACTGGGGGGGGGGGGAGACAGCTAGATCAAAAATAACAAGCAATAATTACATTGTACAGTGAAAGGACTTAAAAAAATGTAATAAAAAGGTGATTACTTGGACTTGATGATTCTGGTATGATAAGTTATTTCTAAGAAAAGTGATAATTCCATTGTTCTGGTGGAATACATGGAGTTAAAATATCTTGAAAACATGTTGGGAGCAACAGAGATTTATTGGAGCCATCCTCTTAAAATCTCATGCATAAGCAATTTTGATGGAGTTATTTAACGATCTCCAAACCATAGTTTCAGTATATAACAGCACCTATTACTTGTTGTAATGTCTATAAAGTAATGAGGTTGAGCAGACCCAATTACAGTGGTGGCTGGTGTTTTTTTTTTGTTTGGGGGGGCCGCAAACAACCAAACCATTTGGAACAGGGACCGGGTATCCATGCAGCAGCGGCAGGGACCAGCATCCATGCAGCGGCGGCGGGGACCGGGCATCCATGTAGCGGCGGCTGGGATCGGGCATCCATGGGTTGTGTAGCAGCTATGGGTTATGTGTACACTTCTGTATAATTCCACAAGCTGTCCGTGAACTTGAATCCTTGCTGGACACACACACTAGTGATATAATGCAACAATCTCTCTAGGAGTTATTAATTATTAATGTCGTATGACACCTATTATTTGTTTATATTTATAATTTTTAGGCAGGCAGCACATAGAAATGTATGCAGAAGTAGTAATTACAAAACAGGAAATAAAATAGCATTCAGAAATTTTGGCTAAATTCTATAAAATAAAAAGGGAGAAAAACAGAAAAAAATATTTTTGACTTAATAAATAGACATGTGCAGAACGAAAAATTTTTAAAGTTTAGTTTTGTTTTTATTTGTTATTTACATAAATTTGTTTAGTTAAATTTGTTTAACTTGTTTAATTCATTTTCGGGATTCGTTTTGTTTATTTGTTTTCAAATCGATTTGAAAAGTTTTCAAATTTGAAATGTTTTCAAATCCATTTCGAATAGTTTTTTAATCCAAATTATTTTCAAATTTCCAAAAAATAATAAAATAGAAAAAAAAATAAAGGAACGGAATAGAAAAAATAAATAATTATTTTTCTATTCTATTCTTTTTTTTCTATTCTATTTTATTCTCTTTGGAAATTGGAAAACTATTCAAATAGTTTTCGAATTTGAAAATTTTTCAAATTCGAAAAGTATTCGAAAATGATTTGAAAACAATTAAAATTTCTTTCGGATTCGTTTGAATTCGGTACTATTCTAATTCCGAAATTTGGATACATCCGAATATACATCCAGACTTTAGAAAGAAATGGGCTGATTAAGGTGAAAGGAAGAGACCACCTTGGGAAGAAAAGATGCCTTGGGTACTAATTCAACTTTGTCCATGTGTGACACAAGAAAGAGTTTTTTACAGGTTAAGGCCACCAGGGAATTGCCTTGCCAATGTGAGGATAATGAGAAAGCCAACATTGTGAGTAAGTCTCGGTACACAAGGGCCAAAAATTGGCCAAAAAATTACTTTCGGGCCTTGTGTACAGCTTCCTGTCCAGCAGAAGCCGGTCTCACAACTGGCTTCTGTCGAACGTGTATGCTGAAAAAACAGCATCCGATCAGCACTCACAGCCAATGACAAATGGCTGAGAGCAGTGATCAGTGTGTTCTGGAGGGGGGTCGTCCCCCTGTCAGAATACAATAGCTCAGCAGGGAAGAATATGGTACTAACATCACTTGTGTTAGTACGGCGATCTGTGAGGTTTTTTTTTTCATTCAGCCCGCTGGGTTGAACAAAGAAAAGCTTATAGTGTGTACCACACATAAGGGTAGACAGAAATAGTTCTAATTGGTTTAAGTAGTGTTTCTGAAGAAGGGAATGAGATGCAAGTAGTTTCTAAAAAAAGAATTGGTTTAGACCAAGATTTGACCCTTGATGGTGCTCAAGACCAAATGTTGATCCAGACCAGGCTGGAAAAAAAACAGTATTGGGATAGAATTTTCTTGCCTTGCACCAACAGCAATATGCTTTCCAATTGTGATGGTATACATGCGAGAAGTAGATGTCCTAGTTCTTAAAGGCATAGGGATAACCAACCCAAACAGGCCCCTGTCCTTCAGGACCTGGGCCTCACAAGCAGGCATTAAAAACCAGCTACCAAGACGCAGGTTGTAAACTGGCCCTTGTGACAGAAAAACTGGACAATCTGGGAGGGTGTGGTGAGGAAGGCATTTCAGAGGAGAAAATTTAGGTTGAACTGATCCCACAAAGTCACTAGAGCATAAACTACAAAGAGACCTTGGAGACAAACCTGTTCAGTTTGAACCTGGACGCCAAAAGATTTACAACTGGTGTCTCCCATCTGTGACAAAGGTTTCAAAACACCTCAAAGTGTTTCTCCCTCATTGTGAGGAGGACTCGTGGATTTAGAGGACTTGGAGGTCCAGGATTTCTGGCTTTGGCTTGGACTTGGAGGCCAGCGAAAAATGAAAAAACTTCTTCCTAGTCTCAGGAGTGGAGGGTTTGCCAAAAAGAGATGTTGCCTTCTTTTTCCTTCTTAACCACATTACGACTCGGTGAGTCCGACCGACCGACCACGATCGTCTCACGGAGAGGAAGAACGGGGAGATGCTTATGTAAACAAGCATCTCCCCGTTCTGCCTAGTGACAGTGTCACTGATCATAGCTCCCTGTGATCGGGAGCTATGATCAGTGATGTGTCATACACAGCTACTCCCCCCCACAGTTATAAACACTCCCTAGGACACACTTAACCCCTAAAGCACCACCTAGTGGTTAACCCCTTCACTGCCAGTGTCATTTTTACAGTAATCACAGCAATTTAATCGCACAAATTGTTGTAAAAATGACAGTGGTCCCAAAAATGTGTCAAAATTGTCCAATGTGTCCGCCATAATGTCGCAGTCATGATAAAAATCACAGATCGCCGCCATTACTAGTAAAAAAAATAAATGATTAATAAAAGTGCCATAAAAAGATCCCCTATTTTGTAGACGCTATAATTTTTGCGCAAACCAATCAATAAATGCTTATTGTGATTTTTTTTACCAAAAATATGTAGGAGAATATGTATTGGCCTAAACTGAGGAAAAAAAAAGTTTTTTTATATATTTTTTGGGGATATTTATTATAGCAAAAAGTAAAAAATATTGCTTTTTTTTTCAAAATTGTTGCCCTTTTTTTATTTATAGCGCAAAAAATAAAAACCGCAGAGGTGATCAAATACCACCAAAAGAAAGCGCTATTTGTGGGAAAAAAAGGACATCAATTTTGTTTGGGAGCCACGTCGCAATTGTCAGTTAAAGCGACGCAGTGCCGAATCGCAAAAAGTGCTCTGGTCTTTTGCCAGCCAAATGGACCGGGGCTTAAGTGGTAAATAAAGTTGCACAGGGATTTGCCAAAAAAGGCATTCCCCATCGAGCACATACAGTGTACACAATTTTTAAGCATTCTTGCAGTGATGAGCAGCAGACCAACATTTGAGCCAAAGGGCCCTCCACCCAAGTCCTGAATGGAGGCACAATATAGATATTTAACGTATCATTTCAGCTAGCCTGTCAACACAATAGAGTATGGTTACAAGCATTTGCTCTAGCTACTGGAGAACAGAAGGTTCCATTAAGATAGATCCAGGATCCCAGATCCCTTGGTCCAGACAGCTAAGGTCTGGCAGATATACATGGCAGCAAAGGTACGTCAGGAACTAAGATGGAGAATAAGGCCTTCGATAAAGCTTCTAGCCTTTAATACACCAGATCTTTAAACACCAGGATGTTCACAAAATGGACAGTATTGTTAATACAACAAATGGCTGGGTCCACCACAGGGGTGGTACACTTTTGAGGAACCATTCCTGCATAGGGTATTGTTAGACAAAACATTTTGAAGGAGCAAAAACTTTATTCAGGTTGGGAAACATCTTTACAGGCTGGGGAGGTATTGCCTCACCTGATATGATGACAACCAGTTCTGAAGGTGGATGATTTTGGATTTCTAAAACTAGCACATCATCCCGATTGCAGAGTCAAATTGCCATACTGTTGCCATGAGCAGTGTCTATAAAAATGTTTAGTCAGTTCCTAGGTGGTTCTACAAAGCTAGGGCATAGCATTTTGCATTTACGTGCATCTCATAGTCCATGCTATCAGAAGTCTTCACTCTCATTTCACTATGACTAATATGTTGGACAAAACATATTCTTGAGTAGACAAAGCGAATAATCTGAGTGGCTCTAGAATATCGTGCACCTCATCCTGTTTAGCAAAGATCTTGAGTAGTGATACCAGACAACGTTGAGCCTCAGTTTGTAAGACCTCTTTCTCCCTGATGTGATGCAGTCCAAAGGTCTGTGAGACCATAGTTGACTAACTTTATCTATGGCCACAAGCCTACAAGGTCCTGTTAGAGGTTCTTTAGCAACTAGGAGTTAATTCAGGTCTGTATGCCTATTCAGACGATGCCACATTTGCTGCTACACCACTAGACACTGTATAATGACACTGAATCTTGTGATGTTATCTCACCGTATATCTCTAATGTTACATGCCACAGATTAAAATAGACAAATGCAGTTTGTCAAGCTCTGGAGAGATAAATCTTCAATACCAGAAACTGCCAACTTCAGGTGTGGGCAAAAAATGGCAAGTTTTCAAGGGAAAAAAATGGGTGTGGATTTAACAAAGTTGTATGGATTATCCATGGGTATTATGTATTTGCTAAACAAACTGAACATTTAAACTACTATGCCTGCAATTGTGGAAGGACGGAAGACTGCTGTTTGCTATAAGAGAGAACACTGGCTGATTTTAGAGATAGTTATATATTTATATATTTCCCAGTGAGACTGATACATATTACTAAAGATGGTACTTTGTGTTGTTAGGTTGTTCAATTAAGCTCTTTGATAATAAAACCTGGAAGCTGATTGGTTTCTATGCAGAGCTGCACCAGATTTTGCAGCGCTGCATATTTTATTTGAATAAATTCTTGGTTGGTCCTATGACTACTAACGCACTTGGAAACCATCCTTAAGGCATAAACATTGAACTACTGAGCAGGCTGAACCCAAGTATTCAGTGCTGGGTCGTGGAAGACATATATATCTTTGACTCTCATACTGCTAATGAATTTGTCTTTCAAAATAACAAAATCAAGAGAGCACGAAGTGTTAGCAAATGTCAAGCCTTTTTTTTTTGGAGTTTTTTTTTACACAACACAGAGATCAAATTAACATGCTGTTAAAGAATTATTAACATTGCAGGACACAATTAGCACCACATATAACTGATAATTGTCAATTTGCAGCACGGTTTGGCATCTGGTCAGTCTCAGGAAGAGTGCATCAGTTTATACTTAAAGGAAACAGTTTTCAAACTTCAGTTTCTGGATCACCAATACATTAGATCAAAAATTATTTAAAGTGGAACTGAATTCAAAAAGTAAAAATTTGTAAGGTTATTGTAAATGTTAATTGTGCCTAAACAGTATCCTGAAAATCTGCCCTTTTCCTCCTGAAAAACAGCTTTGCACTTTCTGGTATGAGAGTGTGCATAGGCACTTTTGTACCTACAGCCTTGACGTATGTCTGTTGTTTAAGATCTAAGACACTGTTGCCTCTGGCTAAGAACTTAGAATCTTATAAGATTTTGTAATTTCAATAATGTGTTGCTCACTGTTCTCTATTCTGGGTGCTTTATATGAGCAAGCAAGTCCTGTCTCCACCAAAATGTCCACCTCCACACAGAGACACAGTGCAGGCAAAGGCATTGTAAGTCAATATTGGGGGATAAAAGCAACTGCAGGGAGCATATAGGTAATACTAGTCACTAGTTCTTTGTGGTCTGCCTGCCTTTTTTGGGTAAAGTATCTAGAATTAATTTTCCCTTTAATGCACAATCACCAAATGTCTCCATAACCTAGATGGGCCATCAGTGCTTCATTGCTGTTATTGTGCAATAATAATAACTTTCTTCACTGAAATCCTTTTAGGAGTGCATCTTATCACATATTAAAAAAAAAAAAAAAAAAAAACATATTGGATATGCACAACCAGCTTACAAGTTAGAAGACACGAAAAATAAACTGACTCCAAAACAACTGCCTTAAAGAATAGCGAATCACTTTAAAGCGAGCACCCCTTTTTTCCAAAACCCATTTGTCCAAAAAACACTTCTCCTAGGGGCACAGCAACCAACACATAAAAGTGTAGTATGAAAGTGGTGTATGATTATTTACTTCTGTTTAAAAAGTTAAAGCGGAGCTCTACCCTAAAGTGGAACTTCCGCTTATCGGATTCCTCCCCCCCTCCGGTGCCACAATTGGCCCCTTTCAGGGGGAGGGGGATGAAGATACCTGTATAATACAGGTATCTGCACCCACTTCTGGGACTAGCATCCCCGCCCATATCAGAGGATATCCAAGAATGCCCCGTTGTGTCTTGGGAAACACAGTTCCCAGGACACAGCGGGGACCAATAGAGAAGCGCAGGGCGACTCGCGCATGCGCAGTAGGGAACCGGGCAGTGAAGACATTGCGTCTTCACTTCCTGATTCCCTGACAGAGGATGGCGGCGGGGCAGCGAGAGACGAGCGCTCGCTTGTCACATTCTGCCGACACCGCTGGAACCTGGAACAGGTAAGTGTCCATTTATTAAAAGTCAGCAGCTGCAGTATTTGTAGTGTATATTTTTGGTGCGGGTGCAGCTCCGCTTTAAGCCTTCTGCAGAAACTTACAGACAATTAATGTCTCCAAGGTCCTTCAGCTATGAACAGCTGGCATTACTTTTTGTGAGCTATGAAGATAGCTAGGCACAGTATTTAATGCAGCAGGATCTTGGGAGATTCGTGAGAACGTGCTATCATTTTGTTATAAGAAACTTTAAAGGTTGATGTGACCTCAGAAGCATGGGATGGATACTAAAGCCCCATACACAGGCTCGGATTATCCGAGGACCAGGTCCGTCGGATCATGTCCGTCGTACTTTGTCCGATGTTGGTTTTGCGTACACACGGTCGGACAAAGTTGTCGGAAAATCCGATCATTCTGAACGTGGTGACGTTTGTTGCCTACGACGGGACTACGTAGAGGCTAGTAGCCATTAGCTTTGGTCTTGTAATGTGATCTGAGAATGCATAGCACTTTGTCCGTTGGAATTAGCTACACACGATCGGATTTGGTGTGATCGGACTTTGTTGTCAAAAAATCTATCCAGCAGGAGATAGGACTTTGTCCGTCGGACAATCCGATGGAAACTACAAAAGACCTACCCTCTGTGTAATACAGATGGAGAGCGAGTTGTAGTTTGTAAATCAGGAGAGCAAAATATGATGACAATGATATTCCTCCATAGGTACAGGACAGGAAGCGCACTAATGGCAGGATTACTAGGTGAAAAAAAGGGGGAAAAAAAGGCCATGAAAATAAAACCTTTATCACCACCACATCTAAGGAATGGTAAGTTTCAATATAGTGCAATTTTGTTTTTGGGTTTACTTTAAAAACAGAACTGAGTAGAACTTCAATCAAAAAATCAAAATGCCACAAAACGTTGATACTATGTGCAGGGTCCACTTTTACAAAGTAATGAAAGACATAATTATGGTAGTCAGTGCCAAAAATAAAATTCAGTCTTATGGCATTGCCACATGCCTCCTACTAATTTATAAATATAACCAGTAAAAGATGTAAATAAATAGCCCATCGACAATGAAGAGGAAATGTGCCCAGGCTGCAAAGACACATTTTCCTCAAAATTCTACAAACAATACCCCATAATGATAATGTGAAAGAAGTTTGTTTGAAATCTTAGCAAATTTATTAAAAATAAAAAAACGAAGAGAGTCACACGTACATAAGTATTCACAGCCTTTGCTCAATACTTTGTTGAAGCACCTTCAGCACCAATTACATCCTTAAGTCTTTTTTGAGTATGATGCTACAAGCTTGGCACACATATTTTTGAGCAGTTTCTCCCATTCTTCTTTGCAGGAAGTCTCAAGCTCCATCAGGTTGGATGGGGAGCGTCAGTGCACAGCAATTTTCAGATCTCTCCAGAGATGTTCATATGGGTTCAAGTCTTTGCTCTGTCTGGGCCACTCAAGGATATTAAAAAGGAAGAAACGGCTGCACTCCAAGATGATGAATATGAGTCCTTTATTGATCCATCCAAGTGACACATCAAAGGAAAAATGTCAATAAAGGCATCAAGGCAGACATTTTTCACACATGCTTAATTGAGCACATGATACTGTGTGACACATGTCTGCCTTGATGCCTTGATTGTCGTTTTTTCCTGTGGTGTGTCACTTTGATGGATCAATAAATGACTCATATTCATCTTCTTGGAGTGCAGCCGTTTCTTGTACGGCAGGCGAGCTGTGGCTAGCACCCTTGAGAGGAGCCCTTCAATTCACTTCACTCACTCATTTATCTGAATTCACACCTCTTTTGTTATTTTGGCTGTATGCTTAGGGTCGTTGTCCTTTTGGAAGATGAACCTTTGCCCCAGTCTGAGCAATCTGGAGCAGGTTTTTATCAAGGATGTCCCTGTACATTGTTGCATTATTCTTTCCCTCGATCCTGACTAGTATCCCAGTTCCTGCTGCTGGGGCAGGGTGGCCCGCTCTAGGAAGAGTTCTGGTTGTTCCAAACTTCTTCCATTTACAGATGATGGAGGCCACTGTGCTCAACGGGACCTTCAATGATGCAGACATTTTTCTGTACCCTTGCCCAGATCTGTGCATCAATACAATCCTGTTTCAGAGGTCTACAGACAACTGCTTGGACTTCGTGGCTTGGTTTGTGCTCTGACATGCACTGTTGGCTGTGGGACTTTTTGATAGACAGGTGTGTGCCTTTCCAAATCATATCCAATCAACTGAATTTACCACAGGTGGACTCCAATCAAGTTGTACAAACTTCTCAATGGCTGTGAATATTTATGTACATATGATTCTCTTTTCGTTTTTTATTTTTAAGAAATTTGCAAAGATTTCAAACAAACTTTTTTCACGTTGTCATTATGGGGTATTGTTTGTAACATTTTGAGGAAAATAATGAATTGAATCCATTTTGGAATAAGGCAGTAACATAACAAATTGTGGAAAAAGTAAAGCGCTGTCAATACTTTCCAGATGCACTGTAACCAAATGCACCAGGCCTCAGTTTTAACAGGTTAAATAGTCTTATGAAGGTACACTCTTGTTTCAAGGGATTACAATATTTGCATGTACAGTATATTTTCTTTACTTCTTATGATAATTGGTACATAGGTGTACTACGCATTACACATTCTATCATGTTAAAAACACTTTCATTTTTAATGAAATAATCTTTAGAAGGTAAACACCAATTAGTAGGCTCCAATAAATATTCGGGGGCACATACACAGGGCATCCTGAAATATTATTGGTTAGGGCATCTAAAAAAATGTTACTGAGAGCAGATATATGCTTAACAAGAAAAATTTACATTCAAGTTGTTAGTTATAATATGTTATGTACATGGTGTTTTGTTTTATTGACATTATGTGATTTTATGCATATACTGGTGTGTTGAGAGTTGCTTGGGGTTGACATACTGTAGATGTGGGCTCCTCTGGAAGCCCCTATCCCTGTGCTGTTTCCCAAGATGGAGGACCATTGTGCACTCTGTGCCTGGTAGGTCCATTATATAATGAGGCCATTGGCAGGGGAAGGTGGTTAATGCTTTTACTCCTTTTGTCAGGGGTAAGAGGATCCTTTTCTCCACTGGACCTGCATCCTGCTAATACCACCTGGGTAGTGTGAGATGAGGAATGGGTTAACTCACATGTCTCATTCTCCCTTTTCCAGCACCCAAGATGGTGGCGGGTGTTCCCTGGCGTGCTTCCGACCTGACTGTGAGGTGTAACTGTGCCTTTATATGCCTATGCAACAAATGGTGGACATGGCGATGGAGGACTAGGTGGGAGTGAGTTCTCTTTCCCTTGATTCAGGAGGATATCAAAACCAGGCCAACCAGAGACATATTTTGATAAAGGTAATAATGTTTAATGGTTGCACACATCCTAATTGACTGTCTATAGCATTCTTAGATTTACCAAGTGGTTAGCAATTTTTTATTGTGGGCAGCTCTGTGGGCCTAACCAAGCAGGACAGCAGAAACACAATATGACCAGTGAACATAAGTAAAAATGCAAATACGTAAATACAAGGGACATTTATGTAAAGCAATTTGCTGCATATTTTGTAGGACTAAATGAACATTGTTTTTTTTTTTTTTTTTACTGTACATTCACAGAGCTTGTAAAAAAATAGCTGCGCTGAAAATTAATTAATAAACGTGAAAATCAATTGTGAAAATAAGTTCAACCTTGAACTAGTGGTTTATACATAAACAGAAACATACTGGGCAACCACTGGATGCAATCATTGGCCCAATAATCAATCTGAATTCGGAATTATGCAACCCAAATAGTGTATAATCAATAAAATAAAATTTTTATAAGCGTGTGACCATAAATCGAAACTCAATACAGTATCACCATAAAGGGCTGAAAGCCAAAAGAAAATGTCACTTATAAATAATATAGGCAGGCAAAAAGTCCACAATGGGTATTGGGGTTCTGTTGTTGCTATTTCCGTAGTGCTCTTATACTTGACATCCTCGGAAAAAAGTGATTGGATAGCCAAAGGAGAGAAGGGTCCTCCACCAAGTAAAAATATTGCTGCTTACCAGCTGGTTTGATCTCTGTGTCAGAGAGATCAAAAGGGCCTGTGGGTTATCCCCCTGCCAGGGTCTCTATCCAGAATCCTCCAAGTAGCACTCACAGAGTGCAGACATACATGTAAATCCTGCCTGGATCCTCCTTACTCTCCTCCAGGAACTGTCACATGGATCTCTGCTCTGCAGCTTCACACATCTCCCTCTTCTAGACAAGCGTGATCTGCCAGATCATGCTTGTCTGGAAAAGGGAGATGTGTGAAGCTGCTGAGCAGAGATCAGCGGCAATATTTTTACTTGGTGGAGGACCCTTCTCTCCTTTGGCTATCCAATCACTTTTTTCAGAGGGTGTCAAGTATAAGAGCACTACGGAAATAGCAACAACAGAACCCCAACACCCATTGTGGACTTTTTGCATGCCTTTATTATTTATAAGTGACGTTTTCTTTTGGCTTTCAGCCCTTTATGGTGATACTGTATTGAGTTTCGATTTATGGTCACACGCTTATAAAAATTGTATTTTATTGATTATACACTATTTGGGTTGCATAATTCCGAATTCAGATTGATTATTGGGCCAATGATTGCATCCAGTGGTTGCCCAGTATGTTTCTGTTTATGTATAAACCACTAGTTCAAGGTTGAACTTATTTTCACAATTGATTTTCACGTTTATTAATTAATTTTCAGCGCAGCTATTTTTTTACATTGTATTTTTTGTGTGTATCTCACATTAAGTTGCGGCAGGAATTATTATTTATTTAACAACTTTCAGACCGGACCAATTTGCAGCCAAAGGACCAGGCCCCTTTTTGCGATTCGGCACTGCGTCGTTTTAACTGACAATTGCGTGGTCGTGCGACGTGGCTCCCAAACAAAATTGACGTCCTTTTTTTCCCACAAATAGAGCTTTCTTTTGGTGGTATTTGATCGCCCCTGCGGTTTTTATTTTTTGCGCTATAAACAAAAATAGAGCGACAATTTTGAAAAAAATGCATTATTTTTTATTTTTTGCTATAATAAATATCCCCAAAAAATATATAAAAAAACATTTTTTTTTTCCTCAGTTTAGGCCGATACGTATTCTTCTACATATTTTTGGTAAAAAAAATCGCAATAAGCGATTATTGATCGGTTTGCGCAGAAGTTATAGCGTTTACAAGATAGGGGATAGTTTTATAGTATTTTTATTAATAATTTTTTTTTTATTAGTAATGGCGGAGATCTGCGATTTTTTTTGTGACTGCGACATTATGGCGGACACATCGGACATTTTTGACACATTTTTGGGACCATTGTCATTTTTACAGCAATTAATGCATTTAAATGCATTGATTTCTGTATAAATGACACTGGCAGTGAAGGGGTTAACCACAAGGGGGCAGTGTAAGAGTTAAGTATGCCTAGGGGTGTGTTTTTTACTGTGGGGGGGCGTGGCTGTCAGCTAGTGAATGCTGATCTCTGCTCCAATCACAGGGAGCAGAGATCGGCGTCACTAGTTGCTAGGCAGAACGGGGAGATGCTGTTTATCTCGGCATCTCCCCGTTCAGCCGCCCTGTGAGACGATCGCAGGGGTCCCCGCGGCGATCGAGTCGGCGGGGACCGCGATCGGACTCACGGGGGTCCCGACCGGCGCGGGAGCGCGCCGCTCCCGGCGCGCTCCCGATGGCACGGACAGGCTAAAGGAGGGACTTATATATACGCCCTCCTGCCTGTACGTGCCATTCTGTCAACGTATATCGTCGTGCGCCGGTCAGCAAGTGGTTAATAAATTTTTCGTATTTTCACATAAATTGTTACGATCTATGTAGATTATCCACTGATCACATATATTAGACAGCTCTGTTACTCCAATATACATATTCACAGAGCTTACTTGATCCACATAATGTTTTATTGATGTATTGAATAACAGCATATTAGCAGTGAGAACAGGAATAGTTAAACATTATTTGGAGAAAATTAAAGATTTCATTAAAGCTGCTGCACCACTTCTCTGCCATTAATCCCTGTTAATGTATTGCGCCAAATTCATGAAGCATGTGCGACACTTATGATGACTTATACACCAAATTCCGGTAGTTCTAAATTGAGCCTCTTTTCAATTGGGTTGCACTGAATGGGCCAAAATGTAAAAGTGGAGCTGATTAAGACTGACTCTCTTTTGGCATACAGTGAAATACTGGCTCAGACAGATTTTGCAAAAGTGTCTCTCAAACATCCTAAAAGTAGCGTAGCATGAGCCAAATTCAATTACAAGTTCTAGACGGGTATTTAAATTTGGCGCATTCTTCACCACTTTTAGAATGCATAAAAGACCCTTTCATGAAATCTGCATGTGCCTCTCGTTATGAATTTCAGGGCATGTTGCTTAACTCTTTCTAAATGATACCGTTTTCATGGTTCCTGATGAACCGGGTCAACTGGCTTGTGAAATGTGTTGTATCTTCCATGTCCCCATCTCTACAACCAGCTTAAGAGACTCAGATGATAGTATTTTGAAATATGTAATGTTCTGATAGGTGGGGTAACCAGGGTAATATGTGATAATGGGTATTATGAATCAATATTAAGACTTTGTAAATGCATTAAGGCCTTAACAGGCCTCCCAGAAATAGCTTGGTACCTTTTCGTTTTTCCTGAAAGGTTTTTTACGTAGTATGAATATTTCTATAAAATTAAATCGTTTTTAACATGATACAATCTGTATAAGTAATACATCTTTGCAGCACCTGAGAAGTCCTTGCATGCTTTCTATTTTCCTTAAACGTAATCAGTAAGACCCCTTTCACACTGGGGCCGCGCCGCATTATCGGTAAAGTGCAGCTAAAACTTTACCGTCAGCAGCATTTTTTCGGCCACTAGCAGGGTGCTTTTAACCACCGCCTGTGGCCGAACAAAGGGTTAAAATCGCCCGTGTTGTGGTGCTGCCGAAGCGCTTTGCAGGCACTTCAGCAGCGCTGCTCATTCATTTCAATGGGAAGGGCGTTTTGGGAGCGGTGTATATACCGCTCCTGGACCGCCCCAAAGTTGCTGCATGCAGGACTTTTTTTCCCATCCCGCAAGCGCAACTCCCCAGTGTGAAAGCCCGAGTGCTTTCACACTGGGGAGTTGCGCTTGCGGGATGGGAAAAAAAGTGAGGCATGAGAGACGCTTTTCAAGTGCATTACAGGTGCTATTTTTTAATAGGCTAATAGGCCGGCTTTAGTATTTAAGTTTATTATGATATTTGACAAGTCAATCAGCTTTCCTCTCTCCTTCATTTTCAGCTTTACCCCAAGTTGATAATTCATAATCATCAGTTATAACATCTTTATAAACCTGCTCAAATGAACACAGCGATCAACACCTCAGATCATTGAGCACATATGGAACTAACTTCTAATTTACAGTTTCACTCACAACATGCTGGCACTGCAGGTGCTTGTGTGTAGAAAAGCTCCATCAACCCCTAAGGTTTGCTGGTAAAAAAAAAAAAAGTTGTCATACCCCATAAGTTAAGCCTTTTCATTCTTGATAATACAAAATCCTACTACTATAGGGACCCCCTTTTCAATTGTGTTATTCCGTAAGTTAGATTTAGCCTTTGTCTCATTCCCTCCCTTTTTTTGTTTTGTTTTTTCCCCCCATAATTCTCTTTTTGTCTCCCTCCACAGCCTTTTTTTTTTTTTAATTACTCCCAATAATCTCAAATGTAGAAGGTTCAAACTTACCATTATATTTGGTACTTTATACACCACTACCTAAATCTACTTTTCCTTTGTCTAGTCTCTTCTTTCCTAGGTTCACACCTCCATTTCCTTACTATTTTTATCACATATCTCAAAGTCCATCCATATGATGCACACGCTATTAATATCCATAAAGCTAACAATCCCCATATTTCTATAATAGCAAAGCATATGTTCCACTTATTCAAGAAACATATATTTTAAAACTAACCCTTTCACCAAATTTAATATAAAGTGTTTCAAAGTCCCAACCTAAGCTTGTGAATTGTGAATTAGACATGTGCACAACAAAAAAATTTGTTTATTTTCGTTTCGTTTTTTTTCGTTTCCGTTGATTCGTAAATTCGTAAGTCGTCGGTGTTCGTATTCGTAACGATTCGTACATTCGTAAGTCGTCGGTGTTTGTATTCGTAACGATTCGTACATTCGTAAGTCGTCGGTGTTTGTATTCGTAACGATTCGTACATTCGTAAGTCGTCGTTGTTCGTATTCGTAACGATTCGTACATTCGTAAGTCATCGGTGTTCGTAACGATTCGTACATTCGTAAGAGTTATTTTTTTCGTTGATTCGTTATTTCGTTAAATTTTCGGATGCATTCGTATTTATTCGTACATTCGTAACATTTGTAACATTCGTAGATTCGTAATCGGAGCATAATTCATAAGTTTATGTAATGTGTATGCTATTATTACATTTTAATAATTTACGAATCGAAAAAAAAAGTTACGAATCGAAAAAAAAAAGTTCTGAATGTACAAATTTTTTTGTTCAATCCATTCGAAGCACGTTAAGCAAGGCCATTGTAAGAGACATGGAAAATTACGAATTGAAAAAAAAGTTGCAAATCGAAAAAAAAGTTACGAATCGAAAAAAAAAAGTTACGAATCGAAAAAAAAAAGTTACGAATGTACAATTTTTTTTGTTCAATCCATTCGAAGTACGTTAAGCAGCACCATTGTAAGGGACACGGAAAATTACCAATTCAACAAAAAAAAAAAAGTTACGAATGTACAAATTTTTTCGTTCATTTTCGTTGTTCCTGTTTTCGTTTTTCGGATTTTCTTCATTCGTACATTTGTTGTTTCTAATTAGTTTTTTTCGGATTTTCGTTGTTTTTCAGATTCGTTCGATTCAAATGATTCGTTAATCGGATTCGTACGATTCGAACGAAAACAAATTGCACATGTCTATTGTGAATATGTGGGTATATTTAAGAAAATGTGCTTTGTTGCAAATATACACTCACTGTCCACTTTATTAGGCACACCTGTTAATTTGTTTGGTAACACAAACTTCTAATCAGCCAATCAAATGGCAGCAATTCAATGCATTTAGCCATCTAGATGTGGTGAAGACGACGTGATGCATTTCAATCCGAGCATCAGAATGTGGAAGAAAGGGGATTTAAGTGACTTTGAACGTGGCATGGTTGTTGGTGCCAGACAAGCTGGTCTGAGTATTTCAAAAACTGCTTATCTACTGGGATTTTCACACACAACCATCTCTCGGGTTTACAGAGAATGGTCTGAAAAAGAGAAAATATCCAGTGAGCGGCAGTTGTGTGAACGTAAATGTCTTGTTGATGTCAGAGGTCGGAAGAGAATGGGCAGACTGGTTTGTGGTGATAGAAAGGTAACAGTAACTTAAATAACCACTCGTCACAACCAAGGTATACAGATTACCATGTCTGAATGCACAACACATTGAACCTGATGGGCTACAGCAGCCGAAGACCACACCGGGTGCCACTCCTGTCAGCTAACAACAGGAAACGAAGGCTACAATTCGCACAGGCTCACTAACATTGGACAATAGAAGATTGGAAAAACATTACCTGGTCTGATGAATCTTGATTTCAGCTGCAACTATCAGATGGTAGGGTGAGAATTTGATGTAAATTTGATGTAAATTTGAAAATGGTCTCCACAGTCACCAGACCTCAGTACCAATTGAGCATTGTTTAAATGCCACGGCCTACCTGAGTACTGTTGTTGACCATGTCCATCCCTTTATGACTACAGTGTAGCTACCTTTGGGATGTGGTCACTGTACTCCAATGGCCTCCACAGTCACCAGATCTCAATCCAATAGATTTGCATCATGAATGTGCAGCCAACAAATCTGCAGCAACTGCGTGATGCTATCATGTCAATATGGACCAAAATCTCTGAGGAATGTTTCCAACACCTTGATGAATCCATGCCACAAAGGATTAAAGCAGTTCTGAAGGCCAAAGGGGGTCCAACCCAGTACTAACAAGGTGTACCTAATAAAGGGGCCTGTGAGTGTATATTATCCCAAATGCAAAAGTATTAGTTTGTCCAACAGACACTTCAGCAGCCGACCCAACTCCCCCCCCGGTTCAGTTTGCACCAGATCTAAATTGGATCCTTGGATCCTGACCAATTCCTTTTCAGGTAAGTGCTCCTCTTTTAAACCCTATAAAAGTCTATAGGACCCAAACTTGAAAAATAAAAGTCCCCATTTTTTAAAAGTCTTATATACAAGTTATTGCTGATAAAAAGTGCATACATCTATGTATGTATTAGTCCCGGGGGAACAACCCCCCCCCCCCCCCCAAAAATGTTTTTTCTTTAAATATAATTATTAGGAGCAGTGATTTTAATGATGCTTAACTGACATATTATAAAGAAAAAAAAATGTAATTGATTTTCCCTGCAAGCTTTCTTTATTTTGTAAACAACAGCTTGGGGAGCCAGTCTGTATGATGAGGCCACATTTTAGTGCATATGCTTGGGAATAGCTGGCTGTTAAGGAGCTGGCACAGCGGCCAGCTTACCGGCAAACTTCTTAACAACCGGTAGTTATTCACTGTGTGAACATCCCGCTGATCGCGAAAAGTTCACCCATCTCTATTAGCCCCCAAATATGGTTGCTATGCCTCTGGTACAAAGACTCAACTCACTTTTTACTCCTCCAACTGGGACTCAAAAGGCGTGGGTTACAATTTTCTGACCCTGGCAAGTACAGGAGAGTAGAAATGGGCGAACCGTTCGGCCCGAGCATAAGTTCGGGCCGAACTTTCGTTGATGTTCAGCGAACATCCGAACAAATGGGTCGTTCGACTGCTTGTTCAGTCCCCCGAACCGACCACAATGCATTGCGGCGCTGAGCAGTGCATTGCAAGCCCTGATTGGCTGAAGCAGTGAAAGCTTCAGCCAATCAGGGCACAGAGCACTGTCAGAGTCATGATTGGACACGGTCATCATGACTTTATCCAATCAAGGCTCATTTCCGCCCCACAGTATAAAAGTATTCTTTCAATGGCAGCCATTTTCAGTGTGATTTTGGCTTGGAGAGAGATAGAACAGGGCTCTGTTCAGTTATATTAGTTAGTTAATGTGCTATACTGTGCTATTTTGCTTCAATTGTTAGTGTACAATATTAGTTTAGTGTCAGTCTAGGGATAGTGTGAGTGTAGTGAGGAGGACCATCATTCAGCTTTGCATAGTGTGCAGCTAGAGTAGGGACAGCTCAGATAGTTTCACTGTAGTGTAGCGAGACTGTGTCATTCATACACACATTAGTGTAGAGTAGGGACAGCTCAGGTAGTTTCAGTATAGTGTAGTGAGACCGTGTCAGTAATCTTTACATTAGTGTATAGCTAGAGTAGGGACCGTTCAGATAGCGTCGGTGTAGTGACGGTTGAACACTGTCTATTTGATTGCGTTAATGCCAGTTTAACGCCATTTACTTATGTGTGCGATACTGCCAATTTAACGCCTTTTACTTCTGTGTGCGTTACTGACAGTTGAACACCATATAGTTCTGTGTGCATTACTGCCAGTTTAACGTCATATAGTTTTGTTTGCGTTACTGCCATTTTAATGCCATATAGTTCTGTGTGCGTTACTGCCAGTTAAACACCATATAGTTCTGTGTATGTTACTGCCAGTTTAATGCCATATAGTTTTGTGCATTACTGCAAGTTTAACGCCATTTACTTCTGTGTGCATTACTGCCAGTTTAAAGGCATATAGTTCTGTGTGCGTTACTGCCAGTTTAACGCATATCGTTTTTTGTGCATTACTGCCAGTTTAACGCCATATCGTTTTTTGTGCGTTACTGCCAGTTTAACGCCATATAGTTCTGTGTGCGTTACTGCCAGTTTAACGTCATATAGTTTTGTGTGCGTTACTGCCAGTTTAACGCTATATAGTTCTGTGTGCAATACTGCCAGTTTAAAGCCATATAGTTTTGTGTGCAATACTGCCAGTTTAACGCCATATAGTTTTGTGTGTGTTACTGCCAGTTTAATGCCATATAGTTTTGTGTGTTACTGACAGTTTTTTTTTCAATTCTTTATTTATTCAATTTTCCACATATAAAATTGAATCAACAATCTTTTACAAAATCTTCTATTTATGGTTCACTCACATCCTATTAAAATTTCCAAACATTTTCCCTTTCCCCCTACCCACCATCCCCTATCTCCCACCCCCCACCCCCTCCCAGGGCACCTAATTCGGTTCCTATCACTATTTCTTATCACTTAGCTCCGTCCTTATCCCCTACTATTGTTGGGTCATTACTTCAACATCTTTCCATGTCTTTTTAAGCACCCTCCAACTGTCCCATTTATCCTTTTGATCTCTCCCTCTTTCTTCTTCCCTCCCTAGGTCTAATCTATCTAGATTGTAACTATTATTTATGCCCAGTATCCAGTCTTGCATTTTAGGGCTTTCTAATTCCTGCCATTTTTTTGGTATAAGACTTTTTGCTACATTTATCATGATGGAGACAACAGACTCTCTATATTGCTTAGCTTATTTGGGCTATAAATATTGGCCAATGTAATTATCTTTTCTCCTAATCTACCTTTCAAAAAAAGGTATCTACCTTTAGGGTCTGTCATCCTATCTACTAAAGTAAATCTAACTGTTTTTGCGAAACCAAATTGCCACTCCCTTAGCTCTCATAATGGGTGAATCTTCATATTACCAGATCGGGAAGTGACTAGAATAGAGTTTCACGTTTGATTCCTGGGCAATATGAGTCTCCTGTAGGAACACGGTTCCTATATCTCTTTGTGGGGGAATTTACACCTCTGATATTGTATGTTAGTATATTTATTTCATTCATCTAAAATTTCCTGGCTCTTTCCTCTTCTCTGTTGGTGGTGGCGATATTTCATTTTATTTTTCTGTTCTCCTCCAATCTTTCCCAACTTCCCTCCCCTTGGGGCTTCTCTCACTTGCCCACAGGGTCCTATGTGATATGTCAGAGGGTAGTAATCCTTTGATGGTAATTATCTCTATTTTAAGTGAATATGACTTATACCAAGCCGGTGCTCTCCCTCTCGCCCCAACATCAGCCATGGAGGAGTCAGCTGAGTTATTTGACCACATTGTCAGCCACTTGCTCCTTGATGATGCCTAGCCATTACTGGATTCAGATGTTGGTTCAGAGGTTGAGAATGACAGGAACATGAGCCTAGAGAGAGGGGAGAACACTGGTAGACAAATTGGCATTCATGTTACCCCAGCTGCAGCGTATTGCCAAGTTGTCTCCAGTGATGATGATGATGAGGTCACTGATGTGACTTGAGTGCCAGATAGAGCAGAGGAGGAAACTGAAGGTGAGGCGGCACAACACCAAGGAGGCCGACATAAAGAAAGATTAGAGAGCAGCCACCCTATTCCATCACATTCTGCAGCTGTTATCTCCCAGCCCACTCCCCAAAGCTCAGTTGTCTGAGCCTTTTTCAGCACATCTGCAGCAGATCGCACTGTTTCTATCTGCAAACTGTGTCTCAGGTACATCAAATGTGGCAAAAACACCAGCCATTTGGGTACCACATGCTTAACAAGGAATTTAATGTCCAACCACTCAGCCCACTGGCAATAGCCCCTACAAGGCACACAAAAGGGGCACAAATCTGTCTCTCCTCCTCCTTTCCCACTTCAGTCTGCCCCTGCTATACTGAGTCATTACCTCTCAACAGCCTCCACTGACAGGGATGATGGTATAGCACAGGGTGTCCCAGGTCCTAGCAGCACATCTGCCAGCAGCACACCACCAGCTGTAGACTGTAGCCAGAAAATAAAAAAAAAATACAGTCCCTGCCACCCACATGCCCAGCGTCTAAATGCAAGCTTGTCAAAGCTGTTGTCTCTCCAACTTCTGCCTTTCAGCCTCAGGATTCTGCCCCCTTCCGTGAATTTGCACAATGTGCTGTACCACAATGGCAGGTTCCCAGTCGCTACTACTTTTCACGTTAGGCCATTCCATCTCTCTACCATCACATGGAAGGGAATGTTCTGGCATCGTTGGGCAAGGCAGTCAGCTGTAAAATCCACCTTCGAGCTGACATGTGGTCCAGCAAGCATGGGCAGGGACGATATATTTCATTTACAGCACACTGGGTAACGCTGCTTGCAACTCAAAAGGATGCAGGACAGGGCTTGGTGCTGCAGCTTGTTGTGCCCCCATGTCTCCATACCGCTGGTGGTGATGATGCCAGACCTGTGAGCTCTATCTCCTCCTTCTCCGCCACCTCCATGCTCTCCTCTGCAGACTTGTCCTATGAACATGAGGTACCTCCTAAGCATTCAAAGGGCTATTCCATGAGTCAGGCTAAAAGGTGCCTTGCAGTGCTTCAGCTGGTGTGTTTAGGGGACAGGAACTACACCAGAGCAGAGATTCTTGCAGCTCTACAAAGACAGGCCCAGAGGTGGTTCACACCATGCCAGCTGGAGCCAGGAATGGTGGTCCGCCCTTAGACAGGGAAAGTTGACACATGTGCCAATTTTGGGGTGCAGCGTTTTCCTAAATATGTACCCAGGGTTGCAAGATGTGCTACAGAAGAGTATGTAGATATTTCAGGTGGTCATACACAAATTCAGCAGGACTCGACTTTGGCAATGCTGCAGCAGTTATAAATGCAGCAGAGGGCCGTCAACAAGTACCTCTGCGAGTACGGCATGACGACAGGCTCAGACCGCCTCTGCTTTTTTTCCCAAATGGCTGATCATTAAGGATGCATGCACTGTATTGTCACCTTTTGAGGAGGACACAAGGATGATGAGCCATGACAGTGCATGCATCAGTGACAAAATCCCTGTTGTGTTCCTGCTGGAGAAGACTATGCGTGGCATGATGGACAGGGCACTAGGGGTAGAGCAGCAGGAGGAGGAGGAGGACTTCCTTTCCTCTCAAGGCCCACTTTATCCAGACACCATCATTCCTATGTCACAGAACACACAGGAGGAGAGAGGGGAGGAGGATGAGGAGGAGGATTCTGGCACTTTCATAGGCTTTTTAGAAGAGGAAGACATGCGTCAATCTGTAAGGGATGCCTTTCCAACCCCAGGACCCTTGGGAGTAGTACGTGGCTGGGAAGAGGAAGTTCCAGAAGCTGTTATCCTGAGTGACTCCAAGGAGTCTGCTTTTCAAGCCTCTGCAAATTTAAGGGAAAAGGTGGAAAACTTAAGCTTCAAAGTCTGCAAAAGGACCCAAGAATACCTGGCATAAAGGAGAAGGATGATTACTGGTTGGCAACCATCCTTGACCACTGTTATAAGGGGAAGGTCTCAGAACTAATCCCGTCCCCACAGAGAGTGCAGCAGATAAAATCTCTTGAGGACACGTTAAAAGGATTTTATTGAACTTCTTTCCTGACTCCAGTAGGTTACAGTGTCGTGGAAAACATAATTTTGAGTCTTCTGTTGGTCAAGAGAGGAGCGTTGGAGAAGGCGTCCGCCTAAGTGAGGCATTTTGGAATTTTTTTAGTCATTGCCGCCCAGGGCTGTCAGCTTCCACATCCCATCGGCAGCGTCTGCATCACATAGTGGACGATTACCTCGGGGCCAAAACAGAGATGGAGAGCTTTCTAACTGATGATCCACTAGGTCATGAGAATAGACCACTGGCCAGAACTTGCCCAGTATGCTGTTGAGTTGTTGGGCTGCCCTGCATCCAGTGTGCTTTCAGAACGGGCATTCAGTGCAGCAGGAGGTTTCATTACTGATCATAGAACACGTCTGTCCACAGACTCCGTGGACCATTTGACTTTTATATAAAATAAATCATTCCTGGATTACCAGCTATGAAGCCCCTGATGCCGATGTCACTGGTTAGGTCTTTTTGGGATATGGAATCTATGCAGGACTTTGAGGCTGCCAAGCTTTGAGGGTGTTCAATCATTTCATCTGGAGGAATGTTTTTGGTATAGGTTTCATGGGCACAATTAACACCCAAAGACCAATTTTTCAGCACCTGTTTGACAAGTGCATATCATTGCAATTTTTTTTGCCTTCATCAAGAGCAATAGGGTTACAGTGGGAAGGCGTCCCCAGCACCCAAAGAGTAATTTTTCTACACCTGTTTGACAGGTGCATATCATTGCATTTTTTTACAGCAAGGTCAATTCTTGCTTTCATCAAGAGAACCTCTATAGAGTTACGGTGGGAAGGCGCAACCGACACCCAAAGACCAATTTTTACGCACCTGTTACTTCTATCCAAAGTCAAAGTGACGCCAGAATGTATCCAAAAAATCTCTAATCTTGTTTCCAGTGCACTACATTGTGGCCTCGTCATACATATTGGCTCCCCAGCTGTTGCAGAGCAAAATAAAGGCAGCTTGCAGGGAAAATGACATTTTTTGGGGGCTTTATAAATGCAATTATTGCTGCAGCAGATTCTAGACATGGTACAGATCTGCCACTTTACATGTAGACTAAGGGGACCCCAGGCACTATATTGGAAGGAATTTTTCATTTTTATGCTTTCACTTTAAAAATCAAAAAAACACTGCTCATTTAAAAATTAAGTTTTTCACTTTTTTTTATTGATATATGTCCCCCAGGGCAGGACCTGGACCCCTATAACCATTGTATGCCCAATTACTTGCATATACGCCTTCAAAATGGGCACTTTTGATATTTGACGTTCGAGTCCCATTGACTTTAATGGGGTTCGTTATTCAGGTCCGAACTTTTGTGGTGTTCGAAAGTTCTGGTACAAACCAACAGGGGTCTGTTCGGCCCATCCCTACAGGAGAGCCTAGCTTCTTCTCTTCAATCTTAACAATTCTAATAAATGTACTTTCCTTGAAGAAACAAGCTGTTTTTTCCCATACCTTCTGGAACATGAAAAATTCCAGATGATTTGGGAAAATGGAAGCTTAATGGAGAACTGATACTTAAAGCGGAAGTAAACCCATCCATAAAACAGTTTCATTTCCGGCACGTGCCGGAAATGTAACACTACCATTGGTTGTGCTCTCAACCAAACTGTCAAGCAATCCAATGGTTGGTGTCTAAACTGATCACATGTGCAGCATCATGGCAGTTGTAGATTAAACAGAGGCAAATATGGCAGTTCCTTGGCTGAAAATGATAGGGGGGGTTACTTACACTTTAACCCCATACAAACCGTAATGTAAGTACTTATTCTCTATATCTCTGCAATATTAAGGTCTTTTAACTTCAAGCTGACTCAAATCTTCCCTTTTTCTCAAAAAACAAAAAACATGTTTCACTAATACGAATGAAAGAATCATCCTCAGATGGTTCCTTGGGATCTAAACTGAATACCAATGTATTCCATTTATAAAAGTTGATAATACTGGTTCACATGTATGTTGCGTATGACGCACATTTTTTTGCATATGACAACTACTTTTAAAACATTACCATTTTCTGTTCCCATCTACGGATATTTTATATAAAAGAGCATATGTATATACAATTTTTTTGTTTTTGTTTCAGCTCATGTTTAGGGGTAAATATTAGCCAAGAGGAAAGGTTTACTTGCAGAGAGCAGCCATACCCCCCCCCCCCCCCAAAAAAAAACATATCTTGCATGGTTTACTCCTCCCGCTTAAAGCCAAGAAGGAGTTTTTGATCCGCTACACAGTTATTTTTCCATAACTTCCATCAGAACACAGATTTTATAGTCAAGCCATAAAGATTAATGGCTGGGTTCAACTTTTCGGGCAGAATTTCACTTTTCATAATGAATAGAGGCCAGGTTCAGGATGTGTGTTAATGAGGTCGGCTGGTGAACTACTTCCTGTGTCTTAGAAGTCAGCCGGTGAACTACTTCCTGTGTCTTCCTGGTTTTCACAACCTAGGGTCCATCCAGGAAGTAATGTAGAAATTTTCCATTGAACAAACTGGATGCTGAAGTAAGAGCTGGTGTAGGAAAAATAGAAATCTTTTTCTTTTCTGCAAAATAAGTACATTGATGCTATATTGGTACATAGGGAAGTCGAAATTTAGAAAATAAAGGTGAACTTAGCCTTTAAGGACTGAACACCTACACTCTATTTAAATACATCTAAATAATTGGTCCCTGCCATCATAAATGAGTCAATAGTGTTTGGCTTGGAATCTTTGATTTTTAATTCTGGCAGTAACATCTGGTTACTTTGCTTTGCAGATATGTTTCCTTGAAAAACTTTAAGTGTTGATGAAAAGGGATGCCTCCAGAACACGGAACTCTGCAGACTAAGCAGCTAACCTTATAAGCTGCACTGCCTACACACTCATTAAAACATTGTTCCATTATATCACAGCAGGCCGTGTACAATAATCCCGTGATTACACATCACCACCAACTTGACTGGCACTGCAATCTAAAGTGTTTATTAGTCTGCAATTAATACCGTTCATTTTCAAATCAAATATTATCATTCCAGTTTAAGTGCCTTTGTTCCTATAAATGGACATCTGAAAGCTGAAATCACACGGTCTACTAGTATTTAAATATTTGGCAGATTCAACATTATTCAGATGGGCTTGTCAGCAGCCTGAAGCTGCAGTTATATATAGTGCTCCTAATTACCGGGAGCCTGATCTGCATCTTACAGGCAGGAAACCCTGCAGAACTGTAGTTTGAGATCTTGGTCATTACAGTGCAGAGCTAAACGTCAGTAAACAGTCTCATAAATATATTGAGTTTAGTCTGAAGCCAATGATTAAAAGAATAGCATACCTTTTCATCTAGAGCTTTGTGGTGCTCAAAGAGAGATTTCAGAGCTTTAAGAACTTCCACTTCACTGGAAACACCTGAAGGGGACTGTGCTTGGCGTTTCACCACCGTCATCCTCAATGACCTTTCGTGTCTTGAAACAAGGCACTCCAGATGCTCTAACAAAAGCTGTTGGATTGAAGGTAAATAAATCAGTGACTGTGGTTTCAAAGGTCAGTTTAATTGAACTGTTAACTTTGCTGCATGCCTGGATAATGGATCTGAGAGCAGAAAAATAACTGTTTGATCAAGGAGTAATAAAGAAACATGGAGAAACATTTATAACATCTACGGGGGTAATTTACTAAAACTGGTGCACACAGAATCTGGTGCAGCTTTGCACAGTCACCAATCAGCTTCTAGGTTTTTATTGTCAAAGCTTAAAGCTAAACTTCAACTTTCTTTTCACTAGACCTGAATGGAATGATCAGTCCCAGCATAGATCATACCTCTGTACCATGTTGCTCTGTTTACTGCAGATCCTCTGATAATCTGGGTTTAGTTGAGGTTTTGTACCATGTGACATTCTGTATAGTCTGGATGTAGACTGAGAGCCTAATGCGGCGTACACACGGTCGGAATTTCCGATGGAAACAGTCCGATGGGAGCCTTTCATCGGATTTTCCGACCGTGTGCATGGTCAACGGTCTTTTTCTGTCGGAATTTCCGATGGACTTTGAATTGAGAACCTGTTCTCAACTTTTCCGACGGAAAACCTTTCTATCGGATTTTCCGATCGTGTGTAGTCAATTCCGACACGCAAAATTCCGACGCATGCTCTGAAACAATTCGACGCATGCTCGGAAGCATTAAACTTCCCTTTTATAGTGCTGTCGAACGTGTTTTATGCCGCTGTGTTATTGACCGTCAGAATTTGGTGTGATCGTGTGTAGGCAACACAGCTTGAGCGGAATTCCGTCGGAATTCCGTCGGAAAAACCGGCAGAGTTTTTTCCGACGAGAATTCCGATCGTGTGTACGAGGCATTACAGTCACTTCCTGCTGCATCTCTAGCCTACAACACACCCATTTGTAGTCTGCAAACTTCCTTCACGGCTCTGATGGTGGGTGGGATGGAATATATCCTAATTAGCATTCAGTCCCACCCAGTCACACCTAAAAGAAGAGTCACGTCTCACAGATCACAGCATTATTCAAGAAGGAAGCTCCTTCATACATATCCAGCTCTAAAAGCTAGTTGTGCTGCTGGTGGGAGGGAATGAATAGACAGTCCTGGTACGTACAGTACCACATGAAAGTCACATGACTTCCAGCACCACTATCACACAGAAATGCATGCTTTTTCTTGCAGATTGCCCTGCATTTAGAAATGTGCAGATGTGAACGAATGGTAACCCAAGTAGGACATCCATTTCCACGGGTTTTCGAAATGCACAGCAAAGCATGCGTTTTCTGTGCAGGTTGCCACTCGTTTAGAAATGTCTCCGATGCGAATGCAGCCGAAATAGTAACACATTGCTACACATTTTCCAACACATGGAAAAACAAGCTAAAGTTAGAAGCTGATTGGCTACTATGCACAGCTGCACCAGATTCTGTACGGTGTACATCACTCAATGTCCAAAAAACAAAGCTAATATTTTTTTTATACATATATAATTTTTGGGTTTTTAAACATTTTGTACAAAAAAAAAGGAAAACATACAAAAAAAGAAAAAAATTGTTTTCTTAGAAACAGAGAAAGAAAATGCCACAATACCTACCACGTCTCATTGAGTTGCACAATCCACTTGTAATACTTTGGGTATTACAGTGTAAAGAATCTAAGTAGTCCACTATGAAGAAACAGATACTTTAAAGAGGAGGTCCAGCCCCCCCCCCATGAAAAATTAGAAGTCAGCAGCTACAAATACTGCAGCTTCTGACTTTTAATAAATAGACACTTACCTGTCCAGGGAGCCCACAATGTCGGCACCCCAGCCAATCTTCAGATCGGCTATCGGGTGCAGACATTGACATCCTGGTAAGGGAACCTGGCAGTAAAGCCTTTTGGCTTCACAGCGGGTTCCCTACTGCGCATGCACGAAACGAGCTGCGCTTTCTAATTGGTCCAGTGGTGGAGGAAGGAGGAGGGGGACCAGGCTGCAACCTGCATAGGTGTGAATCAGGCCTTAAGCATGCATTTATACCTGAGAGAGTTTTTTTTTGCGATTTTCACTGCGTTTTTGCTGCAATTTTACACAGGTCAAAAGGTCACCAATGTAAAAAGCAGAACAACGCCTGTAATCTGCCCAAAAAGAAGCTCATGTGCTTTTTTGAGCTTAAGACGTTTTGCTTCAGGTGACAAAACGCTCAGATGTGAACAGGTGCCACTGAAATTAATGTGATTTTGCTTGTTGGACGTTTTTTGGCCATTTTTTCGGGCGTTTACAAGCTGAAAAAGGTCAAGTGTGAATGCAGCTTTAGGCTCGATTAACATATATGCATGTTGTTTTGAGCATTTCTGCAGTGCTTTTTGCGGTGCTTGCCATGTTTTTGGACATACGTTTTTACAACGATTTTGCCACGATTTACGTTTTGCATTTTTTTTAACACTGTTTATAGCTTGTTGCTAAGGAAGGGGCTAGGAAGCCAACTGCTGTGTCCTTCCTTAACAACTAATGAGTCATCAGCTGTCAGCAGGCTTTCCCGCTGACAGCTAAATGTAAAAAAAAAGAATTGCTGCAAAAAAAACAATTGGTTAAAAAAAACGCGTGGAGGCCCCCCAAGGTCCATAGGGACCCCCCATGCAAAAATAAAAAAAATGGCATGCCCCCCCCCAAATCAATACCAGACCCTTATCCAAGCATGCAGCCCAGCAGGTCAGGAAAAGGGAGGGGACGGGCGAGCCCCCCCCGAACCATACCAGACCACATGCCCTCAACATGGGGGGTGGGTGCTTTGGGGCACCCCAAAGTACCTTGCCCCCTTGTTAAAGGGAACAAGGGTCTCTTCCAGACAATCCTGGCCGGTGGTTGTTGGGGTCTGTGGGTGGGGGGGCTTATAGGAATCTTGATCCCGCCCACCCTAAGTGAATGAGTATGGGGTAGAGGAAGAAGCACACCAGACAAAGAAGACAGAAGAAAGAAGAAGAGCGAAAGAAGCCGGGGAAGGAGAAGCCTGGAGGAGGAACAGAGGAACATGCAGGAGAAGATGCAGGAAGACCGGAGGAAGAAGAAGATACTTTTAATAAAAGATTTGTCAAAAACTGTCTACTGTATTTTTTCGCTTTACACTACTTTTTTTTTGGTGAATGGGTAGGGGTACAATGTACCCCATACTCATTTACATAGGGGGGAGGCCGGGATCTTGGGGTCCCCTTGTTAAAGGTGGCTTGCAAATTCCGATAAGCCCCCTGCCCCCAGACCCGACAACCACTGGCTAGGGTTGTCGTCCCCTCCTTTACCTGACCTGCTGTGCTGCATGCTCGGATAAGAGTCTGGTATGGATTTTGGGGGGTACCCCACACCATTTTTTTTTACATTTTGGTCCCCTTCGAATCCATACTAGACCCGAAGGCCCTTTTTTCTTCACAATTTGTTTTTTGCCGTCAAGTCTATTACATGCAAAACGCTGCATTTTGCAGAGGAAAAAGTCCATGATCCTTTCCAAAAATGCATTGATGTTGACATGTTTCATAGGAACCCATGTTAAAAAAATTCCCTGCATTTCTGCAAAATGCAAAATACATCAAAAACGCATTACAGGGGGTCCCCGAGTTACGAACTCGTTAGGGACTGCGCACCTGTACGGAAGTCGGAACGTAAGTCGGCCGCACATGCGCAGACCGACAAATACGGAGATTTCCGGACATTTCCGATGTTCCGTCTAATGCCGTTCTGCGCATGCGCAGCAAATTACGGACATTTCCGGCATTTTCTGAGGCTCCGTATGGCCGCGCATGCGCAGAACGGCCGAAAGACGGCGAAAAAGAACGAAAAATGGCGCCCCGTTCGTAAGTCGGGCACCCCCTGTAGTGTGAATGGAGCCTAATACCACCATAAAAAAGTTTGAATGATTAACATGTCATATGGGTACAGTGTAGCATGACCCAGCAATTGTCATTCAAAATGTGACTGTGCTAAAAGCTGAAAATTGGCCTGTGCAGAAAGGGGGTATAAGTGTCCAGTAGGCAGGTGGTTAAAATCTATAGGAGACCCTAAGGGCCTGGTATGAATTGTGAGGGAACCCTCATGCTGTTTTTTTTTTTCATTTTTACAACAGGCTCCTTTGTTTAAATTCTGCTGCCAGCCAGGAATCCCTGACCGCAGGGTTGGTTGTTAGGAAGGCGGCAGGTGACAGTAGTATCAAAAATGCGCCAAAACACCACCAAGTCACTGCATAATCGCACCGAAAAGCTGATCAAATCACAGCTGCACTAGTGTGAGCCTGGCCACAAGCAGAGTCAACCACAGAGTGGTTCTGCCTAAACACAGTTCCTGCCCTTTCATAAGGAACATGCGTCCTACTTTGTTGCTGGTCCTTAGTAAATTAGGTTTTAGAAGAAAAGGAAGGTGATTATAAAATTGTTTAGCTGTAAGAAAATTTGTTAGAGTCCATTCACACTTGTGCAATTTGTCACGCCGACAGTTTGCGCAGCTCTTTACAACATGAGGGCAGACAGTGAGTGCAGTACAGTTACAATACAATTCAATACGGGAGCGATCAGAGGGCCCTGCTCATTAGAGCAGTCTAGTTATAGTATAATTAAAACCACAACTCACTTTTTTTATTTGTTTTCTGATGTCAATTCTATTTAATACTTTGAATTATCAAAGATTATACATAAGTCTTCCTATCTCTGTTATAAAAGCAGGGGCTCCCGAATTGTGTCTCTGAGCTTGTTTTCAAGTTGATAGCTGTAACCCTATCGTCAGGTACTCTGTACTGTATCTGTGTTATTAGCTCAAGAATTATGATTCTCACATTAATGTGGAACTAATTATACTCGGCCTATGTTTGCTCCTGCTAGATTTTAATAATTATGGCTGAATGCCAGGCACATTAAAAATGCTATTACTTGCTCATTTAAAATAAGATTACATTTATTTTTAAATTCATCTAGCTCTTTTACTTTGTATCAGCCATTTGTAATCCCCTGTACTGTAGTACTCAGACTGGGAGAAGGAGGGGAAGCACTAGGAGTCGATCAGTTGTATTGCAGTGTACTAAAGCTGGCAAAAACTGAGAGAACTGATTTGGAAGGGAAAGGCGGCGCGTATTAGCCTAAAAACTCTTCAATCCCCGACCAATGAGGGGGGAGTGGCACTCCCACACCTCTTTAGATACTTTTTAGCATCCCAATTACAGTATATGAGGGACACCGGGGCGGGGAGAAACCTTCTTCAGACTTGTCTAAAAAGACAAATTGTTGAAATTATGGAGGCAGGTATGACGATACGGGGAATCCCCACCCTGGACTTAATGAATAAGGTATGGGTAGCTGTCAAGGGAATACTGGGATGTAGAGGCCATACGGAACATTCACCGTTGTGGAAAAATAACAATTTAAGGGAGGTACTAAAAATAGGATCGATTTGGGAGTGGGAACGAAGAGATATAAAATACCTACACCAGCTATATACCCATGGGCAACTAAAAACCTTCCAAGAGCTTAGACTAGAGTTTACAATACCAAGGAAATCTTTTTTCCGGTATCTCCAACTTAGGCATGCACTTACTGCACAATTTGGCGACTCGCCACTAGAATGGGGGGATATATCAACACTAGTGAGAATAACGCAAACAGAGTCAACAAAAGGCCTCACTTCAGGGATTTACGCGATCTTACACAAAGAAGCAAGGGGCTCTAAAGATACCTCTGCTTGCAGAGACAAATGGGTAAGAGATGGGAGCAACATTACAAGCTCCCAATGGGATAGGGTCCTTGAGCTAGCACCATGGGTCTCTCTCTCCCCTCCCCAAAGAATGTTGCATCTGTTTCTTTTATACAGAGCTTACTTTACTCCTAAAAAACTCTTTTGCTTTGGGCGTAGAACTGACCCCTCCTGTCCTAGATGTGGAAGGACAGAAGGTGATATGATCCACATGTTTTGGAGATGCCCAAAGCTGTATCGTTACTGGATGGAGGTAATAGAAACAATATCACAAGTCTTTGAAGTCCCTATCGAGGCAGAGCCTGAGATTTGCGTACTGGGTTGGGTAGATGGGAAGGGAAAGCCTAAAGACACTAACGTAGCAATTTTGAGGTGCCTATTCCAGGCGCGCAAACTTATAGCTCAGAGATGGCAGGCATCTGTACCTCCATCCAGTAGAGAATGGGAGCAAGCTGTGAATACTATGATATTAAAGGAAAAAAACACTTTACACAAGACAGGGATGCATTGGGAAATTCGGAAAGGTGTGGAAAATGTGGTATGAAAAAAAAATCTTGACACAATATAAAGACAGAAATACTATTGCAATTAACAACGAGACATGTGGAAGGTTGGATGAGGAATATGAATGGTTAAGATATGCTTACGAATAAATGGGGGTAAAGAACTAATGGAGAGAGCTATTTGGGAAGAGAGAGGGAGCGTACACGCTACAGGAATGGGCTATCCTTTCTTGTGGCGGGGCTTCGTTTTCTCTTCCCTTTTTTCTTCTTTTCTTTCTATGCACTATGTTTGCTCTCTTGTTATTTTATATGTACCTTTATGTATATAGTTTTACAGTTAAATTTGCACCCTCTCCCCTCCTGTAAATGTTGGAGGAAGAGGGGTACCTTCACTCTCCCTGAGTAATACTTTGATAATGTAAGATGTGAGAATGTAATGAATATGATGTATAATGGAAAAACGATAAATAAAAATATAAAGTTTAAAAAAAAGCTGGCAAAAAAAAAAAAACATGTTGATAGAAGGAGAGAGAGCAGATGGATGACTCTGTGTTTGCTGCTGCACCTTCACTGTCCGGTCTCTGACTAGGAGTCATGAGGTGACCTAGCTGGTCACCAGCCTAGCTGTGTAGGACTGCATACATCTTAACCACTTAAGCCCCGGACCAATTTGCAGCCAAAGGACCAGGCCCCTTTTTGCGATTTCGGCACTGCGTTGCTTTAACTGACAATTGCGCGGTCATGCGACGTGGCTTCCAAACAAAATTGGCGTCCTTTTTTTTCCCACAAATAGAGCTTTCTTTTGGTGGTATTTGATCGCCTATGAGGTTTTTATTTTTTTGCGCTATAAACAAAAATAGAGCGACAATTTGGAAAAAAATTCAATATTTTTTACTTTTTGCTATAATATCCCCAAAAAATATATAAAAAAAAAAATTTTTTTTCCTCAGTTTAGGCCGATACGTAGTCTTCTACATATTTTTGGTAAAAAAAATCACAATTAGCGATTATTGATTGGTTTGCGCAAAAGTTATAGCGTTTACAAAATTGGAGATAATTTTATAGCATTTTTAATAATATTTTTTTTTTACACATCAGACATTTTTGACACATTTTTGGGACCATTGTCATTTATACAGAAATCAGTGCTATTTAAATGCACTGATTCCTATGTAAATGACACTGGCAGTGAAGGAGTTAACCACTAGGGGGCGGGGAGGGGTTAAGTCTGTGTGTGTGTGTTTTTTTTACAGTAGGGGGACGTGGCTTTACGTCTGACATCACTGATCGGCTTTCCCGATGACAGGGAACAGCCGATCAATGACAGGCAGTGTAGGAAGTACGGGGAGAGGTTTGTTTACACAGACCTCTCCCCGTTCTTCAGCTCTGTGACCGGATCGCGGGACACCAGCGGCGATCGGGTCCTGCTGGTCCCGCTGTCACGGAGCTCAGGACCGGGTCGTGAGCGCGCCGATTTTCAGTTTTCAGTGCTCTCACACTTTGAATGACAATTGCTCGGTCATACAACACTGTACCCAAATGATTTTTATTTTTATCACACAAATAGAGCTTTATTTTGGTGGTATCTAATCACTGCTGAGTTTTTTATATTTTTCTAAAAAATGAAAAAAGACAAAATATTTTGAAAAAAATAAAAAAAACTGTTTCGTAGGTTGTTATAAAATTTTTAAAACAGGTAATTTTTCTCCTTCATTGATGTGCGCTGATAGGCTGCACTGATGGGCACTGATAAGATGGCACTGATAGGTGGCACTGAAGGGCACTGGTGAGATGGCACTGGTGGTCACTGATAGGTGGCACTGATGGGCAGCACTGAAGGGCACTGATAGACTGCACTGATTTTTGCCTTTGATGGGCACTAATGGGTGGCGCTGATAGGCACTTGTAGGTGACACTGATAGGCAGGACTAATAGGTGGCATTGATGATGAGGCACTAACGGGCACTGATTTGCAGCACTGATAGATGGCACTGGTGGGCATTGATAGGTGGCACTGGTGGGCACTGATAGGAAGCACTGATATGTGCTGGTAGCTGACACTGGTGGGCACTGGCAGGTGGCAATGGTGGGCACTGTTTAGCAGCAGTGGGTGTCCATGTGCGAGACCGATGTCTCTCTGACAGAAGCCGGTAATCGTTTTTTTCGTAAAGAAAAAAAAAGCAGATTACGATGTTGTCATCTGTCAATCTGGTGCAGCTGTGCATGGTAGCCAATCAGCTTCTAACTTCAGCTTGTACAATTAAGCTTTGACAATAAAACCTGGAAGCTGATTGGTTGCTCTGCAGAGCTGCACCAGATTTTGCACTCTCCAGTTTTAGTAAATTCCCCCCATTGTGTCTATTTACATATTTTCAGTCATTTTATTTAACCATATTCACTGAGTGTGTTTTTTATACTGTAGTGATATTTATATTGCTGCGCAAGAGCACTTTATATATGTTTTTACTGTTTTGTGTTGTGTGTAAACACTAATAGGTTTTGCAGCACTTATTCTGCCAGTATCACTAAATTTTTGTTATTAGACACATTCATATATTACTCTCAGTAGCGCGAGGGACACTTTTTAAGAAAAAGTAAAACATATTGTTTTTCCTTTTTCCAAAATTGTCGCTCTTTTTTTGTATATAGCGCAAAAAATAAAGAGAGGTGATCAAATACCACCAAAGAGGTGATCAAATACCACCAAAAGAAAGCTTTATTTGTGAGAAAGAAGGACGTCAGTTTTGTTTGGGTACAGCGTTGCATGACCGCCCAATTGTCAGTTAAAGCGATGCAGTGCCGTATCGCAAAAAATGGCCTGGTCATTAAGGTGACAAATCCTTCCAGTCCTTAAGTGGTTAAATTACAGTTTAAAATAAATAATAAAGATATATATAAAACATTAATAAAGGGATTGCAGATACTTGTGATTTACCAGACTCAGCCTATACTAAAACAAGATCAAATTGAGACGTTGGAATAGCGAATCCAGTTAACTTACTCTTGTGTTATTCCTTTCTGCTTTCAATTCGGAAATTTCTTCTTCTTTTTCGAGAAGCTGTTCCCTGCATGCATTCAGCTCTTTTGTCAGTGCAGCAAACTCCTGTGAAGTGCAAATAAGAAAAAAAAAGGTCACCAACAAAGCATTAGCTCCAGAGTCTACACAACTTCAGTTTTAGCAGTTCCAGTACCCAGGATGGGTTATAATATTCATTCATCCACAGGTATCCATCTCATTGAGATGGTTATCAAGTATATTGCTTAGTTTAAGTCTTTAAGATGTTTTGTATCACACAGTATTCACACCAGTTATAGTTAACATTAATCTTTAGCCATACAAAGCCAGACAAAAGCACAGTGGAAAAAAAAGAGTAGAGTAAAATAATCCCACAGATTTTTAAAGGTGTTGTACAATAGCTCAGGAATATGCTCCTTTATAAGTCAGTTTTCATTAAAGATGAATGTCTCACAAAAGATCATACCATCATTCAGCCCGGGTTCACACTATAGCGAATACAGACATTGCATGTGATTCACACCCGCACTGCGATGCCTGTGCAATGCGCGTTCAGCCATACAGTTGTTTGGCTTAACTCACATTGGATTCGCACTAAAAACAGGGACTTTTTTCCCCGCACTGGAATCGGATCGCATGGGTGTTTTAACCCATGCGATCCAATTCCTGTCTGAATATACAGTTCGCACTGTGATCTGTGAACTGTTCTGGGGGTGCCATTGTATTGACACCCGCAGGGGTTCTCATAGGGCAGTGTAAACTGCCTGCGGGAGAAATGCGATGCGGGAACCGGTGCTGGAATCGCGCTGGTTCCCGCATCGCTACCTAGGCTAAAGCAGCATTGAACCCAAAAGCAAACATTTATTATATTGCAGTTCTTACAGGAGATGGCTGTATTCTTTTTTCTTGTCCACTTCTGCTCCCTGTGCTCTTTCATCCAGAGTGGTGTTGGTATAATAATGGAGGTGTATTACTGACCAGATCACCAGGGGAATTTAGAGGGGGAAAAAAGTCTAATACAGCCACCACATCTAATGATTGGTAAATTGCAATATATAATACAATTTTGGTTTTGGGTTTAGTATCGCTTTTGATCTTTTACTTTAGCTTGAAGAAGCTTGTGCTTTTTTGGTGCTCTTGTGCACGGTTCCTTGCATGTGATTGGGTACTCTTTGCAAAGTGAAGCTTTACCTCATTTACTAAGCTCTGGAGAAATTGCACTTGCAGAGTGCAACTGCACTTTGCAAAGTGCACAGTCTGTTTGCCTTTAGTAAGTCAACCTCTGAATTTCACTATCACAGCCCCAAAACAAGCCCAGAGCAATACATATCATGCAGACGTCTTTAACCACTTCAATACCGGCGTATAGTCATATGACGCCCACAAGGTGGATCTCCCATCCTGGGTGGGCGTCATATGACGTCCTCGCATTCCCGGCCGCCTGGGGGCGCGCGCGGCATCGCTCGGGACCCGGTGCGAGTGCCCGGCGCCGCGATGTCCGCCGGGCACCCGCGATTGCCCGTTAAATCAACGGGACCGTGCGGGACCGTGGAGCTGTGTGTGTAAACACACAGCTCCACGTACTGTCAGCGTACTGTCAGTGGCGGGGAGACCGATCATGTGATCCCAGTACAGGGGATCACTGATCGGTCTCCTCCCCTTGTCAGTCCCCTCCCCCCCAGTTAGAATCACTTCTATAGGGAACACATTAACCCCTGCAGCGCCCCCTAGTGTTAACCCCTTCCCTGCCAGTCACATTTACACAGTAATCAATGCAATTTTATAGCAACGATCGCTGTGTAAATGTGAATGGTTCCAAAAATGTGTCAAAAGTGTCCGAAGTGTCCGCCGCAATGTCGCAGTCACGAAAAAAATAAATCGCAGATTGACGCCATTACTAGTAAAAAAAATAGATAAAAAAATTCAATAAATCTATCCCCTATTTTGTAGACGCTATACCTTCTGCGCAAACCGATCAATATACGCTTATTGCAATTTTTTTTTAAAAAATGGGATATTTATTATAGCAAAAAGTAAAAAATATTGTGTTTTTTTTTCAAAATTGTCGCTCTTCTTTTGTTTATAGCACAAAAAATAAAAACCGCAGAGGTGATCAAATACCCCCAAAAGAAAGCTCTATTTGTGGGAAAAAAAGGACGTCAATTTTGTTTGGGTGTAACGTCGCACGACCGCGCAATTGTTAGTTAAAGCGACGCAGTGCCGAATCGCAAAAAAGTGCTCTGGTAAGGAAGGGTGAAAAATGGCCCGGTGCTGAAGCGGTTAAGCAGGAGAGAAAATAAATCCATAAAATCTGCCAGTACTGCCTCCTACCAAAGACTGTAAGAAGTATAATCACAATAATGAATCAAAAGTAATATTAGACCAGTAAGAACAAAAGTTCCAAAATGTTAGCACGGGCTTATTTACACTTGCTTCAACACATTGCTTTGGACAGGCTTTGTTAAAGCTCTCTGAACGCTAGTCAAAGCCCCTGTCACTAAATAAAATGGTTAGCTTACAGTCCTGTTCACACCTTGCTTTTGCTTTGCTTTGCTTCAAAAATTATAACCCATGTAGCTTTAGTGGTGCGTCAAAGCGTCTTCAAAACCTCCATAGAAGTTTATGGCAAAACTCACTTGAAGCCCCACTGAAGCCCCACCAAAGGCTCATCAAAGCCTCATCGAAGCCCCACCAAAGGCTCATCGAAGCCTCATCGAAGCCCCACCAAAGGCTCATCGAAGCCCCATCGAAGATCCACCAAAGCCTTATCGAAGCCTCATCGAAGCATCAAGCAAAAGCAAGGTGTAAACAGGACTGTAAGCTAACCATTTTATTTAGTAAAAGGAGCTTTGACTGGCGTTCAGAGAGCTTTAACAAAGCGTGTCCAAAGCCATGTTTTGAAGCAAGTGTAAACTAGCCCTTAGGGCTTATTTACACTTGCTTCGGCTTCAACACACATTAACGGCTAGTTTACACTTGCTTCAAAACAAGGCTTCGGACAGGCTTTGTTAAAGCTCTTTGAACGCCAGTCAAAGCCCCTGTCACTAAATAAAATAGTTAGCTTACAGTCCTGTTTACACCTTGCTTTTGCTTTGCTTTGCTTTGCTTCACCTTTGTTTTAAAAATTATTTCCCCATGTAGCTTTAGTGGTGATTCAAAGCGTCTTCAAAGCCTCCATAGAAGTCTATGGCAAAGCTTTCTTGAAGCCCCACTGAAGCCCCACCTAAGCCTCATCAAAGCACCACAAAGCCTCACTAAAGCCCCACCAAAGCCCCAATTGAAGCTCCACCAAAGCCTCATCGAAGCCCCATCGAAGCTCCACCAAAGCCTCATCAAAGCTCCACCGAAGCCTCATCGCAGCTCCACCAAAGCCTCATCAAAGCCCCACCGAAGCCTCATTGAAGCACCAAGCAAAAGCAAAGTGTAAACAGGACTGTAAGCTAACCAATTCATTTAGTGACAGGGGCTTTGACTGGCATTCAGAGAGCTTTAACAAAGCGTGTCCGAAGCCATGTTTTAAAGCAAGTGTAAACTAGCCCTACAGAGAGGAAAAAAAGTCTTACTTTGCTGAAATCATATTTCAGATTTTTACAGAATAGGTGGGGATATTAGGACCAGACCTAATTGACACACATAAAAAAAAGTCTGCTTTAGTCAAAGTAATGAGGGAAAAAAATTAAAAATTAGCTTTGTTCAAGCATATACGTAAAGAGAACTATGCTTTTTTTTTCATACAACTAGTAAAAGTTTGGAAATGGGAAAACATAAGATTCCGTAGTACTAAAATTGTACAGTTGAGTATAGAGGTTTGCTGTTATTCTGGTAATGCCAATGTAATGTATAGCACAGTGTAGAGCAGTAGGTATTACCCGGTGTGCCATTACACTATGGTTGCTTACACTATGGTTGCCACCTCTTCCCTTTAAACCCAAACACATATTAATTACACAGGTTCTGTGGCTGATTAAGGTGGTAATTAAACTCACTTGGTGCCTTATCTGCATTTAATTAGCCTCAGAACCTGTGTAATTCAAAGGTGTTTGGGTTTAAAGGGATGAGGTGGCAACTCTACATTACACTTGTGGAGGAGTGCAGCTCCAAAGCAGTGGCCATTGGGGGATGGGAAATTGCAGTGGTGGCCAGTAATGTGGTGGCAGAAAGTGGTGAAATGTGGTGGCAGTAATTAGAGAAGTATGACCTTACAGGAGTAGTCAGAGAAGTACATTGGTATGGATGGAGGTTAGTGATGTTTATGAGTGCAGTGGTGGTCAGTGTTTACCGTCACTACACAGCCAGTATCAGGTGGATCAATCACTCAATCATTTTTTTGTCAACAGTGCTGTCCACTTCCATTTTGCCAAAGACATAATGTGGTGGTGGAAAGTGCATGTGATAAAAACTTAAGTTTGCATATTCTATTGAAATACATTTATAAATGAATTATTAATTTGAAACCTAACACTGTACAATTTAGTAAGCTCAACACACAAATAAAAATATATCAGGACATTTGTGTATGCTACATGACCTGCACCTGCAAAATGCTTAAATTAAAGCAGTAATAAACTTCAGAACAACAATGTATTATATTGCAGCTTACCAATTTCATGATATATTGACTGCATCGTTTTTTTTTTACAAACGTAGTGTATGCCTGCGCCAGATCATATGATCAGAAGTACCACCCAGTTGCTGTGCATTTTGTAAAGTAGAGCAAGCACAGCTCTTGGTGCAGACCGGCACAGTTTCAGCCCATTGAAATGAAAGGGCTAAGATTGCACAGCACAGCACACGGTATTTGCGCAGCAGTTTCTTAAACACAATTTTTTCGGGAAAAAATACACTTTAATTTAACAAAAACAATATATAACCCAATTTTTTTGTAAAATATGAAAGATGATGGTACGCCGAGTAAACCGATAACTAACGTGTCATGCTTTAAAACTGCACGCGCTTATGGAATGGCGCCAACCTATGGTACCTAAAATTCTCCATAGGTGACATTTTAGGTGGAACAGTGTATTCTAATGTAAACTGAGAGCCATTATGTGGAAACTCACTATCCACATTATAACAGTAATTAAAATAACTTAAAAATTGTATTTAATATTTTGTATAGAAAAGCCATAGTCCAGTAAAAAGCATTAGGAAAAAAAAAAGAAAAAAAGAAAGAGCATAATGTTTTAAATGACACAAGATAGCTTGTATACATTTTCACGCAGCATATTGTTGACACAAGTTAAAATATTTTATCAACCTTTTTGTAGTATTGTGTTATGCAATGGTATGGGATACTAATGGCCTACGCTCCTAAATCTGCCTTCCAGATGTACATGAACCAGGGGAATTCTGTCATCTACAATCTTTGTTTGCAACAGAAATGTTGTATGTCTGGTCATAGTTTACAAGCCCAGAGGTAAGAAAGCCTTTGCATAGTTAATGAAATTTGACAAGCACAACTGCACTCTTGAAATCTGTACACAAGTTATTCAGCTGGGAAGTGTGTGGAAGTAAACACGATTAAACTGGTGAATAATGAAGTTCAGCTTTGTTTTATCTTTTTTTTCTGACCGATAATGCAGTGCAGAAATGGCGCCGCCAGAATTTTGGTTTTCTTCAATTGGCCTTCAACATCTGAAAATCCATCCATTGAGTATTGAGGAGATGGCTTATTACGGTTTTAAATATATTGTCATCTTCAGTGCACACCAAAGCAGAACAAAATGCCCATGGATAGGTTTTAGCACAGCTCCATATTAAGAATTATACTCCTAGCTGGTATTTCAACATCTGAATAACTGATATACAATGTTCACTTTTCAATTGCTGTTACACTTCATCAGAATTGATTTGCAACATATGAAATTATGTTTACACACACACAATGTAAGGTTAAATAAGCAGTCCACTGGACAGTTAGATATTAAGATCTTTGAACTGGAACCTCTTCAACAAAGTAACTGGTCATTTCATCACAAGAATATGATATCGTTAGCTGGGGATTTTCGTGGGCAACTACAAGAAATTGCCCCTGAAGTATATACGAATTCCCTGTATCGAATACGCGTCGGGGAGGGGAGCAGTTTACCTGCCATAGGAGGGGACGCACATCATACCCCATACCTTTCCGGTATCTGATCTCATTGGTTATTGCTGGCAATAGAGTGGTGCACTTGACGCACTTCAATGTGAGTAGTGTACCCTGTGTTAGGGTTTGTTTTACTTGTGTTCATTCATTTGTTTAAACCTTACTACACTATCAAGCGCTTTTATTTTTGCATAAAACTGAGGTATTTCACTGAGGAGCCCTGGATGCAATTTTTCCCTTCCGAGCCCAAAGGAGGTTCTAATGCGTGTTTAGACTTAGCTTAATCACTAAGGCCCCTTTCACACCTAGGCGTTTTTCATGCGGTGCAGCGTTAAAAATAGCGCCTGTTCACCGCATGAAAAAATCCTGCCCCTTTAACTCCAGTGTGAAAGCCGGCAGGCTTTCACACTGGAGCGGTGAGCTAGCAGGATGACAAAAAAAGTCCTGCTAGCAGCATCTTTGGAGCGGGATAGGAGCGGTGTGTTCACCGCTCCTATACCGCTCCTTCCCATTGAAAAGAATGGGAGACCGCGGTAAAACCGCGGCAATACCGCCGCAAAGCGCCGCTACGGCGGCGCTCTGCGGGGGGTGTTTAACCCTTTTTTTCGGCCGCTCGCGGGGGGTAAAACCGCACCGCGAGCGGCCGAAAACCGCGGTAAAAACGACGGTAAAGCAGCGCTAAATATAGCGCTGCTTTACCGTCACCGCGGCTCACCGCCCTCAGTGTGAAAGGGGCCTAAGTCGCATGCTCTAAGGTGAGCGTTCACTACCTAGGGGATCACTGAAGTGAGGACACCTTGGCACATTTGAACACCTACCAAGTTCTTTTTGTGATTGCATGGACTACTTAGCGTATTGATTAGAAGCACAGCAGGACACTTTGTCTGTACACGAGCACTTTAATACTTATTTTTTTAACATACATTATATGGACTTTTATTAACTTTTTGAATCTTATGAATTTATATGTTTTTTTTCACATGAGCACTATATATTTACTGTGCATTTGAGTTTCCACTCCCTTATTTTATTTATTATTTACTGGCACTTCACCATTGGTCAATATTTGTGTGTTTTTATGTTATGTATGCTTTTGGTATCCAATATTGGGTGTATAGTGCATAACACCTAGCACAGCGTTTTTCAATTTAATTATTTAATAATCTATTTTGATTATAGCTGCTGTTTTTTTTATTGATCCAATACCTTTTATATTTATTTTATTTTTGATGAGATCATATTTATAGCGTGGCGTAGTATTTACACATACAAGAAATTGGGCTTTGGTGATACCTTTCCTTTTTTTAACTTTATATTTTTATTGATCATTTTTCAGTTTTACAACATAAACATCACATTCTTACATCTAAACATTTTGCATTTAAAAAGGAGAATAGCAAAACCAGTCAGTCATTCCCCAATGGTACAAAGGAGAAGAAAAGTACAAAAGAAAAGCAAACGCGGTGTAGTAGAGAAAAGGAGGGTGTGGTTAGTGCTTCTGGAAGTACATTCCTTCTCTCTTCCCCTATATTCCCGTCTGGTTAGTATGTTTCCCACATTCATTCACTATCGTATCTTAGTCATTCACACATCTACCTTCCCACGTGTCTCTTGATTCATCCATAATTATTCATAAATTTATAATGTGTCTATATTCTTTTTTTCACACCAAGTTTTCCATATCTTTTCAAATTTCTTAGTGCATCCCTGTCTTATATAAAGTGTTTTTTCCTTCAGTATCATAGTATTCACGCCTTGTTCCCATTTCCTACTAGATGGAGGGGTGGGGGACTGCCATCTCTGGGCTATAAGTTTGCGCGCCTGGAATAGGCATCTCAAAATTGCCACATTGGTATCTTTGGGCCTTCCCTTTCCATCTACCCATGCCAGTACGCAAATCTTAGGTTCTGTCTCGATAGAGACTTCAAAAACTTGAGAGATTATTTCCACTACCTCCATCCAATAGCGATGCAACTTAGGGCATCTCCAAAACATGTGTATTGTGTATACATGTTCCGTCCTTCCACATCTAGGGCAAGAGGAGTCTATTCTACATCCAAAGCTAAATAGTTTTTTAGGGGTAAAGTAGGCTCTATATAAAAGAAACAAATGCGACATCCTTTGAGGTGGAGAGAGAGAAACCCATGGTGCCAGCTCAAGGATCCTATCCCATTCGGTACTTGTGATGTTGCCCCCATCCCTTACCCATTTATCTCTAAAGACAGAGGTGTACTGGCAGCCCCTGGCGTCTTTGTGTAGGATCGAGTATGTCCCTGACGTGAGCCCTTTTGTTGACTCTGTTTTCGTTATTCTCACTAATATCGATATATTACACCATTCTAGTGGTGAGTCCTCAAACTGTACTGCAAGTGCATGCCTAAGTTGAAGGTATCGGAAGAAGGATTTCCTTGGTATTATAAACTCTTCTCTAAGCTCTTGAAAGGTTTTTAGTTGCCCGTTAGTATAAAGCTGGTGTAGATATTTTATATCTCTTCGTTCCCACTCCCTAATCGGTCCTATTTTTTGTACCTCGCTTAGATTATTATTTTCCCATAATGGTGAGTGTTCCGTATAGCCTCTGTACCCCAGTATTCCCTTGGTCGCTATCCATACCTTGTTCATTAGATCCAGGGTGGGAATTCCCTGTATCACCGTGCCTGCCTCGACGATTTCAACGGTTTGTCTTTTTAGGAGTATCTGGAGAAGATTTCCCCCCGCCCCAACATTCCTCATGTATTGTAGTTGAGATGCTAAAAAGTATCTAAACAAGTGTGGGATTGCCGCTCCCCCTTCATTAGTCAGACGTTGGAGGATTTTTAGACTAATACGCGCCGCTTTACCCTTCCATATCAGTTCTCTAAATATAGTATCAAACCTAGAGAACCATTTTTTGTATATCCATACTGGGGAGTTAGCTAGGATGTACAGGGCTTGTGGCAGGAAAATCATTTTGATTAGGTTGCAGCGGCCCATCGAGGATAGGGGAAACCTCCTCCAGATCCTAGTTTTCTCTTTAAACCTGGCCAACAGCGGGGACAAATTATTTGCTATATATGCTTTGATGTCTCTCGTAATAATTACACCAAGATACTTCATCTGAGTTACTACTTGCAGTCGCCTAGCTTCTTGAGGTAGTAGACTATCTAAAGGGTCAATTGGGAGTAGGGTAGATTTTCCCCAGTTAATCTTTAACCCAGAGAATTCACCGAATTCGCAGATTTTACCCATAGTTTGTTTTAAGGAGTTCTTTACATCCCCAAGGAGTATGAGTAGATCATCTGCAAATAGGACTACTTTTTCCTCCTCCAGACCTCTTTTAAAACCCCTAATCTCCTTACAGAGTCGAAGAGATATGGCCAAAGGTTCGATTGCGAGGGCAAACAAAAGGGGGGACAGAGGACAACCCTGCCTCGTCCCCCTTAGCAATTGGAACCTTGTAGAGTGTTCATTGTTAACCCTCACCTTAGCCTCTGGTGATTTGTACATCATTTTTACCCATTTAGAGAATGTTGGCCCTATTTGGAACTCTCTCAATATCCTCCACAAATATCCCCACTCTAAGGTGTCAAAAGCCTTAGCGGCATCTAGAGAAAGAATAGCTCTATGTCCCTCGTCATCAGTTGGAATTTGTAAATTTAGATGTACTCGTCTAATATTTATATTAGTTGACCTACCAGGTATAAATCCTGATTGGTCAGGGTGGACAAGATCCTCTATCGCCCCATTCAGTCTGGACGCCAAGATCTTGGCCGAAATCTTGACGTCCAGATTAAACAGGGAGATAGGTCTGTACGAGGAAGGGTCCAATGGGTCCTTATTTTCTTTTGGTATAACTATTATGGTTGACTCCCTCATGGAGAGAGGGAGTTCCCCATTAGCCAGCGCCCAATTAAATGTCTTCAATAGTTCAGGGAGAAGGACACCTCCAAAATGGCGATAGACCTCAACCGGTAGGCCATCTGGCCCAGGAGACTTCCGGGTCGCCATTGCCTGAACCGTGTGCTGTATCTCTTCTAGTGTAATGGGAGCATCTAGTTTGTTCCCATTACCCTCGGAGAGGCGGGGGATAGTCAAGTCTTTAAAAAAGTTTCCCATTGTATCACCCATATCTTCTTGATTGGAGCTTTAGAGGTTTTTATAGTAATCTTTAAAGCAGTCGACAATTTCTGAGGTGTTAGAAGTTGTTCCCTTTGTGGTCGTGTTAATCATTGGCACCAGTGACGAGGGTGAATTAAATTTCACCAGTTGTGAAAGCATCCGACCTACACATTCCCCTTCCCCAAAACTAACTTGCTTTTGGAATATATATCTTTTTTCCGCTTTTCCCATCATTATCCAACGATAGATTCGTTGTTCCTCTGTCCATTCCCCCAGGTTCCCTACTGATGGATCTTTAATGTATTGTTCTTCTAATTGTATCACACTGTGTGCCGCCTCCACCTCCTTTCTATTGGACTCCCTCTTGATTCTTGAGATCTTCTGGATCAAGAGACCTCTAAGGAATGCCTTTAAAGTGTCCCAAATAACCCCCTGTGATGCTGTTCCAGTATTTACGTCTATAAACTCTATCAGAGCCCTGGTAACTTCCTGGGGTTCCCCAATAAGTTCCAGCCAGACTGGACTAATTTTCCATTCCCGAGGTTGATTCTCCCCACCAATCTCCAAGGATATTGTCATTGGGGAGTGATCGGAGAGGCCCCTCGGCAGATATTTGGGGCTACCAGATATAATGATTGCCTCGTCGTTCCCTAGTGTCATATCAATTCGAGAGAGTGTAGAATGTGTTTTGGAAAAACACGAGTAAGCCCGGTCTCCTGGATTCTGTAGTCTCCATAGGTCCCTCAGACCCATTTCCCCCATTATTTGAGCCAATCGTTTATCCACTAGGCCTCTCCCTTGGATTGGTTGTGGGAATCTATCGAGGTCCTGGTCTATGACCATATTGAAGTCACCCATCATGAAGATTGGACTGTCGGGTTTATCCAGCACAAACTCTGCTAGCTCATAAAAGATATCCAACTTGAAGGGTGGCGGTATGTACACACTGGCTAGGACAAAGGTCTTATTCTCTATCTTGCAGTGAAGGAAAACGTATCTCCCACATTCATTAGTCTTATTCTGGAAGCAATTAAATGCTACCCCTTTCTTAACAAAAATACTGACCCCCCTTGAGTAGGACGTGTAAATCGAATGGTATTGAAATTGGAAATCCCTCCACCCCAAGTGAGATATAGAAGTGTTTGAAAAATGAGTTTCCTGTAAACACAGGATAGAGACCCCATGTGCGTTTACTGTGTTCAAGATTGCTGCTCTTTTACCTAGATCCCCTAATCCCCTTACGTTCCATGAGCAAATTGTGATATGATAGCCTTCCTTTTTAACCGTGTATTATTAGCCATATACGTGAAAGTGTTTCTTAATTGTGACACTATAGACCCTAATTTTGTTTTGTGTTATTTTTCCATTATTTTCTAGTTTCTGTGATACAATTTTAGTGTAGTATAAGTGATGATGATATCTATTATTCAAGCAAATCATATTGCTGTCCCACCTCCACCTTACATATCTAATCACCCACTTAAGTCTAAATATTTTAGTGAACGGATGCATTAAGCACCTAGCTTCCCCCTTAGAGACACGTTCCTTCCAATCTTCCCTATTTATTACGCATACACACCTTACATCTATATCCCCCCCCCTCTAAGCCATACATACCATCTTCCTACATACATCTTCCATTCATCCCCATCTATTACCCATTCATACCTTCTTTTAATACCTACCCCCCCCAGCTACCCCATACATACAATCCATCGTCCTTTTGTTCCTCCCTCATTGCCTTCCTAGGCCTACCCAGGGGCTTCCTATTGTGACCTATACATACATTCAACATACTTGATACCATCCCCTTATCCCCTCCCCTATCCCTCCCTTCTTCCCTCCCTCCCCAGTCCCCTTCACCTCTACCAACACAAAAAAAACATACAAAAACAACATAAAAAATGTGAGAACATTTTGCCGGCCCCCTCAAACACCAAGTAAGTGGGGGTATCCTGCTCATTGTTCCCACCCTTTCATACCCCTCCCCCTCCTCCCTCCTCCCTTGGAACAGAGCATTTAGGAATGTGAACCTTCCCACATACCGAGGAGCAAGCCTGAGGGGCATCAAAGAAGGTTCATACAGGTGAATCACAGTTTATAATGCACAATGTCCCCATTTCCCTCCTCAATGCCCCCCCACCCATGCCCAATCACCTGCACCGCCTCATGTTCAACCAGCCAGAGAAAAAGAAAAGGGGAGAGGGACGGAGAAAACCCCAAGGAGAGTAGCCGCCATAGGGGAACTGGACAGAGGCCATCTCTCCCCGGTAGCCCCTCCTTTACCTTGTTTCATTGTGGGTGGTCAACCACTCATTCACCCCTTCGGGCGTATCAAAAAATTTAGTCCCCCCATTAACTGTCAATCGCAATCTAGCCGGGTATATCAGTGCGTATATTATATTTGCCTGGCGTAGTTTACGTTTGATTTCAATAAATTTGGCTCTTCTCCTCTGTAATTCTGGTGAGAAATCCGGGTATATAGAGATCCTAGAGCCGTTGTACATCATGTCACCCAACTCCCTTGCTCTGCGCATAATAGTCACCTTGTCATTAAAGTGTAGTATTTTAGCCATCAGGGGTCTAGGAGGGGAACCAGGCTGGGGGGGTCTTGCCGGGATTCTATGTGCTCGCTCTATCGAAAAAAATGGCGAAAATACTTTTAGGCCCATTGTATCCTGGAGCCATTTTTCCAGGAAGGTTACTGGGTCTACACCCTCACTATTTTCTGGGAACCCGAGGATTCGCACATTTTTTCTCCTTATCCTGTTTTCCATCTCATCTATCTTGGTCTCCTGCTTATTTAGTTGTCCTCTTATGGCTGCTATTTCTTTTTTAAGGGGGTCCAGGTCGTCCTCTATTAAAGCGACTCGTGTCTCTAGAGCTGTAGTCCTTTCCTGAACTGTTTGTATGTCATGTCTAACAAGTAGGAGATCTGCCTGAATTGATTTTAGTTGAACCGTCATTTCGGCTAGGGAATCTCTACATAGATTGACCGCCTGCAGGACTTCCTTTAATGATGGCTCAGTGTGTGTTGGACCCCCCCCCCCCCCTGCTAGTAACCCCTGAGCCATTTCAGGTCTCTGGTCCTGCCCTATGGCCCCCACTTCGGCCACTTCCGCCAATACTGGTGGGTGATTTTGCCCTACGGTCTGGCCCTGTCCCTGGCTCTTTCTTGTCCCCAAGGTCCCTGCTTTAGATTGAGCTTGTTGGGGTTGTTGATTGCCTCTAGGGGGAGTCTGATGGCCGGGAATGTGAGCGAATTTTTCAAGCTTAGCGGCTGCCTGACTTGCTTGGCTTGCCGCCTGGCTAGCCTTGGTAGTACGTTGGCTTGGCATGGTCTGTCCTAGAGAGCGCCTTAAGAAATTATACTACCCCCTTCTTCCCAAAAAAAAAAAAAAGGGGGGGAGGGGGGGGGAATAGAAGAAAGGAACAAAAAAAAGAGAAAAAAAAAAAGGAAGCAACGGGGTGATGTAGGAGAGAGTAATATAGCGGAGATATGAGGTGGTTAATGAGTATCTCAACAATCGCATTTACATAGTCTCCCCGTCTCCCTGTTCACAATTTCCTTCCCGGAAGTCCTCTTATACACGATGCTCCCACAGGTAGTCCAGTGGGCCCTCCGGAGGAGGAAAATAGTAAATAATGTATGTACAGAGTACCCTAGAGTACACAAGGGTACACCAGGGTCAAGACATATGACTACCGGGTCTCCGACTATTTTAGTTCCAGCTTTTGTTTAATTGTAGATGTCCAGCAGGGGTACAGTCCTCCAAGAAATCAATTAAGCAGTCAGGTACAAAAAAGTGGGGAAGGGGGGAGGATCGGGAAGTTTAGTGACTTCTATGCACGCTCTCACCACTACACACCAGTGGTGCTTTAAGCCACGTTTAACGGACCCCGTATCCCTCGCACCTCCTAGTCGTCTCCTCCACGTCTCTCCACTAATCATATATGGCTCATGGTAGATTTTGCCTCTTTTAAATCATCTCACTTGCATCACATCTATCTTCAGATTACTTCAGATGACTGGTAGGGGGGTCACGTGTATGGCAGGGTTTTTTTTTCCCTTCCCTGAGGTGTAGGAACTTCCCCCGGCTCGGTAGGTAGCGTTGCAGTCTCTGTCAGGATCAGTACAATGCTCCTCACTGCTCCAGGCAATTTTACAAAAAGGGGGGTGCGGTGGGGAGACAATTCTACTAGGAGAGTGCAGCTCTCACTACTGCATACTCCCCTATATGACCAAGGAAGTCTGTGCCCACGCTCCCCACACTCACCACAATCCTTCACAGTCCTTCACCTCCTGGCCGCCCCACTGCTGTCTGAACCTCCGGTCCTGTCTCCGGTCCTGTCTCAGAGCGTCGGCGTGCAAAGCATGCAGAGGGGGGAGAGATGAGGGGAGTGCCGCCCCTTCACTCGATTCCTCTCACTGGTCAAGCAGTCCTTGGATCCCGCCTCTGTAGGTCAGTCCGATGAGCGAGTACACTCAATCCAAGTGTCCGTGGAAGGTAGGAAGGCACGGATCCAGAGCCAGAGCGATAAGCAAAGAGGCAGGCAGAAAAGCGCGGTCGCTCAGCCTAATAACCTCGGATCTCCACCCGATCAGCAGGGTCTTTTCTCAGCTAGGCTTTTAGGCATCGTAGGAAGGCAGCAAGGTATCTTATCGTAGGCTGCTCGTGGAGGGTCAGAGAGAGGAGAGGAAAGGCATGCTCACTCACTCTCTCACACACACTCCCTCCTCCATCTGGTCACGCCGGTGATACCTTTCCTAATTGAGTGCTATTGCCTAATACTGATTCCATGGCCTGGGTAAAGACTAATAAAGATATCCCCATGTCTTTTCCTCTACAGCAATGTACATGCCAGGGGTGCTCCCTGTTTCCCTTTTTATTTGCAATAGGCCAATGAAATCAGACAAACCACTACAATTTGAAGTATGCAATCGGGAACCCTGAAGATTGTCTACTTCTCCCCTTTGAGGAGCTAAAACGTAAATACAAACTTTGCAACATGTTTTTTAAAAGTTCTCCCTAAGACACTAACCAGTTGCTGCCTCTGTATTGGAAGACCTAATCTAGGATGAAAATCTTTCAAAGTCCCCATGGGTAAGCTCTGGTGGGAGCGGAGTGAAACATGTTGGGGGCATGGTCTGGAGGGGGTCCAGGCTGAGACTGCAATTCGGTATTATACAGCAGTTCTTGACTTGATGTGCGGCTCTCGGGACACCTAGTCAATCTTTCAAAAGTCACTACTTAAAATGTGCCATTGTATAAAATTGGGACTCTAGACCCTTCACCTTTGCTTACAACAAACAATCCAAACTTATACCATCACTGATTAATGACTAAGGAGATCTGGCTAAAGGATAAAGTTAGCACTGCAGGTAAATGTGAATATGTTTTTATACCACCTGCATTATACTCCAGATAAGCCATGTCATATGGGAGTCCTTCCTACTTCAACCTGTATTAGATGCAAAGATGCTTCTGCTGATCTGTACCACATATTTTAGACTTATCAACTGATTGGTTCATAATGGTCCTAGTTAACCATATTGGTCTAAACTCCATGACTTCATGGTAGACAACTTTTTGGCACAAAAAACTCCTGAGGAGTTTCTTCTAGGCTAGATTGGCCCATTTATACTTACTATGCATAGTAAAACAATGGCATACATTTTTTAGTTCCAAGGCAGAAAATGGATCTTACTTCACCTGAAAAAAAGTTACTCCTTCTGACATAACCCAAATGCTAAAGCCAACATTAATATTTTATTTGCAAAATGCAAATGTTTTTACTTCAATATAGAATAGGGTTTGGAAGACCTTTTCCTAGTTCATATCATTTTAAATAAAGTTGAGTAAGACTAGGCTGATTTTATGATACACTATCTGGTACAGGTATATTAAGGCTTTAGAAAGACCACTGTTCCTTTGTACATATCCAAAGCCCATACAGCTTTAAAGTATCAAAGGCTTCACCTTTGTATCACATTAAGACTACTCATTACTGTTACAAGTAAAAGGAATTCTTCTGTTATCTGAATTACAGAAGAAGAAGAAGAATTCCAGCCAATAGTTTGTGAGGTTATTTTTGGACTGTGTGGGGAAGAGATCCTTTAGAAAAGGCATCCAGAGAAGCAATTGTGCACCCTATGTTGAGTGTGTTTATAAAGTAGAACTCTTTTTTTGAACGTCAGTATTTCTCATTGCTTCTTCTTGTGTCACCAGGACAGGAACTCATACAAGACCGGGGGTAAAAGATAAAAGCACTTTTACTAACAGTATAGGGGAAAGGTATAATTGTCGTCATATTTTTATTGTAATATATGCTCCCAATGAGGAAATCTTTTTCTAACCATGATAAGTCTAGAAAGGAAATAGAGATTGTAAACCTCCCTGTTTTAGGCAAAAAAATAAAAAATTGTCTAAAGTTTGTATCAAAAAGCCCTCTAGACCAAGGGTGCACTAGATATGACTTTATTCTAAATACAGCTCAAACATTGTGTTAGGTTTTTTCAAAAACATCAGAAAAACACTCAATAATGCACAACCATATTTCTTTTCAATGATAAAAGCTGGATGTGGTGTCATGAATTAAGGAGATTTCTTTCTTCTGGTACAAATTAAAGTTAAACATGTTGTGAAGTGTCTTAATATGTCGCCCTGCTTATTTTTTTTCATATTCCTAAGTAAAGTCAACTCTACCCAAAACTGGTTTTGGATAGAGTAAAAAAGAGTTCAAACTTCAGTCAGTGATCAAAAATCTCAATTGAGAAAAATAATGCAACAAAAACACTTTATTTACAGTAGTTGAGTTTAAAATATTATTGATGTGCCTTCCTTTCCCAGGGGGTTACCTTAATTTCTTGGTTTGCAGATAAAATGTGAAGGGAATATCCCAAATTAGACATAAATACAAGGTAGCTGTTTTAACCCTTTTCTCACTTCCAAAAAAGCTTTGGTATAGCTATATAAGGTAAGAGTGTCTGAATGTACTTAGTTTATAATTTACACTAATATTCCTTTCCTGGTACCTCCACTCAACATTTGATGGGTTTTGTTTTGGAAAACTGGGTACATGTAGGGTGTCTAGGTGGAGGAAGTGGAAGTACTTTGCTGTGGCATTTAGACAATCATTCACGTGAGTGCAATACCCATGCACACAAGACGCTGTTAAACGCACGTTCAGAGGCAGTTGGACACTTTTTTCAACAGCCCCGGAACGCATGCAATGTTATCCTATGTGTCCATGTACACAGTCTAGTTTTTCCCATTTTTATGCTGTTGCGTTTAACCTTGTTTTTCCAGAAGCAAGAAAATGGGTTCAGACACTTTGCTTTTTCACGTTTCTGATGCAAAATGCGGCTAAACGCAGCTATACGCGGCACCTGCGTTTAGCCTTGTTTGCGTTTATAAGCGTTTTTAAAGGACCCCAATTTTTTGGACCAAAAAACTCAGAAATATGATGGTAAACCATAAAAAATACTAAAAAAATTGGTTTAAAATGTCGTAATTACTTTAGATAGTTCATAGAGCATATATACTCACTGATGCAATGCCATAAAAAACTCTAGTTTTTTAGGTAGCTTAGACAATGAGGAATGCCTCCACTTCTTTGCCCCAACCCTTCATCCAATTTCTAATCTAATCAGTGACTCCACCTAGTCTGACCAAAGCATAGCAATGTCTTTTTTTCACAAAGAAAAACCTGCATACCAATGTCTAGTCAGCCCCAACCCCCCACCATGTTTGTGAAATATCCAACGGACATTCACTGTGCCATCAACGGATGGGTCCAATATCGACGAGCTCTCACGCAATTTTGACGACGTTGCTGCCTCATCAAGAGCAACATCAGGAGCATTTCCTGATATATATTCAATATGGGATCCATTTCCAAAAAAAAAAAACACAGAGAGAGGCAAATGCAAGTGTACAACTGCTCTCTCTGCTGCTGCTGCTCACTCTGATCAAAATGGCAGAAATAGTTAATAATACATGCTTTCTGAGCTTGGGGAGGGTCTATATGATGTTATCTTTACAAACGCTTATAGACGCAAACGCGGTAAAACGCGGCAAAACGCGCGTTTTTAAATGCAGGTTTCTGCTTATTAAAACATGCGTTCAGCAGAGTTTGCATCTGCGTCTCTTGTGCATGGGGCCTTATACAAACAAAAAAAAAGCACACACAAGAAAACCCCAAACAACTTGGTGGTTTAATTGTTCGAATGTTCATGCTCCACTGAATTTTGTGTGCATCACTAGTTATTTTTAATCAGAATCTTTTCACTTGGTCATTATGATAGTCAATCTGTCACTTTCACATTATCTGAACAGTTTTTTTTTTTTAATCTGACAGCAAAATGCTAAATATGTGCATAACAATATGTGGTGTACTAATTAAAGGCTTACAAATGTCTGACATCTCATTTGCTGAACACCTGCTGAGAATCATGTACACAAAAAGTTCTGGCTTCTCTAGCAGCTGTACAGATAATCGAGTTTTTTAAGCAGGCCTAGATATTAATTTAAACAAACAAAAAAAATTTCAAGTTGGAAAACCACAAATACCTCTTTTAATCTACACTGGACAACAAAATAGTCTTCCTTTATCAATTTAATTAAAGTAATTTGTGGCGCTAAAAGCAGGCTCCAAAAACAGTTTCTATGGAAACCTAACTTTCTTCAGAACAGAAACGTGGGTGTTGTGTTATTGGTTCTAATAATACAAACGCTGGCCCATAATGTTAGTCATTATTTTTATGTTTTTTTCTTAACAGTTTTTTTCTTCTTTAAAGTCCACCTTGCTATATATAATCAGTAGCGATTACCAGCCCTGTATTTCAGGCTCCACTGTGCAAGTGCGGTGTTGTTCACACTTAAAACAACTCTGAACTGAAAGAAATATAAATACAGCTGTTGCTGACTCTCCTCCTGAAAATGCTAGTGACCTGGATGCCATGTTGATCCTCTGGTCTTATGGCACTTATGCCCCGTACACACGGTCGGAAATTCCGACCACAAAATCTGTCAGATTTTTTTCCGACAGATTTTGTCTGACACTGGTGTTGCATACACGCGGTCGGACAAAGTTGTCGGAAAATCCGATCATTCTGAACGCGGTGACGTTCGTTGCGTACAACGGAACTACGTAGAGGCTAGTAGCCAATAGCTTTGGTCTCGTAGTTTGATCTGAGCATGCATGGCACTTTGTCCGTCGGAATTCTCTACACGCGATTGGAAAAAGTCTGATCGGATTTTGTTGTCGGAAAATTTGAGAGCAGGATCTCAAATTTTTTCCGTCTGAATTTCCGACGGAAAAAGTCCGATGGAGCCCACACACGGTCGGATTTTCCGACAACATGGTCCGATAGGACATTTTCCGTCAGAATTTTCAACCGTGTGTACGGGGCATTAGCGTTGGTCTTTGTACATGTCTTGCATATTCCCAATAGCAAATTCTCTCTACCATAATTCCTGTCCAGTTCCTGTCCACCTTAGTGTCAGAGGTTCCTGCCTACCGTTGTATGTCCCAGCATCTTCTATTGCACTCTTTATAAAGTAAGGTAAATAAAAAACAACAGGGAGAGTGAAACCCCAGATAATTGCCACAACGGGTATATAGAGACGGAATATAAGCAAAGTGGTCACGCCATTAGCTCATAAAAGCTATTGAAAACAGTTACATAGTTACATAGTAGGTAAGGTTGAAAAAAGACACAAGACTATGTGTGTGATTATATGTCAGTATTACCTTGTATATCCCTGTATGATGTGGTCGTTCAGGTGCTTATCTAATAGTTTTTTGACACTATCGATGCCCCCCGCTGAGACCACCTCCTGTGGAAGGGAATTCCATATCCTTGTCACTCTTATGCCCCGTACACACAGTCGGAATTTCCGATGGAAAATGTCCTATCGGACCATGTTGTTGGAAAATCTGACCGTGTGTGGTCTCCATCGGACTTTTTTTTTTCCTGCTCTCAAATTTTCCGACAACAAAGTCCGATCTGACTTTTTTCGATCATGTGTAGCGAATTCCGACGGACAAAGTGCCACGCATGCTCAGATCACATTACAAGACCAAAGCTATTGGCTAATAGCCTCTACGTAGTTCCGTCGTATGCAACGAACGTCACCACGTTCAGAATGATCAGATTTTCCGACAACTTTGTCCGACCGTGTGTATGCAACACCAGTGTCGGACAAAATCCGTTGGAAAAAATCTGACGGATTTTCTGGTCGGAATTTCCGACCGTGTGTATAGGGCATAACAGTAAAGAACCCTCTACGTAGTTTAAGGTTAAACCTATTTTCTTCTTATTTTAACGAGTGGCAACGTGTCTTGTTAAACTCCCTTTTGCAAAAAAGTTTTATCCCTATTGTGGGGTCACCAGTAGGGATGAGCCGAACACCCCCGGGTTCGGTTCGAACCAGAACCTTCGAACGGACCGAAAGTTCGCGCGAATTTTCGAACCCTATACGTTATAATGGACGCGAACGTTCGAAATCAAAAGTGCTAATTACAACGGCCAATATGCATGTTAATGTCATAAAACAGGTTTGGGGACCCGGGTCCTGCCCCAGGGGACATATATCAATGCAAAAAGAACTTTTAAAAAACTAACGTTTTTTCGGGAGCAGTCATTTTAATGATGCATAAAGTGAAAAAAAAAAAGTGACATTTTCCTTTAAATATGGTACCTGGGGGTGTCCAAAGTATGCCTGTGAAGTGGCATGTGTTTCCCGTGTTTAGAACTGTCCTTGCACAAAATGACATTTGTAAAGGAAAAAAAGAAGCCATTTAAAACCACTTGCGGCTTTAGGTTTGATCTTAAGTAGAATCTGAACAGGTACATTATGAAGTGTAGCTCCATCCCAAAAAAATCTATTTTTAAGCTTTTTGGAGAACATAGGGAGGGGTTATCACCCCTGTAACATTTGCTGTCTTTGCACATCTGTTCAGAACATGTCACCTCACTTTCCGTCCCAATGACAAATGTTTTTGGAAAAGTGGGGTTTTAATTGAAACAAGGATTGGTGATAAAGTATCAGTAGAGAGGAGATACCTTTTTCCCAAATTAAATCTAACAGGATAGAATTTCCCTTCCTAGGGGTAGATTTCCTCTCACTTCCTGTTTTCTCTTTCCATTTGCAAGTAGGAGTCGTTTGTAAGTTGGATGTTTGAAAGTAGGGGCCTGGCGTATATACTCTGCAGAAATTTGCCCTATTAGATGTTGGTGTAGCCACAAGACTGGTGGGCACAGGAATGGGCCCTGCTGTGAGTTAATAGATCAAGATTTGTAATTGCATGCACCTGTTGAACAGGGCAGAAAAATTGGGGGTGGTGGTGGTGGTGGTGGTGGACGGTTTTGCCACAAGACTGTAAGCTCTCACAGTTACTCTTGGTGGGCGCAGGAATGGGCCCTGCTGTGAGTTATTAGATCAAGATTTGTAATTGCAAGCACCTGATGAACAGGGCAGAAAAATTGGGCCTTTGGCGGTGGTGGTGGACGGTGTTGCCACAAGACTGTAGGCCCTCATAGTTACTCTTGGTGGGCGCAGGAATGGGCCCTGCTGTGAACTATTAGATCAAGATTTGTAATTACCCGCCCCTGTTAAACAGGGGCTGAAAAATTGTGCCTTAGGCACTGGTGTTGGTGCCACAACACTGCAACCCCTCACAGAGACTGTACTTGGAGCACAGCAGTCACACGTGTTGCGAAGCATTTTTTTAAAAAATTGTAAGTACACGCCCCTGTTAAACAGGGGCTGAAAAATTGTGCCTTAGGCACTGGTGCTGGTGCCACAACACTGCAACCCGGCCCTCACAGATACTGTACTTGGAGCACAGCAGTCACACGTGTTGCGAAGCATTTTTTTTAAAAAATTGTAAGTACACGCCCCTGTTAAACAGGGGCTGAAAAATTGTGCCTTAGGCACTGGTGCTGGTGCCACAACACTGCAACCCGGCCCTCACAGAGACTGTACTTGGAGCACAGCAGTCACACGTGTTGCGAAGCATTTTTTTAAAAAATTGTAAGTACACGCCCCTGTTAAACAGGGGCTGAAAAATTGTGCCTTAGGCACTGGTGCTGGTGCCACAACACTGCAACACGGCCCTCACAGAGACTGTACTTGGAGCACAGCAGTCACACGTGTTGCGAAGCATTTTTTTTAAAAAATTGTAAGTACACGCCCCTGTTAAACAGGGGCTGAAAAATTGTGCCTTAGGCACTGGTGCTGGTGCCACAACACTGCAACCCGGCCCTCACAGAGACTGTACTTGGAGCACAGCAGTCACACGTGTTGCGAAGCATTTTTTTAAAAAATTGTAAGTACACGCCCCTGTTAAACAGGGGCTGAAAAATTGTGCCTTAGGCACTGGTGCTGGTGCCACAACACTGCAACACGGCCCTCACAGAGACTGTACTTGGAGCACAGCAGTCACACGTGTTGCGAAGCATTTTTTTTAAAAAATTGTAAGTACACGCCCCTGTTAAACAGGGGCTGAAAAATTGTGCCTTAGGCACTGGTGCTGGTGCCACAACACTGCAACACGGCCCTCACAGAGACTGTACTTGGAGCACAGCAGTCACACGTGTTGCGAAGCATTTTTTAAAAAAATTGTAAGTACACGCCCCTGTTAAACAGGGGCTGAAAAATTGTGCCTTAGGCACTGGTGCTGTGGCATGGATCATTGAGGAGGAGGAAGAGGATAGTCAGTGAACATAAGAGGACAGTCACTCAGCATCAGCATAGGCAGTCTTGAAGGGATGTGACATTAAAAATTATTCGGTTATATCCGCCTCAGGTGCCTGGTAGCTGGTGGTGATCCAAGACTGATTCATTTTGATGAATGTCAGTCGATCAACCGAGGCGGTGGACAGGCGCACCCTATGATCAGTCACAAATCCTCCAGCAGCACTGAATGTGCGTTCGGAAAGAACGCTGGAGGCAGGACAGGCCAGTAGCTCAATTGCATACTGTGCAAGCTCTGGCCAGTGATCCATCCTCAGGACCCAGTAAGCCAGAGGATTTTCGGTGGGAAAGGTGTCCAAGTCTGACCTTGCCCCAAGGTATTCCTGCACCATGTATATCAGACGCTGGCGATGGTTGCTGGAACCGATCATACCTTGGGGCTGCGGACTAAAAAATTGTCTGAACGCATCGGTCAGACGTCCACCTTCCCCACCGCTCCTTCTGCCACTGACCGAAGCCTCAGCAACTCGTCGCCCAGGACCAGGAGTTTGTAGCCTCCCAGTTTCTGGGAACGCGTTGCACAGACCTTTCTGCAAGGCCTCCCTGAGATGTCTCATCCTCTGCTCCCTCTGCGACGGCAAGATAAGGTCCGCAACCTTACCCTTGTACCGCGGATCAAGGAGAGTGGCCAGCCAGTAATGGTCCCTCTCCTTGATCCGAAGAACACGAGGATCCTTCCGCAGGCTTTGCAGGATCAGGGAGGCCATGCAGCGTAGGTTAGCTGAGGCATTCGGTCCGGAGTCTTCTGGGTCACTGAGGATGACATGATCGCCAGCCACCTCCTCCCAGCCACGTACAAGTCCACTGGCTTGTTGGGACTGTACATCATCCCTAAAAGACTGCTGCTGCTGATGCTGAGTGCCAGGCTCCACCTCCATGCTCACACAATCCTCCTCCTCCTCCTCCTCCTCCTCCTCCTCCTCATCCTCTTCCTGTGTGATGGGTGGGACAGAAGGAACACTGTCCGGATAAAGGGGGCCTTGAGAGGCAAGGAAGTCCTCCTCTTCCTGCCTCTGTTCTGCCTCAAGTGCCCTGTCCATTATCCCACGCAGCGTATGCTCCAACAGGTGGACAAGAGGGACAGTGTCACTGATGCATGCACTGTCACTGCTCACCATCCTCGTGGCCTCCTCAAATGGTGAGAGGACAGTGCATGCATCCCTGATCATGCTCCACTGACGTGGGGAAAAAAAACCAAGCTCCCCTGACCCTGTCCTGGTGCCGTAGTCGCAAAGGTACTCATTGATGGCCCTCTGCTGCGTGTGCAGTCGCTGCAGCATGGCCAACGTTGAGTTCCACCTGGTGGGCATGTCAGATATTAGGCGGTTCTTGGGCAGGTTCAGCTCCTTTTGCAGCTCAGTCAGCCGAGCACTGGCATTATAAGATCGGCGGAAATGCACACAGACTTTCCTGGCCTGCCTCAGGACATCCTGTAAGCCTGGGAACCTGCCCAAGAACCGCTGCACCACCAGGTTGAGGACGTGAGCCATGCAGGGCACATGGGTGAGCTGCCCCTGTCGCAGGGCGGAGAGGAGGTTGGTGCCATTGTCAGAAACGACCATTCCTGGCTTAAGCTGACGTGGCGTCAACCACCTCTCGGCCTGCCCCTGCAGAGCTGCCAGAACCTCTGGCCCAGTGTGGCTCCTGTCCCCCAAACACACCAGCGCAAGCACGGCATGGCATCTTTTTGCCTGCGTACTTGCGTAGCCCCTTGTACGCCTACGGAGCACCGCTGGTTCCAAGGACAGAGCACTGGAGGAAGAAGAAGAGGAGGGGGTGGAGGAGAGAGGTGTGTCACAACCAGTAGCAGTAGTCGCGTTTTGGAGGCGTGGTGGCGGAACAACCTCCAACACTACTGCACCTTGTCCTGCATCCCTCCCAGCTGCCAATAGAGTGACCCAATGGGCCGTGAAAGAAAGGTACCGTCCCTGTCCATGCCTGCTGGACCATGAGTCAGCGGTAATATGCACCTTACCGCTGACCGCCCTGTCCAGCGAGGCATGGACATTGCCCTCCACATGCCGGTAGAGAGACGGAATCGCCTTCCGCGAGAAAAAGTGGCGTTTGGGAACCTGCCACTGAGGAACCGCACATTGAACAAACTCACGGAAGGGGGCCGAGTCTACCAACTGAAAAGGCAGCAGTTGAAGTGCTAGCAATTTAGCAAGGCTAGCATTCAACCGCTGGGCATGTGGATGGCTGGGAGTGTACTTCTTTCTACGGTCCAGCAGCTGGGGCAGGGAAATTTGCCTGCTGCATTCGGACGTCGGTGTACTGCAAGTACTTGGTTGTGACACACCGAATTCTACACCTTCAGTCCTCTCAGAGCAGCTTTCAGAGAGGACTGAAGGTGTAGTGGGGATGGAGATACCAGCTGAGGAGGAGCAAGGAGAGGTCCGCTTAGTTCTTTGGTGTGGGTCTTTTATGTGTGCCTGCCAACGAGCTGCATGGCAGGTCGCCATATGTCTGGTCATGCTTGTCGTGCCCAAGCGGCTGATGTTTTGGCCACGCGAGATACGCTTGAGACAAATATTGCAAATAGCAGTGGTGCGATCTGCTGCACTCTTCTCAAAAAAGGCCCACACCAAAGAACTTTTCTGATAACGTGCAGAGGCAGCGCCCTGCACAGGCGGAGCTCTGCGGTGTTGTACAGTTGCTGTGCTGGCCTCTACCTGGCCTCCAGGGGCATCCTGCCTCGTTGGACATGTGACGCCGCATCCTCCTCCTCCTCGTCCTCCTCCTCATCCTCTCTCCCTTGAGGCACCCACGTGGAGTCAGTGACCTCATCATCCCCTCCCTCTTCACCACTAGAGCAAACCTGGCAGTAAGCTGCAGCTGGTGGAACTGTACTGCCAGATTCCTCAAGCTGGGTATCGTCATCCGAGCCTTCGAATCGTTGGGCATCCTCCTGGAGCATGTACCCAACACTGTGCTCAAAGAGTTCGGGGGACTCCTCAGGAGGACATGGTGGGTCTAGGGAAGGGGTGGCTGATGATGCTCTGTCAGTACCCTGAGCCTGGGTGAGAGAGGATGAGGAGGATGAGGAGGGCTTGGTCATCCATTCTACCAAGCCTTCAGCATGATGCGGCTCCACATGTCCAGCTGCCGAAAACAAAGACGCGCGTGTCCCATGGCCACGTGCTGATGACGATGCACGACCACGTCCACGTCCACGGCCACGTCCACTAGAAACAGAGCCTGCCTGCCCTGTGTTCTTGGCTCTGCACGCTCTGCCTCCCCTTGGCGGTCTTCCAGCCATTGTAGTCGGTAGTCCTGTGGGTGCTGCTGAGAAGAAAATATAGGAGCTCTGTGTGATGCCACTAACACACTAGAAGTCCTATAGGTGCTTCTGCAAAGAAAATATAGGAGCTCTGTGTGATGCCACTAACACACTAGAAGTCCTGTGGGTGCTGCTGAGAAGAAAATATAGGAGCTCTGTGTGATGCCACTAACACACTAGAAGTCCTATGGGTGCTTCTGCAAAGAAAAAATAGGAGCTCTGTGTGATGCCACTAACACACTAGAAGTCCTGTGGGTGCTGCTGAGAAGAAAATATAGGAGCTCTGTGTGATGCCACTAACACACTAGAAGTCCTATGGGTGCTTCTGCAAAGAAAATATAGGAGCTCTGTGTGATGCCACTAACACACTAGAAGTCCTATAGGTGCTTCTGCAAAGAAAATATAGGAGCTCTGTGTGATGCCACTAACACACTAGAAGTCCTGTGGGTGCTGCTGAGAAGAATATATAGGAGCTCTGTGTGATGCCACTAACACACTAGAAGTCCTATGGGTGCTTCTGCAAAGAAAATAGAGGAGCTCTGTGTGATGCCACTAACACACTAGAAGTCCTATGGGTGCTTCTGCAAAGAAAATAGAGGAGCTCTGTGTGATGCCACTAACACACTACAAGTCCTATAGGTGCTTCTGGAAGAAAATATAGCTCTGTGTGTGTAATGGGACTAACACACTTCAAGTCCTATAGGTGCTTCTGGGAAGAAAATATAGCTCTGTGTGTGTAATGGGACTAACACACTTCAAGTCCTATAGGTGCTTCTGGGAAGAAAATATAGCTCTGTGTGTGTAATGGGACTAACACACTTCAAGTCCTATAGGTGCTTCTGGGAAGAAAATATAGCTCTGTGTGTGTAATGGGACTAACACACTTCAAGTCCTATAGGTGCTTCTGGGAACAAAATATAGCTCTGTGTGTGTAATGGGACTAACACACTTCAAGTCCTATAGGTGCTTCTGGGAACAAAGTATAGCTCTTTGTGTGTAATGGGACTAACACACTTCAAGTCCTATAGGTGCTTCTGGGAAGAAAATATAGCTCTGTGTGTGTGATGGGACTAACACACTTCAAGTCCTATAGGTGCTTCTGGGAACAAAATATAGCTCTGTGTGTGTAATGGGACTAACACACTTCAAGTCCTATAGGTGCTTCTGGGAACAAAATATAGCTCTGTGTGTGTGATGGGACTAACACACTTCAAGTCCTATAGGTGCTTCTGGGAACAAAATATAGCTCTGTGTGTGTAATGGGACTAACACACTTCAAGTCCTATAGGTGCTTCTGGGAACAAAATATAGCTCTGTGTGTGTAATGGGACTAACACACTTCAAGTCCTATAGGTGCTTCTGGGAACAAAATATAGCTCTGTGTGTGTGATGGGACTAACACACTTCAAGTCCTATAGTGCTTCTGGGAACAAAATATAGCTCTGTGTGTGTAATGGGACTAACACACTTCAAGTCCTATAGGTGCTTCTGGGAAGAAAATATAGCTCTGTGTGTGTAATGGGACTAACACACTTCAAGTCCTATAGGTGCTTCTGGGAAGAAAATATAGCTCTGTGTGTGTGATGGGACTAACACACTTCAAGTCCTATAGGTGCTTCTGGGAAGAAAATATAGCTCTGTGTGTGTAATGGGACTAACACACTTCAAGTCCTATAGGTGCTTCTGGGAACAAAGTATAGCTCTTTGTGTGTAATGGGACTAACACACTTCAAGTCCTATAGGTGCTTCTGGAAGAAAATATAGCTCTGTGTGTGTGATGGACTAACACACTTCAAGTCCTATAGGTGCTTCTGGGAAGAAAATATAGCTCTGTGTGTGTGATGGGACTAACACACTTCAAGTCCTATAGGTGCTTCTGGGAACAAAGTATAGCTCTTTGTGTGTAATGGGACTAACACACTTCAAGTCCTATAGGTGCTTCTGGGAAGAAAATATAGCTCTGTGTGTGTGATGGGACTAACACACTTCAAGTCCTATAGGTGCTTCTGGGAACAAAGTATAGCTCTTTGTGTGTAATGGGACTAACACACTTCAAGTCCTATAGGTGCTTCTGGGAAGAAAAATATAGCTCTGTGTGTGTGATGGGACTAACACACTTCAAGTCCTATAGGTGCTTCTGGGAAGAAAATATAGCTCTGTGTGTGTGATGGGACTAACACACTTCAAGTCCTATAGGTGCTTCTGGGAAGAAAATATAGCTCTGTGTGTGTGATGGGACTAACACACTTCAAGTCCTATAGGTGCTTCTGGGAAGAAAATATAGCTCTGTGTGTGTAATGGGACTAACACACTTCAAGTCCTATAGGTGCTTCTGGGAAGAAAATATAGCTCTGTGTGTGTAATGGGACTAACACACTTCAAGTCCTATAGGTGCTTCTGGGAAGAAAATATAGCTCTGTGTGTGTAATGGGACTAACACACTTCAAGTCCTATAGGTGCTTCTGGGAACAAAATATAGCTCTGTGTGTGTAATGGACTAACACACTTCAAGTCCTATAGGTGCCTCTGGGAACAAAATATAGGAGCTCTGCCTGCCTGCCACGAACACACTACAAGTCCTATAGGTGCTTCTGGTAACAAAATATAGGAGCTCTGCCTGCCTGCCACTAACACACTACAAGTCCTATAGGTGCTTCTGGGAAGAAAATATAGCTCTGTGTGTGTGATGGGACTAACACACTTCAAGTCCTATAGGTGCTTCTGGGAAGAAAATATAGCTCTGTGTGTGTGATGGGACTAACACACTTCAAGTCCTATAGGTGCTTCTGGGAAGAAAATATAGCTCTGTGTGTGTGATGGGACTAACACACTTCAAGTCCTATAGGTGCTTCTGGGAAGAAAATATAGCTCTGTGTGTGTAATGGGACTAACACACTTCAAGTCCTATAGGTGCTTCTGGGAAGAAAATATAGCTCTGTGTGTGTAATGGGACTAACACACTTCAAGTCCTATAGGTGCTTCTGGGAAGAAAATATAGCTCTGTGTGTGTAATGGGACTAACACACTTCAAGTCCTATAGTGCTTCTGGGAACAAAATATAGCTCTGTGTGTGTAATGGGACTAACACACTTCAAGTCCTATAGGTGCCTCTGGGAACAAAAATATAGGAGCTCTGCCTGCCTGCCACGAACACACTACAAGTCCTATAGGTGCTTCTGGTAACAAAATATAGGAGCTCTGCCTGCCTGCCACTAACACACTACAAGTCCTATAGGTGCTTCTGGTAACAAAATATAGGAGCTCTGCCTGCCTGTCACTAACACACTACAAGTCCTATAGGTGCTTCTGGTAACAAAATATAGGAGCTCTGCCTGCCTGCCACTAACACACTACAAGTCCTATAGGTGCTTCTGGTAACAAAATATAGGAGCTCTGCCTGCCTGCCACTAACACACTACAAGTCCTATAGGTGCTTCTGGTAACAAAATATAGGAGCTCTGCCTGCCTGTCACTAACACACTACAAGTCCTATAGGTGCTTCTGGTAACAAAATATAGGAGCTCTGCCTGCCTGCCACTAACACACTACAAGTCCTATAGGTGCTTCTGGTAACAAAATATAGGAGCTCTGCCTGCCTGCCACGAACACACTACAAGTCCTATAGGTGCTTCTGGTAACAAAATATAGGAGCTCTGCCTGCCTGCCACGAGCACACTACAAGCCCCTCTTTGTCAATCAATCTTGTAACTGAATCTATCTAACTCAATCTCTGCAAGTGAATCTCTCTCTCTATCTATCTAAATGCAGCAGAGTGTCACAGAAACAGCCTGCTCAATCTGCGCCGGAACAGCATGTGACCGGCGCAGACGGCGTGGCGGCGTTTTATAGGGGGGGGGCGTGTACTACAGCCCCTGAGCTGTAATTGGCTACAGGCGTCCTGCCTGTAGCCAATTATGGCTCTTCGAGTTTCCGGGGCTGTGATTGGCCAAGCATGCGGGGTCACAGTGCATGCTTGGCCAATCATCAGCCAGCAATGCACTGCGTCGGCCGCGCCGGCCGCAATGCATTGCGGGGCCGCTCGCATCACACGAACGTGATGCGAGCGGCCAAAATAGTTCTGGGCTCGCCGAGCGAGCGAACGCCCGGTGCTCGATGCGAACGTGGGTTCGCATCGAGCACCGGGCCCATCCTTAGTCACCAGTACGGTATTTGTAAATTGAAATCATATTCCCTCTCAAGCGTCTCTTTTCCAGAGAGAATAAGTTCATAAGTTCAGTGCTCGCAACCTTTCCTCATAACTAATATCCTCCAGACCCTTTATTAGCTTTGTTGCCCTTCTCTGTACTTGCTCCATTTCCAGTACATCCTTCCTGAGGACTGGTGCCCAGAACTGGACAGCATACCCCTGGGGTGGCCAGACCAAAGTCTTGTAGAGTGGGAGAATTATCACTTTATCTCTGGAGTTAATCCCTTTTTAATGCATGCCAATATTCTGTTTGCTTTGTTAGCAACAGCTTGGCATTGCATGCCATTGCTGAGCCTATCATCTACTAACACCCCCAGGCCCTTTTCCATCCTAGATTCCCCCAGAGGTTCTCCCCCCAGTGTATAGATTGCATTCATATTTTTGCCAGCCAAATGCATTATTTAACCTCCCTGGCGGTATGATTCTGTCTGGAATTTTGTACCAAAAGCGGTACAATTATTTTGCATGGACATTTGGCGTTTTTATATTGTAGGCATGCAATTCTTATGAATAACTCACTTAAATCTGTCCGAACCAGAGTCTAGTAGACATCCCGGGTATGATAAAGTTTGAAACACAAAATCATAAATTATAATATAATAAAAATATATATATAAAATTATTCAATAATGTAATCAAATCAAAAACACTGAAATTTGCTCAGTTGCAGAATAGTCGCTGTCATTAAATGTAGTGTTTGATGATAAATTGTGATTCTAATTTACTATCACTATTTTCTAGCTGGTCTAAAACCACTTTTGACATAAAGGGACACTTTTTGGTTGCTATGGACAATCTCCAGTTTCCAGGCAGAAAAAATATATATTTATTATATAAAATGACATGCAGGGCACTGGACAGACCACTAGGGACAAAGGGGATGTGTATTTTTTTCTGTAAGATTACAGTACTGTATGTGTATTGTGCTTTTTAACTTTTTTGAATTTGGCGCCGATCTCCGCTCCCGTGCGTCGTAACGTCGCAGGGAACGGAGATCAGCAGCACTCGGCACTGTGTGAATCGAGCGAGCGGAGGAGCTCGCTCACACAGCGGGGAGACATCGCAGGATCCAGGGGACAAGGCAAGTAACTTCCCCCTGTATCCTGCAATGCAGCCCGAGTCTGGCTCGGGGTTAGCGCTTTTAGTAATGAAGTTCCCGTCCCGAGCCAGACTCGGAAATACCGCCAGGGGGGTTAAAATGTTTCTACATTAAACCTCATTTGCCATGTAGTTGCCCACCCCATTAATTTGTTCAGATCTTTTTGCAAGGTTTCCACATCCTGCAGAGAAGTTATTGCCCTGCTTAGCTTAGTATCATCCACAAATACAAAGATTGAACCACATGTTTACAACATCCTCCAGGTCATTTCTGAACAAATTAAATAGGATTGGTCCCAGCACAGAACCCTGTGGGACCCAACTACCTACCCCTGACCACTCCGAGCATTCCCCATTTATCACCACCCTCTGAACTCGCCCTTGTAGCCAGTTTTCAATCCATGTACTTACCCTACGGTCCATGCCCACAGACCTATATTGTACAGTAAACATTTATCGGGAACTGTGACAAATGCTTTTGCAAAATCCAGATACACCACGTCTACGGGCCTTCCTTAATCTAGATGGCAATTCACCTCCTCATAGAAGGTTAATAGATTGGTTTGGCAAGAATGATTCCTCATGAATCCATGCTGATTACTGTTAATGATACCGTTTTCATTACTAAAATCTTGTATATATTCCCTTATCATCCCCTCCAAGAGCTTGCATACTATTGATGTTAGTACTCATGTACTCCCAATACTCAGGTACACACAATACTCAGGTACTCCCAATACTCAGGTACTCCCAATACTCAGGTACTCCCAATATTCAGGTACTCCCAATACTCAGGTACTCCCAATATTCAGGTACACACAATACACAGGTACTCACTATACACAGGTTCTCACAATATACAGGTACACACTATACGAATGTACTCACTATACACAGGTACTCACTATACCCAGGTGCTCATACACAGGTACTCACTATACACAGGTACTCACAGTACACAGGTACTCACTATACCAAGGTACTCACAATACACAGGTGCTCATACACAGGTACTCACTATACACAGGTACTGACAGTACACAGGTACTCACTATACCCAGGTACTCACAATACACAGGTACTCACTATACCCAGGTACTCACTATACCCAGGTACTCACTATACCCAGGTACTCACAATACACAGGTACTCACTATACCCAGGTACTCACTATACCCAGGTTCTCACTGTACACAGGTTCTCACTATACACAGGTACTCACTATACCCAGGTACTCACAATACACAGGTACTCACAATACTTAGGTACTCACAATATTCAGGTACACACAATACACAGGTACTCACTATACACAGGTTCTCACAATACACAGGTACACACTATACATATGTACTCACTATACACAGGTACTCACTATACCCAGGTACTCACAATACACAGGTGCTCATACACAGGCAATCACTATACACAGGTACTCACAGTAGACAGGTAATCACTATACCCAGCTACTCACAATACACAGGTACTCACTATAGCCAGGTACTCACAATACACAGTTACTCACTATACCCAGGTACTCACTGTACACAGGTTCTCACTGTACCCAGGTACTCACAATACACAGGTACTCACAATACACAGGTACTCTCTATACCCAGGTACTCACGATACACAGGTACTCACTATACACAGGTACTCACTATACACAGGTACTCACAATACACAGGTACTCATAATAAACAGGTACTCACTATACCCAGGTACATACTATACACAGGTACTCACAATACACAGGTACTCACTATACACAGGTACTCACAATACACAGGTACTCACTATACCCAGGTACTCACTATACCCAGGTACATACTATACACAGGTACTCACTATACCCAGGTACATACTATACACAGGTATTCACAATACACAGTTACTCACTATACCCAGGTACTTACTATACACAGGTACTCACAATACACACACAATACTCATGTACTCACAATACTCAACAAAAACAGTTACTCCACAATACCCAGCGTCCACGCTAGACACAGTCAGTTTTATTTTTTATGTTAACTGGTTATGACTGCTCTGCTCAATCCCCTATGCAATCCAACACTTACAGGGCTTGTCAGTGCCTACGGTCTCCCCCGGTCAGCCTGCTTGTTACTGTTCCCCCGCTCCCATGTCTGCCTGTCACTCTCCCCCTGTGGTCTGCTGCACACTTACCTGCTGCTTCTCCCGGTCAGACCTGTCACCTCACGCTCCCCTCGGTCTCTCTCCTGGTCAAACTGCCTCCTCTGTGCTCCGTCACCCACGCCCACTGCCTCTCACAGTCCCCTTGGGTCACCCGCCGCCACTTCTTCCGGTCTCAGGGGGGGTTGATCCTGTCCGCACCTGCCATTGCTTCTCCCGGTCACAAGGGGAGGGGGGTTTGATCCAGTCCGCACCCGCCGCCGCTTCTCCTGGTCTTGGGGGGGGGGGGTTTGATCTGGTCCGCAGCACACACTCTCACACACTTCCTTCCTTCCAGAAACCACTCTGCTCTGTGGATTCGCACCAACAATCCCAGTCAGGTGGTTTAAACTCCCAAGATTGAACAAAAAATGAAAAATCACTTTTGGGTAGACTAATAATTTTGGCTTTTGACCCAAAGCATGTATGGAGTATTTATTTCACTTCTCTTAACCCCTTCCCACCGAGCGTACGCAGATGTGCGGCCCCGGCTTTTGGGGGTTATACTGGATGATGCCCGCAGCTGCAGGCATCTTCTCAGTACCATTGTTTAGAGCGGGCGATTGGCTTTCCAGGGATAACAACCGATGCGACTAAAAGCCGCTCTGCTGTTATCCCGGAGGATCGGGAGGGGACGCCGCTTTGAACGGGCCTCCCGTCCCATCGGAAATGGCATTGTTCCAGTCTCCTGATTGTAAACACGGAAGCGACGTCATTACATCACTTCCTGTTTACTCGGCTGCCAATGGTGCTGGTTTTTAAAAAAATATACAGTATTCAGATCTGAATACTTTAAAGTGTAAAGGAGGGATCGGGGTCTTTTTGACCCCCGATCCCTCCATAAAGAGTACCTGTCGCCACCTATTACTGTCACAAGGGATGTTTACATTCCTTGTGACAGCAATAAAAGTGATCAAAATTTTATTTTATTTTTTTAACACAATTTAATAATATAAAAAATAAATAAAATAAATAAAAAAAAAATTAAAAATGTTAAAGCGCCCCCGTCCCCACAAGCTCGCGCAGCAAACATAATGCATACGGAAGTCGCACCTGTATATGTAAACGGTGTTCAAATCCCACATGAGAGGTATCGCCGCGATCGTCAGAGCGAGAGAAATAATTCTAGCACTAGACCTCTTCTGTAACTCTAACCTGGTAACCGTAAAAAAAAAAAAAGCTTTGCCTATGGAGATTTTTAGGTACCGTAGTTTGTCGCCATTCCACGAGTGTGTGCAATTATAAAGCGTGACATGTTTGGTATCTATTTACTTAGCGTAACATCATCTTTCACATTATACAAAAAAAATTGGGCTAACTTTACTGTTCAAAATTCATGAAAGTGTCCCTTTTTCCAAAAAGTTGCGTTTAAAACACTGCTGCAAAAATACCGTGTGACATAAAATATTGCAACAATCGCCATTTTACTCTCTAGATTCTCTGCTAAAAAAATATATATGTTTGGGGGCTCTAAGTAATTTTCTAGCAAAAAATACGTATTTTATCTTGTAGACACCAAATGTCAGAAATAGGCATAGTCATGAAAGGGATAATTATTAAAAGTGACTTCTCACCAATCAATCAAGGTCTGACATTTGAAGGTGTGACAACTAACAGGAAGCCCATCATCTGAACCAACAAAGGTTGGTGGGATTGTGCAAAGTCATAGCTCCCAACTGTCCTTGATTTTGAGGGACTGTCCCTGATTTGTAACAATGTCCCTCTGTCCCTCATTCCTCCTCATTTGTCCCTCATTTTGGTCTGATCCATATAGATGTATATAAAATGCACTTTTTATCCATCAAATAGTGTTTTCCAGTGCTAAACCTTTCATCTGATTACTAAATTGCTGCATTTGTAAATTCCAACAGCCAATATAAAGGAATAGTAGTGTTAAAAAAAGCACTTGTGGGTTTAACCAATCTTGTTTTTTTTGTACAATTCTCCTTTAAGGTGGTGTGGCAGGGGGGTGTGTCCTATGCCTGCATACTTTTGCTGATAGGTGTCCCTCATTCCCATCTCAAAATGTTGGGAGGTATGCAAAGATCATCTCCAGGATATGGCCACCTTGACAGAACAGACTGTTGGTCTCATGCAGTTTCTTTCTGTCGCTTCCTTTCTACATGCCTCAGCTCCAGTGTCAACTGTATATCATTGCTTTTTATTGGCTGCTTTATAGTGATTACCATGAACTATGCTTATGCACTATGTGTCTACCAAGGGGGTTTGTGATAGGGCGAAAATGCAGGAGTACAGTTGTAACTAAAAGTGTATAAACAAGGACCTTCATGGCTAAGTATTATTTTAAAGTGGCTGTAAACCCTGACATATACCTAGTGAAGTGACTGGTCTCAGGTGATACACAGAGATTAAACAAATCCTCCTACGTAAGTTGTACCTGTTTATCTGTAGACTTCTCTTCTCTACAGCCATGTCTACAGTACAGAATTTATAGCTTGTGTGAGCTGTCAGAAAACAGGGCGCGGAGAGATGAAATTACACACTGCAGAGCTCAGTGAGGAGATCTCTGAGAGCTGATTGGAGGGATGGGTCACACTCCCCTTCACACAGCGTACAGGAACAGAGCTAAGGCTGTCAATCAGAGGCTGTGCGCTGGAGATTCCTAAAACTCTGATGAGAGCTTTTTGTCGGAAAATGCTACCGTGTGTATGCTCCATCTGTCTTTTGCTGGCGGAATTCCAGCCAGCAAAAGATTGAGAGCATGTTCTCTCGTTTTCGGTCGGGAAAAGTTCCTATTCGAAAATGCGATCGTCTGTACAAATTCCGATGTGCAAAATTCCTACGCATGCTTGGAAACAATTCGACGCATGCTCAGAAGCATTGAACTTAATATTCTCGGCTTGTCGTAGTGTTGTACGTCACCGCGTTCTTGGAGGTCGAAAGATCAGAGAACTTTCGTGTGACGGTGTGTAAGCAAGGCAAGCTTCCATCGGAAAAAACATCCAAGTTTTTTTCCGACGGAAAATCTGCTCGTGTGTACAGGGTATTACTGTCATCTTTTTTTTCTTGGTGTCAGGAAAAGTTGACAGAAAGGCTACTTAGTGCTCTAGATTGAGACAAGTACACACTATAAAGGAATATTCTTTGTTCATATTTCAGATCTGAGGTTTACAATCATATATAGAAAAAGTCTACACACCCCTGTTAAAATTTCTGTGATGTAAAAAAATTAGACAAAGATAAATCATTTCAGAACGTTTTCCACCTTTAACGTGACCTATAAAGTATACAACTCAATTGAAAAACAAACTGAAATCTTTTAGGTGGAGGGAAGTAAAAATAAAAAAATAAAATAATATGGTTGCAATAAGTGTGCCCACCCTTAAACTAATACTTTGTTGAAGCACCTTTTGTTTTTTTTACAGCACTCAATCTTTTTGGGTATGAGTCTATCAGCATGGCACAACTTGACTTGGTAATATTTACCCACTCTTCTTTGCAAAAACACTCCAAATCTGTCATATCGCGAGGGCATCCCCTGTGCACAACCCTCTTCAGATCACCCCACAGATTTTTAATCGGATTCAGACCTGGGCTCTGCCTGGGCCATTCCAAAACTTTAATCTTCTTCTGGTGAAGCCATTCCTTTTTGATTTGGATGTATGCATTGGGTCGTTGCTATTCTGAAAGATGAAGTTCCTCTTCGTGTTCAGCTTTCTAGCAGATGCCTGAAGGTTTTCTGCCAATATTGACTGGTATTTGGAACTGTTCATAAATTCCCTCTACCTAGACTAAGGCCCCTGTTTCAGCTGAAGAAAAACAGCCCCAAAACATGATGCTGCCACCACCATGCTTCGTGGTGGGTATGGCGTTCTTTTGGTGATGTGAAGTGTGGTTTTTGCATCAAACCTATCAGAATTATGGCCAAAAAATTCAACCTTGATTTCATCAGACCATAACACATTTTCCCACATGCTTTTGGGAGACTTCAGATGTGTTTTTACAAGATTTAGCCGGGGTTGGATGTTTTTTTTCGTAAGAAAAGGCTTCCATCTTGCCATTCTACCCCATAGCCAAGACATATGAAGAATACAGGAGTTTGATGTCACATGTACCACAATATTTGCCAGATATTCCTGCAGCTCATTTAATGATGCTGTAGACCTCTTGGCAGCCTCCCTAACCAGTTTTCTTCTCTTCTTTTCATCAATTTTGGAGGGAGGTCCAGTTCTTGGTAATGTCACTGTTGTGCCATATTTTCTCCACTTGATGATAACTGTCTTCACTGTGTTCCATGGTATATCTAATGCCTTGGAGATTCTTTTGTACCCTTCTCCTGACTGATACCTTCTAACAATGAGATTCCTCTGAGAACAGCTGAACTTTATTTGTGGTTAATTAGAGGCACTTTAACCACTACGTGCAGGCCACGGCTTTTGCTGTAGGATGCAACTAAGAAAATGTCAGGAAAAACCTATGAGAACAGCTGAACTTTATTTGTGGTTAGTTAGAGGCACTTTAAATGATGGCAGTTGTGTACTGACTCCTATTTAACATGAGTTTGAATGTGATTGCTTAATTCTGAACACAGCTACCTTCCCAGTTATAAGAGGGTGTGCACACTTATTGAAAAACAAACTGAAATCTTTTATAAGGAGGGAAGTAAAAATAAAAAAATAAAATAATGTGGTATTTTATTTTTTATTTTTACTTCCCTCCTTATAAAAGATTTCAGTTTGTTTTTCAATTGAGTTGTACAGTTTATAGGTCACATTAAAGGTGGAAAAAGTTCTGAAATTATTTATCTTTGTCTCATTTTTTTTACATCACAGAAAAATGATTTTTTTAACAGGGGTGTGTAGACTTTTTCATATCCACTGTGTATATATATCTCTATAGAGATATATATAGATATCTCTATAGAGATATATATATAGATATGTATATACACAGTATATATATATATATATATAGATATGTAGAGATATATAGATATATAGAGATATATAGATAGCTATATATATATATATATATATATATATATATATATATATATATATATATATATATATATATATATATATACACTAGACATGTGCACACTGAAATATTTAGTTTTGGAATTTTGTTTTCGTCCGAAAAATACATTTATTTAGTTACTCCCGGAATTCGTTTTTATTTATTTTGTTTTTCGTTAAAAATGTCATTCATCCGAAAATACAAATTAATTAAGGGCGAATCTGTCATTGAAGGCTTATGGTGTCTGTCGAATGTTCAAAGAAGATTCGATGGAGCAGCTAAACTGTACGACGCCGTATAGTTTAGCTGCTCCGTCGAAACTTCTCAGAACTTTCGATAGACACCATAACTAGAGAGAAAAGATCGCTGCTAGAATTGGGTGTGGGAAGTAAAATAAAAATAATGAATAAATTTGACGTTTGTATGTTTTTCGCTGCTTTGTCGATTCTTTGTCGTTCATGTTGAATGTATATGAATCAAACAGAAAATGGACTGATGATAGTGATCACTGATCAGACAGGTAACAAGATAGGGTATATAGAATTTATATAGAATCTCAATCTATAATATAGAATCTATAATAATAAATCCCCCCCACACACAACACGGGCAGCCTCTGAGGCTATCAACACTAGTATCACTATCAAGTTCACAACACTAACACAATAGAAGCAGATTATTATGAAAAAGTTAGGTTGAACTGTAGCTTGCTTCACTATTGTTCTGCTGCTGTGCTTATGCTTAATCGCTAAATAATTCAGGTTCTCTGACAAACAGACCAGCTAAGATTGACTGTCTTCTGACATGATTCAGTGTGTGTCTCTCTCTGCTAGCAATCGTAAGTGAAAGTAAGTTGGCTGTACGTGTGTACTTAGTTCTAGCTATTTTACTGCTCCTCCTCTTTGGTTACAATCAGCCAATAACAATCATCATCGTCATTATTTTTATTTTACTTCCAACACCCAATTCTAGCAGCGATCTTTTCTCTTCATGTCGAATCTTTTCTCTCTATGTAGAATAATCTTGGACTAATAGAGTTAAGGTTAGGCACATTCGACCACAGGTTCGATAGACACAGATTGTTATTGTCAGTGTCATGTCGAATCTCCTATCTATATCGAACTGTTATCACAATGAAAATGAAAATAAAGCATTTGTTTATGTCGGATCTTTCGTTTTTTTCGGATTCTGCACTTTCGTTATCGTTTGTTAAAATACCTGAAATTCGAACGAAAATGCATTCGGACGAAAACGAATGCACATGTCTAATTTATACACACACACTGTACATATACATACACATAGTAACATACACAGTATCTTTTTAACCCACTGTTCTTGTGTGCTGGTGTGGCATTCTAAATCCAGGGCACTGTAACACACAAAGTGCTGTATGTTACTGTGCATTTACCATGCTATCACAGTCTTTTGTACTGTGAATTATGTTTTGAAAAATATAAAATTTTATGCAAAGTATTTTCCTTTTAATGTACAGAACAAATACAAATGTCAACATTCTGGTTCACTGTTGCATAAAAGGTATATCCTTCTCAACATTATTGTGGTCTCATGTGTACTCCTGATTGCTCTGAGCAACAAAGTCTTTATTGTTACTCAGAATGCATAATGAAGGAAACATTAAGGTGATTTACAGTAAATGGTAACCTGCCATGTCTGGTGGTTCCTCTAGACACAGCAGGAAGCCTATGTAAAAGTAAACAGATAAACAATGATTTTATATCCATGTACAGGTTTATGGTTAATAAGAAAACTTGTGTTTTTGTTAATATCACATAATAATTAAAAGAACACAAACCAAAATGTTTAACCCCTTCCCACTGGCCATTTAAGAGATTATAATGCCCAAGGTGTTACATGATCTTACTGATCATGTGATCACCATGATTGTATGTCACAGTGATCACATCATGTGATTGGGAGCTGTCACTAGCAGCCTGGTCATAGTGATGGGGGCGTGTGATTGAGCATGCTTCCAGCACAACAGAGCTTATAAATGATGGAATCGAGAGTGGACCTCCCCTCCCCATACAATCAGCACACCATCCTCATACCTCACCCATAGGGTGACGTTTTACCAAACATATTCAGGTGCCCAAGCTCCAATGCCATAGCTTGCTTTTGGTGATAATATTTGCTATAAAAAAAAATTGAGCATACTAACAAAAGATGTGTTTTTTCAAATCCTTAGGCCCTCTTCTTTCTAACATGCACCTACATGCCTCCGCACCTATCCTGTGTGGGATGGATGTGTACAAGGACTCAAAATCCTGTTATACCTGGATAAAATCATCCTTGGTTTCCATCTCCTGTAGTTTCTTCAACACTTTTTTATTGCTGAACACAGACAAAATGCAGGGAGGAGGGCTTGGGGTGCAGGAAACCCAAAGCACAAAAAACACAAAGGACAGCTTCCTGAAAATATCAACAATGGGCCCTGTAGCAGCAGTGTTGCTGTAGGACAGGTAATTAGAGTTGGCCAAAGATCTGATGACTGTAGGAGCAGTCAGAGTCCAAATATAGCAATACATGGCTCCTGTCCGTATATAAAAATGTTCCACAATACCTGGAGTTGTAAGCAACCCGTGAACCCTTCTCATAATGTCTTAGTAGGAGCATTTGACCAGCAAATTTTCAGCACTCTTCAGTGAAAGCATAGCTCCCAACTGTCCCTGATTTCGAGGGACTGTCCCTGATTCGGAACAAAGTCCCTATGTCCCTCTTTCCTCCTCATTTGTCCCTCATTTTGGTCTGATCTATATAGAATGCACTATTTAGCTTTCAAAATGTGTTTCCCAGTGCTAAACCTTTCATCCAATTTCTAAATTGCTGCATTTGCAAATTTCAAAAGCCAGTATAAAGGAATAATAGTGGTAAAAATAAATCACTTGTGGAACTAATCCTTTTTTACTTTTTATTGTATAATATTCCTTTTGTTGGACGTGGCACGGGTGTGTTCTGTGCATACATACTTTTTCTAATACGGTAGGTGTCCCTCGTTCACATCTCAAAAAGTTGGAAGGTATGGTGAAAGATCTCCTCTCAGCCCAGCTTCAACATATCTCTCTTCCTTAGGCCTCCACCCCATATCACATGCTAGGGCCCACTGCAAAGAGCAGCTTCTCAAACACAAGCCTCTACTTAGGGGAAGCCTGAGGAAAGAGATCCATGATCAAATCCCCCCCAAATAATTATCCTCTCCCAAGCCATACCTTCTGTCCCTCAGGGATTGGTTGGATGGATAAATATTCATAACTCCAGAGGTTAACACCCCCCCCCCCCCACACACACACACTATTTGCTGAAACTCTTATGCACCAACAGGCAGGACTAATCAACCTATGAGGTTTATACAGAACCTGCAGAACTCTGGGAAACTAGATTTCAGCTCAGTTGGCTACAGCCCAACCAAAAAACTCTAAATGTAGCCAAGCCCTGTTATATATATTTTTTTTACCCACAGAACTTTTCATTCTCTTACCAAAAGAACTACTTCCAAAAAAGGCTATTTCAACATCACATTAGGTAATTCAACCATTCTAGGAAAAGGGTTAGTAGACAATCTTTCATAATTCCTAGTGTCCCCTACCAAATTTTACACTTCCTGATCATATTTATATTTGTTTATGCATCAAAACAATCCTCCCACTTCGGCACTAGATCACACAATATCATCCATTCACTAAAAGCTTTCCTCTCCTCCAGTGACAAAACACTTCTCAAATCTCCTTAGGCTAACTCCATAAACATAGATAAATATGGATCTCCTGACAAAGGCAGGACAGGAAAGTAACTTTAGGAGGTTTCCCCCTCTTTCTATTTCTGCTACCTCCAATTCAATTTTTTCTAGACTTATATTATCAATTTACAAAAATTCCTTGTTTCTCAATTGTCAATAACCTCGTTTATGCCCCCCTTTGTCTCTAACAGTGCTACTTTTTAAAGCTCTATAGTCACAGCTAAGGATGGTTCTGATGTTTGAGTCGATTTGACCACTGTGGGTGTGGTCAAATTGCATCAACAGTGGGAGGGACTTAAATGTCCATATGCTTTAATGACTGTGCCACAAGCCAGTGTGTAACAGACAGTACAAAGCTCAGAACACTAATTTTAATAAAATAAAACTGTTCTTTTGCATATCCTTTACTACACACAGCTAACTTTAAAGTGATATTAAAGTCTTGTTTTTTTTTTAAACAATAACAAACATTGCTTCTTGTTCGGCTTCGAAAATGAAGGCTATGAGCTGATTGATTGCCATGCACAGCTGCTCCAAATTCTGTCTGCTGTAGTTTTGATAAATTCCACTAAGGGCTCATTCAGACAGGCGCTAAGAGAGGGCCTGTATGCTGAGCCACTTTTTGCTGCATCTGCATCCACCAGAGAGCTTTACCTATAGAAGTGGGTGCACATATCCGAATGCAGACACTGTGCATTTGGATACATGCATCCCTTCCTGTCTGCGTATCAAATTTTGACATTTGACTATGTTCATACAGCTGCTGCATCCCAATTGACTTTAACTGGACTACCTGAACAGGGATGCACAGAACACTAAGTATACCCCATGCGGTACACAGCCATCACACTGGGCATGGATGCATGTGCTCCATGTTAATGAGGCCATATTGTAATGTGGGCCAGATAGCATGAAAGAGGAAATGTCAGATATGGGAATTTTTTTTTTAAATCATACTTACGTAGGTGGAGCTGCATCTGTCCCCCCGCCAGCTCTTAGACTGAGAACCGAGTAATCAAACACCACAAATCACTCAGTTCTCAGTGCTCCCTGAGCAGAGAGCTAGTGACTGTCAGTCTCTGGCTCTCTGCTCTGCCCAAACGCCACCCCCTCACTGAAACACTGAGCTGTGGAGGGGGCGGGAGTGGCTGGCTCAGGCTGAGCTGGGTGTCGGGCCAGGCATGTGAGTGGATCCCGACCACAAGGTTGTTATATTTCCCCAGCCTGGACTGGCTCTGTGACATCAGCCGACAGCCCGCTGTCGGCTAAAAATGGATCACAGGAGTGCAAAACAATCTGCACTGCTGTGATCCACAGGAGATGTACAGCCAAACAAGCAATAAATCTATCACACGACCTGTCTCTCAGCTCCTGTTTGTCATTACTTGCGACAATTAAAAAAATCCAAAATGTATATCCCCATTCATGTTGTGAACTCACCCTCCAGGGCCCAGTCAGGCTCTTCCTCAACCTAGGCTTTAGATCCAGGCTCTTTCTCCCTGAAGCAAGCAGGTCCTTTAGGCACCCTCTTTCCTAATCCAGAGGGGTTCCACTTTTCCCCTCTCATAGTCCAGGGCCTCCAGACACCCCCTCTCCTAATCTGTAGCCTCCAGACACCCCCTCTCCTAATCTGTAACCTCCAGGCACCCCCTTACCTAGTTCAGTATCTCCCTTGTACCCCCCCTTTGCCACACCAACCACCATTTCCTAGTCAAGGGGTTCTTCTGCATCCTCCTCCACCCCCCCCCCCCAGTCCAGGGCTTTCTATTTCTCTACACTCCCCTCCTAGTCCAAGGCCTTTTCTACAGCCCCCTGAGTTTAGAGCCTCCGCTGCACCCTGCCCTCCGAATCCAGGTCTGGGCCTCCTCTACACCCCCCCAGTCTAGGGCATCCGGTGTGCACCCCTCCTAGTCCAGGGCCTCCTCTGCACCTCCCCAGTCCAGGGCTTCCTGTGTACTCACCCCTAGTCCAGGGACTCCTCTGCACTCCCCTGCTAGTCCAGGGCCTCCTCTGCACCTCCTAGTCCAGGGCATCCTGTGAACTCCCCTCAAAGTCCAGGGCCCCTTCTCTTAATCCAGGGTCTTTGTCACACCAACCCTTTTCTAGTCCAGGGCCTCCTCTCCTAATCCAGGGTGTTTGCCACACCACCCTTTTCTAGTCCATGGCCTCCTCTGAACCTCCACAGTCCAGGGCCTCCTCTGCACCCCCCAGGGCCTCCTCTGCACCCCCCAACCCAGGCCCTCCTCTGCCCCCCATCCCAGGGCATCCTCTGCACCCCCAAAGTCCAGGGTCTTCTCTGCACCCCCCTCAGTCCAGGGACTCTTCTACATCCCCCAGCCCAGTGTCTCCTCCACACCCCCCCATGCGCCTAAGGTCCCCACTGCACCCCCCAGTCCAGGCCCTCCTCGAAACTACCCCTGTCCAGGGCCCTCTTTGCACCCCCAGGCCCCCCAATCCTTTGCTATACCAACCCCAACTTCCTATTACATAGCCTTCTGCACACAAACCCCTCTCTGTGTCCTAATAAATGCCTTCCAGTTTGATTCAGCGCTAGTGCCCCTTTGCAGTCACCCTCCTATTTGATTCTCTTGTTTTTGGCAAACTATGCAGAGGGCACTGCCTGTCTATTACACTTGATCTGGTGGCAGTGACACCCTTAGAGCAGCGCTTCTCAGTGTGGATGGGGCTGATGAAACCCCTGGCATCACCCTCCTAGATTCATCACCCGGGGCATGTGCCCCCTGCCCCCCTAGTTTCGGCCCTGATCAGGCCTAACCATGCAGTGCTAGCTGTGCCTGGGAGCTCAAGCAAGTAGAGTGCTGGAGGAGCTGAGGAGTAATGGTCTGCAGTAAGAGTTGTGCTGGAGGAGGAGAGATCTGTATATAATGGAGTGTATATAAGTTGTTCCAATTCTTTGTTCTAAAAGTTGTCCCAATTGATTGTTCTAAAATTCACTGGGAATTCCATACTTCCTATACCCCATCCAAGTTTGATCCCCTCAATAAAACAAAAAAAACAAAGCTAATGGACTGTTCATTGCCTTGGAGTGACTGAGGACTTGAATGCCGGGCTGGGTAGGGTGACAGGTGGGCCACAACACTTAGCAGCCCTTACGGGGGTACCGCTACCTATATAATAAAGTTATATAGTGCAGAGTATATAGTGAATTCAGTGTAGTATATATATATATATAATACAGTGCAGGGTATATAGTGCAGTGCAGAGTATATATTGAAGTACTTAACCACTTTAAGACCAGCCTCGTTTTGGATTTTAGGTGTTTACATGTTTAAAACAGTTTTTTTTGCTAGAAAAAAAAACTTAGAACCCCCAAACATTATATATTGTTTTTTTTCTAACACCCTAGAGAATAAAATGGCGGTCGTTGCAATACTTTTTTTCACACCGTATTTGCGCAGCGGTCTTGCAAGCGCACTTTTTTTGGAAAAAATTCACTTTTTTGAATAAAAAAATAAGACAACAGTAAAGTTAGTCCAATTTTTTTATATATTGTGAAAGATAATGTTACGCCGAGTAAATTGATACCTAACATGTCACGCTTCAAAATTGCACCCGCTCGTGGAATGGCATCAAACTTTTACCCTCAAAAATCTCCATAGGCGACGTTTAAAAAATTCTACAGGTTGCATATTTTGCGTTACAGAGGAGGTCCACGGCTATAATTATTGCTCTCGCTCTACCGATCGCGGCGATACCTCACATGTGTGGTTTGACCACCGTTTTCATATGCGGGCGCTACTCACGTATGCGTTCGCTTCTGCGCACGAGCTCGTCGGGACGGGGTGCTTTAAAAAAATATTTTTTTGTTTTTCTTATTTATTTTTCTTGATTTATTTTTTTTACACTGTTTTTAAAAAAAATTTAATTGGCTCACTTTTATTCCTATTACAAGGAATGTAAACATTCCTTGTAATAGAAAAAAGCATGACAGGTCCTCTTAAATATGAGATCTGGGGTCAAAAAGTCCTCAGATCTCATATTTGGACTTCAATGAAAAAAAAAAAAAAAAAATGTCATTTAAAAAAATTACATTTGAAAATTCCTCTTTAAGAGGTATGGGTGGAAGTGACGTTTTTGACGTCGCTTCCGCCCTCCTATGGTATAGAGATGAGTGGCGGCCATCTTAGCGTCACTCATCTCTATGCACAGGAGGGGAAAGGACCCGATCGCCTCCGCCGCTGCCGACGGTTCCGGTAAGCGGCGGAAGGCGCGGGAGAGCGGCAGGAGGGGGGGGCACCGCCGCGATGACCACCATTATCGGAATGCCGGTCGGAAAGTGGTTAAGGGGAACCCCATGACAGAATTAAGAAAAAAAATGGCGTGGTGTCCCCCCCAAAATCCATACCAGGCCCTTTGGGTCTGGCATAGATTTTAAGGGGAACTCCACTCCAAAATGTTGAAAAAAACTGGCGTGGGGTCTCCCTCCCCCCCCCCCCAAATCCATCTTAGACCCTTATCTGAGCATGCAGCCTGGAGGTCTGCATACGGACTACATATCCCCCAGTACCTTTATGTCTGAAAAGTAGATACAATGTGGTGTTTCCTGCACTGACTATCCCTTCTGTAGTTCAGAAAGCAGGCTCTGTGAATGGTTGACACAAACAGTGAATAGAGAATATGTGTCACTAAAGTAAGTAAATGTGCAGGGATTCTTCAAAAAACTTTAAAACTTCAAGACTGTTCAAAATGATAGTAGACTAGAAATAATTAAAATTTAATGTGGAAGTAGTTATATAGTTTTACATTTTGAACATTTTGCAGAAATAATCATCTTTTTGTAATCTTAAAATTTCTGCCCAACATGATTTTACGGTGCAGTTTATAGAAGGCCCAATTAGAAATAATGCATTGATGGATCTGTTAATCTCAAACAATGTATAGCTTTTTACAAATGTGCACATAAAAGAAAGTCTGGGTAGCAGGGACCATTATATTATTTAATCTAAGTGGTAAACAACTAGTATAAATATACTGGAAAGATAATAACACTTACTGTTAGAATGGCAAACATTCCAGTGCTGAAGGCTGTCCTCCCAGACTTAAGCTGATCATGCACTGTTAGTTTTTTTTTTCATTTAGTCGGTGGGTGGCTAGAGGAAGTCCCCCCTCCCTATCCAGGAAACTGTGTTCTGACAGTGCACCCACTGCTATCAGAGTAAACTGATCAGAGGTTGCAGAGGTCTAGGGTCCTATACCCATGTGCCACAGTTTCCACTTACAATCTTGGTAAAATGGATGACATTTCTAACTACCAGTGCTGTTCTGCTTTTTGGACATTGATGAAGCCCAAGATCGTCTGACCATAGACATTGTACCGGAGAATATACACATACTTTGTGCTTCTTTTTTTCACAACGGGCAGGCAACTTTAATGCTTCTATGAGTTGAACCAAGAAATTCCCTCAGGTCCTACCAACAGACTAAGCTTACCATAATGTGATAGCTGAGTAGGACGTTAAGCAATAAAACTCCTCTTGATATGGCAGAATGGAAAAATAGCTCTAGGGCTTCAGTTAAGTAACTACAACCTATACCTTTGGTTAAACCATTTATGGTGACCCTCAATTGTAGACTGACCCTGCCATCGGGCTTGATGGAGCCCTTTGTCTCCATCTTCCCAAGCCCAGACTTACCCAGATGGTGACACATACTACATTTCTCTTGATGCTTTAGCTTATAAATTGTCTCTATGTTACACAAACTCTTTGTAGTTACCATTAAGGATGAGCCCGGTGTTCGATTCGAACCCATGTTCGAATCGAGCACCGGGTGTTCGCTCGCTCGGCGAGCCCAGGACTATTGGGGCCGCTCGCATCAAATTCGTGTGATGCGAGCGGCCCCGCAATGCATTGCGGCCCGCGCAGTGCAATGCTGGCTGATGATTGGCCAAGCATGCACTGTGGCCAATCACAGCGCCGGCAGCGAGGAGAGCCATAATTGGCTACAGGCAGGATGCCTGTAGCCAATTATAGCTCAGGGGCTTTAGTACACGCCCCACGGTATAAGAGGCCGCCGCGCCGGCGGCCTCGCATATTATGTTTCAGACAGTGTCAGCGTGTCAGTGTGCTGCTGACTGCTGACAACAATATGTGCTTTATTTCTGGGGATATGTGTGTGCATGCTGTTAGAACAGCATTGCAGTATCACATCTGGGGGGTGTCTATAGGTGGCCTGTGAAGGAGGGCAGGTTTCCTGTGCTTAGAACTTTCCCTGCAAAAAAGTGTCATTTTTGCAGGAAGAAAGCTATTTAAATCACTCGCGGCTAATGAATTGATGGCTCCTGTAACACAGAGAGCTGTCATTCATTAATAAAAAAAATGCGTAGGGGTCCCCCCAATTCAATAACCAGGCCCTTCAGGTCTGGGATGGATATTAAGGGGAACCCCAGCCAAAAAAAAAAAAAAAAATAGGCGTAGGGTCCCCCTCAAAATCCATACCAGACCCTTATCCGAGCACGCAACCTGGCAGGCCGCAGGAAAAGTGGGGGGGACGAGAGCGGCCCCCCCTCTCGCCTGAACCGTACCAGGCCACATGCCCTCAACATTGGGAGGATGCTTTGGGGGTCTAAGACCCCTAAAGCACCTTGTCCCCATGTTGATGAGGACAAGGGCCTCTTCCCCACAACCCTGGCCGGTGGTTGTGGGGGTCTGCGGGCGGGGGGCTTATCAGAATCTGGAAGCCCCCTTTAACAAGGGGACCCCCAGATCCCGGCCCACCCCCTGTGTGAAATGGTAAGGGGGTACAAAAGTACCCCTACCATTTCACCAAAAAAGTGGAAAAAATGGTAAAAATTACAGGAGACAGTCTTTGACAATTCCTTTATTAAAATCTTCTTTCTTCTTTCTTCATCCTTCGGTTTCTTCATCTTCTCCTTCCTTCATCTTCTTCCATCTTATTCTTCCATTTTCTTCTTCCTCCGATCCGCTTCTTCTTGCGCTGGTCTTCTCGTCCTTCTTGTACGGCATCTTCTTCCGTCGGCGTCGGCGTCGGTGTCTCTGTCTCTTCTTGGGCCGCTCCGCGCAATGGGAGGCTCCCGCTGTGTGAGGCTCCGCTCCGTCTGACAGGTCTTTTATAATGGAGGGCACCTGGTGACCCTGCCCCCTCTGACGCACAGGGACGTCATGGGAATTCCATGATGGCTTTCCCCATGACGTCAGAGGGGGGCGGGGTCACCAGGTGCCCTCCGTTTTAAAAGACCTGTCAGATGGAGCGGAGCCTCACACAGCGGGAGCCTCCCATTGCGCGGAGCGGCCCAAGAAGACACCGACACCGACGCCGACGGAAGAAGATGCCGGACGAGAAGGACGAGAAGACCAGCGCAAGAAGAAGCGGATCGGAGGAAGAAGAAAATGGAAGAAGAAGATGGAAGAAGATGAAGGAAGGAGAAGATGAAGAATCCGAAGGATGAAGAAAGAAGAAAGAAGATTTTAATAAAGGAATTGTCAAAGACTGTCTCCTGTCATTTTTACCATTTTTGCCACTTTTTTGGTGAAATGTTAGGGGTACTTTTGTACCCCCTTACCATTTCACACAGGGGGGGGGGGCGGGGATCTGGGGGTCCCCTTGTTAAAGGGGGCTTCCAGATTCCGATAAGCCCCCCGCCCGCAGACCCCCACAACCACCGGCCAGGGTTGTGGGGAAGAGGCCCTTGTCCTCATCAACATGGGGACAAGGTGCTTTAGGGGTCTTAGACCCCCAAAGCATCCTCCCAATGTTGAGGGCATGTGGCCTGGTACGGTTCAGGCGAGAGGGGGGGCCGCTCTCGTCCCCCCCTCTTTTCCTGCGGCCTGCCAGGTTGCGTGCTCGGATAAGGGTCTGGTATGGATTTTGAGGGGGACCCCACGCCATTTTTTTTGGCTAGGGTTCCCCTTAAAATCCATACCAGACCTCAAGGGTCTGGTATGGATTTTGAGGGGGACCCTACGCCATTTTTTTTTTTTTTTTTTGGCTGGGGTTCCCCTTAATATCCATCCCAGACCTGAAGGGCCTGGTTATTGAATTTGGGGGGACCCCTACGCTTTTTTTTTTTCATTTTTTTTATTTTTTTTATTTTTTATCAATGATTTTCTTTTATGAATGAGTTTCAATGAATCACTATTCTCTGTGTTACGGGAGCCGTGAATTAACATTAGCCGCGAGTGATTTTAAATAGCTTTTTTACTTTCAAAAATGACACTTTGCGCAGAGACAGTTCTAAACACGGAAAACATGCGCCCCTTTACAGGCATACTATAGACACCCCCCAGGTACGAAATTTAAAGGAATATTACACTTTTATTGTTTCAATTTAAGCATTATTAAAATCACTGCTCCTAAAAAAACGGCCGTTTTTAAAAAAAATTTTTGCATAGATACATGTCCCCTGGGGCAGGACCAGGTCCCCAAACACTTTTTATGACATTAACATGCATATTAGCCTTTAAAATGAGCACTTTTAATTTCGAACGTTCGCATCCATTATAACTAATAGGGTTCTAAAGCTCGCACGGACTTTAGGTCCGTTCGCGGGTTCTGGTGCGAGCCGAACGGGGGGGGTGTTCGGCTCATCCCTAGTTACCATAATTATTGTTTATTCTAATACTGAATGTCTACTTACAAACTAGCTTGGACATTAGAGCCATGGGCCCTTAACATACCTTATATTCCTTCAAAAATGTATGACAACAAAATATGCGATGACTGACTTGTATTTCTGCTGGAGAATGCAAAGTGTAGGTGTTGATGCTCCTGATAGGGTGGAGAGAGAGGGATAGGTGAACTGTGGGATATGCAACTGACACCATCCATACCCAATAATTTAACTTTGTAATGTTTGCAATGTTTACTGTTTTGCGTTTCAGGCAACATGGGATATTCATATAAAGTCCACATTAAATGGGCAGTGTTTGGCCATCTGTTTTAGGTGCACATTGCTATACATTTGATTTACACATTTAAATGCTAGCATGCGCCCATGCAAGTCTGCTTAGCTGCTAGTCCCTACTTTCTATTTAGAAGTCCCTGTCCTCCCCTGGGAATAGGGAGCAAATTACATTGACGAGCTTAAGTAGGTAATTCAACCCCCAATCGTTAAGAGGCTCATCCAAGTTTCACCCCCTTTTTTACATAGTTGTCAGGCATGAATAAAGACACCAGCCCATCCAATTCAACCTGTGTGGGTTGGGGTGTGTGTGTGTGTTTATGTCAATACCATTTCCCATATCCCTGTATATATTATTCGTTAAGAGGCTCATCTAAAGCCCCATAGACACGGTCGGATTTTCCGATGGATTCTGTCCTATCGGACAATGTTGTCGGAAAATTCCGACCGTGTGTAGGCACCATCGGACAGTTTCCATCGGATTGTCCGACGGACAAAGTTCTATCTCCTGCTCTATAAATTTTCCGACAACAAAGTCCGATCACACCAATTCCGATCGTGTGTAGCGAATTCCGACGGACAAAGTGCCACGCATGCTCAGATCACATTACAAGACCAAAGCTATTGGCTACTAGCCTCTACGTAGTCCCGTCGTAGGCAACAAACGTCACCACGTTCAGAATGATCGGATTTTCCCACAACTTTGTCCGACCGTGTGTATGCAACACCAGTGTCGGACTAAATCCGTTGGACCAAATCCGATGGACCAAATCCGATGGATTTGGTGGTCGGATTTTCCGACCGTGTGTATGGGGCTTAAGAGTTTTTTTAAATGATCAACACTTCCCGCAGACACCACCAACCATGGAAGGGAGTTCTACATCCTTACCACTCTGAAAACCTTAGAAAGTTAAAGGTTAAACTGCTCCTCATCCAACATTATTGAGTGGCCATGTGTCCTCTTAAGCAACCTGAGACTGAATAGTTTCATCCCTAGGCTAGACTTACTATTTAGATATTTGTAAATCACAATCATATCCCCTCTTAAGCGCCTCTTCTCCAGGGAAAATACGTTTAATGTCTGTAGTCAATCATCGTAACTAAGGTCCTGCAGCCCCCTTATTAGCTTTGTTGTCCTTTTCTGGCTTTCTCCAGTTCCAGCACATCCTAAGAACCAGTGACCAGACATGGGCAGCATACCCATACTTTCTGTTATCCCTTGTAAGCCTTCTCCATTCCATCGTCCTTCCCTCTCTCACCCAGCTTACCTTGCCTACCCAGTTGGGCCCCATTATTCCTACCCTTCTGCATCCCCCCATTTTCCTTTAGCCCATTCCCTATGTTGCGGTAGACTAAGATGGCAGATCACAATGCAATAACCTATCAAACCAAATTTAAAGCAGACAAACACATAAAGTTAACATTATGGAATGTAAAAGGAGTAAACCTCAATGACAAGTGATCAAGGATACTGGGAGACATTAGAGGATGCAAACCAAAATTGCATTCTTTAAAAAAAAAAAATGCATTTCTAAATAGGGGAAATTCCCAGATTTAAGAACCACTACTTTCCAATGCTATACCACAGCTCTCCACCCTATGCCACCACCTAGCAGAATTACAGTTACTATCCTAATGGAATTCCAAGTGGCTGGAAGCATAGAATTATTTGACCCAGTTCTATATTATGACATTGTGCACCTAGCCAGGGTACTGGACTATTATAGATATGAGGATGACAAGATGTGGATAATCATGAAACAATGCTACACTTGTATGTCTCCAGTTTTAGGTAACCTGAACTTCTCCTCAGGTCTTAATGAAGCAGCCTTTATTGCCCTCCACAAATCCAACAAATTTAGACTCAAACAATTTGGGACACAGAAGGGAGTTAAACCTATTCAAAAGATCCAAACAATGGTTGGTACATTGAAGTTCTGGTAATCAGTACAACTGATATATTTTGTAGCATCCCTTGTCTGATGTGACATTGTTCTGTCACCCTTCAAGGAGTTGTGTGAACAGTCCAGGACACTTAGGTACTCTTTAGCAGCAGCCTATGTTATACTTAATACCCTTACCAGAGGATTACAAGTCCCCATTTCCCATTAATTCTTCAAAGGATGTTTAGAAACACTGTCCCTATGTTTTGGCATTGCAAGAAGGCTGTCTTTACAACACTTCATTTTTTTTGGACTGCCTGGTGATGCATGAGTTCTGGGAAAGAGTAGTAAATATAATTAAGAAACTTACAGATACAGTCCTTAAAAACTACCCAGTGGCTCTTATCTACCACCTAACTCCCATTCCCAAATATTAATGAGAAAACTTACACTTAATAAATAGAACTACAGCATCCCAGTTTTTTTTTAATTGATCCAATCCACCTCTGAGGAACGTATGGTGTGCATAATTAGGAAAACCTAAGGCAATGTAAAAATTCTCAGCACTCGCGAAACACAGGGAAGAATATCTACCTAAGACATAGTTTAACTGGTTCAAGCTCACATACACCCAAGAGTAAGAGAGCTACTGACTAAAGATTAAGGATACCATAGATGTCCCTGCTTATCCTGAATACCAGTTCAATGCTATTTTCCGCAAGATGCATGTTTGGAAAGACTATATAACCTGAACACATTGGGGGAAATTTACTGGTGCACATTGAATCTGGTGCAGATGTGCATAGTAACCAATCAGCTTCTAGATTTTATTGTCAAAGCTTAATTAAGTTAAAGTTAGATGTACAAAGAGTGCAGCGCTAAACAATAAAGTGCATTTGTGTGAATACAGACAAATATCAAAATATACTAATGTGCAGATAATCAACATTATATAAACAATAATAACTGTGAATAAAGTTTGAAGACACATATGCTAAATTACATCACATGTGAATAAAGTGCAATTGTGCAAACAAAAAATTCATATAAAGCTGGATTCCATCAAAGAAAGTCTCATGGAAGTGTTTGAAAATGACAATCATACACCTGACGGCGTGACAGCCATCACCATAATAAAAATGGAGGCTTACCGGAAAGCCAGAGACCCCTCTTACTCAGAGAGGTCACACAGTGCTTGGTTGGATCTCTGATCCACTGAGAAAGAAATTTGGACGTTCCTGTCCTATGGCCATGGATGGTATACTCCGGGAGGTTCACAGCAACTCAGGATGCAAGATGCAGTGTAGGAAGCATCAATATCAGAATGTTTAGGAAACAAAAGGACTCCACATAGTGTGATACCGTCTCAGCATCCAGTTTATTAAACAGTACACTTACATAAAAGTCAAAGCTATGATCATGTCACAATCAATAGATCAAACAGATAAAATCCTTGTGAGTTTCAAGCAGCGATCGTGCAAGTGTAGCAGTATGTGTACGTAGCTATCCCGGATGTTGAGACAGTATGATACCAGGTGGAGTCCTTTTGTTTCCTAAACATTCTGATATTGAGGCTTCCTACACTGTATCTTGCATCCTGAGTTGCTGTGAACCTCCCGGAGTATACCATCCATGGCCATAGGAGAGGAACGTCCGTTTAATCTATTGATTGTGACATGATCATAGCTTTGACTTTTATGTAAGTGTACTGCTTAATAAACTGGATGTTGAAACAGTATCACACTATGTGGAGTCCTTTTGTTTCCTAAACATTCTGATATCAAGACTTCCTACACTGCATCTGGGCATCCTGAGTTGCTGTGAACCTCCCGGTGTATACCATCCATGGCCATAGGATAGGAACGTCCGGATTTCTTTCTCAGTGGATCAGAGATCCAACCAAGTGCTGTGGGACCTCTCTGAGTAAGAGGGTTTGCTGGCTATCTGTTTTTTTATGGTGATGGGTGTCACGCCGTCTGGTGTATGATTGTCATTTTCAAACACTTCCATGAGACTTTCTTTGATGGAATCCATCTTTATATGAACTTTTTGTTTGCACAATTGCACTTTATTCACATGTGATGTAATTTAGCGTCTGTGTCTTCAAACTTTATTCACAGTTATTATTGTTTATATAATGTTGATTATCTGCACATTAGTATATTTTGATATTTGCCTGTATTCGCACGAATGCACTTTTTTGTTTAGCGCTGCACTCTTTTTACATATATTATCTGTGCCTGGTGTCTGGGTTATAGTGCACAGCTGCTTGTTAACTTTAGTTCCTAGCGTGGACATACCCTTTACATTTAAGTTAAAGTTAGAAGATGATTGGTTACTATCCAGAGCTGCACCAGATTCTGTGTGCACCAGTTTTATTAAATCTCACCCATTGTCTCTGTATTCATATATACTCTCTGTACTTTCCCAGGCCTTGTTTTCTCCTGTATGGTTTAAAAAAAACAAATAAAAAATTAAATGCATCAACTAACTGGTCTTTAGAATATGTGAAACTCAAATAATACAGCGCTGATTATTGAATTGTTAGATACTAGACAAAGGGAAAAGAACTATGGTAGCAAGAATTGTACATAAACAGGTATGTTTTGACAAGATGCTATTGAGGGAGAAGTTTTAGGAAGAGTGCTTTGAGACAGGAGGGTCATTTGGAAGCAGACAATGATAATGAGGTACTATCTCTAATGTAGATCCTCCTGGGAGGAGAACAGGAGGAACAGAGATTTTAGTAAGTCATACCATCACGGGAAAGTCATGCAGAACAGTGGAGGTATTGTGCTTTCCAAAATGAAAGTCTACCAGATTCAGTCAATGTTGTTTTTTTCCTTTCAAGCGGAGCATCACCAGAGCACTACAAGAGTAGAGAACAATGTTTAATGATGCCTAAGGTGTAACAAACAGACATAGATAATGTATCAAAGAATGTCAGTGAGTTCAGTCTTAGATTTCACCCAAACCAAGTTAGTAAAGATAAGAAAATGGACAATATAGGCTTTTTTGGTAATAATATCATGTGCCTTCTATGAACAATCCTTTATATATATATAATATGATGGCCTTGCGGAATTTGCTAGATTTAATCCCTTTTAGAACACAATAGTAGCAACAAAAGGCAAAATTGTCAAACGAAAAAGAAAGATATCTGAAAATATTTTATTCTTTGTCAAAAATGGGTAACTAACCTAACATTGCTTAAGGACAGAAACCTTTTACACCTTTCTTCCTTAATGGGAATTTATCGTTTTTCATTTTGTTTAAAAATATTTATAGGTCAGTGTGATATAAAATATTTTCAATGTGTGTTAGACTGGATTTTCACCTGTCTGTTCTGGTGCATTTGATGTTAATGTGGATTGCATTAAGACAAACCATTTAAATGATGCAACACATCTGATTTTTTTTTTTTTTTTTTTTTTTTTTAAGCATGGAAGAACACCACAGTATAGTATTGGGTTGCTTTGTGTTGCTATAATGCAGGTGCACTGGGGTTCCATTCAGAATGAATGGCAATACAGTATGCTAACGAGCATATTGCACATTACTACAACACACAGGTGCAAACCCAGCCTTAATGTTTACAAAAAAACTTGTTTCTAGTTCTAATTTGTAATTATCAGTCATATGCTCAATACAAATGCAGGCTCTGAATATTGCTTTTCAGTGCCACACAATGGTTGTGCTTTATTACTCTTCCCTCAGTGCTAAACTATGAACGGGTCAACCTAATGAAAGCAATGCATTTCCTACAAGGTGCATATCATATCTAGAATTAATTTAAAGCAGAGCACCACCCTAAAGTGGAACTTCCGCTCATCGGATTCCTCTCCCCCTCTGGTGCCACAATTGGCACCTTTCAGGGGGGAGGGGGGTGCAGATACCTGTATAATACAGGTATCTGCACCCACTTCCGGGCAGATAGCTGCAGAATATTCACAGCTAAATCACTTCCTGTCCACCCCCCATTGTGTTCTGGGAAACACACAGTTCCCAGAACACAACTGGAACCAGTGAAGATGCGCGGCGTGACTCGCGAATGTGCAGTAGGGAACCAGGGAGTGAAGCCGCAATGCTTTACTTCATGATTCCCTCACAGAGGATGGCGGCGGGGGCAGCCGAGAGACGAGCGATTGCTCGTCTTCTGCTGCCGACATCGCGGGCACCCTGGACAGGTAAGTGTCCATTTATTAAAAGTCAGCAGCTGCAGTATTTGTAGCTGCTGTCTTTTAATATTTTTTTTAAGGTGGAGCTCCTCTTTAACAGCTAAAAGGAGCTCTGAGTGGTTAGGCATGGTCAGTCAGCTTCCTTCAAAAAATAAATATCTAAATTTAATATCAAAACAAAAAATTTCAAGTGTAAAGAACAAACAAATATCACATAAAGAATTACCTTACTAATCATACTAAGTGTTTCATCAGTACTGCAGTGCATGTTATTTTAGTATAAAAATTTACTTTGTTCTTGTCTATATTCTTAAATATATAATTTTCAAACCAGCTTCTGCAAACGACAACATATTATTTTTTTCGCTCATTCCTAGACAACTAGCAGAAGATAGGAGCGCACACCGAAGCCGCCCGATTCTAAGACTTCAAAACAGGCTTAAGCTTTACCTTCACCAGACCATGTCCCTCTAATGCAGTGGTCATCAACCCTGTCCTCAGGGCCCACTAACAGGCCAGATTGTATGTATTACCTTAGGGCAGTGATGGCACCCCAGATGTTTTGGAACTGCATTTCCCATGATGCTCGACTACACTACAGAGTGCATGAGCCTCATGGGAAATGTAGTTCCAAATGTAGTTCCAATGTAGTTCCAAAACATCTGGGATGCCAAGGTTGGCCTTAGGAAGATGCAGACTAGAATACTGCAATCACTGAGCAGCAAGTGATATCACCTGTGATGTATTTCAGTTATCTTGCAAACCTGGCCTGTTAGTGGGCCCTGAGGACAGGGTGGGTGACCACTGCTCTAACGAATTTGACGCACTCCTGGGCTTAGTTGTAGAGACTACAACTAAGCTCAGGAGTGGATGAAACGTGTTAGAGGGGCGTGGTCTGGGAGGAGGAAAAGCCAAAGCCTGTTTATAAGACTTATAATCGGGCCGGTTTCGGTGTGCTCTCTTATCTTCTGCTTGTTGTCTATCTATTCGGGCAAGACAGGCCCTTTTGGAGCTGCACTCATCAGCCTGTGTGGAATCATAGGATTGAAAACCTTTGCGCTTTAAGTGCCACTCTTAGTTTTGTATCAATTGCTCATTTTTAGTTACATAACACTGGACAAATGAAAAGGCAACTTAGGATGGCTAACCACACATGGCTAATGTACCTCAGTAATAATGAATGTCAATGGCAAGGCATGTGGTATGCACAAGGTTGTTCACCTGTTCATTTATTTTATACACGAGTCTCCACAAGGTACATGGTATAAAACAAATTCTTTATTAAGTCTCCCAAACACATTTTACTGTAAAAAGACTAGCTCTACTAGGCCCAAATAATAGGTTAGTCTACAGTGAAACATACTGACTACAACAGGATAAACTAGCATAAATACAATGTTGCATTAAAACATGCCATGCTGGTACACTCAATACTACAGTGTGACCAACCATCATTCAATGTGTAGCAGAGAGCAATAACTACACCTTGTTCAAATAATTTGTGGCCCTATCTTGTTCAACGAGTGCAGGTTTCTACTGATAGAAAAGTGTAACTCAGAGGCCAAACCGCTGTTAGTTTTATACACTATACTAATATAGAATGAAGAATCCTATGGATGATGAGATAAATGTAAAAAAAAATCTTGATCTTGATAGCATTCTGTAGGTACTATGGATAATCAGTTAATAGTCACAAAGGTATTCCTTCACAAAATCAAGTTGTAGTGTTCAATTAGTATGTTAAATTGTATTATATTTGTGTTTTTTTTTTTTTGTTGTCTATGTATAAAGGAATTTATTTTTTCTGAAAATAAAATATTAAAAAAATAAAAAAAAGTATGTTAAATCCACTGGTAATATCCATTCACAATACACATCAAAAGACGTGACACATACATGCCAGTCTATGATGCATCCAATCACAATACATTAAAATAACTTATTAGAACACGATGTAAGGCCTACGTTTTTTTGCCAAAGATCCTAAACTCAACTCCAGAAATGTATATATTTTTAGCAGAGACCCTAGGGAATAAAATGGCGCTCGTTGCAATTTTTTATGCCAACTGGTATTTGCGCAGCAAATTTTCAAACGCAATTTAAAAAAAAAAATTATGAATTTTATTGCAAGAAAACACAAGCAACAACCCAATTCTTGGGGTAAAATATAAAAGATTATGTTTATGTTAGGCTGAGTAAAAAGATACCAAACATGTCATGCTTCAAAATTGCGCACACTCGTGGAATAGCGCCAAACGACAGTACCTAAAAATCTCTATAGGTGACGCTTTCACATTTTTTACAGGTTACCTGAGTTACAGTGGAGATCTAGTGCTGAAAATATTGCTCTCGTTCTAAAGATCGCAGAGATACCTCACATGTGTGATTTTAATTTTTTTTTATTTACATTTTTGAATTATATTATTTATTTATTTATTTATGTTTTACACTTTCTCTTTAAAAAAATTTTTTTTGATCGCTTTTATTCCTTTTACAAGGAATTGTATAGGTTTTACATTTTACAGGTTACCTGTTTATAGAGTTACAGAGGAGATCTAGTGCTAAAAATATTGCTCTCGCTCTAAAGATCGCAGAGATACCTCACATGTGTGGTTTGAATTTTTTCTTTTTTTTTTTTTAAATCGATCTCAGGCTTTCCAGAAAAAAAATAAAAAATGGCAGTGTTTACATCTGCCAGAGCCGGAAATGATACGCTGCTTCTGGACTTCGAGGTCATAAAGATGTGTAGGGAATCGCTGGCTGAAAAAATATATATCTGGATGATGCCTGTAGCTGAAGGCTTCATCCAAATATCTCCACTCAAAGTTCTTGATTTCATATGACGTCCACCTGGGAAAAGTGGTTAATTGAACAAGCTAAAGTTAGAAGCTGATTGGCTACCATGCCCAGCTGCACCACATTTTGCACACTCCAGTTTTAGTAAATCAACCCCTATTTGTCAATGTACGTATAGGCATTGCAGAGTTTAGGAGCTGCTGCAGTTAGGTGAGCTTCAACCTCCCTCTCCTAAATGTGGAAGAATCGCATTTAGGATAGGAATGTTTGGAACCCCGGCAGTCTCAAAACGTGGCAAATCCGTGGCAAAATCTAATCCGTGGCAAAATCGCAGGGCGATTTTTCCAAATTTTTCGTTTTCCTGAGGTCGCAGTAAATGTAGGCCGGGTGTACATGAAGCCTAAAAGAAGTTTGGGAGATAATCAAGTCAGCTCCTGAGCTTAGTGCTGGTATTCTAGACATCAGACAGTCAGTAGTTCCAATACACCAGATCTTCCTGAATCTGCAGAAATTCAGTACTGTACTGCTGCAAATAAAAATAAAAAATCCTTGTCCCACCTTCGATTGTAAAATTGCGACTAGAACTTGAGTGATTAAAATGAAATTGGAAAATATTTGGTGTGCTTGAAAGTACATATTTTTCCAGTTGTCTTGACAGATAATTTGGGGTTGATTTACTAAAGGCAAATAGACTGTGCACTTTGCAAAGTGCAGATGCATTCTGCAAGTGCAGTTGCTCCAGAGCTTAGAAAATTAGGTAAAAATCACATCTACATAAAACTTGTAAAAACATGCACTGTTGGGGCTTGTACCTAGAAACACATTAGTACTGGAATAAGTCCTGATTTCTGTAGTTTGGGATCAGTGACTTATATTTTGCCATTCAAGTCAACTGTGTGACATGTCTTAAAGCAATAATAAACCCAAAAGCAAACATGTAATATATTACAGCTTACCAATTCTTAGATGTGGTGGCTGCACTCATTTTTAGGCTATTGTTCCATTCCTTTCACCTGTTGATGACGTTGGCAAATGCAAATACAGGGGATATCTCCTAAACCAGTGGTTCTTAACCTCAGTCCTCATTACCCCCCACCAGGCCATGTTTGCAGGCTTTCCTTTTATCTTGCACAGGTGCTTTAAATCTAAGTCAATGGCTTGGTATTTTGGACAGCTATTTTATCTAAGGGAAATTCCCAAAACATGGCCTGGTGGGGGTAATGAGGACTGAGGTTAAGAACCACTGTCCTAAACCATTCAGGTTTAGGAGATATCCAGGGTAGCTACAGGTAAGCCTTATTATAGGCTTACCTGTAGCAAAAGGTGTGTTGTAAGGGTTTACAACCACTTTAACACTAGGGGGCGATCAAGGAATTAACTGTGTTCCCTGACTGTGTGTTCTAACTGTAGGGGGAGGGGACTGACTAGAGGGGATGACAGATCGTGGTTCCTAGCTAATAGGAACTCCCAATCTGTCTCTCCACACAGAACGGAACAGGGATTTGTGTGTTTACTGCTGTTCTGCCTTATGTACCCGTGATCACTCGTGGCCGGCGGTTAGGGATGAGCCGAACACCCCCCCCGTTCGGCTCGCACCAGAACCCGCGAACGGACCTAAAGTCCGTGCGAGCTTTAGAACCCTATTAATTATAATGGATGCGAACGTTCGAAATTAAAAGTGCTAATTTTAAAGGCTAATATGCATGTTAATGTCATAAAAAGTGTTTGGGGACCTGGGTCCTGCCCCAGGGGACATGTATCAATGCAAATTTTTTTTTTAAAAACGGCCGTTTTTTCAGGAGCAGTGATTTTAATAATGCTTAAATTGAAACAATAAAAGTGTAATATTCCTTTAAATTTCGTACCTGGGGGGTGTCTATAGTATGCCTGTGAAGGGGCGCATGTTTCCCGTGTTTAGAACTGTCTCTGCGCAAAGTGTCATTTTTGAAAGTAAAAAAGCTATTTAAAATCACTCGCGGCTAATGTTAATTCACGGCTCCCGTAACACAGAGAACAGTGATTCATTGAAACTCATTCATAAAAAAAAGTCATTGATAAAAAATAAAAAAAATGAAAAAAAAAAAAGCGTAGGGGTCCCCCCAAATTCAATAACCAGGCCCTTCAGGTCTGGGATGGATATTAAGGGGGATCCCAGCCAAAAAAAAAAAATGGCGTAGGGTCCCCCTCAAAATCCATACCAGACCCTTGAGGTCTGGTATGGATTTTAAGGGGAACCCTAGCCAAAAAAAATGGCGTGGGGTCCCCCTCAAAATCCATACCAGACCCTTATCCGAGCACGCAACCTGGCAGGCCGCAGGAAAAGAGGGGGGACGAGAGCGGCCCCCCCTCTCGCCTGAACCGTACCAGGCCACATGCCCTCAACATTGGGAGGATGCTTTGGGGGTCTAAGACCCCTAAAGCACCTTGTCCCCATGTTGATGAGGACAAGGGCCTCTTCCCCACAACCGTGCCCGGTGGTTGTGGGGGTCTGCGGGCGGGGGGCTTATCGGAATCTGGAAGCCCCCTTTAACAAGGGGACCCCCAGATCCCGCCCCCCCCCCTGTGTGAAATGGTAAGGGGGTACTTTTGTACCCCTACCATTTCACCAAAAAAGTGGCAAAAATGGTAAAAATGACAGGAGACAGTCTTTGACAATTCCTTTATTAAAATCTTCTTTCTTCTTTCTTCATCCTTCGGTTTCTTCATCTTCTCCTTCCTTCATCTTCTTCCATCTTCTTCTTCCATTTTCTTCTTCCTCCGATCCGCTTCTTCTTGCGCTGGTCTTCTCGTCCTTCTCGTCCGGCATCTTCTTCCGTCGGCGTCGGCGTCGGGGTCTTCTTGGGCCGCTCCGCGCAATGGGAGGCTCCCGCTGTGTGAGGCTCCGCTCCATCTGACAGGTCTTTTAAAACGGAGGGCACCTGGTGACCCCGCCCCCTCTGACATCATGGGGAAAGCCATCATGGAATTCCCCATGACGTCTCTGTGCGTCAGAGGGGGCGGAGTCACCAGGTGCCCTCCATTATAAAAGACCTGTCAGATGGAGCGGAGCCTCACACAGCGGGAGCCTCCCATTGCGCGGAGCGGCCCAAGAAGACACCGACACCGACGCCGACGGAAGAAGATGCCGGACGAGAAGGACGAGAAGATCCATACCAGATCCATATCCATTCCATACCCCAATAGTTCTGGGCTTGCCGAGCGAGCGAACACCCGGTGCTCGATTCGAACATGGGTTCGAATCGAACACCGGGCTCATCCTTACCGGCGGTCATCGCGACCATCGGCCACAAGCATTGGCAACCCCGCAGTGCAGCGGGCGTGCGCTATCACGCTTAAAGGATCTGTTGTATAGATACGTCGGCTCACAGGAGAGTGCCGACCTGCCGCTGTATAAAGACGGCAGCTGGTCGGCAAGTGGTTAAAGCCTATGTGTACATTAACACATAGGTTTTTATGGAGTTGAGTTTAGGAGCTTTGTAAAAAAACGCCAAAGGCTTCTAGACTCAAGTTTAGGAGCTGCCAGTGTAGGCTAGTGTACATGAAGCTAATGTCTGTTAAGTGGCAGTTAGAGGGTTGACACAAACCTTTTAACGCTGACAGGGGTGCTTACATCAGAATTTACAAGAACGGATTTTGTTGTCTGAAAATTTGAGAACCAGATCTCCAATTTTGTGCGACGGAAATTCCGATGGAAACTGTCCGATGGAGCCTACACGCGGTCGGAATTTCCGACAACAAGCTCCGATCGCAGATTTGCCGTTGGAAAGTCCGACCGTGTGTACGCTGCATAAGACAAAGTGCAGAACTAAGAAAACCTTAAAGATCACCAAGGAGCTGCATTTTCAGTATATGTGTTCCATCACAAAACACTGGGGGAGGGAAGGAGGCCCTGAGAAGGATAAATGCTCTAAGTGCACTTATCCTTTAAGCTAATAAAGTAATTAAATGATTTCCTGCTGTCAATCACGTAGAAGGTAGAAGAAAAAAAACAAAAAAGTCATAAAGAGTGCCTTTTTTATTTTCATAGTCTTTAATAAAGAATACCTGTAACCAGGCCATTCAAAACAATGCAACAAAGCCACTGTACAGAAGGTACCATAAGAGGGAATACAGAAAAATCATAGCATAAGCCAAACACAGCATATGTTTAGGAAATAATGGCAACAAAGTATGCTCATGAAAAAAAAATAAAAAATCTACCACTGCAATCTGATAAGAGGCATGGAAGAGCTTAGCTATGACGAAAGATTAGCTAAACTGAGTTTATTCTCTAATGAAAGAGGTGATTAAGGGGGGATATACTCACCATGTATAGCTAGATAAGTGGTCCACATAGTCAACTTGGTGTAGAGTTATTCATAATAAATGACAAGGGGACACTCTTTACGTCTGGAGTAAAAGAGATTTAACCTCCACATATAGAAAGGCTTCCTCACAGTAAGAGCTGTGAAAATGTGGAATAGACTCCCTCAAGAACTAGTCCTGGTCAGTTGAGTAGATTGTTTTAAAAAAAAGAGCTGGATGCATTCCTAAATGCACAAAATATAACTGGATACTAACATTTATAGGTAATAACACCAGGGGTAGTTGATCCAGGGAATATCTTTTTGCCTTCTGGTGGATCAGAAAATAATTTGTCCCCCACTGGAGCCAATTGGACTATACTTTATAAGGTATTTTACCTTCCTCTGGACCAAATGTGGGTAGAGTATTCTGTTTATGAAGATTTTCTATTTATTTACAGTATGTATTCTATTTTATTTTTTTCTATTGGTTGAACTAATGGATTAGTGTATTTTTTCAACCCGACAAAGTAGTTTTTTTTAAAAATACTACAACACCCGTTAAATATGAATTCCTTTTAATACGTTTATTAGCAAAACATCATCTTTATATTTAAAGTGTGTGTATAAGAAGATACCTCAGATAGTGATGGCTGGAATGTTGGTTTAATCCAGACCTGGAAAGCATGACTGATCGTATGGAAAGTCAGCTGTATTTACTTACAGTAATACCTTGAGTAATGTGGTTTACAAGCATTTCACAATAGGATACTTTTTTTTTTTTTAAATCCTGACTCGATTTGCGAGTGTTGTTTTGCAAGATGAGCAGGATTCAAGCCTCTGGGGTGTGCAGTACCACATGTGGCCAGAGGAGCGGGGGCGCCGATGACGCTCGGAGACCACTCGGAGACACTCAGAGACACTTGGTTCACGAGTGTCTTTGAGTGTCTCTGAGTGGTCTCCGAGCATCTCCGAGTGTCTCCAGCGCCCCTGCACCTCTGGCCACATGCGGTACTGCATACACCAGCAGTGGGACTGGAACACATTATCTGAGTTTCCATTGATTCCTATGGGGAAACTTTTATACAAGTTAATGCCTCTGGAACAAATAATACTCGTAATCCAAGGTACTACTGTATTCTGTTATTTTGGATACAGTGGAGAAGGGTTAGCAACCTTACCAAGTTTTTCTTGCTATGTGTCCCAGATGAGGAAGAGCCATTATTCTCTATGTGCCCTGATGACAATTGTGTTAGTAGGACTTAAGATATAAAAATAGAGCTTTTTGTTTAATGTCACTTAAGGTGAACGTACATATTAAGTAATTAACTAATTTTATAATATTTTATTTAAGCAATTGACATATGTACCCAATGCAAGTAAATGTTTTTTTACAAACATGTCCCATACAATTTCCAATAAAATAGCTTTCAGAACTGAGAGATTAATGCTCATAGTCTTCTTGTCTCAGAGAGCAATGCTCTACCCTTAAGGCCCAATTAAATCATGTTACCGTAATGCACTATAAATTACGTTTATTTACCACACATTACAGTGTGTCTATTTGAATGGCACCCCAACACACTGCACAGTAGCAGAGAACGAACATCATTCTGCATGCCATGTGTTGCAATGTGCTGTATTATAAAATAAAGAAAGAAAGAAAACACTGCATGTCTGATTTTTGGAGCATTAGGCTATGTTGCCAGCCCATTCGAACTTTCATTTGGCAGCCATGAATGATCTAATAGTGAAGGAAATTCAACAGCTACTTATCTATAAGGAGGAAGGGCAAAGAAAACTAACTATTAACCAGCTAACCTACAAAAGAACAGTCCTGGTTTCCTACAAACTTAAATAACATTGAAAACTGAATAAAATAAGTTTTTACTGAAATATTAGATTTCTGAAGGCTTAATTTTAAGATTAATAAACCATGCCTGCATCTTGGATGTCAATATTGTATGTCAGTGTTTTTTTGCAGGGACGTACCACCATTTTATTCTCTAGGGTGTCTGCTAAATATATATATATACATATATATATATACATACACATATATATATATATATATATATATATATATATATATATATATATATATATATATATATATATATATATATATATATATACACAGTGTAACCTTGAATTACGAGCATAATCCCATTGAAGTCAATAGAAACGAAAATAATTTGTTCCGCATTGACTTCAATGGGATGCAATACCTCATGCGGCCAGAGGCGGGGGGCGCCCGAGAGCCTCGGAAATGGGCGAAAAGGCCCGAGCACACTTCGGCTGACCTTGGCAAACCTCAGAAAGACTCCATTCCCAAGGTTTGCCGAAGGCAGCCGAGCTGCCCTCAGCCCTTTCCGTGCATTTCCAAACGGTGCTGTTCGGCTCCGGCGCCCCCCACCCCCACATGAAAGAAAACTAACTATTAACCAGCTAACCTACAAAAGAACAGTCCTGGTTTCCTACAAATTTAAATAACATTGAAAACAGAAAAAAAAAGTTTTTACTGAAATATTAGATTTCTGAAGGCTTAATTTTAAGATTAATAAACCGTGTCTGCATCTTGGATGTCAATATTGTATGTCAGTGTTTTTTTACAGGGACGTGCGGTGAGGTCAGTGGCTGGAGAGGCACTGGCTAGTATCAGAGCTGGATACACACAGGTTACATACTCCGCGATCGTTAGAGCGAGAGCAATAACTCTAGCACTAGACCTCCTCTAACTCCAAACATGTAATCTGTAAAACATTTTACAGCATCGCCTATGGAGATTTTTAAGTACTGAAGTTTGGCGCCATTCTACAACTGTGCGCAATTTTTTAAAGTGTGACAAGTTAGGTATCTATTTACTCGGCGTAACATCATCTTTTACATTATAAGCATTATTAAAACAATCGGGCTAACTTTAGTGCTTTTCTTTTTTTATTCATGAAACAGTTTCTTTCCTAAAAAAACACGTTTGAAAAATTGCTGCACAAATACCGTGTGACATAAAAAGTTGCAACGACCACCATTTTATTTTCTCTAGGGTGTCTGCTAAATATATATATATATATATATATATATATATATATATATATATATACACAGTGTAACCTTGAATTACGAGCATAATCCCATTGAAGTCAATAGAAACGAAAATAATTTGTTCCGCATTGACTTCAATGGGATGCAATACCTCATGCGGCCAGAGGCGGGGGGCGCCCGAGAGCCTTGGAAATGGGCGAAAAGGCCCGAGCACACTTCGGCTGACCTTGGCAAACCACAGAAAGACTCCATTCCCGAGGTTTGCAGAAGGCAGCCGAGCTGCCCTCAGCCCTTTCCGTGCATTTCCAAACGGTGATGTTCGGCTCCGGTGCCCCCCACCTCAGGCCAAAAGCGTTACTGCACACCGCTTTTGGCCTGAATCCTGCTCGTTGTGTGAGACAACACTCGCAAACCGAGTTAGGATTTTTAGAAATACAGTTCCACTGTATAATGTCTGGGGGTTCTGGATAATTTTCTAGCAAAGAAAGAATGATTTTTTACATGTAGGAGAGAAGTGTCAAAATTGGCCTGGGTGGCAAAGGGTTAATTACAATAAGTAAGTAATATCATACAAGTGTAGATTATTGTGCTGTCTGAATAAATTACCCAACTCACAGTGATATAAAACAAAAACTAAACAATAAATGAATAATACACACTGTTGCAACTTCACTGTGAGACACACAGTAAATCAATTACTTAAAAAATAAGCGCAGCTTATTTTTTAAGTAAGTATGTAATATACAAATAGTTATTATATATTGTTTTTAAGGTAATTTACTATATTTTCAAAAACTATACCCAAGCAGGTGGCTTAACGGACAAATTACTGAAGTTTGAAGTTATAACTTCCAACCAGTAATTTCACAGTAAATAGATAAATAATACATTATTATCTTATAACATATAGCATATAAATATATGATTTAGCTTGATTAAAACAGTACCTTTTCAACAGCAGCAGATTCACATTCTCCCTCTTAACTGTGTGAGAAAAACATGGGATTGTGGGTAAATCTTATACCCATAAACACATGTTTTTTCCTTGTAGTTAAGAGGGCTGGGCTGGAAGGGAGAATTTGTCTTTTGGACACATGCCCCATTCTATGACACTGCAGTGAGAGGCGTGCCTCCACTGCAACATTTTTATTGGACAGCTTGGGCCAATGGTACTTTACCATTGGTCCAAGACTCCAAGCTGTCCATTGGGCTCAGTACCTCTGACAAGAAGTGAGGAGAGGCACTGTGAGCTCATCCTCTCAGTCTGCTGCAAACAGAGTGTGCCAGCTTGCAATTAAACTGGTCGCTCTGTATGTAGCTTTGCAAGGAGCCCCGCATCTCCGGAACCATAGGTTGTAGGAGACCAGTGGTTGGGTAGGACTTTAGCTACCTACCCCCCCCCCCCCCCCCCCCCCAAATTTGGGGTCTCTGCGACCCCAGGTCACCGAGCTACGACCCTCGAAGCTTGATCTTTTTTTTTTGTTGTTATTTATTTATTTTAGTCTTTGCTCTGCCTCACCTGCCTCCCCTGACTGCATGTCCCTTCGTTGTTGTGTAGAAGCTTCACTGTTTCAACATTGCAATAGAGGATCCCTTGAAAGGTTCATAATACACCAATTCTATATATGCTGTAATAAGTAGCCCAACGGCAGGAGATCAAGGACAGGCTGGAAATACTAGAACATATCTAGAAACCTATATGGAAGTATAAGCCAATGTACGACTGTGAGCAAAGATCCTATAACAGCCATTGCCTACCACAGTATAAATGACTCCATGTCTTAAAATAGACTGGCTGGTGATTTAGAAAAGTATTCATACTTCCAAGCACATGAGGTTAATCCTGTAGCAGATGAGACAAGAAGATGACTGCAGTCTCTGAACACAAAGAAAATACTTTGTGAACTACAGCAACAAATTCAGTATGCTTCTCTAAAAGGTGAATGTTCCTAGCTGTAGCAGCAATGACCATTCAGTACATCTTCCACAAACTTTCAGAAACAACTACTAAGTTATGACTTATGAGCTCCAAAGCATAATATATAATACGGCTTTCTTTTAACCTTAGCTAGACATAGGTTAAGGAAGCATACAGATCCACGGAGCTCAAATCACAGAGTTATTTTACTCTTAAAATCTGAGATTTTACTCTTAAAATCTGAGATTTTCTCACATATTTCTTTGCAATTCACAATAAAACCACTACTAAAATAAAGCAGTTATTTCATCAAAATTTTAGATATTTTACTCAAGACACCATGTTGTATTTTATTTTATGACACAATGGGATGGATACAGTGGAGAAAGATTAGAACCCCTGTCAGTTTTTAGTGCTAATAAAGAGGTGAAATGGTCTAAACCGTAGAAATATGCCAACTCACAAGTCAGCGCGGTCCCTGCAGCATATGTATGAATACAAAAGAAAAAAGATGACTAGAATACCAGTCAAAGGGAAGCTGCTTTCAGGGGACACACGTGGTTTATCAGAAAAATAAAAAAAAAGTTAAATTAAGTAAATACAAAATATCTTTATAAATGTCAAATATTTCACAAAAATTGTTTTAAAAATCACATATATTCACATATATAAGAACAGCTTTTCCACCAATAAAAAAAGACAGCCTTGTCATTGGGGATATTTGCCTTCACTTCCTGTCCCATAGCCAAAACAGGAAGTGAGAAGAAATTCCTGCAAATTAAAATAATCCCTTGGGGACCCCCAGGTCAGCAGAATTAGTGTCCCCATTGGAAGATCTCCCCTCTATTACTTTTCTGGGGGCAATCCAAAATTTGTGATTTTCTTTAACTTTTAATGATAATGGTAAACAGGACAAATAGAGAGGGTGCATCTCCCTAATGGGGGCACAGACAGCAATAACCTGACATGGGTTCTAATCCTTCTCCACTCTATCCAAAACTAAAAAAAAAAAGTCTTGCCTTTAGTTATACTTTAACCACTTCCGGACCTCCCAAGGTCCATGTACTGTGGCAGAGCCGCCCTTCAGCGCAAAATCACAGCGTGTCCAATGGACCCGATGTTCGCCAGCACCCGGTGATCGCTCCCAAGAGAGGCAGAACAAGATAGATCTGTGAGAGGGGAAGATGGAGATCTTGGGTTTCTGCTAAGCATCTCTGTCTTCCTCCAATCAAAGCACCCCCCCCCCCACACACAGTTAGCAAGCACTCCCTAGGGACACATTTAACAGTTTGATCACCCCTGATGTTAACCCCTTTCCTGTACAATGACAGTGCATATTTTTTAGCATTGATCACTGGTCCCCAAAAAAAAGTGTCAAAAGTAGCAGTTAGGCCACTTTTACACTGAGGCGCTTTACAGGCATTTTAGCGCTAAAAATAGTGCCTGCAAAGCACCTGTAAAGAGCCTCTCCTGTCACTTCAGTGTGAAAGCCCGAGTGCTTTCACACTGGAGCAGTGCGCTTGCGGGACATTAAAAAAAGTCCTGCAAGCAGCATCTTTGGGGCGGTACAGGAGCGGTGTGTACACCGCTCCTAAAACGCCCTGCCCATTGAAATCAATGGACAGCGTTGCCAAAGTGCCTGCAAAGTGCTTCGACAACCTCTCCATCGGCCACTAGTGGGGGTTAAAAGCGCCCGCTAGCAGCCTAAAAGCACCGCAAAAATTACGCTAAAACTAGCGGCGCATTACTGCCGACACTCTCACCACCCCAGTGTGAAAGTGCTCTTAGTGTCCGATTTGTCTACCGCAATGTCGCAGTAAGTCGCAGCTATAAGTCGCTGATCACCGACATTACTAGTAAAAAATGTAAAATATAAAAATTAGTTTGTAGATGCTATAACTTTTGCGCAAACCAATCAATATAGGCTTATTGGGATTTTTTTTTTACCAAAAACATATAGCAGAATACATATTAGTCTAAATTGATGAAGACATTTTTTTTTTTTGGATATGTTTTATAGCAGAAAGTAAAAAATATTGTTTTTCTTTCAAAATTGTTGCTCTTTTTTTGTTTATAGCACAAAAAATATAAACCACAGAGGTGGTCAAATGCCATCAAAAGAAATCTCTAATTGTAAGAAAAACAAGGATATCAATTTTATTTGTGTACAGAGTCGCTTGACCGCGCAATTGTCAGTTAAAGTACCACAGTGCCATATCGCAAAAAATGGCCTGGTCATGAAGGGGGGTGAACCTTGCAGGGCTGAAGTTGTGGGAAAATTGGCCCCGATTTTGTGTTTTTCCATATTTAGGATACAAAAAAGGTAGAGACTCCTCCAAGTTGGCGATTATATTTTTACATTCCTTAAATACCTCATGCCTAGACGACTGCTTATCAAACTCATGCTTTATTTATTTCCTTAGTTAATTGATTTTACGCTGTTTTATGATTTTATTATTTTATGATATGTTATTTACCTCATGTTTTTGGTTTGTGAGGTAAATAGCCCATGAGGTGGCAGTGAATTGACATTTTCAGCATCTCATGAGATAATTGGAGAAAAATGTGTCATGTGATTCAATTATCTCATAAGATATTCTTTAGGGAATTGAGCCCACAGCGAGAAAAATTACTCATGCAACAACACAAATTTTAGCAAACTATTTGCATTTGGATATTTTAAATAAATATCAAGCCAAAAACCCATGGATAAAAGTAAAACCCCCATAGATAGATAGATAGATAAAGTGGGGAACGGTTCTAACCCTTGCCTACCATATCAAGAAAAATGTTGGCTTCACATTCATTAGAACACTTTTTTTGAACTAACACTTCTTCTTCTGGTACTGCAATGACTTCACTAAGGTAACTTTTCGTGGACTTCTGTTGGTTACTTCACTTCAACTTCACTTCCCGCACTGTTTATTAAAGTGGTTGTACAGTCAATTCTATGCATGAAGGTAAAAAATCTTCTGTGTGCTGCTCCCCCCACAGCCCCTGCTCGATCCAGCGGTGTGCACAAGAGCCTTGGCTGTCCCAGGACTCCCTCTCCTCATTGACTTATGGATGCATAGAGCGGGGCACAGGAACGAGCACACACCAGTAGCTTACTATTGGGGGCACTTCTCAAGGGGGAGGATCCAGGATCACAGGCAGGGGACCTGAGAAGAGGAGGATCGGGGCTGCTCTTTGCAAAACAACTACACAGAGCGGTAGGGATACATTTTTTTTTTAAAAAATGAACCTTTAATACCACTTTAAGGCCAGTTTCACACTGGGGCGGTGCAGGCGGCGACAGTAAAGCAGCGCTATATTTAGCACTGCTTTACTGTCGTTTTAGCCACGGTATTCGGCTGATAGCGGGGTGGTTTTAGCCCCCGCTAGCGGCCCGAGAAAGGGTTAAAACCCCCCGCAAAACCCAGCTGCAGCGTCGCTTTGCCGGCAGTATACCCGCGTGTCCCATTGATTTCAATGGATAGGAGCAGTATTCACCGCTCCTTCACCGCTCCAAATATGCTGCTAGCAGGCCTCTTTTTACCGTCCTGCTAGCGCACCTCTCCAGTGTGAAAGCCCCCCGGCTTTCACACTGGAGTTAAAGGACACGCTTTTTTCAGGAGCTATACAGGCGCTATTTTTAGAGCTGTAGCTCCTGAAAAACGCTTCAGTGTGAAAGGGGCCTAAATGAGGTCAACAGTACAACATCAGCATAAGTCTGATATTTATATGTTATCACCTTTAACCTGGGACCTCCACATGCTTAGGTGGAGGTAGTCCTGGCCAAAGAGGCAAAACTCCATTGTGGAGAATATAATAGCTGAGCAGTTATTTGGAAAGATGCGGAGTGTATCTTTTGTGTCTGTTCCCTACTGCAGTAGTTATTAGTAACTTGGAACCACTAATCAATATGAGGATAGGAGTTGCCTATCTATAAATTCCCATGTCAATGGTGATATTCAGGCTAAGTAATTAGGCTAATAAGCGCTACGCTAGGACTGCTTAGTCAAAATTTCCAGAGCCTCTCATTATCTGTGTTTATGTATTTTCTTTTTAAACAGGGTCAAAAGGCCATGATAATGGGGATACAGGTATCCTCAGCTTTTCAGGTCTTACTTTATTTTACATCTACATGTGGAATCTTGGAGAGCTGCAGCTACCAGAGTGCTAACAAACTATCGGGCATTGGATATACTTCAATTACCTTGCCAATAGCCAATAGATGGAGTTTTAGACCATGTGCTATTCTTTTTTTCTTACTTCATTTTAGTTTGGAAAGTAAGATTAGTTGAATCAATCACATTCTTCTAATGCAAAATAGTTTCAGGCACACCTACAGCATATGTAAAAGATTACAGGGAATTTGTTCACATTGTGTGCAAACAGGGGAGGTATTATGGACATACAAAAATATATAAAAATAGATATTGTGGGGTCTGACACACTCTATGTTGGACAAAGAAAGAGAAGATCTATAGGATGGCATGTAAAGTATCTCCAGGCTGGCACTCAGATAACCTTCAACCTATAGGACAGAATCATACTTCACGCATAGAGAAGCACAAAGAAAAAAAAACATTTCTTAAAATAAAACTTTTTTTTAGTTGGCATTTAACATAAGGAGAGTGATATTTTCAAGGGTATTTTTTTATTTAAAGAAGCTGAAGAATGCCAGAGTTGGAAGTATTGAAAGAACTCTCACTGGGCAATTTCTTCTTTCATTTTTTTTAAAAGGATTGGAAGACATCATTTTTATAATATCGGTGGATATACTGTCTTCCATAAATCAAATCCCAATAGTTTCTGGGCATTATTGAGTTGTTAGTATATTTTAGTTCAGTCTGCATTTATTATGTTTCAAATGTATAGCATACAAAGGAGACAAAGATAAGGAACTTAGGATAAGGCACACTGCAAAAAAATCATCACATTGGTTTTGGTCAGTTACTATGGACAAAACTGATATATAACATCCAAAATGGATTAGAAAGGTCAAACAATGATGAAAAGTATGGGAAGACTTTTGTTTAAACTTCATACCACTTTGAACCAAGAATTCAATATGCATCAAGTAAACTACAGTACATGTAAGTGTTTCAAAGTAAATGGATGAGAGCAGGGTGCAGGGGTGAGGCTGATATGTTGGTGCAGTTAGGTGTCTAAATGGGAAGAAAATAGAAGACAGAAAAGTAACAACTGCGAGAAGAAAGGGAGAGAGAATAAGACTGCAATACTAGCTAAAAAAAAGTGGCTGAATTAATCTTGTAGGGATATCATTTGAAAGCCAGCTGTTAGATGTGGTTGACAATTGAAACATAGGCCCAACAGAGGTCCAACTTTTCTTAGTTACATACTTGGTAAGGTTGAATAAAGACAACAGTTCATCCAGTTCAACCTGTATTGGTTTGTACATGTAGAAAATCATTTCCCATATCCCCGTATATTGTTTTTGCTAAAATGCACATCCAAGAGTCTTTTAAAACTATCCATACTTCCTGCCGACACCGATTGTGGAAGAGAGTTCCACATCCTTACTGCCCTGACTGTGAAAAAAACCCTACGCAGCTTAAGGTTAAACCGCTTCTCTTTCAGTCTCATTGTGTGGTCTTCTTGAACTCCGTGGGACTGGAAAGTTTCATGCTTACGCTGGGATCACCGTTGAGATATTTGTATATTGATGTCATATCTCCCCTCGAGCTTCTCTGCTCCAGGGAGAATACATTTAGCACTTGTAGTTGTTCCTCATAGTTCCCTAGATACTTCTCCATCCTGGAATCCCCAAGAGGTTCTCCTCCTAATCAGTAACTTGTGTTTATATTTTTACCCCCCAAGTGCATTACCTTACATTTAGTAATGTTAAACTTAATTTGCCATCTAGTAGCACACTCCATTAATTTATTAAGGTCCTCTTGTAAAGTTTCTATATCCTGCTGTGATGTTATTGCCCTACATATTTGTGTGTCATCAGCAAACACTGAGATTGAGCTATTTATCCCCTCCTCTATATAATTTATAAATAAATTAAACAAAATTGGTCCCAGGACAGAGCCTTGCAGTACCCCACTAGCTACTATAGACCTTTCTGAGTACATATTATTTAGCACCACCCTTTGGACATGCCCCTGCAGCCAATTTTCTATTCAAGAACAAACATTATGGTCTATACCAGGGTTTCTCAACCCGTGGTACGCATACCCCTGGGGGTATGTGCACCAAAGGCAAGGGGCATGCCCAGTGTCTCCCGAGTACTGCCTCGCGCAGCCACCTCCCGAACACATACAGTCCCCAGTGGATTGGTGTAGCGTAGCACTGTGGTGTACCAACGGGGGGGGGTCAGGCTGCTGCCCGGGGTCTTGTCATCAATGGAGCTCATTGCGCTGCTGCAAGATGTTTCCCTGGCCAGAGCTGACTAATTAGGGTCAGTAGGCGGCCCCATGTCCTCCCATCTCCTGGCTCCTCCCCTCTCCAGTGCGCCTCGGATCTCCTGCCTATGTGAAGAACTCATCCGGATGATGACTGCTGCGGCTCCCTGATCTCCTTGCCACTATGCAATCCTGCACACTGCAGACAGGAAAAAAAGGTAATGTGAATCCGACCTCAGTTTGTAGATTAAGCGTTTGTAGGGGACTGTATCAAATATATTTTCTTGTACTGTTCTTCCGTATTACTTTCTTGGGAAAACAGACATTCTAGATCGCTGATAAAATCCAACTCCACAGACATGGATTTCCACTGATAGGTTATAACCATTCTAGCTGAGGACATCTTTTTTGGCATATTTAATGGGACTGGGGAGCAAAGAGAGATGCGCTATCTCAGGGGTGAAGGGGATTTGTGTTGCCATAATGTCACAGTATAATTTAAACATTTTTGTCCAAATTTTTTTTAATTGAAGCATAGTCCCACCATATGTGGAGTATTGAGTTATGACATCTCCAGACAAAAATTATTGTCTTTGAAACCAAGGACCAAGCATGAGAGTGTTATCATGGGTGCTCCTGGAGGCTAGTAATGATCGGATTGTATCAACAGAAGAAGTGGTCTGTAATGTTACAAGGGTAGAGGTATGCAGAGCTGAAGGAAAGACAGGATTGATGAAAAATGGGATAATAAGATCTATAAATTGCAATAACTGGAGGTTTGCAAGAACGTGGTCCTAGATGGATAGAGGGCATTTTGTAAGATCTGTTAGGGAAGGGAGAGCAGTGCACACCATGGAAATTATCCAGGGTAGAGCTAGGAGGTCAACTGGGGACATGTAGTGTTCCAATTGAACCCAGAGTTTCAAGGATAAATTGTGAGACCAGTCAAGTACCCTGGTGAAGACCGATGCTTCATGGTTAAGTGAGGTGTCTTGGATTCCTGCCCCACCACATAGTAAGCAATAGTATAGCATAGTAAGCAATGTGTAAAGGAGTCTGGGGTGTGAGCAATGATTCTTAAAGAACAGGAAGTGGAAGTGTCTAGAATAAGTACAAGAGAGGTATTTTGACATGCAAATGTTGAGGTGTGTTTGGATTTTGGTCAAAGTTGCAGGAAATTTAGGGAGAATAATTTAGAGGGGTTCAGGAGAAGGTGGTTCAGGGTTCGGATTCCCAGATAACACAAGGACTTGGAGCAGATTTTGAATTGAAAGTTGTCCTTTAGTTGTTGCAGTCAGGTAGGGGTTAAGAATATATTTAAGATTTAACATATTTGTAGAATAGACCAACAATAGCAGTTCCCATACTTTAATTATGACAGAATCACTTTAAACAATGAACTCCAGAGGAATTTCCCAACCTTTTTTAGAGTCACTGCACCTTTAAAAGTATGCAAAATCTTGAAGCACCCCAATTTAAAATGTAAAAAAATGTAACCATTACTTACCATCAAAGTGAGGATTAGTTTACAATGCAAGCTAAAGTACATCAGTGTTGATCATTTTTAATTTCCAGCTTTACATTAAAAAAAATTAAGAACACAGCATATTATTCTCCCTGTATAAAGTCATCTAATTAAAGGGTTGCTAAGATACGGCCTTACACCTCCACGTGTGAAAATCGCAGTTCTCTGCTAAATTTGTAACTTTGTATAATGCAGAACAGGCTCATGTTTATGGCTGATGCATGCAATACTGATTTATGTTCCGTCTTTTTACAGGAGAAGCAAATCGTGCCTGTATGGTTATGTACTCTCACATGTTCACAGTACAGTATATATTTATTTTTTACTCTCCAGCTAACCAGGCAAACAAGCTAACATGATAAAAACACACAGAAAAAAATATATGTGGAAGACCTATGAGTCTAAATATATTCCTGGCTTTGTTCTGTCCCACCTTGATGCTTATTGGCTGTTTTCGTCTACCTTATAGACGCTGTTATTACATTTTTAATAAAATATTTCCGATCTTTGCTCTCTTGTACAGCTACAGGCACCGCTATAACCTTCAGATTCCTGTTGGGTCACATACTTGTATTTGCCTGCCCTTAGCCATTATTTCATCAGAGCTCCCTGTAGCTCTAAAGGGACATACTAGTGATATAACTGCCAGGGGTAGAGCCACAGTTGACAAGGGGGCCATGTGGAAATGTGGAGCACCCAGAAGTGTTTAATGCTGAGGATTCTAGTGTGTCTACTAGTTCTGCAAGAGAGAAAAGTTGATATTTTGTTTTCATATAAACCAATTTTTTTAACACAGCAGAAAACTTGTACCTGTTCCTAGACTATTGTCATTGAAGTCTTCTTAAAGAGGTTGTAAAGGTACGTGTTTTTTCACCTTAATGTATCCTATGGATTAAGGTGAAAAAACACCTGGCAGTCACCGGCCCCCTAGCCCCCCTGTTTTACTTACCTGAACCCCTTCATTCAATCAGCAGGGATGCGCTGGCTCCTTCTCCACAGGCTCTTGATTGGATAGATTGATAGCAGCGCAGCCATTGGCTCCAATCAAATCCAATGACACAGGTGCCGAGTCTGGCATTCTGTTTTTTATAGACGCAAATGCTGGACTCGGGAGCGCACCCGCAAGGTAACCCCCTCGGGGAAGCGCTTCTCCGAGAGGGGTTATCAGATGTGGGGAGGAGCCGCGAGAGCCGCCGGGGGACCCCCGAAGAGCAGGTTTGGGGCCACTCTGTGCAAAACGAGCTGGACAGTGGAGGTAAGTATGACATGTTTGTTATTTAAAAAAAAAAATTACCCTTACATCACTTTAACAAGCATTAAAATGGCTACAACTTGAGTCTCTGTTGCTAACATTAACAAGTGATATACTCCACAGAGACTGCAGTTAGAGAGGTCAGTGGGGCTTTATTTAAAGTGTGTTTACTGCTCCTTAAAAATATGTAAATGCTTTAATATCCATATTCTGGGCAAAAGTGTATTTTATGTTAACGCTGCCCAGTGTGTATTGCATACATCGAACTGTGTTAGATCTGCTGACTCCCATTAGAAGACTAGATGAAGTCTCTAACTAACGTAAAGCCTAAGTTTAGTTAAATAAAAATAAAAAAAATTAAAAAAGTACAAGGGACTGGCTGATCTCTTGTTTGGAATCCAAAGACCCCCAATGCCTATGAAAGAGCTAGTCGTTAACACCCACAGCACCAAAAGAATATGGCTGCAGGGATCAATACAATCATCTGCACCTGTCATAGGCCTCCTCCATTAATGTAACCTCTGCTAATGTTTCCATCTGTGAAAAGCAATATATTAATAGAGGAGCTGGGCCTTTCATTCATCTGCTCATACGGTATTAATCCCTGCACTCATAATCTTCTGGTGCTGCGGGGGTTAATATGATCAGCTGAATTTGTCAAAGGCACTGTCATAGGTATGGGGGAGAGGGCAATGCAAAGGACTTCAGATTTCAACTAAGATCAACCAGCAGCAGAAGGGACACTTACCACTGAATAAAAGTACCATCCATTGTGCTGATATTAAAAAAAATGTATTTTAACTAAATTTAGGCTTAAGATCACAGGCATGTATAAATATCAGAGAAATGAAAGCAGCAAAAAAATAGGCACCTACTGTTTGTAATGATGCCATGCCAGTTGTGAGAAGTGAAATTTGAAGAACAGGATCATGTAGGTAACAAAGAAAGCCTGTGGAACTCCAAAGGACCTTCTTTTAACGGTCTAACCATTTGATCCCACCAATATGTGTTTCCACAATGTAAAAGGTCACCTTACTAAGCACTATAATACTCATTTAAGGTAACTAGCAAAGGCTAGACCAAGCTCATAGTGGTATATATGGGACTTTTTTATGCAATTCAGGCAGATTGCAAGACAGACAGTACTGGAAAAACATTTGGAACAATAATGAAATAGTTGCAATAATATTACGCCATTCGATTCACACTAAGATTAATGTTTTCACAAAACAATTGCTTTGATTTATCCTAGATGTTTATAATTTTTAAAGCACTTGCACCGTTTAGTGGTGCATTAGACTCACATTTAATTAAATTACCCAAAACGATGTCACTAGATCCAATAAATGCAGTTTTACATTTTACTTGACCATGCATATGCAAATTCCTGTGCTCCTAATTAAAAGGCTAATACAATAAATCCATGGACAACATTTTTATTGGAACATGAAAGGTGTACAATGGCTTAAGGTCATATGCACGTATGTGTTAATCACCATACAGAAATTCGCATCCTCTTTATATGTAAATGTTTGGTTCACATATTGATGAAGAAAAATAGCTTGAGTCATGATGAATAATTAAAGACAGTTACTGATAATTTGTTCTCTGGCAGCCCAATTAGTTTTGTTTCCTCACAAACGTCACCCTTGTGCTTCCAATGAACCAAGATCAGCAAGGTCCTTTTAGTCAAGTACAGTATGAAAGGAAACTCAATTATGCTGCACTGCTTAAAGTTGAACTTTAACCATTCCTTCAGTCTTGCATAGTTGTTTAGGGACCACTCCTATACTTAAATTGCTTAGTGTGATTCCACTGCACACTCTAATCTCCTCACAGTGGAGAAGGTTAGAAGGTTCCACAAGTTAGTTGGAGCTGGGTACCAACAGTACAATAGTTTATCATAAGTTGCAAGTGCAAGTACATTCTGAGAGCACGATTTAGTGATGTCCCAGATTTGTTGCCTTTGCTGTGGCTTCAGGGTGATGCTGAGATCTGATTCCCATTTCTTCATGTAGGCATGGTGGGGTGGCAAGGAGCCAGAAATACGAGTGTAGCACTGACCCCCAAAGGAGCTGCTGGTTTTATTTGGGCTTACTGTTACCTCACCTGCTTGTGTCTCCGTCTTAGGGATCCCGTGGAAAGTGGCCCAAAGAATGTGAATTTCCAATACTTAGTTCTTTTTTGATGGTTATTTATTAAAAGTAAAGTCTCTCAATAAAAAGGGTTAAGGGTGAGTTCAGGCACCTGGTACTGCTGTTTTTTAAGAGCTCCTTTGAATTCCAGAGGACAATAGTTTCACTCGCTGGATTCAGCCACCACCGGATAAGCCCCTCTCACTGGACCTAGCAGCCGGTGGGGTATTTGACACAGTCTCTGCCACAGACTTGTGAACTTAACTTAAGCGTCACTGAGGTATTAAAGAGTATTTCCATACAATACCAGTCTCCAGGCAATCTCCAGAGATACCAGCCTTGCGCTCGGTCCTTCCTTGGAAAAAGTCCTCCCCTGGGTACTCCAGTTTCTGGGCCTCTCTTCCCTTGAGACAGCACCAGGCCTTCCCTAGATCAATAGGCCCCAAAACTCTTCCGGACCTATCCCCTCAACTGCACACCCCAGGCCAGGAGGGCCCTGAGGTTTTGGGGAGCAGACCCCACGCACAGCCAGGGAAGAACCCCAAAATTAATCTCCCAAAAACATGGCGTCAGTACCTTAAATACCATCGCCCAGAATGCACAGCAGGAAAACACTTGAACAAAAAAGTTACATTCAATACATCCAGCTGAACTGCGCTTCTACACCCACCGACGGTGACAGCAACACCTACGGTCAAGGAGAAGCCAGTGCAACCCAGCTGAACTGATACAAAGACCAGAACTTTAGAATAATTAGCCTGAAACCCAACCGTGGTTTCAGGCAACTTAAATTTGAAAAAACAATAGTGCCTGCTCGTCAGGAGCCAGCACTACACGAGGTATGTCCAGAATATAATGAGAATAAAGTTCTTCTGCTCAAGAAGGGCTATGTGAAGGGAGAAGCTGGCCAAGGTCACTTGGGGTGGGGTGCCAGGTATATGTTAGAACATTGATCAGTTGCATTCCAACCCTGTTCAAGTGCCTCGTATTAAGAAAAATGCAAGCGAGTTTGGAAATTTGTGTGAAATTGGGGAAAAGGGCATCAGAAATGATGAGGAAAACTTATGGAGAAGCTTTACTATCATCTGCTATCATCTGCACAAGTGTACTGATGGCACAAGGCCTTCAAGGAGGGACGAGAAGGTGTTGAAGATGCACAACAATTAGGACGCCACTCTTCAAACGTAATAGAACTTGGATGCAGTGAGGTCTATTCTCAACCATGACCGACAGCTCACTATCAGAATGATTCCAGAGGAAACAGGAATTACAGAGTAAATTGTTAATGAAATTGTGACTCAGGATTTGAACCTGAGAAAAGTGTGTGCAAAACTTGTTCTAAGGAACTTATCACCTGATCAGAAAGAACACTGTCAACTCATTTGCCAAGACCTGTTGGCCCATTTGGAAAGAGAGCCTGATTTTTTAAGTCGAGTGATCACGGGAAAGGAATCCTGGGTGCTTAAATATGATCTTGAGACAAAGAAACAAAGTTCAGAATGTCACAGACCCACATCACCCCAAAGATAGCTTGAATGAGCAAATTAAAAGTCAAATCAATGGTCATTGTTTTTTTGTTTTTTATTCACATGGAATTGTCCATAAGGAATTTGTACCTACTGCTCAAACTGTGAATCAAAGATGTTATCTGAAGTTCTTCGTCGCTTGAGACACAGAGTTTTTCATGGGCATCCTGAGAGGCTCAACTTGAATCCTTCATCATGACAAAGCACTGAATCACAGTGCTTTGGCTGTCAGAGAGATTTTGGCTGAAAAAAACATCCTAATGCTTCCCCATCCACTCTACACCACTGACTTGGCTTCTTGCGACTTTTTCATATTTACAAAGATGAAGAATTGTTTGAAAGGACACCATTTTGGTAGTGTGAACAATGTACAAAAAGCCATTACTTAGGCTCTAAATGCCACCCCACTTGAAGACTTCCAAGGATGCTATGAAGAATGGAAAAATCACTGGAAGCATTATATACACTCACAAGGTGCATACTTTGAAGGAGACAATGTTCAATTGTAAAAAGGTTTCAATAAAATCATTTTTAAAATATCATTCTTATTACTTTCTGGACACACCTCGTATGTTAAAAATATAGCAAGGAGATCAAGCCCGGGGAGTACAGTACAACAACATTTTCACAGGGTGTTAGGGTCATCTTGTCAGGGACAGGGACCATAGACTGAATGATGTGTTTAACTTGTAAATAGCAGAACATTTTGGTTATAGGCAATTTTTTTAACTACTTGCCACAGGATGTCAGGAGGCAAAGAATGTTGGTGAGTTTTAGGTCAATCCAATGCAAAAAAGCTTGCAGTTTTTACCATCCTGGTAGGAAGCCAGGACTTCAGAGGATCGACATGAAATGCAAATGAGGGAACTGGAGCTCGCTGGAGTATTTAAGGTTGTCCCATATGCATAGGGAATGCAGAGTGATGGGGCTCTGGGGAAGATGTATCATGTGGAAGTATCCATAACTGGGTCACAATTTTGGGTCACAATTCAAGAAATATCCAAATGGATACTTCAGCCGTAGCATCATATCTGGTGAGAACGGCCAATTGAACAGACTGATAATATATCTGCATATGTGTGACCCCCAGACCACCCCGAGGCTGACTCTAATAGAGAGTTTGTTTGTCTACTCTCCACCTTTGGCTATGCCAAATACATATTAGAAGCTGTTGCTGAGGTTTCATTAGGATTGGCGTTGGAATCCTAAGGGGTAACACCTGACACAGATACACAATGTTTGGCAAAAACTGCCATTTTAATTGTTGCTATTTGGCAAAGCCAAGAGAGTGGATAGTCCTTCCAGGCAGCTAACAGGGTTTTGAGTTTACTAAGCAGAGGCAAATAATTAGCAGTTTAAAGGTAATGGTAAGAGAGGGTGAGATAGATCCCTATGTAAGAGAAGCGGGTAGATTTACAGGGATAGGGAAAGGAATTCTGCAGTATATCTACCTGTTCCTGTGATAGAGAAACATTTAATATTTGGGACGGAACCCACCACATTTTCTGACTGGAGGATTTCCAGAATAGCCTTACTGCCCCCAGCCCACCTAATTCATTGTATTGCAGGTCTATCAGTCACAGAGGCTTAGCATAAAACGTGGGTGCAAATGCAGCCTGCCTGGGAATGCCCAATTCAACAGACTGACATCAATCCATCAAGGCAAATTCCATATGATATTGACGATGTTTTCATACCTCATACCAACACCCAAATCACTATTTGCATCATGATGGAAGGCTTCTGAGAAGAGAACTGGGGCAGGGGATGGTGACATTTTCAGGAGCTTTGTACAGCACCCTGCCAGTCCCTCCCACCAGTCATGATCTGCCTTTATTGCATAGTAGAGAAAACACAGAGATCCAGTAATGACATCAATAGGTCTAAAATCAAGTATGTAATAGAAAGACAATTGATTTAAACAAGTAGTTTTAACTTGATTGATGAATGGGAAAAATTATGAACCAAGGAAGGCAAAGTAAGCAGATAAGTTGTATTAAACCCAAATGCAAACAAATAATATATTGCAGCTTATCATTTCTTAGGTGTGATTTTCTTCTTTAGGCTGTCTTTCTTAAATTGTCATCTGGTGATTCAGCCAGTAAGTCTTGATTTTCAAATGAACAAACTCTCCAGCAGAAGGTATCAGTTACAGAGATGAGACAAACCATTTGACACTAGCAGGGGTGCTTACAATGATCAGCTTTTTATTTATTTTTGTAAAACCTTTATCCCTAAAGGAAAAGAAATATTGCTTTAACTGCTTATAAAGTATTATCTGGCTTTTTTTTTTTTAAGTATCTAAATCTGCTGGTCCATCTAACACTCCCCCCATACTGACAACGCTGCTGTCCGAAAGGTACCCTTGTGCTCAATTATCCAGAGTGGGGGCATACTTATTTATTTTATAGACTATCATTGTTTATTCTTGTACTATATTTATATCTTTTATCCATCCATTGTTTTGTTTGCTAGCCCTGAAAAAGTGGGAGTCTATTCCCCTGAAATGTGTTGGCTTGATGTACATGTTGCTAATTTTATTAAAGGTCCATGATCCATATTTTAGAAGTCACACTTCTCTTGACACTGGGCACTCCTTTCTTTTTATCTTAAGCCCCATACACACGGTCGGACTTTTTCATCAATTTGGTCCGATCGGACAAGGTTGTTGAAAAATCAGACCGTGTGTATGCACCATCGGACAGTGTTCGTCGGTTTGTCCGTCGGACAAAGTCTTATCTCCTGCTGGAATGATTTGCCGTCAACCCGGTCCGATCACACCAAATCCGAGCGTGTGTACGCTTGTCCGACGGACAAAGTGCTACGCATGCTCAGAAGAAATTCTGTGACGGAAGCGCTCGGTCAGGTAAAACTACCTTCCCTAATCGACACAGCACATTCGTCACGCTGCAATGTTAAAATGTCTTTAATGCAGCGCATTCTCTTTTTCTTTACAATGCAACAAGAATGACATCTTTTAGCTGCTCCTATTCACCCGCACTTCTCACAAACTTACTTCTTTATTACTTTGCAGCATTTATACACTACATGTTTATTTTTACTCTGAACGGAAAAGAATCTTTGTTATTTTTTTACCATGATTTGTCTTTTTTTTTTTTTTTTTGGGGAATACATATTTGAATGTTTTTTTTTTTTTTTTTTGGAGGGGGGTTGTGTGTCTCAAATTACCAAAAACACATTATTTACATTTGTATTTCTTGCTTAAATTTACTAGGAGGTTGTTTGTTGTTGTTGCCCCTTGTTAATTCTACTTTAGGATTAGTGAAATGTACCAGCCTACTCAAAGAAAAACTGTCATTGTAGCAAAGTAAAACACAATAGTCAATGATTATTTCAAATCAAAAAAACCTTTATTTAGGTCACACCAACAAACCAAAGAGGAACGCAGCCATGGTGAAACTTGGGGAATTTGCAAAGTCTAGGCCCCCCACGGCAACCATCATTGTCCAAGCGTAGAAAATTGGGGGCCTGAGGAGTACGTATATTAAGGGGAGTGCAATCTGGTCGTGAAGTCCAAAGTATCCGGAACTGCAGCAGATGCCATCTAGGTCCCCAGGCTCTGGTACTACAAGAGGCTCCATCTTCTCTCACACCAGACTGATTGCAGGTCGTCACTCTCAGGTCTTCCTTCCACGCTTCCTTCCACGCTGTGGCTGTCGTGCTGGTGGGGTGGCAGAAGGAGGAGGAGGAGGAGGAGGAGGAGGTGGAGCATGGTAGCTATGGCAAACATGTGTGACTGGGGTCATCTCCCCAGCCCTACCCTTATTTAGGACATGGAGGATGAGCCCCTCACACATGTTGCGTTGCCTCACCTCCATACCCATCATTTTTGTGACAACCACCGAGCCAAAGGTCTCCTCGTCGGCGGGTGTGGCATGTAGGGAGTCTGAAGCCTCTCTGATCATCCGGAGCGCTGACTGTGCCGCATAACCCCCCCTTCTCGCCCTTCTGTACGGAAGGCGGAGGAGAGGGATTTGGGAGTCAGTCAGGCTCCGAGGCCTAGCCCCCTCTTGGCTGCCACTACCCAGCTGGTGGCTGCCACTAACCCCTGCCTCCTCCTGACTGCCACCTTCCACAGCCACCTCCTGGCTGAGGTCTTCCTGTGTAGGAAAAAGGGACATAGTTTCAGTTATTTGTTCATCAAACACACACAATTCTCATCTAGTGACTGGTGCAAAATGTTTACAAATAGAAAACCATACAATTCTCAGCCCAGCAGTTTAGATTCTGGCCCCAAATGTCTCCCACACCACTGTCTGTTGATATGTCAAACACGTTAGGAACTAAGCAATTGGCGATCCTGAATTAAGTGAACATCATTCATTATTCCCATAAATGGTAACAAAACTACTATACCTGGAACAAGCTGGGCTCCTCCACCTCTTCCATACTGGAAGGCCCAGGTTGCTCCTCGGAAGCCTCATCAGGGGTGGGCTGTGCGCAAGGAAGCGTGGAAGGAGGAGTTGAGGTTGGCTCCGTGACATCAGCCTGGTCCTTCAGAAAATGGAGACTCTGATAGTACCAGAGCTTGGGGACATAGACCTCATCTGCTGAAGTTGCAGTTTCCTCAGACTTCACGACCTTCTTCCTCTCCCTGATATACGCACTCCTCAGGCTGCCAATTTTCTTTCTAATATCATCAACAGTTGCCGTGGGGAACCTTGGCTTGACAAATTCCACAAGTTCCTCCAGGGCTGCGTGCCTCTTTGGTTTGTTGGTGTAATGTGGGTGTATACCCTGCCACAATATGGGAAAATCCCTGTATTTGGCAATGAAGAGGGGGAGAAAACTCATGTCGTTGAATCCCTTCATATCAATCTCTGCAAGACACAACAACACACCAAACCCTATAAATTATGTCAGGCTAAACTCTCCTAATCTTCTCCATAAAGAAGCCTCAAGTTCAAATCAGTCTAGGCTAGTTATGTACCAACGTTAAATTGTACCTTCGTTTGTAGCGATCGTCTCGTGTGAGTTTTCTCTCCCCTCGTCTCCCAGATCGTGGCTACGACACAGGCGTGTGACGTTTTATATACACTGCGCATGCTTCAAACTCCGCCCGCCCCTGACGATCTTTCTCGTCTATTCCCCACCCCTTCTCTTTACGGCGTAGTGGGGAGAGCACATGGCGGGGACACAGCAGGTGCGCCACAAATATCCCACCAACGAGGAGGAGGACGAGGAAAGTCCGGAGGCAGAAACGTCCCGATCCCGGAACCTGAAATTCAAGGCCTCCAATATGTCATTTGGAGAAATGTTGGAGATGGTGGACATATTAAAGAGGAGCGACTATGATGGGAAGTATGGGCCTTACCTCAACCCCAATGTCCGCAAGGCCAAGATCATGTCTAAAGTTGTGAGAAGGCTGTACAATAATTTTGGGGTACAACGATCCAAGGAGCAACTCAGGAAACGCTGGTCAGACCTGAAACTGAGGGAGGCCGATCAGTACAGAAAGATCAAGAGAATTCTTCAAAAAAGTAAGTAGTTGTGTTTTGTGTTTGATTTCTTGCTTGCATACTGCTCCATTGTGTTTTGATTTTTACCAAGTTGTACATTCCAAAATGGCCACTTTCAGGTTCGTCTGTGCATTCGATCGTACTCAGCCTCGATCTTTCTGCCACTGTCATGGTCGTGTGTGTGTGCATTCGATCGTACGCAACCTCGATCGTTCGGCCACTTATAATACGATGTTTGGTGTTTTTTTGGGGAAAGGAAGTTTGTTCTCACTAGAAATGTCATCAAGAATGTAAAGCCAATTTATTCAATGTAAAGGAGAGGTCACTCAGTAGCTGTTTACCCATCTGGACTCTAGAGCACTAGTGCTGGGACACCCAAACCCCCTTTTTATTATGCTTTTCCACACATGTGCTCCAGTGGATACTAGAGGGGGGTCTCCATCACACAAACTTCTACCAAAAAGCTAGTCAGTTTAGCACCTTTACAAAGTGACTTCATTCATGTAGTTGACATTTGTAACTGGCCAAACTAAAATAGTGTCCGTCACTTTCAAGCAATGTTTGTCATTTCCTATTTCTGCCCTCAATAGCTTGTGTTGCTAAATCTTCCTTTTGGACATTCTCATAGGGGAGCGAAAACTTGGGCCGTCTGAGGAAACCCCCAAACCAACACCTACCAAAAAAGGGGAAAGAGCAGAAGCAGAGGAGGAGGAGGAGGAGGAAGGAGAGATCATCGAACTTGGAGAAATTGTCACCACAACAGGTGAGTGTGGGAGAACACAGCTACTGGTAAGCTAATCCATGTATGGCTGCCTCATTTCCAACACCCCATTTTTGTTTGTTTGTGGTTTTTAGGTGACGTGGATGTTGTGGAAGAAAAATCGCACTTTACCACAGAGAGTGCCCACGTACTCATCGGAGAGATAATGGTCTGCAATAGAGATCTAGATTACATAAAGCAAAACATCAATGATGTTCAACAAAAATTGAAGAACATCATTGATATTTTAGGAAAAATATGAAAACGCACCAAGTAATTAACACACATTTGTGCCAGCTTCAGAACACATTTGCAACTTAAAAACTGTCTGAAATTTGGAACATGCACACATTGTGTCCACATGTGCTAGCTCCCACCATGGTGGATGAATGGCAACGTTTTTTTGGGGGTGCAAACACTTTACGAACTACGAAAGTGGTTGTGGTGAAGGGGTTGCACCCCCAAAAAACGTCCATTCATCCCCATGATGGAAAATTGCACTTTTGAAGCTTCTAGGCATGTGTTTTACCATCTAATGACCATTTTCAGTCCCAAATTGTGTGCATGTTCCAAATTTCCACTTTTCGGGGGTGACCCCCCCATGTGATGAAGGCAAGATCAAACACACTTTGAACATATAGTCATGTCTGATCTTGTCTTCACTTTACAAAGTTGAACTTTCCAAGTTCCTAGGTTCTGTTTTGCTCCATGCCTGGTTTTACCAATTGCGGAATGTTTGTAAACAATGTTGTAAATAACCAAGATGTTGTCAGTTTTGGCGTGAAGATTGTAAACGCACTTGGGAATGTTTTCCTAGTAAACTTTTATTTTTCTAAATGTGTGGCTTCCTTATTTAAAAAACACAATGCATTATGTATGTAAAATGAAAAGGATATGGGGGGCAATGGGTGTTATTTACTAAAGGCAAATCCACTTTGCACTCCAATTTTCTTTCCCGGGGAACTTTTTCAATGCACTTGTAGAGCATAGCGGATTTGACTTATGTAAATGACACCCACAGTGCTTTGTACGAAAACACGGAGCACAGCATTTTGGAGAATACACACATGTCAGACCTGGTGATGAAAAGGAGTATTTTGGGTGTCAGTTATGCAGTACAAACCTTCTCTAGACCAAAGATTAGGTAGCAAACACACAACATGAGAATAATCTTTTTGGGAAGAAGAGACTGTTACCTCCTTTTGCCCAGAAAGTGCATTCCCACTGTCGAAGGCAAAGGGAAAAAATGTCAAAGTAAAATAAGCTAAAAAGAAGACTGAAATGACATGAAATCATAGGTTGGTTAAAATATCAGATTTATTAAAAAATGCCTCTCACACATCGTCAGGCAGAGCAATGGCCCCCCTACCCACAAAGTACTGCATATATTGGTCCCGGACCACACGGGCATTTAGAGGGGGCAAGCCTGGACGTGCCACTCGAAGGGCTGTGAGTTCGGCATTTGGAGGGCCCTCCACATCTGGGCCAACGGGCACCACATAGTTCCTGTTATGTCTTTTGAGGAAGTTGTGCAATATGCAACAGGCAAGAACTATGTGGTTCAGTTTGTATTCCGCCAAGTTAAATGCCGTCAGGAACAGGCGGAAGCGGCTGGCCAGGATGCCAAAAGCGTTCTCCACAACTCTTCTGGCTCTGGACAGCCTGTAGTTGAAGACCCTCTGGTCCGGGGTGAGGGTCCTCATCGGGAACGGCCTCATCACATGGGGAGTCAACGCAAACGCTTCATCTGCGACAAAGACGAAGGGGAGTCCTTCGGCATTCTCCTCTGGAGGTGGCAAGCACAGACTGCCACTTTGGAGACGCCAGTAGAACTCCGTGTGCGTAATGGCCCCACCATCCGATATCCGGCCGTTCATCCCCACGTCCACATACATAAACTCGTATGTTGCCGACACCACCGCCAACATCACTACACTATTAAACCCTTTATAATTATAATAGTAGGACCCCGAGTTGGGCGGTGGGACGATGCGGACGTGTTTCCCATCAATTGCCCCTCCGCAGTTAGGAAAGTCCCAACGGCTGGCAAAGTGGGAGGCCACAGTCTGCCATTCCTGTGGCGTGGAAGGGAACTGTGGAGTGAAACAAGAAAAAAAAAATAGTCACTTTGCACCTAAACATTGCAAGCAGATTAGACAATCAACATCTTGGAACAAGAGCATAGTCTAAAATTGGAGGCTGGAAAGTATTTGCACAGAAAAGTAGAGGCTCCCCTTCACAGATTACTCACCCCCCCATCAATCCCCCCACTTCTGATGGGCCATTGGCAATAACTAGGGGTTTTGGGGGGGGGTGGTGGACAGCTAACCCTCTGCACTTCATTGATTGGCAAATGGCTCAATAATGTGGGCTAGTTTGGCCAGACCCTCTGTACTTAACACTATTGGCAGGCCACAGGAAAGATCAAATAACATTTCAACCCCCCCCCCCCCCCCCAAAAAAGGCAGGCACAGTGTGACATTATTAAATTACCAAGCAAGCTAATAGGAGGGAAAGAAGACAAAAAAATAGGAAATGGAATGTATGGAGGCAGTCCCTTGCACTACATGCTTTGCTGAATTCATCCCTAAAGATGCGCACTATAAAGAGGTAGGTATATAGTGTGTATGGACCTTGGGAAAGCCAGCAGATAAAGGATTGGTACCATCTGACAGAGCAGTTGGGGGAGGGGGTTCCTAATGAGTTTGGCCCCCCCCCCACCAAAAGAACAAAAAAAGGGGGCTCTACATGAAGTAAACCACACAGCAAACATTTGTGCATATTTTAGGGGGTGTTTTGGGGCAAACAATACTATGCAGCAGACAAAAGACATTGCTTAAGTGACTAGGCCATAGGTGTCTATTGGGGCAGAAGAGCATGCTGGTGAGGTAAGTGAAGGGAAAAATGCATGAAGGAGAAAAGGGGCACAGCATATTAGAACATATTGCAATCATGGTAATTAGGGAAGGAGGTCAAAAATACAAGTCATTAGCAAACAGAGCATACATAGAAGGGAATAGTAAAGTAGAAATGTTACCTTAATATAGTCCTCCTGCAGGACCTGAATGATGGCAGAACAGGTCTCTGGAATAATGATTCCCAGGGCCTGGGGAGAGATACCTGAGGAGAACTTCAAATCCTGAAGACTTCTCCCTGTCGCCAAGTACCTCAACGTGGCAACAAGCCTCTGCTCCGGAGTAATGGCTTGTCTCATGCAGGTATCCTGCCGGCTGATAAAGGGGGTCAGCAAAGCCAAAAGACGGTGAAAATCGGGGTCCGTCATCCTGAGAAAGTTCCTGAAATCATCAGGATTATTCTCCCGGATCTCACGAAGCAAAGGCATGTGCGAGAACTGGTCACGCTGAAGCAACCAATTCTTGGTCCACATACTCCTCGTCACTCTGTTCATGGACGGGTCTTGGGTCAAAGCTAAAAGCCCGACACCAATTCCGCGTACAGCACGAACTCGGCGACGAGTACGCACGGGAAACATCGCTCAGAAGGTCACAAAAGGTCGGCTGGTCAGAACGGACAAACAGAAAGCACCGATAAACAGCAAGGCCTGAAAGAACGAAGTGAATAGCAGCAACGAGCAGACAATAAGCAGTGCAAATCAAAGCGTCCTATATCAAGATATAGGCCGCAATGACCAACAAATGCGAACTGACTACACGCACTAATAAACAGATACGCACGACAAGCACAAACTGAAGAGCAGTAACGATCTGAGTCAGAAAACTGAGAAGCGCGAATTTTAAGTCACCAAACTTCCACTAACTCTCGATAAACACGGGATCAGCAGAAGGAGCCCAACGGGTGCCTGACGTGGTGCTGAACTTCCCTTTTGTAATCTCGTGGACGACGACTTACGTCACGACGTTCTTCCGGACCGGATATTCCGACAACGTAGTCCGACCGTGTGTACGCAACGCCAACATCGGACAAAGTACGTCGGACAAAGTCCGACTGACCTGGTCCGCGGATTGTCCGAGCGTGTGTATGGGGCTTAAGTCTACATACTGAAACTACATTAAGGCCACACAGAAAAGACAGCAGCCCAATCCCCAAGAGGGCCCATTGCCACTATCCATCACTGGGCACCCCAAGATATTCCTTCCTTTTTCCCACACGAATACCCATTCAGGACCAGTGACCTATCCAGTCAGTCCAGCTTATCTCCAACTCAAGCTAGGGTGGGGGCACTGTAATACAGGTGCTGTGTTACTGGCCAGATCACCAGGGAAAAACAACTAAAATGATTGGTAAATTGAAATATATTACATTTTGGTTTTGCATTTAATACTGCTTTAAATTTTAGCTTTACGAGGTATTTCCACTTTTGTTGAGGAAAAAAAAGAAAAGCAATCACCTCTGGACAATGTACATTGAAAAGATTTCAACAAATTTTGTTGCAGACTCCTACCTTTTTTCTTCTTTCAGACTGATTCCTGGGAGGTGGAGGGGGTGGGGGGCTCTTAGTGTTCTTATGGGGAAAATTGCAGGGTCTGCATCCATTAGTAGTTGCATTGAACTTTTTGTAGCACTTTTAGAAAATTACAGTGGCTACAGATTGAAATAAAAATGTATCTTTTAATAGCAATAAATTACTAAATGGCTCAGGTAGCACATATATACTATATTGATTTATTTTTTTTCTTTATTTTTTAAGTTTTAAAAAGTTTATTCAAAAAATATAACAATTGTACAAAAATGGATAGCAACCATGTGCGAAGCTGGTACAACACAAAGGGGGTCATTTACTAAGATGAATGCGCTGAGCTGGTTCATACCTTAATTGGTGTGCCAGATAAATCATTAATTGAGTGTGTGAACCGACGCACACATAAGTGCAACAGCAATACTAATATGCCATTGAGAATAGCGCATGCCGTATCATTAGCAGTCCATTCACACAGGGGCAACACGACTTCCAGCGCGACTTTGGGAGGCAACTTGGACACGACTTGAGTATGAATCACAGCGCATCTTGGGGCGACTTCAACGCGACTTGGGGCGACTTACAACACGACTTTAAGTCGCCCCCAGGCCAGGCGACTTTAATTTTAAATAAAAAAACGGCATGGGTTCCCCTCCAAGAGCATGCCAGGCTCTTCAGGTCTGGTATGGCTATTAAGGGGAACCCCGCGCCAAAAATGGCGTGGCCCCCCCTCAAAATCCATACCAGACCCTTATCCGAGCACGCAACCTGGCAGGCCGCAGGAAAAGAGGGGGGGGACGAGAGAGCGCCCCCCCCCCTCCTGAACCGTGCCAGGCCACATGCCCTCAACATTGGAAGGGTGCTTTGGGGGTAGCCCCCCAAAGCACCTTGTCCCCATGTTGATGACGACAAGGGCCTCATCCCCACAACCCTTGCCCGGTGGTTGTGGGGGTCTGCGGGTATGGGGCTTATCGGAATCTGGAAGCCCCCTTTAACAAGGGGACCCCCAGATCCGCCCCCCCAGTGTGAAATACCATTTCATAAAAAAAGTGTTGAAAATGTTAAAAATTACAAAAGCCAGTTTTTGACAATTCCTTTATTAAAGTCTTCTTTCCATCTTCTTCGGGTCTACTTCCTTCTTCCTTCCTTCATCCTTTGGTTTCTTTCTCCATCTTGGCTCATCAGCACAGTGGTGTAGTGGTTGGCACTTTCACCTAGCAGCAATGGGGTCACTGGTTCAAATCCCGACCATGACACCTTCTGCCTGGAGTTTGCATGTTCTCCCTGTGCTTGCGTGGGTTTCCTCCGGGTACTACGGTTTCCTTCCACACTCCAACGACATGCTGGTAGGTTAATTAGATCATGTCAATAAAATTGGCCAAATATGTGTATGTTGTATGTGTATGTGTATGTGTTTGTAAACGTGTCGGGAGCCCACAGGGCAAGGACCGCGCTATACCACAGATGGACACCAGTGGCAAAAAGCACCCTGAGGCGATTCAGTTCGCATAGGTAGCGCTATATAAGTCATTCATTCATCTTCTTCTTCCTCCGATCCTCTGCTTCTTGCTCCGGTGTTCTCGTCCGGCATCTTCCTCCTCTGCGTCTTCTTCTCGCTTTGTTCTCGGGCCGCTCCGCATCAATAGGAGGCTCCCGCTGTGTGACGCTTATCTTCTTCTGACACTTCTATAACGGCTTCCAGATTCCGATAAGCCCGCCGCCCACAGACCCCCACAACCACCGGGCAAGGGTTGTGGGGATGAGGCCCCTGTCCTCAACAACAATGCATCTTTCTTACACAGATTTACCAGAATAGGTGTTAGGAGGGGTTGGGAGTAGTTTTAGTTTTGCCTTGAATTCTTTTTAAGGATTGGCCTGCTAAAATAAATGTAATCACTAAAAAACATTATTTTTTCATATTTGCCTGACTAAAAAAAATAAAATATATATATATATATATATATATATATATATATATATATATATATATATATATATATATATATATATATATATATATATATATATATATATATATATATATATATATATATATATATATTTAGAAAAAGTCCTAAGGTTTGCTGCATTTAAATATTTATTAATAAATATTTTAAGTGCAGCAATCCATTGGACTTTTTCTATATTTGGTCAATGGGAAGCTGCTTTCCTCAACTATAGTGAATATATATATTTTAGAAATATAATAAAAAAAAAAAATCACAAAACTTTATTCATTCCTCTTTAATACCATAACAGTTTTTTTTAACATAGTTTTGACTCCCTCACTATGCTAAGACTTTCTTATTTAGTTAACATGGTAAGTGGATATCTAAAGATCTTACTAATAATCTTTTTTTTATAATATGCATATTAATACAACAAAAGCCAACGTCCACAGTCAGTTTCTGAATCGTTTTATGTGCACTTGCATATCAAAAGATCTGTACTCCAAGAATTATGGTTTAGATTGTGCTTATGGGAAGTCCCAGGTGGAAAGTGATAATAACACAGTGCTTGTTGTGCACATAATTATACTGAAAGTTGACTAGGGAAAAGACTGAATCCTTCTTGATCAGCCAACCACATGATTTGCCTTAAGATTTCCAGCAGCTATGAAAGAACCTTTAAAATTTGCAAATTAAAGTAGTTCATTACCCAGAGGCTTTTAAGAACGAGTGAAGGTTTCCTGCATATTAAAGAAATAGGAAAAAGATAAGAGATAATTCACTGCTAAAGAGAAAATCAATCCAAGCTATGAGAACTCAATCTTATAACTATAATGCTATGGAATTTGGTTCACTTTCAAATGTTTGCAGCTACAAGGATTAAATTGTTTGGCTCGGAAGTTTGCATTGACACATTCAAAAGCAACTGCCATAAGCAATTAATCATTCTCAAAGTAAATCACACCCAATCACTGGAATCTAATTATCTGTAAAGTGCGTATATTGACATTTTTGTCTAATCAGTGTACCTTTACCCAAAACAATGCTTTTTTTAGAAAATTATGGAAAAATATTAGAACCCCTGTAGTGCGTTCTTACTGTGTCGAATAGGTTAGAAGGGAACAGGTGACAGAATGTTTTATTTTATATAAAAGTAATAAGCAGTTAAAACATAAGTGATTCCTTCGCAATGTCACTTTCTAGGGAAAAGTTACTTGTAGTAACAGTCAAATGTAGCACATAAGAATGCAAGGCTGGCATAGGGGCGATTATGTGAGACATGCATCCTTAAGCATTGTTTAATCAGGAACTTCTTAGGGTAAAGTTATTTCAGGAGAGGGCACTGTCCTGAACCAGCCGCACTTCGGAGAAATTCTCAGTATTCCAGCACAATCATTAAGGGGTCTGTCAACTTTTTTCTGCAGTGCTTTCCTCTCAAGGGATACCCTGGCCTTTTGGCCAATGCTTTTCCTTCTCGTCAGGATCCTATCCCTATCTTTAAAGCCTAGTACACACAGGCCAAATATCAGGCGGTTTTGGCCAGTAAAATATAAACCAGCCGACATTCGATCTGTGTGTATGACAGCTGGTCGGATATAAGACGGCTGTTCGGCAGGCTTCTGTCGATAGGGCATGACCGAAAAAGGTCTGCCCATTGGTTCCCGATCAGCACTCGCCAATGTCTGAGAGCGCTGCCTGGAGTGTTCTGAGGGGGGCTTCCTCCTGTCAGAACACAATAGCACAGCAGGGGCGATCGCTGTGCTAACATTACATGGTTAGTACAGCGGCTCCTCCGGAGCTGTCAGGTTTTTTTCAGTCGGCCCCGCTGGGTTCAATTAAAATAAACTACTAGTGTGTACTAGGCTTAAACCATGGCTCTCGCTATCAACACGGTCCTCTCCCCAGGCTGGCCATACACAATTTATTTTCTGTAACCACAGGTTGCAGGAAAGAAAATTGCTTGATTCCCCCATCAACACAGACAGCATAGATTGGGGAATCCCTCCTGCTGGGCCATTGTCTTCTCCTGGTGGGGGGTGGGGAAGGGCAGGGGAAGCCGTTCCCGCCAGGAGACGACAGTGACTATTGCTAGTGGCTATAGCAGCCACTTGCAATAATTGTAACCAAATCCAGCTTGCTGGTTGTACCCAAGTTGATCGATCAATCAACCTGGTACATTTAGGCTGCCAATTAATGGTTTGAATCAGCAGGAACCAGCCAAGATTTGAACCGTGTATGGCCAGCCTTACATCCACTCCTATCACTGTGGGCATAACGATATAAAAAGGAATTTCGCGCAATAAATAGCTAAAATGGTGAAAAAGTGCAATAAATGGATGCGCCAGTGATCAATATTGTTACTGGTGAGAGGTAATGTGTTCTTCGATGCTGGTAGGTATTGTAATAGTCAATAATGGTGACTGACAATAATCATAAAGTAAATGTATGGATGAATAATAGTGAATCGATTAAAATAATAAAAAGTGACCAGTGCAAAATCTCTATAAGGTGCAATGTATGTGTTGACCAGTAGTAGACACTGGTACTGGTGAGAGGTGATTGCTGTTAAATTAAAATTGCGTACATTTGTAACTAATAAATGTACAAATAGCACGTATGTGTGACTAGCAATAAATATAATAATTGATATATTAAATATTTAAAGTGTCATGTGCGTATAATTAATGCTCAATGTGTACAAAACCATGTGTTTAACATATTATACTTCAAGTGACAATGGTATAAAATCCGGGACTGGTGAAACACAAGTGCAATAAATAGTAAAAAGTTAAACCATTAAAAAATTTACATAAAACAATAGATGACAATGGTGAATGAGTGATTAGGTGATACCAAAATGTGGGTAAAAAAGTAGGGTAAAAAAGTAAGTTCATATAGTCCCAGAATGGATAAATATATATATATGGATAAGGCAGTGTCCAAATTAGTCCGTCAGATCCTAATATTGGAATGGTGTGTAAACAAGCACAACCATCTCATGGATCATGCAGTAAAAAAATGGGGTGTTTTCAATTCATCCAAATGTTCAACACTTTCTGGATGGTTTATAAAAAACGGTAAAGACTTGGTCCTGGTTTTCATATATTTTATCCAATCAATGGTCTCCCAGAACTCTCACCTTAAAGATGTTGAAATAAAGCCTTTCAGGGGTATCCTATAGCCCCATGTGGTTTGGATACAGATATTCAGCAAACGCAGTAAGAGTAAAAAACTTCTCCTTTAAGGGCGTTTAAACCTGCGGTCCTGCAATGCTCAGTGTCAGAGTGACACATCGCCAGGGAAAAAACGGAAGAAAAGGGGAAGCCTCCACTAGTGTAGTATATTAGTTTATACTTAGAAATATTTATTAAGGTAATAGGTGGACTCTTACATTAAAATACAGTAAAACAGGCATAGGGGTTAAAAAGTGCTCTAGGCATTCTCAGCGCCTTCTCACGTCTCCTTGTGTGCTTCTCTGCCTACGGCCACTCCCTACGACACGTCACGTGTCTTCATCTGGGGATAACTGTGGGCATAACAATGTGATGCAGAGGATGCTATTGATAGCACCTCTACGTCCAAGATGGGCGTTCAAAACTTGCAGGAATTTAGTGCCTATATTTAGCCACTGGCTTCCACAAGTCTGCTTCCCAGACACATGACACAAAAGTCCTCCGCCAAGCGCCTTTTAGTGTTAGTAGCAAATGGCAATCAGATAATCTCTTTGTTTAGTACCAAGAACTAGAGTGATCATCAGACTGGTCAGAAGTATGAATCAGTAAGAATTTTGCTTGCATGCATTACATCGGCTGGATGTAAAATCACCAATGGACTCCACCTAAAGTGTTTTGCCCCTCCCACAGGGCATCTTTAGAGGCTGGCTTGCATTAGGTGGAGATCATTGGTGACATTGCATCCAGCCGGTGTGGCTCACTTCTGGTTTGCCACGCATGCAATTTTTTACTTGTTTAGTGAGTATTATTCTATTTTGCACAAGTCTTTTAATAAAGGGTTTAATGCTATGTTTGCCCTTCTTGACATTTATTTCATATGCAAGTACTAATTCTGAAGAAATCGATGGTGGTTGGTGAAGAACTACAGCAGTTCCCTTTCTTTCTTGTTAGGGAGGTCTTAAACGTCATCTTCGTGTATATTACACCTTAAAAGGAAGACAGAGGATGTAATACATACAGGAGAACTACAGATCCCAGCAAGCATAGGATGTCTGTATTTAAGCGCATTTGACTACTAACATTAATTGTTAGGGTCAACAACATTTGGTAAGTGTGGGCCCGTATGAGGGGAGCACAACTGTTTATTCACACTGCGATTTGAAGATGGAAAGAATCTTTCATAGTCATGATGGACACTTTTTTATACATGGACTCTTTATATATGAACTGTTCATGTTCAGTAATTGAATAGGGGTTTGGGCAGTGACCAGTGCTTCACATATATGGTTTGTAACTGAAGGGTAATTAATTTGCCTCGTCTCAGCAGCAGCTCACTAAGGTGACACAATTTTGCACATTCATTTATTTATATAATTTTTGGGGGAATTATATTCAGTAAAGTATATTAATTTGAACACTTAACACAATTTTTTTCCAAAAGCGTGGGTATTGCAATAATTTTAACAGAAAATACATGCATTGATGGAGAATATATGATTGGCTTAAACTCCAAAGCTGTTTTTGTCTTGTTTGGCCATTTCCTTCATCCCATGTTTTACATATATCATATCTCTAAAAAGCTTGATTCCCAAAAGAGCATTGTGTGTCCTGTTTTACCACCACTAGTACAAGTATAACAAGGTCAGCATTATCTTAACAACAGCTATGATAAAATCCATGTCAGTTCCCAAAGATTATTGCATCATGTTATCAACCCTATACTGATAGCTTCCAAACGGATGACAACAGAGTTCCAATAGGTGTCTTTGGAATAAAGAAGGAAGATGAGCTGTTGAAAAGCTCATATAATAACACTTTCTGTATAAAACATCAAATTGTGATAAAATAAACAGTTAATATAAAACTGTGGCCCTCCATAAAAAATAACAATTGTGAATATTAATATGCATCTGCAGTTTTCTTTTAAGCCCTCTGCAAAGTAATACAAATACCTGTTGATCCTGCGAGTGAGGTCCACCTAATGCAGCTATCTATGATGGTGTGGCAACAAAGCTGCACTGCTCCTGAAGTCAGAGCAGAGTTGCTACTCTCATGAAAGCTGTACCTGCAAGTAGCAAGTACAACTATGAGTCCAGCGATGGTAGGGTGACAGCGGTGTGGGTAATTTCACCTTACAGCATTGTCACTGTTAGAAGTTTTTGAGTTCATTATATTTTAAGTGATAACGGTTTCTGATAAGATAAACACACAAAAGTTATATATGTAATTGATGATAGGTTTTGAAAGTCACAGAATATAAGGACAGAGGGTATAGACAGATATGGTCTGCTGTGTAAGTAATTCTATTCTGAGTAACTATGTCAGGACACAGGACTATTGGTGGAGTTATGCTACTTATTTGTAGACAAAACCATGATTGGGTATATATGCATATTTGGGTGTCACCAGGGAAATGCTGACAATACAGTATGAGACAGTATAAGAATGGAATAGGGTTATGGTAGATGGTAGAAGGGGAGGTGTAGAGAGTAAGAATGAAGGACGAAGGAAGAGCGGAAGGAGGAGACGGGCGTTAAAATGTAACATCAAGTGTCTCTACCTCTGAAGCCGTAACCATGATGTCTTGTCTTTGCTTATTCTCGCTGATGAATAAACTACCTTTCAAGTATTTTGGATGAGAAACTGATTCTTAATAGTATCAGAATGCTGCCTTGGATCCTCTAGGAGAGAGGATATTGACTGACACATTTAAACAGACTTTGCTAATTCATCTTGAAAACGCTCCTGTAAGTAGATTGAGGAGATAGGGATATTTTCCCTATTTCCACACCTTCTTTCAGTCACCCAGGTAAAGGAAATAGCCCATAAGGATGTTCACTTTTACTGGCAGGATGAACAGGTATAGATACTAATAAAGAAAGAGGTCTTAGGCTAGGTTCACACATATGCAGCTCTGTGAGCCGTGTTTTGTGTAGCTATGGTAGCCTATTCATTTGAATGGGCTGCCGTGCCTCCTGAAATGCAGGAAAATGGTCCCTGCAGCATATTAGAAATTGCAGCCCGCATGGGAACGGAAAGTGCAGGGCGGTTCCCAGTGTAGGTGTAAATTCCAGTGCCTTCGGTGTGCCATTAGGGTTAATACAGCGTGTTTTTCTGGGTGGATGGTCGCAGCTGTGGGAATAGGTGCTGAACTACCCTCACAGATGTGACCCTAGCCTTAGAGATGCTAAAGGTAAAGAGTTTTGACCAGTTTTCGCATTTTGACTGGACTACCCTTGTTCTATGTATTTTGAAAATATGAGTACGAAAGCACACTGTAAGTCATAAGTAACTGAGCCTATTAACCTCCATTAATACATAACCATGTTTTCAGTGTGATTTAAAGAAAAAAAAATAGTGGCAAAAATAATTATTCCTCCCAAAGGTGAACAAATGTACAGTATATTTTAATGAAACTAGAAAAGCAGAATAAAATATTACATGTAAAATGTGTTTGAATGCTGCAAGCACTATTTATGTGTTTCTTTTTGTGAGTTGGAATGCATTTATGTATAATTACAGTTGTAATTATTATACAGACGAATGAATCACTATGTGACTATGGTTCACTGCACACCCATCAGGAGGCAAATGAAGCCACATGTCACTGCAGCAATGCAAACAGATAGAAACCCTAAAGACATCAGTACTTTAAAGATGCTGGCCAGGTAGGTAAGCAATGAAACTATTGTCTCTGCAGTGCTAAAATTCGTGTGATGTAAATTTTCGCTGCCACTATTTAGACAAAGTCTTAAAGAGGAACTTTGCTGTGGAAAAAAACAAATTCCATAGCTACTGACTTTTAGTATACATGGACTTACCAGTCCAGGGATCAAGTGCTGTTTTCCCCTGGGCCAGTTCCTCGCCAATCTTGGATTTGGGAAGCCATTCGCATTCAGTTTACAACTGTGCATGCGCGAGTAGCCCTATGATTCTCAATGAACCTCCCACCTGTGACATGTCCCAGGCAGTTACGGGTGGGAAACTTTCACTCAGACTGCCTAGGCGATCCAAGCGGAAGTGGAGCATTGTGTCCTGTCAGAAATAGGTACCCACTCCCAGAAAAAAATAATGCACCTCCAAATATAGCAGGGGGAGGGGAGGAGGGGGAAAGGAATTGTTTGATCAGCACAGTTAAGCTGGGCACACACTGTTTAAATTGTTGCTAGTTCCTGAAAAATTGGATGAAATTTGCTTAGTGGGTGGCCCTGTGGACCCATTTACACTTTCCATCCTTTGAATTAAAATCCTAGTCCTTTGAAAGATCTGTTTTATCTTTCATGGGAGTGGTGCAGGAATCGTATGCTTTTTCTCGATAAGAGAAAGGAGCCATGAGAAGGAGGAAAAATTCTGATAACTGAACTAATGCAAAGAGAAGACATTGTAAGGTAAGAGAGAAAAATCATCTTTACTCACTGTCATGCCTTCAGCCTATAAAGAAAAAATAATATCTTCTGGACTTGCAATATCAACATTGTCCACTAGATGTCACTCTTAACAAAGGACTATTGATGGGTAGTGTTCTATGGTTAATAGACATTTCCTGCAATATCACTAGGAACTAGCCCACTTCCTATTACAACTCTTTCATCTTTTCATGAAGAGAGACTGCAATGGAGTCAGCTAAGCCTGCACCACATGTTCAGAAAAATTTCCCAATCCTTCTAAGGCAGCATCGCTGGTATGCTAAAGACTGTTTATTTGTATACCTAGTAGACATTTGTTATGTTTATGTAATTCTTATATGTTCATTTATCAGTTTTTTCCTAGTTTCTGTTTTTTCCTAGTTTCACCATATAATCCTATTCTTATATGACCACCACCTGTTCATTGTAATAAATATCCAAAGTTACAGACAGTCTGGTTATTGTAGGATTCAAAGTTTAAACTGTATGTTGAGCTACATACACGCCAGGGGCAAACATGTAGTGAGAACAGAACACTCACCATGTAAAGTAAAGATCTTAAAGGGCCCTATCTGTGTTCAGGACACTGGTGAATTATAAGTGGATCCACGCTGGGGGTTGATTCAGTGCACTGGGTCAGGTATTGAAGTTAAGCAGGCCTGCTGGGACTGTGATGCTGGGGTGAGGAAGGGAGAGGATTTACAGACAAAGATAAAGTAATTATTTTACCCTCCTTCTGCCTGGACTCATATAGCCCAAATTGTTTGGCGGTTGCCAGATGCTTTACTAAAGTAAAGTTTACATTTTCTTGATTTACTATTCTCATGTGTTTACCTCTGCTTTTGGGGCTATTTCAGTTGAAGGAGTCCCCTAAGAGCAGACGAATTTGACCTTGTCGATTTTCCTTTCGCCTTGTTAAATCTCATCATACCTGCTTAATGCTTTATACTGCTGTGACTGTTTTTTTTTTGTCCTCTTTAAAGCAAACACACAGTAAAAGTTACTTTCTGATTTCATCATAACCTGTGTCTTTTACTGTGATATTTACACTACACTACAGCCAGGGGTGTCAGTGGGGTTGAGTCTGTTCTTGTGGTTGAAAAGGCAGAGTAAAGAACCAACAATATTCAAGTGGCTCCTGTGGGGTTAACGCTACATATGTCTGATGGAATTGGGTGTGGACCTTCATTCGGTGATGAATTAATCATCAGGATTGGATGCCTTGATTTTCAATTAACAGCTCCACCACTGAAATGCAAACTCTGGTCCTTTAAGAAAGCTGTTAAGCATCCTTGGAAACACAGTGTTGTTGTCTGTAGCAGAGAAACATTTCAATGGAGCTTCAAAGGGAGTAAACTACAGGTTGGTGCATGTGTTGTCATCAAAAGCAGGAGGAAACAAACATTGCTGGCTGCCAAAATACAAAGAAAGACACACTTTTTCCTGAAAGTTGGAGTGGCAATAAAAAGGAGGGATTCCCCTTATGAGTAAGGCCCAGCTTTTCAAAAAGGAACTTAAATAATAAATAAATATACTGTATATAGGCAAGATTAGAAACATAGTTATAAATCTTAAGTCCTCCTTAAAGAATCAATTTATTTACATCCTAAACTGTAGAAAGAAAAATGTACACACAAATAAGAGGAAAACTTCCCTGCTAGGTTTGTCCTAACAGCTTTGTTAACCGGTGTTCAAAGAAGTGAAGGTGGTTGCATAACCCATCGTCTAACCATAATGTTTGTTTTAGCACTGCCTTATCAAACGATGAAAGGTGATTTTGGAAATTGTGTCCTACATTTAATCTTGAATTTTAAGAAAACAGAATACCCCCTTCACATATTCTCAAACACTCCAGTAGTTTTGTTGCAGTCAGTGAAAACCAATATCCCCCAGATTCCCTTACTAGTCTTTAGTTCTTCTAGCTGGATACCATTAGTTGTAAAGAGTATCCAGTTTACAATTACGTAACAATAATGATTGCTATTACCACAGCATTAATTCACACAACTTAATTACTATTTCAGTAAAATAGTATTTTCTTCCTACAACACAATAGTAAATTATCTTTTCTTTCTACATAATTAATGCCATCTTATCCTTTTTTTTTAAGTTTATGGAGTTTACTAAAACAACTACTTATTAAAGCTCTACTGAATCACATTTCGTTTGCTAAAGCATTGTGTATCAAACAATTACTATATTTTTTTTAATACTTGTTTTCACCTTTTCTTCACCTGTTGCAGCTCGATCTCCTGCAATCTTTTTTCAGCCACTTTCTGTCTACATACATGCTCTCCATGGATGCATAGCATTTCTCAGGGAGTTTTTGAATGGTGACAGTAGTGGTCCATGCCTGCTAAATGTGTGTTGAAACAGCCAAATGTAATCTCCATCAGAATCCCAAGTGACAATGCAAGAACACAACTGGAAGCCCAGGTAGCTTTTAAAAGAAAGTTCCTGAAAGAAAACTTCATAACTCACCAGATTTTTTTAATGAAAGCTGCATATTTAAATAGGAGAGAGAATGACATAAATACTACAACATGTGAGCATGAGATTTTAGTAATTGGGCTTACTTTAACAGAAATAACACATTTCACAGAATGTGTTTACACATGCATATACATTGACAACACAGCAAGGTCTGATTTACTACTCAATATTTCTATTAGAAATCCGCATTACTACATTAGCTGCTGGGAACTCTCCATGGTGCCATTTTTCTATTTTATGAGCCATGTCAGCTACACTACTCTCCATGTGCAACAAATCTTCGAATACATTTATCTCTCTTGTGGTGAAACAATCAAATATCATATTAACCCATTAAACAACATAACTAATAAAAATAATTATTATCAGACTGGGTATAGTTATGGGAAATAATATAAGCATTAAGATTACATTTTGCTTTTGAGGAAACCCAAAGAGTTCTTGTATAAAATAAAAAGGCTTGTCTGTAGTTAGGCTTTATAGTAGAACTTCAATAAAATTCTAAAAATTAGCACATAATTCTGCCAAAAAAACTTTCAAAAATAATAAGGTGGGGCATATTTATTAAGCAGTTAATCTGACATTTAACATTTACTGCAGGTGAACTTTCCAGGTGCATGTGTTTTAAATGCCAATGTCCTTCGTCATGAGTGAATGTTTAGTAAAAGTGACATTTACTGGTTTATAAATATGCCCCTATGTGTACCTGGAATTTTATTGGCTCTAACAGCATATGTATAAAGAACAAGGAAAAAGGAAAAAAAAAAAAAAAGAGACAGAATCTGTATGTAGCAGCTGCTGCAGCATGTCACGGCTTAGTAGCTCCTAAACCTACCCAAAGAAAATCCACGTGGGCTATCACTGCAAATCTATATTTTGAAAATAAATGCTAGCTGCATGGCTCCTATGCCATCTTACTGGCTTCAAAACGTTGGTGCTGGACCTTTTTCAAAGCACCTGGGTTAGGGTTGCCACCTTTTCGTCAAGCCAAACCCGAACACATTAGCAGTGCACGCCAATTTTTTTTTTTTTTTTGTAGCACATTAAATTCATTATCTCTGTACAAAGCAATGCACAGCTAATTGTTTTTATGTAGTATACACTGTACATATATTTTTTTGATTAAATAAAATTTCTAATCATATGGAGTTAATCACAAGAGTCCCCCTTTATATCAGAGTCAACAGAGTTCTCTGTTAGATCTGAATCTGCAGAGTTTTCCTTTACATCTGAATGCACAGGGTTCTGCAGGAGAGGAGTGTGGAGGGTATGATGGGTGCAGTCTGTACAGGAGAGGAGTGTGGAGGGTATGATGGGGCAGTATGTACTGGAGAGGTGTATGGAGGGTATGATGGGGGCAGTATGTACAGGAGAGGAGTGCGGAGGGTATGATGGGGGCAATATGTACAGGAGAGGAGTGCGGTGGGTATGATGGGTGCAGTATGCACAGGAGAGGATTGCGGTGGGTATGATGGGGCAGTATGTACTGGAGAGGTGTATGGAGGGTATGATGGGGGCAGTATGTACAGGAGAGGAGTGCGGAGGGTATGATGGGGGCAGTATGTACAGGAGAGGAGTGCAGTGGGTATGATGGGTGCAGTATGTAAAGGAGAGGAGTGCGGTGGGTATGATGGGTGCAGTATGTACAGGAGAGGAGTGCGGAGGGTATGATGGGGGCAGTATGTACAGGAGAGGAGTGCGGTGGGTATGATGGGTGCAGTATGTAAAGGAGAGGAGTGCGGTGGGTATGATGGGTGCAGTATGTACAGGAGAGGAGTGTGGTGGGTATGATGGGTGCAGTATGTACTGGAGAGGTGTATGGAGGGTATGATGGGGGCAGTATGTACAGGAGAGGAGTGCGGAGGGTATGATGGGGGCAGTATGTACAGGAGAGGAGTGCGGTGGGTATGATGGGTGCAGTATGTAAAGGAGAGGAGTGCGGTGGGTATGATGGGTGCAGTATGTACAGGAGAGGAGTGCGGTGGGTATGATGGGTGCAGTATGTACAGGAGAGGAGTGCGGTGGGTATGATGGGTGCAGTATGTACAGGAGAGGAGTGCGGTGGGTATGATGGGTGCAGTATGTACAGGAGAGGAGTGTGGAGGGTATGATGGGAGCAGTATGTACAGGAGAGGAGTGTGGAGGGTATGATGGGTGCAGTATGTACAGGAGAGGGGTGCGGAGGGTATGATGGGGGCAGTATGTACAGGAGAGGAGTGTGGAGGGTATGATGGGGGCAGTATGTACAGGAGAGGAGTGTGGAGGGTATGATGGGGGCAGTATGTACAGGAGAGGAGTGTGGAGGGTATGATGGGAGCAGTATGTACAGGAGAGGAGTGTGGAGGGTATGATGGGGGCAGTATGTACAGGAGAGGAGTGTGGAGGGTATGATGGGGGCAGTATGTACAGGAGAGGAGTGTGGAGGGTATGATGGGGGCAGTATGTACAGGAGAGGAGTGTGGAGGGTATGATGGGGGCAGTATGTACAGGAGAGGAGTGTGGAGGGTATGATGGGGGCAGTATGTACAGGAGAGGAGTGTGGAGGGTATGATGGGGGCAGTATGTACAGGAGAGGAGTGTGGAGGGTATGATGGGTGCAGTATGTACAGGAGAGGGGTGCGGAGGGTATGATGGGGGCAGTATGTACAGGAGAGGGGTGCGGAGGGTATGATGGTGGCACAATGGGGAAGAATTTCTTGCAGTGTCTATAGGGTGACCAGGGAGTGATGTTGGGAAGAGAAGGGATGGAAAGTGACCATGGAATGATGTCCCTCAGCTGGGGGGGGGGGGGGGGGGTGTAGGAAGCAGCTCAGAGTGGTGTCTGTATGAAGTGGTCTGGGGGCGATGTAAGCTGGGGGGAGTTGGGGGCTGAGAAGTAGTCAGATAGCGATGTTTTTAATAAAAAAAAACTCTTGTGCTCATCCACTAAAAACATACAACAATAAATCATACAACAATAAATCATACAACAATAAATCATACAACAGTACTACTTGATGGAAACAATCTGTTATAAGATGTAAGTACAGATATATGTAATGCAGCCCCCAGCACTCTGTATGTACAGATGATGTGAATGTAATGTATGACCCCTCATATACCCTGTGTTATCCAAGCTCTGAGTCTATCCAATCAGAGGTGTGCACTCATCACATATATATACAGCGTTACATGAATGGTTATAAATGACTTCACATTATCTAGTCTGAACAATTGGGGGATGTTTGCACAGACAGACTGTTGAGGCTTAGAAGTTATCTGTTAAATGTGATTGGGCTGCGGGCTGCATCCCCCCCCCCCCACACTCACAATCTCCTCCGATGCTTCTGTCAATTTAACCCTTCACTGCATCTCCTGAAGAACACAACCTCCTGAAAGTTTCTAACTTTCCACAACAGAATTCTTCCAGAAAAAAATCAGCTCACCTCCTTCCTTCCTTCCTCTGGCCAGCCCCATAGGAGCTACAGTGAGCTCCGCCTCTCAACACACCGCACTGGTGATTGGAGGGGGGGGGGTTGAATCAGAGGTAACAGGGACCTTGCATGAGACTGGATGGGGAGGAGAAAGAAAGGAGCTGCCGAACACACACCGCAGGCACAGTGTATTCTTTACAATGCCGCTGCTGCTGTTTCACAGTCCCTGTTCATGTGCCCGGGTTACAGGCAGTACAAAAACCGGGCACATGATTCAAGACCCGTACTTTCCGGATGAGTCCCGGACAGGTGGCAACCCTAACCTGGGTTCCAGTCTACCACATCATATGGTAACACTAGCATACATTACCTTTGGTGCTGAATTCCCATTGATGGTGAGCTGCAGTGTCCCTAATCCTAATCTGCATCTACAAACCTTTTTCAAAGCACCTGGGTTCCAGTCTACTACATCATATGGTAACACTAGCATACATTGTGATGTGCTGTGTTGCAAAAAACTGTGCATGCACTTTTTTTATTGCATTTTGGTGCATTAGGCAGCCCATTCAAATGAACAGGCTGCCTTAACATAAAGCACAACATTATTAGTGCTAACCCACAGCACAGATGTAAATGGGCTCTGTGTCACTTACCTAAAGTCAAAGTAAAGTCCTTAATCCTTATCTGCACACTTATTCTCAGTTAGTTACCTCCCTGGCGGTATGATTATTTCTGATTTTAGGTGCTGAAAGCCGTACAATTATTTTGCATTGAAATTTGGCGTTTTATATTATAGGCCTGCAATTCTTAGGAATAACTCACTTAAATCTGTCCAAACCAGAGTCTAGTAGACATCCCGGCTATGATAAAGTTTGAAACACAAAATCATAAATTATACTATAATAAATAACTATAAATAATTATAACAAATAATAATATAATAATAACAATTATTCAATAATATAATCAAATCAAAAACACAGAAATTTGCTCAGTTGCAGAATTGTCGCTGTCAATACTTTCAGTGTTTGATGACGAATTTCCCCACAAATTGCTATCGCTCAATTCTGCAAGTGATTCTAATTTATTATTGCTGTTTTCTAGCAGGTCCAAAACTACTTTTGACATAAGGGGGCACTTTTTGGTTGCTATGGACAATCTCCAAATTCCAGGCAGAATAAACAGTATTTATAATATAAAAGTGCACACAGGGGAACTGGACAGACCACTAGGAACAAAGGGGATGTGTCATTTTTTTATACAGTACTGCAATCTGTAAGATTACTGTGTACTGTATGTGTTTTTACTTTTTTGAATTTGGCAACGATCTCCGCTCCCGTGCATTGCAACGTAGCAGGGAACGGAGCTCAGTGGCACTCAACACTGTGTGAATCGAGTGAGGAGACAGCTCGCACACATAGCGGGGCGACATTGCAGGATCCAGGGGACAAGGTAAGTAACTTTCCCTGTATCCTGCGATGCGATCCTGGGTCTGGCTCTGGGTTACCGCTAATGGTACTAAACCCCCCCCCCCTCAAGCCAGACTCAGGAATACCGCCAGGGAGGTTAAAGCAGAGTTCCACTCAAAAGTGGAACTTCCGCTTATCTGTCTCCTCCCCCCCTCTGGTGCCACATTTGGCACCTTTCAGGGGGGAGGGGGTACCTGTTTTTAACAGGTCCCCCTTCCCCACTTCCGGAGACGGCACAGCGACACCATCCCTCAGAAGTTTGGCCCCCCTCCTCCTTCCTCTGCTGCCGGGCCAGTTAGAAAGCACAGCATGCTTCGCTCATGGGCAGTAGAGAACCAGCTGTGAAGACGAAAGGCTTCACTACCGGTTTCCCTTACCAGGAATGGCATTGACAGTACTCAACAACCGATCCGAAAATCGGCTGGGGTGCCGACATCGCGGGAACCCTGGACAGGTAAGTGTCCTAATAGTAAAAGTCAGCAGCTACAGTATTTGTAGCTGCTGAATTTATTATTTTTTCATGGGGGGGGGGGGGGGGTGGAACTCATCTTTAAGTAAGAGGGACAGCCAGGGAATTGGCATATGCAGAATAGGAATTGGCATATGCAGAATGGAGACACCATTAGGATAACTTGCACATGATATACGCTGCTTTGTTGCAAGAGAGACCTTTCCTTCCTTTCCCCTTTTATGGGCAATCAATATTAATATACAGCATTACCAAGACCATATTGTCCCTTCTATGGCTGCCTAAGTGCTACCTTGGAATCTAAAGACAAAATATGTCAATAGCAACAACACTAATTAGAAGTAAGGTTTCCTATTGATAGATAAGGACTTGGCTTATATAAAAAGATTTGGGCAACACTCCTTCAGAAGAAGCCATTGTCGGCGAAACATGTAGAGGAAACAGTGTAGGCTGCACGGAAGAAGAAAACTACTACATGTAAAGTTCTGCTGTATATGGATAAAAACAATAAAAACGTTTTGGTTTTTAATGGGGTTTTTTAAGGGGAGTTTCTAAATTTTATAGCAGCTATGGCAAATTGGGAAATAATAATGTTGTGTTTCAGTGCAATACAACACACAAATATGCAGTGATATGCTGCAAATAAAAGGCAGCTGTGCTAAATAACAATCATCAAACTAAAGCCACCTTGCAGAAGGCCAGCAGGTCTAAACACTTAGGTTTTCACACTGCAGCCTGCCTACAGTGTGGTGGATCTATCAGGAAAAGGAGCTTCTTTGCATTGCATTCTTAATGTAGGTCATTTTGAACTCTCTCTTGGATAGTGTCAGTAGATCCCACAAGATTTTCCCCTTGTATCAGGAAGGGTTGAAATGTTCCCTTTCAAGTCTCCTACCAATTTTATTTTTTATCACCTCCTCAACACTAGCACCCAAACATACCTTCTCTTCCTCACCACCAGCACCCCAACACACCTTTGCTTCCTCACCACCAGCACCCAACCCTACTTTTTCTCAATGCAAGCATCCGAATCCTCCTCCTTACCACCAGCACCCCAAGCCTCCTCCTTGTATTCCTCATCATCATCATGGCATTCCACATGCAGGTGGAAGGAAGGTATGGCCTTTGGTGCAAAATAATGATGGCTGCCATATGGCTTTCTAGGCAAAATAATGGCAGCTAAGTACCTCACACTGTGGTGTAGCACAGCCAGCAATAAAAGAAATGCGTACATGGGTTGTCAGGCAAAGCTTGCCTGAAGCCACTGAGCATGGGGCTGATTTGGGAACTTTTGTTTTCAGTTCCACAGCAGAACTGCAAAAGAATATATCACATATTTTAACATCCTGTTAATGACTACGTTAAGGAAAGCCAAAGACAGAAATAAACAAAACTAGAAATGGGCAACAACCTAGATCTCTCTGTATCATACAAGCAGTGTTCCATCACAATGCTGGAAACTACAGCTATGTTATAGTTTAGTCTCCAAAATGCTGTATAAATAATATTATGAAACATGCGTTCTGGTCATTGCTTAAATGTAAAGAAGTAGAAGCTACCAGCCAAGTCATTTGGAGTATATTACAGTCTGAAAATATTCCATTACTTTGAAGACTGTGTGCTGACATCCTACTCAGCTGTTCCACTTCACATTACCCTAATGCATATACTGTACCCTTAGTTGCACTGCAAATTAAATGAAGATGTGTTTAATGCTTGCAGATTTAGGTTTCAAATAGCTGTCATCCCTGGTTCAAAGACTGAGCTTCCAAAAATACATGGTAATCTCAGTGGTTTTGACAAGCCTGTTTCATAGCAACAATATAGCTTTGTTGTGTGCCAAAAGTGATTATTCTTCAGCAGGTTTGAGAGTTCTGCCCAGGTTCTAAATGTGCAGCTTAGAATTTTGGATGTTTCATTTTATTTAATTGTTGAAAGATAAGATAGATGATTTTGGGAATGTAAGGAAGTTACATATTTGCCTATTAACTTTCTCCTAATATGTTTGTAATGTAAATAATGTTTAATGCCGGCAACACTGACTTTTCGACAGCAAAGGTCCGACGGAACGAATCCGTCGGACAATTCAATCGTGTGTGGGCTCCATCAGACTTTTACTTTCGAAAATTCTGACGGACTTTAGAAATTTTCCCGCCGGAACTCCGCAGGACCCAGTTCCTATAGAAAAATCTGCTCGTCTGTATGCTAGTCTGACGGACAAACAACGACGCTAGGGCAGCTATTGGCTACTGGCTATGAACTTCCTTATTCTAGTCTGGTCGTACGTCATCACGTTCGAATCCGTCAGAATTTAGTGTGATTGTGTGTGGCCATGTCCATTCATTTGAACAGTCCATCGGAACTCCGCCAAAAGTCTGTCGAAAAGACCGCCGGACCTAGTCCGTCAAAAAGTCTGCTCGTGTGTACGTGGCATTAGACTTTTGAATACCCTAGAACAATGAGGCAAACTCAATTTCCTGTATTTTGTTGCATATATTGGAATGGAGGTGGCTTGTGGGTGACCTTTTCCTTTTTGTCTATTGAACCTGGGTGGAAGACACCCATTTAGCCCAAACCTGGTCTGCTGCCACTATTAGCCAATCATTCATTACATACAATTATTCTATTCCGTAGCCCTTCCAGCCATTTCATTCAACACTCAGGTACCACATCTCCCATGGGCGTATCAAGGTTCTTGGTGCTGTTCCCTGTTGGTGGTGTTGGTCATCGTCCATCTTGGGAGCTGCAATGTGTACAAGGGAGGTTTTCATACCTCCTACTGTCCCCCCCGCCCATCCATTTTTTTTGTTTACTTTTTTTTTTATCGTCCCCTAGATTCTAAGCCCATACCATTATTGAACCAGATTGGTTCATGCATACACATACTTATATCATATACTACTTTACTTTTTTGCTGACAGCATTTATATATACATATGCATTTATGTTTCAGTTGACATTATTAATGGATGGTGGGAGATCTTTGGTGACACACACCCCCATCCCGGCCATGTCTGCCCCCATTTGTGCTCTGTTGGGTTGGTTTTTCCTCTGCCTCATCAGCTCCCAAGCTGGAAGCTCATTACGGCCGACTGTGGGTATTCAGCATTTGGTAGTCTGATGGTGATTATAGGGCAATGCGTTTTGGACCCTCTTGACCAACTGTCACAATACCATCTCTGTGTTGATACTTATTTGGTTCTACCCCCTACAGACATAGTACACATGCATCTACCCCCGATGAAGCGAGTATGGTGGTCTTGTATGGTCTTGCGAAACACGTTGGGTTACTTTTCATGCCTGTGTACTTTGCAATTTACTTTTTTTACCATGATACGTGTAATTCTATTTTTTACTGTATGTATCATTTCAGGGGCTTGGCTATCATTCATGTTGTTTATGTTTGCATGACAATTTTAATACAATCTGAGAATTTATTTACTCTGTCAATTGTTGGCTAACTGCATTCATCTCATTAAAAGTCCTGGGGCGATTTCCTTTATTTATTTATTTTTAGAACAATAAGGCAAACTAACCTGCACTTTACCTCTACCACCTATGCACTTAGTGGCCAAGTATCCACAAAACGCAAATGGTTTTACTGATAGAGGGGATAGACAAATTAACATAAGGACCTCGGGGTGAGCAGCTTGGTAACCAGTTCTCTACAAACCCCCAGAACCTCCTATAGTTTTTTGGAAACAATAGACTTATTCAATTAGGCAATATTGCATGCAAGAGTTAAAGGTTTCATCTATCACATTACTCCAAAAAAAAAAAATGGAGGTCTGTCATATATTAACATCTATACTCTCGCCAACATCACAACCAAAAGCTATTAAAAGTTGCAGACACATACATATTCCTATGTAGAATGGATTAATTAATATCACTTGAATATGTCAATTTTGTTTCCAAAAGGTTATTAAGTGGTTCAGCTGTGTTTATGTTTTTCACTTTGGCGTTGACAGTTGCCCAGCTACAAAAAACGTTAATCTGGATTGCATTAATATGCATGTACTTCTTTAGTATTCTGCATAGAAACTGCTTGACTTTCACTTACTGAATACATTAAACAGAACTAATACTACATAACTGTGATTGAGACCTTTTGTAAAAAAAAAAAAAAGAAAAGAAAAAAGAACTGCCTGGCTATCTACCAAAGAAGCTGATCATATTGTCATACACAAGTGAAGAGGTTTTCTCAGATCCCAGGGTGATTGTCCTGTAGGCAGTGCTGTATTGTTTTTTGAACAGTGGTCTTGTGATTCTGGCACTACTGCAGTATAAGTATTTCTAAAGCCCACATTCTCCTTTTTTTTCAACTTTTTTGTAGTTTGTAAAGTAATATTGGAAATTCTGTTTTTCTTGTTGCCTGTGTCCCTATTGGGGAGATTCGACCTTTCTGTTTGCCCTGGTAACCACTGTCGCCAGGGCTGAAAGTGATGGGAAATCCAAACTATGAGCTGTCATAAGAACATGAATGAATAAGTTCACCTTTTGAACATATTACATATTACACCTGTATTTGGGGTGTAACATGTAACTTGTTCAGCCAGTTGTGCTGTTGCTTCACTTTTTATTCTCATGGGCTGATCTGGTGGTTTCTCTCTAACCACAGTTAAACCATAGAAAAGGTTCTGCCTAGGTACTATTCCTTGCAAAACCACTGATATCTTAAGACATACAATTTCAGAACTTAAAGTCTTTTCTCAGAATTTTTAAAAGTACTTGATTTTCTGATAGTTTCCAATACCCCTACACATAGATAGACATTAAAGACATGTTGACCATTTGTGCAGAAAAAAAAGGCTACAAATATGATACCTATGACCATGGGCGTCCGCAGAACTTTTTTCAGGGGGGGCATAATTTTAGGGTCACCCATGCACCGCCCCTTTTGGACAATGTCATTATCACATTATTATGGTCAGAGTCTGCAGACGTATTACAGTCCCTAGGATAAGTAATGGGTAATGGCCAACAGGCTCTCTTACCAGACCCAGCGAAACTACAGCAGTGATCACTCCGGCTGGATGATCGTTCACTCTGGGTTCCCCAGGGGCGATACTGGTCAGTAGTGTAGCATGTCTGTACCCTGGTAGTAGCTGAGTCTTTCTCTCTCTGGTGGTGCTGGCCAGTGTGGCTCTCTCTCTGGTGGTGCTGGACAGCATGACTTTCTTTTGTTGCCCTTGCAGGCTCTCTCTCTGGCTTCTGCCCAGCACACTCCTCGTCCTGTAGCACTCTCTCCCTCAGCTTCTTTCCAGGCTGCAGTCTCTCAATCTCTCTCTTGATCGAGCTGTAGCCTCCTCCCTGTGGAAAATGGAGCCGCCAATCTTTTGGGACTACCTGTCCCATGAAGCTTGCCTCTCCTAGTCGCCTTTGATTGGCCCTCAGTTATGGCCAATAGGGAAGGAATGGAGCAGGGCAGGAAGCTGGGTTTGGGAACCTGTTGAGAGCCACCGTCTCTTCTCCCTGACAGAAGAAGGGGTGGGGCGAGCGGGGGAAACCTCTGATAGCCTGCAGCTCGCCATTCTTCCGTCACAGCACCGCCAAGTTCTCTGCTGGACTGAGCAGGGAAAAGAGCCCAAAGTCACACTACACTTGACAGCACCTTAATGGTGTCACCCCACTGGTGGGTGGCACCCGGGTGCGGCACCTCGACAGAGATACAACTGTGCTGAATTTAAGATCCGACCCCTGATTCCAGGGGGGGGGGGGCACTTGACCCCCCTTGCCCCTACCTGTGGACGCCCATGCCTATGACTGACCCACAATCTGCAGTCGATGACCCTGGTAGAAATCTCCTTTTGCCTTGGATCATTCAAGAGGAGAGTAGTTCCCTGAATGTCACCTAAGCACAGTGGTATGTGCCTGTCAGTAACCAAGCAAAGTTATCTAATTTCCAACCACCACTCATGCCCATGGAAAATTGTAATTTGAACACAAACAATACAAGCAATGGGCTTAGTTTATCTTTGCTACTATTTCCTTTAATCAACAATCATATGCAACAAAAAAATTATAAAAGTCTCTGAACGTTGCACATGCTACACACACATAACTACTGTGATATTTGTGGTGTTTACCTCAGTGATGTCCATATGAGTCAGGATCTAAAGTTAAGGGCTTGTCGGGACATTTTTTATTTAAAAATTAAAGCAAAGTCCTTACATCAGGGCTTCCCATACAGGGGTTTTCACCATCAAAACAAACATGGTCAAAAACAATACAGAATCACCTGGCTCTCTCTTCAGCAGTCCCTCAGACTGTCTTACGCAACTCTCCTGGCTCCCTGGGTTCTTCTGGCTCTCAGCCTATAGTTGCAGCACCCTGCTGCATGGACCCATGCCCTGGCCTCTTAATAGGGGATCTCCAGAGACTCTTTAGAAGCTCTCCTGTCTCCTAGCCTGAGACCTCCTTGCTTTTGGGTGGAGCACACCTGTCTACTAATGGGAGCCCTGAACTATGCCCAAGCCTATTACTATAACGGCTGTGCACTCTCAGCCTGCATGTCTTCTGCAAGACCCGGATGCTGGGTTGGAGATTTCTTCCTTCCCAAAGCACTTCCAAATCTCCAAACTACAGAGCCCAACCTAGGAAAAAGCCAAAATCCAGAGAAAGTTTTAAAAAAAGTTTTCCCCACGCATAATCAATACTCCAGCTCCCCACACTCAGCACATGTGCAAACCCTGTGTCCATTTAAAAATCATTTTCGCAGTGGCAGGGCCTCACACTGTCACACTATATATGGGAGCTGAATTGGTTAAATAGTGGTTTCAGTTATGCATATGTATGTAGTTTAAAAACAAAATTCTAACTGTGTGGGAGTAATGGAAATAAATTAATCAGGTTTGGCAGAACTGTTGTGACTTTTTTTTCTAATATTTTGGAAGTCACTTATCCCCACTGCATGTCATATTAAAAAGGTTCAGAATTCTGACAATAATTCAGCTGCATCTCATCACTGAAGTCTCTGAGCTCCAGTCCCTTGTGTATATTTCATCAAAGCAATTAAAACACAGCACTTCTCTTTTAGAAAATATTATGCAAAATGAGTAAATGCAATGTGACAGTCTGGTCCAATTCAGAAGATTGAGCTTTTTGTTAGTTCCCTTTATTTCAGGTGCAGACCTAATGAAGCCCAGAGGTCAGTGCCTTTTTTGGATTTGACCACCATCCCTGTGTTCCTGTCCTGGTGTATCGAATTCCTCTCCTTTGTTGTTCCGCTGTTATACTGATAACAAGTGAAAATCTGGGGTCAAAGATAGTAATATGGACCTGACAAAAAATTCTAATGCTGCGTACACACGACAGAGTTCCGCTGAAGTTGTTCAATAGCCAATAGCTGCCGTCTCGTACTTGCTTCAGAGCATGCGTCGTTTTTGGTCCGTCGGAACAGGATACAGACGAGCGGTTTTCTCACTAGGAATTGATTCCGTCGGAAATATTTAAAACATGTTCTATTTCTAGGTCCATCAGAATTTTCTAAAAAAAAAAAGTCCAATGGGGCCCACACACGATTGGAATATCCGATGAAAATATTCCGTCTGACTTTTTCTGCCAGAAAGTCCGACTGTATGTACGTGGCATTACCATTATTCATTCTATCCAAAATGTAAAAAAAAAAAAAAAAAAAGTTTGGTATGAATCTCTGCTTTAACATGTTTCTTCCTATTTGCAATGCACTTTTCGGCACAAGAAATATTCCACACTGGCTTTTGGTCTTTGACAAATCTAAAAGTTTGCAGGGGCAGCTTACTAGAACTGATAATTTAAAGTGATTGTAAACCCTTACAGAACACTTTGACCTACAGGTAAGCCTAGATTAAGGCTTACCTGTAGGTCCAAGAAATATCTCCTTAACCTACACGGTTAAGGAGATATTTTACAAATAAAGGGCACCGCTGTCTACGGCGCATGCGTGCCGTAGACAATGGCACAGGCGCACCACAAGTGAAGGCATACATGCCGTCACTTATGGCTCCCACGCGCATGGGCCGGAGTGACGTCATTGCTGCTCCGGCCACTCACATCGTCGGAGCAGCGATACCCGGAAGGAAGATGGACGATTCGTGCAACAGGGGACCGCGGTGACATCGCTGGCTCCTGTGTCAGGTAAGTGACACATAATGGACTACTATGCGATGCATAGTAGCCCATTATGCTTTACCTTTGCAGGGAAACAAAGAGGAAGTAAAACCCATTTAAATTTTATGTAGTCCAGTGTAATGAAGCCACCTGTGATATTATTTTGTGTACATGGCTCCTGTAAACTAATTTGTATGCATCATTTTAAAATGATGTCACAGAGCTTTTTCCTACAGAATTATAATGCATAGTGCTGTTAGTTTAAATACCTTTGGATTTTGAAACAAACCAAAAAAAAACTTGTATTGCTGTTTGCAGTTCACCACTCCACTTTAATGCAGCTGCTAATATATTTTCTGATATATTTGCAAAGTAATCTGTATTTTCTACATTGTAAAACCCATCATAACGTACAAACAGATTTGTTGTTTTTCACTGCATTTTTTTCTGCATTTCTGATATACTCAAACAGGACCTCTTGCCATCCCTACTGAACCAAGCACAGAATTCCAAAGTAGAGGTAATCTGCTGCTGATCAGAGAAATGCTCAGGTGTCTACTGGCCATGCATGCACAAACTTGGCAACTAAAAAACATTTCCAATCATTCCCAATCAACACACCTTCGCAAAAACACTAATGCCCTGTACACACGATAACATCGTGGATTTTTTCCGAAGGATGTTGGCTCAAACTTGTTTTGCATACACACGGTCACACAAATGTTGTCGGAAATTCCAAACATCAAGAACACGGTGATGTACAACACGTACGACGAGCCGAGAAAAATGAGGTTCAATAGCCAGTGCAGCTCTTCTGCTTGATTCCGAGCATGCGTGGACTTTTGTGCGTCGGACTTATGTACACACGCTCAGAATTTCCGACAACAAGTTTTGTTCTTAAATTCTCAAACATTTGTTGGCGGAAATTCCAACAACAAATGTTCTATGGAGCATACACTCGGTCGGACTTTCCGACAACAAGCTCACATCCAACATTTGTTGTCGGAAAATCCTATTGTGTGTACGGGGCATTAGACTTATCGCTATGGTGCAGCCAGTACCACATGAAGAGAAGAAACGTCATAATCCCATTCAAATTTAGTTAGTTAATGATTACATACTGTATCTATCAAACATCCTGCAGGTGGGGGTGTACAGTTTAACTCGTGATAATGAATGTAAATGATATAGAGATAAACTCTACAACAACTGATTTTAGCAAGCAAAACCTGAATTGGTCCCTTAATGGCCAGGCTAGGTGACCTATGACCATGCATGGATCCAGTATTCCAATACCTCTGTGTAGGTTGTGCAAAAGCAACATGGCAGCTTGCTCATGGGTGATGCGTAACAATTCCTCAGAAATCAATGCTAAACCCAACATGCTTTATTATAAATTCCTTTTTTATACATGTTCTATTGCTCATTTATGATCAGTAGATTCAGAGGTGTAGGCAGCTTGAAGTGACTCCATCGTGAGCGATTTATTGGGGCTGCCATTGCTGGTCTGAAAATTGAAATGGCTCAGCTGTGCTTGATTTTAATACTTTTTAATGAGAGACCAAGAAAATGCATGGTGTTGATCAGTGTCAGAATAGAGTCAGGGTTCTTAATCTCAGGAACCAAAAGATATATGGTGCCCAAGACTGCATAAAATCATGAAGGGATGCTATTGGTGGCTAACAAGCTGCTGATCACATCCAGTGCCGCTCGCCAACCACTAGAAAACTAAATCAGTGCTCACTCATTAGGTTTTCTGAGTCCAGTGCAGTGCTGGGTACCAGGGAAGAAGGAGGCCAATGACTCTCTGTCCTCCATTTCCTTCCCCAGCATAAGGTATCAAGGTTCTAAATAACTTGATAAAAAATACACAAACACCCCTATCATCTCACACACACATACATTTTAGGTTGGAGTCACAAATTTAGTCTTGTTTTATGGTGCATTACACTTTCCAATGTGTTAGGGTGTATTGCGTCGCAGAAGGCTATTCACGTTGATTGAGCTGCCAACACATCCCAATGCAAAAAACTTACGCTTCACATTTACATCTTTACAGTACATTGACACACACAGGCTCATGTGCAGTATATCACACATTAATGTGCATTGCGTCAAGGCAGCCCATTCATTTTGAATTGACTGGCAGTGGCAACACACCCAAACATGATTAAACATGCATATAACTATTTTTCTAAGGCAATACACCATTCAAAATTAATTTTCACAGATGCCCAGAGTTTGCATGCTCTGCCTGTGCCTGCATGGGTTTCCTCCAGGTTTTCCAGTTTCCTGGCACATTCCTGTCTAAATTGGCCCTAATGTGTATATGTACAGTATGAATGTGAGTTAGGGGCCTTAGATTGTAAGCTTCATGAGGGCAGGAACTGATGTGAATGTATAATATACAGTATACAGTATGTAAAGCACTGTGTAAATTGTTGGTGCTATATAAGTACTTATAATAAACAAATAAATGGTAACCATACTGTAACTTTGCTTTGAACAGGTAAAGTGCTGGTGTCTCTTTAACATGCATTATTTTAGGCTTTAACACAAGTTGAGTTTAAGGCAGCAAATTATTTTTCAACCTCTTAACTCTGCCTCCTGGCTGCCCAAGTAGTGCTTTTTAATGCCCAGGAGGTGTTGCGGCTTCCCTATCACTTGACCGCTGTGATTTGGCTCACATGATCAGTATTATACACTTGGAGATCTTTATGTTTAGCTTTTAAATTCAGAGAGTTATGTTAAATATGGGCTTGATTTCTGGACTGAATAGACTAGGGGCTGAATAGACTTGGGTCGAGGTGGGACCCAATTTTTTTTTCTCTCTTTTTGTGTGAGTGTTGGTTGGGGGCATTCCCATTTAGGTAGGTTTGAAGGATAATTGAAGTTATAAGTTTAAAACCTAGGGTGAATAGAGGTGGGAATTGAAAGCAAAATATTATATCATACGATGTGTGAATTGTATTCTGTAAAAGATTGTGTAAAATCTCGTTTTTGTGTTGCAGAAAATGTAATAAAAATGATAATTTAAAACAAAAACATTAATAATTATCTTTTAGACTTCGCAAGAATTTTGAAAGATATCTTGTATTTGTGTGCGCTAATAATGATTTTAGTGTGTTTTTATAGAAATATAGTGTATAGTGTTTATAAACATTTGTGCAACTTCCATGGGACCTACAACATTAGTAGCATCATTCTTAATTCTACAGCATCCCTGCTTTCAGAAAATATATACCGTATATACTCGAGTATAGGCCGACCCGAATATAAGCCGAGGCACCTAATTTTACCACAAACAACTGGGAAAACTTATTGACTCGAGTATAAGCCTAGGGTGAGAAATGCGCAGCTACTGTAAGTGGAAAAGAGGGTCAACGATGCCCATTTGCAGCCTCACTGTGCCCATGCAGATGGACACAGTTGACCGATTTGGGGCCCTGTATCTCAGGGTCACTTAGTGCTAGGAACCCCATCTTTAGATATGTTGTAGTGCTAATTCCACTGGGTTGGAATACAACATTTGGGGTTCCTAGCACCAAGTGTCCCCGAGATATGGGGCCCCAAATTCGGGTCAGAAAATCTCAAGCACTTTTCTGCAGCAGAGAATGACATTTTCTGAACCGACTTTGGGGCCCTGTATCTCGGGGCCACTTAGTGCTAGGAACCCCATCCTTGGATATGTTGTAGTGCTAGTTCAACTGGGTTTGAATGCCAAATTTGGGGTTCCTAGCTCCAAGTGTCCCCGAGATATGGGGCCCCAAATTCGGGTCAGAAAATGTCAAGCACTTTTCTGCAGCAGAGAATGACATTTTCCGAACCGACTTTGGGGCCCCGTATCTCAGGGCCACTTAGTGCTAGGAACCCCATTTGGATATGTTATAGTGCTAGGTCCACTGGGTTGGCACACCAAATTTGGGACTCCTAGACCCAAGTGGCCCCGAGATACGGGGCCCCAAAGTCGGGTCGGAATTTTTTTTTTTTTTGCTGCAGAAAAGTGCTTGACTCGAGTATAAGCCGAGGGGGGCACTTTCAGCACAAAAAAATGTGCTGAAAAACTCGGCTTATACTCAAGTATATATGGTAGTTTTACCAGTTTTGAAAGCTGTAAGTGCAAAATAGCAAATAGGTAAATAATAGCAAACATGATCCAGCCAATTGAAGTGAAGAATGGGAGGCTGGGCCCAGCAGCAAAAGGGTTAAAGCTAGAGAGCGTGCCATAGATATTTCTTCTAGCCATTATATTAGGCATTGTCATTATGGGGTCTGAGATATAGAGACTATCATCTGCAAACATGGACAATTATATGTATTGATGATCCTATTTGCACACCCAAAACACACTACAGTAGTGAACAACTCACACATTTTGTCAATAAATAAATGAATGGGCTGCCTTATGCAACCTCCTCACGCTTCCCTAAAATGTTTAGTATCAGCCGCCGTCCGGCGGAATACACCTTGCCACAAGTGGGAATAAGGGGTAAAAAGAGCCTCCAATGGTGAAGTAAGTATGATAATTTGAAATGTATCTTATCTTTATATAAATTTCAAACACTTATTCCCACTTGTGGCAAGGTGTATTCCGCCGGACGGCGGCTGTCACTAAACATTTTAGGGAAGCGTGAGGACATACCCAGTAAGAAATACATGCCTTGTGGAGACAGTGGAGGAGAAGAGCCCCATTAGAGACATCCCCAGAAGGGTATATTTTGTGGAGATAGCGGAGGAGAAGAGCACGGACGGAGCCAAATTTATCACTTAATGCCCAGTGACATCGGTCCTAAGGTGAGAGGCTAGGGAACACCAGTAAGGATTGCACTTCCCTGCACCCATTTTCCTATTCGCCTGAGAAGACCATTGATGTTACAACACCTTGTTTGTTTGTGGCTATAGAGACGTATATGGGACAAATGAACATTTTGCATTGCTTCTCCCCCTTATTTGATAACTATTGCCTTATCTTATCTACACGTCACTTATGGATCCATCTCTCCAGGACATACGTTATTTATTTATTTATTTATTCCTCTAGTACCCATCGTTATTGTCCGCATATCATTTAGTATATGCGCATTGGTCTATGCAATTTTGATATATTAGCACAAGATCTGTCTTATTATTTATTATTTAATAGATTTACTATGAGACTTTAGATTATTTATTTATATATTTATATAAATACTCATTATTAGCACTGGTGCACTAATTTAGTATTTTTAATTTTATTAATCACTTTTAGCGCAAAATCATTATTTAATTACTAACAATACCTTAACAGGGGGCATCTGTGCAGCTGGTGCCTACATTACCGTTGCTTTCCCAGAAACCAGGAAGTGGAAAACAAAAAAGGTAGATAAAAGCAAAAAAAAATGTTTTTAAACTGGTGTTAGATGATTTCACATCTGCATGCAGAGATGCATGTTGCTGTAAATTTTAGGGAAGGAAGGGAAAGGTCCACAAAGGGAAACACAAAAAAAATATCTTTCTTCTCTATCTCTGTGGGTGAAATATACACGTTTGCTTTTTCAAAGTTGAAAGCCCCTAACATCTACTTTTTCTGCACTTTTGAGCCAGTATCAAAAAACATAAAAAAAAAAACCCATGGGAAGCCTAGAGGTGTATACACAGCAAATCAGCCTCGCTGAGCCACAATTACTCTAATTATAGAAACTGTTAAGGGAAAAAAAAAAAAAAAAAACTACTGGCATACAAGTGTGCCTGCCAGTAAATCTCACAACATAGCACTTGAATAAATATTTGCAGAGCATGGAAAACTGTCACTGTGACCGTTTTGTGAAGAAAATTTACATTTTGGCCGCACACGCACTGGACATTTTTAACGCTGCTGTTAGCAACGTCTGGCATTTTTTATTTTTTTTTGCCTGTAAATGCCCCTGCATGTTAGCCTATGTATCCATGCACACATAGGCTTTTAGAGGCAGAGAATCATCTCTGTGTCATCTCTTTTCAGGTCTTATTGATGGTTAGCATCTCCTTCATTTCTGTGCCAAGATCTTCACAAGACACCATTATATAAACATTGGTGTCTGTGGTACTCCTGCAAATTTCACACACAACAGTTTGTCTACTGAAGTCTCTCACCTTGTGACTTTTGACCAAACTTTAAAGCGTTACTAAACCCAGTAAGATTAAAATAGTTCATACTTTTGAAAAAGTATATGTTTGCTATACATTGCAACATGTCAGGAATGTATTTATGTTGATATTAAAAGTTACTGATCGGTCCACATTAAATGCTTTTCTAAAAATGTGGTTACCAATCTTCACAGTGAACACGTAGAGATAGGAATATGGCAGCTGGCACTGCCAATTTCTTTTTAAAACTGACTTCAGAGTACAGCACGGGTACAGAATGCAGATGCCTCAGCAAACCCATATTAATTGTTGAAATACAAGGAAACCTGGCATGAAATTTGAAGCAAGGTGCAAAAGCGTAGCAAGAAACTGTATGCCCTTGCATAGTCAACGCCACCCTTCTACTCACATTCTGAATTTTCCCTCTCTACATCAGAAGTGCACCACAGCCATTCTGCTCTAACTCGGGTAATATATTAGTGACAAGGGGATTCCCTTGTATCTCTTCTGTCACTGCATACAGTTCTAACCAAAGATCAACCTCAGATTTTTCTAAGGTAATCCCAGGGCCTGTAGTTTGAGAAGTTATAGCTGTGCCACTTGTGAATAGAGTTGCCAATGGGGGGTTCTCATATTCTGTGCCTGGGCCCCAAATAGTTAGGCAGGTGGGCCAAAAATTCTGTAATTATGACCACCATCCTGGGGAAGGAAGGTGCTGCTGTGCTGTTTACTAGTCACTACTATGTATTGCAGGCCAACAAAGACCCTACAGGAGAGTGGGGATTGCCTACTCTGAGCACTCCTACCCTCTCCCCAGATTCACAATGCTGCTGTCTAAGGGTGGCTCCATTGCTCCTCCATGGAGGAGACACCGTAAGATAGGAAGTGTATTAAGCCCCATACACACTATCAGATTTTCTGCAGATTTTTGTCTTCAGATTTACCAAAACCATGTACAGTAGTGCAAGGGCCTGCCTGATTGCATATACATTGAAACTCAAAGTTTGACCTCATATTACCGTATATACTCGAGTATAAGCCGAGTTTTTCAGCACATTTTTTTGTGCTGAAAGTGCCCCCCTCGGCTTATACTCGAGTCAAGCACTTTTCTGCAGCAAAAAAAAAATTTCCGACCCGAATTTGGGGCCCCGTATCTCGGGGCCACTTGGGTCTAGGAGTCCCAAATTTGGTGTGCAAACCCAGTGGAATTAGCACTACAACATATCTAAAGATGGGGTTCCTAGCACTAAGTGGCCCCGAGATACAGGGCCCCAAAGTCGGTTCAGAAAATGTCATTCTCTGCTGCAGAAAAGTGCTTGAGATTTTCTGACCCGAATTTGGGGCCCCATATCTCGGGGACACTTGGTGCTAGGAACCCCAAATGTTGTATTCCAACCCAGTGGAATTAGCACTACAACATATCTAAAGATGGGGTTCCTAGCACTAAGTGACCCTGAGATACAGGGCCCCAAATCGGTCAACTGTGTCCATCTGCATGGACACAGTGAGGCTGCAAATGGGCATCGTTGACCCTCTTTTCCACTTACAGTAGCTGCGCATTTCTCACCCTAGGCTTATACTCGAGTCAATAAGTTTTCCCAGTTGTTTGTGGTAAAATTAGGTGCCTCGGCTTATATTCGGGTCGGCCTATACTCGAGTATATACGGTATATGGTTTTGGTAAATCTGAAGACAAAAATCAGCAGCAAATCTGATAGTGTGTATGGGGCTTTTCTGGCATGATCACTAGGTCAAAATAAAGAAGAAAAAAAAACTAAGCAGAAAAAAGTAAAAAAGAAAAATGAATGCAGGCACTGCATTTAAAAGCTGTATATATAACATTTGTACTTTTGAGTTTAGATTTAACATTTGTATGTTATGTTGAAGAAGCAGATGCAAATCAGTGCAAATATACTTAAATCATTTGACAGTTCATATTTACTGTGTGTTCTGGAAAGCCATTGTGAGATAAAGATACAATTAGGTAAAGTTTCATTCATGTTTAACTATAAAATACAGCCAAGTCTTCCTAAAGAATAAGGCATGTAACTCTGAAAGTGAATATTATAATTTCTCCTACCTAAGCTAGACATAGATTTTTCCTTTTTTGTTTGTCTGGTTCCTGCTGAACACATTTCGATCCATCTATATCCAGATTTAGACCTATCACAACATAGTACATAAGCAATCTGCTAATGATGCTCCTGCTTTTTTCCCCACCTGTCTTGTATGTGACTGCCCTATGACTTTACTGCAAAACGAAATTCAAATGGCTTCCTTATGAGCATAAAATAGTTTTATTCTCTAGATTTGTGGTTATAGCAGATTAAAGTAGTTAAGGACATTTATACCTTAATACATTCCCTGCATTAAAATGAATGTAAAGCCTTAAACATGTCATACTTACCTGCTTTGTGCAATGCAGCCTCTGCTTCTCAGGTCCTTCGCCAGCACTCCAAGCTCTCACCCCCCCCCCCAATCGAGTACCCCCATAGGAAGCCATTTCTTATGGGGCACTCATGCATGCTTGATCCTGAGCCGAGCTGTTTGCGTCTATTCAGACACACAGCCTGGTTTGGCCCCACCTTCCATTATCTGCTTACAGGCTTTGACTGACGTCAGCAGAAGACCATGGCTCCCACTGCTCTCGGCCAAGCCTGTGAAAGAGGGGACAGGGTAGAAAAGCTGCTGCAGACGTGCACAGTGCTGAACCAAGATCGGTCTGAGATGAGTATTTGGGGGGGGGGGGGGGGCAGGGAGAAGCTACTATGAAAAGTTTTTTTGCCTACATTTACAAATGTCCCAGTAATTGTATCACCCCCATACCTCCCTATAGCTCGATCCAGCGCTGTGCTTGTCTGTAGTGATACTGGTCTGTGTTCCTCTCCTCACAGGACACAGAGGCAGCAGTGCAAGCCATTGGCTCCTTCTGCTGTCAATCAAATCCTGTGAAGAGGGAGCAGGGGGCAGGGCCACCACCATGCTGGAGCAAGCTCATGGGTGTGTCCCAATGGCAAGTGGCTTGGCATGGGGGCAGACACAGATGAGGAGGAGTGGACAGTGCTGGTGGTGGCCCCCAGAAAATGAGGTTTGAGGTCGCTCTGTGCAATACCAATGCACAGAGCAGGTAAGTAAAACATATTTATTATTTTATATTAAAAAATTACCTTTACAACCGCTTTAAGCTAATTGATGGCTGACAAACAAACGGCAAATGTCTGTAATATTATGTTTTTATTATTCGTTTTGTATGTTGTTTATGATAAAAGGCCTTGCAGGCATTTAACTCCACTTTTTGAGTAACATGTTTCTTTATGGTTAGGAGGTGGATTTAAGATCTGAGGCACTGATACACAGAAGGGATAGTGTTGTGTGTACACTCTGTCTTCCTTTGGCCTTTTACAGAACGTTGTGTATTATGTTTCATTCTTTCAAAGGCCAAGGAGATGGCGGGGTTTACAAATGACAATATCCCCCTTCTGTGTATGAGAGCCACAGAGTTTGATAGTAAAGCGAGTGCAGTATTATCCAGCATCAATACAAATAGTGATATTGAAGAACAGAGCAGGGATAAGGCCATGGGATACACCTCATGAAAGGTCACACTCACTAATGTTTACAAACCCACAATTAAAAAAGCCTATGCTGGGGTTTTGCTGTAATAGTTTTTCTGCAACACGTGTTATTTTATCCATCGATTCCACTAGAAAATGGAGGGCCAAGCAACCAATAGTTTTAATAGTGAGCAAAGATTGGCAGATGGCAATTATTTGTATAGTTGGACTTTTCCCTGTTGCCCAGACTTTGGTTGTGGTGGCCATCAAAAGCTAATATGAGAGCCTGAAGGACAGCATTTTCTCCTAGACCCTGCTTTATTCTTGAGGGCTGGTATTTCCCACATATGCAATACACCAGTCGGGGAACTGAAGACTCACTCATTACCCACTTGTGACCCACCTCATCAGAGTGCCCAGACCTGCAGAAGCCCTTGATTACAGCATTACAGATGGCCCTGTTGTAAGTCAGACAGTTCAAATTTCTGTTATTTTTCCAAGCCCAAGAACAGTTTCACACTTATACAAAGTGTTGCTATGTAAGGTTTATAAACTGCCCTGTTATTTAGCTTTACTTTATCAAAGTGTGACTCTTCAGCTTAACAGAAGTAAAACAGAAGTGACCTGAGGCTTGACAGTTGTTGCCTAATCCCGCACACTGTCAACCACTTCTGAATAGTACAGAACTGTGTCAAATAGTAGCTGTAGTTAAGAGGAATGTCAACAACTGCAATGATCTGAAATACTATAATGCATATACAAACTTGAAGTAAGATCAGGAAGCAGACATATCATCTATAGCACGTCAGTTGGGGGTGACCTGTGCTTCCTAACTAACTTGGACAGAAAAAGTAAGACTAGCAATACAATTTTGGATTTCTCTCTAGAAATCCCTTGATACCTCCATCCAGCATGGATAGAGGAATCTCCCCTTGGTAACTGTTGTATTTAGACAATGACAGCTTCTGCAGGTGTCAGAATATCTCAAAAGTGGTTGCATCTGATTAGATGCAGTTACTGTTTGTTCAAATATATTTGCCCCCAGCTATTTTGATTTTTCATTTTAAGTGTGCTATTGTGGCCAGCCACAGCTCAAATTTAAGCCAATCCAGCAGGTACTGGCCAAAATTCAAGCTGCGTATGACCATTAAGCTAAATAAGGTGGCACATGCAAATTTTCCATAAATAAATCTCTATAATTGAATACTGAAAAATGAATATAACACATGTAGGCTTGACTAGTTCTCTTTAAACAAGGCCAAGTAGACAAAATTAGATTTGTGCTTTTATGTGTCACATCATTCTAATGTATATATCCTTGAAGAATTTACTGCTCCACTCAGTATGTTTTAAATATCTATTCATATATTAGCAGTTATAAGTGAGGCATTCAACATTGTAGGTAAACTGCTAAAACTACGTTAAACTAAACCCTTAAAAGATATAAAAAAGGCATACGTTATCCCAACTTTCTAATCATAATAAATGATTACATTAATTTTTAAGCATCTTTGACATGGCATAAGCCTCTAGTAATCAGATGTGCAAATCGGTACAGCATAACTTTTTTTGGGGGAGGGGGGTGGTAGAAGCAGCACAAGGAGCCAGTTCAGGTGAGCTGCAATGCCAAGAGCCTTCTAATAAAAAGACACAGCAGGGTAAACAAGGATATAAGCTCACCACTATGCCCAGTAACAGGGTGCAGATAGGCCCAGTAAATGAAAGAGACAGTAAGATCAGGTCCCAACCAGTGTTGTGCTGTGGGGCAAAGCTGTATAATTCTCAGGACTGGATGGAAACCAATACATTTTTTTTCGCAGATAAAACAGCTCAAAACCGTGTATTTAGCAGTGTGCTTGAAGTTCAGTTTTACATAATTAGTGTTAAAACTGTATTGACACTTAATCCTGCCCAGAAGTTGTGAGAAGCTTAGAACCCTTAAAGCCACGAGAGTTGTTTTCTTATGTTATATGTAACATAGCTTGTTACAAGAACAGGCATAACTGCAGACATATAGTGCAAATACCAGTGGTGTTCCCCTACCCAGAGCCAACCTAGGCAGAAAGCCTAGGGCCAAGTGGATGTGCAGGGAACCAGCTAGAATGGCCTGCTCCTTGCACTAGACCAGGGGATAGCATGCTTGGTCAAAGAGCAGGATGCACTTGTAGTCCATTGGCTTTGGATACAGCCAAGCCAGTACAGGCGGTGCAAATGGTATGACTTCTCTGTGCCTGTGTACAACACTTATACATTTATCAATCAAAAGGATGGGAGGGGGCAAAGCTGCTACCTAGAGCCCCATTCTGTTTTAATCCATCCATGTTCCTACCCATATTATGTAATACCATCTTTCATTCATGTTACTCGCATACACTGTAAACCCATTTTCCCAGGGTTGCAACCGGTCACTGTCCACCACTGTTCTCAATATATTACATTGAATTTTAGCCAAAGTGTTCCATAAGCTGCTGAATAGCTAAACTGTTTAAAACAAGAATCCTATAGTTAGGCTATGGTAAAGCCCCGTACACACGATCAGAATTGTACAAAAAATACAGCTTTAGAAGTGATCATTCGATAATCTGATCGCTTGTACGCAGATTTCGTCCGAAAATTTTCCAAAGGGACAAACACCAAAAAATTTTTTGTACGATACCATATCATTATACGATTTTCATTTAATTAGTACAGTTTTCGTCCAAAAAATACAATACAAAAACATGACATCACTTTCGAATTCTGTCGTACTAAAATTTTCATACTTTAGTAACCTCTTCATTTTCGATATGAAGGCTAGCATGTAAAAATAAACGGACGATCAATCGTCCGATAATCTCATTGTGTGTACTAGGTATTAGTTGTTAGTATGCCATACATAAACACAACACCGCTTTATAAGCAATGCATTAAGAAAGAAGGCAACACAACGTCATATCCTACAAGAACTGTATTTATAGTCTTTCCTGCTTCTCCACGGTCATAAAGGATTTCTACCAGTGAATAATTCTGCGGCTGAGTAAAAATAGTTATTTTTTTTTCGGTTACATTTTTAGAACTGCTTATTCAGAACCCAAGTACTGCCAACGTTTGAGTGCGATTGTGTATATAAAATTAGAGCTATTATGGGATTTTTGCCGCTCAGTATGTAGATGTATAGTGACAATGCAGGTTGTACTAATCCCACTGTTAGGGGTCTCCTGTTAAACTTGTTGAAGCCCTAGATCGCTTACAAGGGTGGTACTGCCCCCTGCTGTGCAAGAACAACAAATTAGAGCTTCATGAACGAGTTAACATTGATCATAAATACAGCATAGATTTTTTTTTTTTTTTCTTAACAATGCTTTTTTTTCTCTCCGAATATAGAATACCCTATATGCTTAATTTTAAATAACGATAATGCAAATTAAGAGTCGTGTTATCATGCTTGATAAGAACACCTTTTAACGCTAATAATTATGATTTATACAAATGCTTTTACTTTAAGACCACTTTTTGATCTTTAATGGCAATCCAGTACAGCATATAAACAGCACCTACAATTAATCTGATAATGGTATTATACACATAGACAATAAACATAAAATATAGTTACATATGCATTAGAATTACAAATAGGAATAAAACAACAACAACAACAAGGTATCTAAAGCCTACAACAACAAACATGCCTACCTGAAAAGTGTAATACCTGGTCCCATTTGGAGGATGTACTTTAGGAGATCCAGAAACTGTGCTCATATCCGAGAAAATCATTTCTGATGTCACAGGCAATACAATCCACAAAATGATACAGATGCAGACGAGGGATTTAAGGTTCTTTATAAATCCTTTCATGCATTATGGGAGGCTACTGTACAATACAAAATCTGCCCCATCCCTTCCATGCAGAAGTATTTATAAGGTTCCATTCTCAGCATTTCTGAGCTGACACGCCAGGTCTTCTCTCAGCCTCCACTCTCATTTGAACCTCACAGGGCATGTAAAAGCAGTTACATAAAAACACATAGGGAATCAGATGGAGAAAAAGAAGAGCCCTACAGTACATGAAGCTTGCACAGAATCTGGCAACGCTTTGGTCCTGCCCATCTGTTCTCAGTGATAATCACCTCCCCTCAACCACAGTCTAGCAAAGTGATTATGCTAAGCATCCTAGCTAACCAATAACACACAGCTTCTTCTACAACGTGTGCGCTCAGTGTAATGCAGGGACCTATTGTGTCATGCAACCTGAATGAAGTGACACTTTATATTGATTCCTGTGTAAAGCTGTCGCTGCTAGTGCCACACTAAGCCCACAGAAGTTGTGCTTATCACTCATTATCACCAGCATTGTAGCAGCCAACAGCCTCTATTTTAAGTCATATTACAACATAAATTAAAATATTTATCGGCATAACCCCTGAGTACACGGTTGATTGGGCATATTGTATTAATTATTATAACAATTTTATATATATATATATATATATATATATATATATATATATATAAAAATAGTTATAACCAAGCGTAATGCCTGATGCACAGATAAGCATTTGCGGACATCTGGCAAGTTACAGACTTTGGCGAATGTATTCAGGTTTTCATTTCATGAATTTGGACAGGGTCCACAGTGTTGCAGGCTATTCGGTAAATGGAAAATAACAAAACAAAAGTGTTCTATTTTTCGAGTGGGAGTAATCAGTCCTTTGGCACATTAAAGCGGAAGTAAACCCATCGATTTAACAGTTTAAAAAAAAAAAAAGGAATGCCGGGAATGCTAACTGCACATTGGCTGTGCTCTCAACCAAACAGTCAAACCATCCAATGGCTGGTGTCATAACGGATCACATGTGCAGCACTGTGGCAGTTGAAGATTAAACAGAGGCAAAGATGGCAGCTTCCTTGGCTGAAAACGATAGGGGGGTTTACTTCCACTTTAAGACCAGAATCTACAAGCATAAATGTAAAACAAAAAAGTCACCTTTGGGAATGCTACCCTCTTACCCCAACATTTTGAGATGGGAATGAGGGACACCTACTAACAAACATATGTAGGCATAGAACACGCCCCCTGCCACACCCCCTTAAAGGAGAATTAAACCCAACAAAAATGTATTAAATCTACAAAGGCTACCACTACTATTCCTTTAAATTGACTTTTAAAATGTACACATGCAGCAATTTAGAAACTGAAGAAAAGGTTTAGCACTGGGAAACACTTTTTGAAAGATATAAAGTGCATTTTATATACAACTATATGGATCAGACCAAAATGAGGGACAAATGAGGGGGGAAGAGACAAAGGGGTTTATTTACTAAAACTGGAGAGTGCAACATTTTGTGCAAATGTGCAAAAAAAATTTAAATTAACAAAAAAAATGGAAGCTGATTGGTTTCTATGCAATTAACCCCATATAGTTTTTACCAGAACAAAAGGCGAGGGAAAATCTAGCCACACACTATGCAAATTGAAAAATAAAGTCAGTGCTCCTTCAGTGAAATGTTAACAGGCACGTGCAATAAGTGTAGATATATAGTACACCAATCACCAAATTATAACAATGCAGCACTAAAATAATAAAAGTGTCCACAAAAATGTAACCATAAACTGAAGTTTGTCAGAACAAAAATAAACAGTTCAATTTGTTACGTGTGTAAAACATATACAGTAAAAGTGTTTCACTTCAACCTTCACCCAACGCTTGGAAACACCCGTAGTGCCAATCCTTCACCAATGGTAGAAATACACACTCAGGTATATGCTGTCTAATACTAGAACAGCAATAGGCGCTTTGTGTAAATGGCATCCAGCATCACCACTCTCGCTCCACAGATGGCAGGACCAGACTGCTCTATTTTTTTGGTTCTGACAAACTTCAGTTTATGGTCACCTTTTTGTGGACACTTTTATTATTTTAGCACTGCATTTTTGTTATACTGTGCAAAGTGTGGCTGATTCCTGATGAACACAGACAGAAATTCAAAAAACAAAAATCAAAAGAGCCGGGTGAAAACTTGTTAGTGAACACTAGCTGCAAAATTCGTCCATCCACATTATATAGCATGAATTGAGGTTTCTATTACTTTTTTTTTATGGATTGAAAAAAAAAAATTGTGTTTAGCCAGCCTTAATTTTCCAGTGTGGACATTTGTTTCAGTGACATCTTTCTAAGCGGGGATATCCCCTCACTTTTTAGAGATATCTTCTATTTCTATTCAGTCTCTGGGACAAGGAGCGAAGGGAAATCTTCTCAGTAGGACACAGACCACATACAAACTGACGTGGGTCTTAATCGCAACCTACTCTACCAAAAGAAAATAAATGGTTATACAGCACATACACTTAAAGCGGAAGTAAACCCATCGATTTAACAGTTTCAAAAAACAGTTACATTCCCGGCATGCCGGGAATGCTAACTGCACATTGGCTGTGCTCTCAACCAAACTGACAAACCATCCAATGGCTGGTGTCATAACGGATCACATGTGCAGCACCGTGGCAGTTGAAGATTAAACAGAGGCAAAGATGGCAGCTTCCTTGGCTGAAAACGATAGGGGGGTTTACTTCCACTTTAAAGAAAACAGTGAGAATTGTAGGCTGCTACTGTTGATCTCCTGCTGAACAGGCAAGTCGACTTTATGTCTCTAACTTTAATGCCTGAAAAATAAGCCAAGCTTGGGAGAACTTCAGATATGAATGCTTCTCCTGGATCATCACAGTGTTTTGAAGCCACTGGATCAGCACAATGGCTAGGCAACCATCATGTTCAGAAGGAGAGATCAGCCATATCTGCCAACATATTTCTATCTGCACAATTTTGGTACTTGGCACACTACAGAGGCACTCCACATATGTAGAAATTGTAGGTTGACTGTTCTCTGATGTAACAGAAAATATAAACTTAAACGTAACATTTATCTGCTGTTATCCTATGTTTGGGATCTGTGCTTGTCCTGTGTATGGGATTTCATGGACAATAAAGTTTATACTTTCCGTTACATCAGAGTGCAGTCAACTTACAATTTCTACATATATGGAGTGCCATGATCACGGATCTGACAAGCACCTGAGCAGTGTGGTGGCATGCATAGGAAGAGCTCATCAGGAGCGATATATTCGTTTTATGGCTTTGGATATTTCTACACTACAGAGGCTTGAATAATAATATTTATATATCTCTGCTTTGTCAGAAACCCCTGACCTCCTCTTTATATACTGTATGTATGTTATGTATGTATCTCTTTATGTATGTCTTTATCTCCCTCTGCGTCTACAAATCTCACAATCTATGAATGTCCTCTGATCCCCACTTTTTACACCAATGCCTAAAAGTTCCTGGACCCAAAAAGGATTACAATATTTGTATAATCTAAAACTCTAATATTTCATTTGTTTATTTAGAGTAAGCCAATTAAATATGTTATGCTATTTGAACAGATATGAAACATCACACAACACCTTTCACCCAGCTTCATGCACTATATGATCTGATACAATATGGCACAATCAGGTCTCCATCCCACCCATACTTTACACAGATCACCCCAAAGCATACATTCACATTGAGTAAAATCTGCATCCACAGTATTACAGTTCATACCAGTACTCTGGAGATGAATATTCATCTGTCAATAACTAAATATGCCTGCATAATACATAACCTTAGTGCAGACCAGGCTTGGCACTCCGCCTTTGATCCAGAGGTTATCAATATTAAATTGGGAAAAGAAAGATGTACGATGACAGGCCCTCTCAAATTAGTAAAGAATATAATCAGCTATTCCATATTAAAGTCTTTTCTCTTCTGGGAGAGAAATAATAAATCCTCACAGCAAAATATTCTTCATATTTAAGAAAGAAATTATTTTATTGCAAAGTCTTAAAGTGAACCTTGCACCTAAAATGCAGCACATGCTTTTTAAAGGGTAAGGTCACTTTAGTGGGTAAAAAAAAATCAAATAAAAAATAAATAATATAGCGTATACAATTGCGAATAAAGTCATATTATATTTGACAGTTATTAAAAATGACCTTTCCTTTTCAATCTGCATTGCTGTCATTTTCTGTAAAATGCAATACAATATGTCTACTGGAGGCATTCTGTACACAGATGGTATACAGAACGCCCTCTAAAAATGCAAATTCCTGCTTGTGCGATTGGCTTACTGATTTTCCCCAGAAGACTGCACTAAGATACAAGTCAGAATTTTGGTCTCCCCTGCAATATAAATGTCATTTTTGGTGAGATACCCTCAAAGGGAAATCACATCTGATGGGATGCAGACCTTGCCAATTTCTCATTAGAGCCCTGCAGGAGCAGCAGCTGATTGCTAATTATAAAATCACTCCCATACAGATTCACTCAGTACATGGACACAAACAAACAAATTTTCTTTTTCTTCTATTTCTTCAGGATAACAAAAGGTAGGAATCTTCAAAAAAGTTTGTTAAAATCCCTGCAATGTACATAGATCACCCAGAAGGAAATGTTTTTTTTTTCTCAACAAAAGTGTAATTACTCTTTAAAGCTATAGTCCAGAGAAAGTAAAAATCCTCTTGTGCAATGGGGCTCCTCTTGCACTGAAAGGGTTGATTGCTCGTTTAGGTCTAGGAGGATACAAAAAAGCAGTTTTACGCTATCCAATCCAAATCTTCAGCAGGCTTCCTCCAGACTGTAAGACTAGTCCCTGGTTGCCATTTCTCTCCTATGCTCCAGCAGTTGCAGGTCCTCTAACATCATAAAGCCCAATGCAGAGCCCAAGCCTTGCACTATAGATAAGTTTTCCAAGGAACAGTTCATGGTCAGAGCTTAGGGTGTAGAGAAGAACTCCGGCTACCAGAAGACCTGAGGATCTGGTAAGTAAAACTACTGTTCCCAAAATTCAAACAAGCATTTAACCTTTGCAGTGCGTGGGCAGCCCCACTACAAGAAAGTGTCTAGGGGGCTGCCAGAAAGCAGTTTTACTTTATCTAATCTTCATCTCCAACAGGCTTCCTCTCGCCAGTAAGGCTGGCCATAGACAGTTTGAATAATGTAAGGGCGGGCTGAATGTACCGAGTTGATCGATCGATCAACTTGCGTTCAGACAGCCTGCCAGATTTTGCATGCAATTATCACTAGTGGCTGATAGCCGCTAGCAATATTCACAGTCTTCAATGGCTGGGTTGGAGGGGTTCCCCTGTTCAACACTGTCCATGGTTGCAAGAAATTCACTCCATGTATGGGTTGCTTTAGACTGGTGCTTAAAACCACTTCTCCGATATGCTCCAGCGGTTTCAGGTCTTCCAACATCAAGCAAACAAGCATTTAACGTTTTCAGTGATGGAAGAGCCCTACTGCAAGGAAAGATTTTTCTTTTCCCTGAAGATAAGCTTTAAGAAGTCCCCCCTTCCCCCCCTGCTGAAGAAAAGCATAAGCAATTATTTTTATTTTTTTAAAACTAATTGGGGTACTATTAGATAATATACTTACTGGCTTCCACCATCGGCATTTGGCAAGATCTAGGGATTGTAGAAAAAAAGCCCAAGTCTTGCTGAGAAGACACTCACAGCACTACATTAGAGCATCTTCTCACAAGATTTGGAGTGCTCTCCATGCCTCAGAATCTTGTTGGCAGGATGATGCCTTCATCCCCTAACTATGGAGGCCAGAAGAAAGGCAAGTATATCATTTTATTTCCCCACTACAGTTTGTTTTGTTGTTTATTTTGCTTTTTCACCAGCTTATTTTTCAAGGGACATCGGTCCCGAAGAGGAAGAGGAAATTCTGCCTCTTCCTCTAAAAGCAGACCTTACAAGGTGTGCAAGGACCGCTTCAAGGTATCCACAGACATGGGATTGTTCTTTTCCAGTCTATCAGATTTTGCAGAGAATACACAAAGATCACTAGCAGACATTCATATCTGAACAACCTTTGACGAAACATCAATCTACTGTGCAATTTTTTTTCAACTGTGTGTTTTCATCAAAATAAGCTTGGGTCTACCTCCCACCTCCATAGGAATATTTTACAGTCAGTCTCTGAGCAGTAATTAGCAGTATGGGATAATGTACAAGCTCATAATTCTAACCAGAGGGAAACACACCAATCCCCTTCCATAATACTCACATAAATATACATGCTCATGGGAACTGCTGAGCATTGCAACAGTACTTTGGAGAAGAAATATGCTAAAATAACAAAGTTATCAATGCAGTCACAAACCTTATTTTGCTAGAAGATTTACACAGTTCTGCCAGAAAGTACCGCCAGGCTGATCACCTGACCTTTCTCTATTGCAATTAAGCAATGCAGATAGGTCAGAATACACACATCAATACACACAGTTGTATACTACCCTTATAAAATGAGCTTAGATTAATATACAAAATCTCCTCATTACAACATAAAATGTACACACCATAAACTATAAGCTACTATAGTGCTAAAAAAAAAAAGAACACTCCACCAAAAATGTAATTAGTGTTCAAAAGAATACTCTATATGCCAATTGTTATGCCAACTAGATAACCTTTGACTTGCTAGTGACTGAACAGCAAAATATGAGCATTCCTCCATCACTTTTTTCTATCCACCTGTCAGCATGTTCCTTGGCAGCACAAGTATACCACACCACACCTAACTCGCTTCTAATTTTGCTCCTCCCCCTCCCAGTCTCAGAAGTGATTTACAGGGAATTACACATCAGATCTGAGCACTCACATTAGCTGAATTTAAAGGAATATTAAACCCAAAGCAGTAAAATCAGTCTGTATATGCAGTAAAGAATACTCACTGTGGAACCCAAGGGGTTAATCCTCTGCATTGAGTAAAAAGGCAGTTTTTATCCTGTCTTCTCTGTTCCCCCTTCTTCCACTGTCCCCAAACCATCTCCTGATAGAACAGAGGCTAGGGGACAAGCTGCACATGCTCAGTTTGGCATGTATGGCTAGAGAGTTTTTTTCCTGGGAGAGTGCATGTGATCAGCACAGGGCCAATCAGCAATGCCCAGACAGCGCGTCAGGAGTCCTTCAGATATAGGGCAGTCAGAGCAGATTGAAACTCCTCCTACAAGCTTTAACTGGGGTTGTAAACCCTTGTGGTTTTTCACCTCAATGCATTCTATGCATTGAGGTTAAAAAAAACCCTGTAGTGCACAAGACCACAAAGAACCTCCCTTTTACTTACCTGAGCCCGATCGTTCCTGCACTGGGGACAAGCCCACACGCTGCAGCCGGTGTCTAGGGATCTGATTGGATAGATTGATAGCAGCCATTGACACCCGCTGCTGTCAATCAAATCCAATGATGCGGGAGCCGGGGGGCAGAGCCGAGTCCTGCTGTCTGTGTCAATAGACGCAGCAGCAGGACTTGGGAGTGCGCCCGCAAGAGGGCCCTGAGGGAGAGAACGCTTCTCTAACCGGGGGGACTCGAGAAGAGGAGGATTCTGGAGCACCACTGAGGGACCCCAGAAGAGGAGGGTCGGAGCCACTCTGTGCAAAACCAACTGCACAGATGAGGTAAGTATGACATGTTTGTTTTTTTATTAATGAACCTTTAAGACTACAGTATATACTGCTGATGAAAAAAGGTATTTAGCAGTTTATATTTACTAAAATAATTGCTTTTTCTTGTTCTGTGTACTGTAGGAGACCAGTTATAGCGAATGCAGGGTCCTGGGTTTAGTAACACTTTAATTCATTTATTTTCAATGAATACATCACTGTATATGCAAATACTGTACATAATTGTTTGTTTTTTGCCTAGGATGACAGATGTCTTAATGTTTTTGGGTCCCTTATACATTATATGAACAGTACTATATATACACATCTAATTCTCTATGCGTTACTGTAAATATGTTTAGAATGACCTGTCAGATAACAAAAAGATCAAAGTGAGTCGTACTTGCAAAAGAAGAGCTCTAGCACTAACCTCCCCAGCAGCCTGCGATTACTACCTCTACTATGATGCAGTGCTGCAACCCCTGTCAGCGTCTTACAGCAGTTGACATCTCCAGGACTGTTAGATGCTAGTGTTCCCTGCCGTAACCTGTGATTCCATAATCCGACCCCTAAATCACTTCAGCACTGTCTCACAAGGGGGCTTTATCTTTATTTCTTTGTTCCCCGACAGGGTCACTTTAACCTTTAACCACTTTTCCATTATCTTAATGTCTTTGAAGACTTCACTAAAGCCTCCACCCGCTGTGCAGCTCCAACCAAGAACTGCGGACAGCTTGACAGGAACCATTATTTTTGTGTTTTTATTTAGAAAAGAAGTAAAAGTAAAAAGAAAATAACTGCACAATGATTTGTAACAGGACACAGCTTTAGTGCCATGATAAATGTGACAAACTGCAGATGAACGTTTGTACAATGCCAGCAGCCATTGTAAAAACGGGAGAACTGTGCAAATGTTTTATATGCTTCTTGCCTTTAAAAAAAAATAGAACTATTATTACAACAAAACAAACATGTCACTTCAGTATTATAAGTAATGATAGTGATTGGAAAATCATGAGACCATAGTCGAACTGCGAAGATTGCACTGGTGAAATAACCAACAAATGCTGCAGGTACCTAGAGGTACTTTAGATGTTGGAGCTTGCCCGCACTTTCCTACTGCCTTTACATTCGCATGGTCCAGTGAAGCTGAAAATTATAGCGATGGCCCAACAAGAATGTAGAGTGTGGGAGGTAGGGACAAGCTCCAAAAATACCCAGAAATGGCAGACCTTACACAGAAGTGTCAGCCTAGATTTGGTCCTAAAAATATGTAAACCCAACATTTCATATGACTGATATTGCCTTCTACTTCTATGAAAACTTCCTGCTCTCTTTGTATTGTTTCCCTTATGTGAAATCTCTGGTGTTCCTGCCAGTTCCTCTACTCTCCTACTAAACATTGACCACGTGAGAGCACACCGTGGTCAGTTTTCTGACTGTGCTGGGAACTCAGTGTGCTCCCCTCCAATGACCAGACTTGCCTTGACACACCACCCCGCCCCCTGCACAGCCACTCACTGGGAAGATCAGTGTACGACTGTTTATACTCCCCCAGCTCTCTGAGCTCCTTGTGCAGCGGATAACAGAGGGTATGTGATCACTTCTAAAAGTGGATTAAAAAAAAAAGTATGTATATTTTTTTTTTATGAGAATAGGTTGTTTTACAAGGTTAGGATTCATATATACTTTAACCACTTGCTTACTGGGCACTTAAACCCCCCTGCTGTCCAGACCAATTTTCAGCTTTCAGCGCTGATGTATTTGAATGACAATTGCGCGGTCAAACAACACTGTACCCAAATGAAAATGTTATCATTTTTTTCCCACAAATAGAGCTTTCTTTTGGTGGTATTTGATCACCTCTGCGGTTTTTATTTTTTGTTCAAAAAATAAAAATATTTTTTTTTTTTAAAAACTGTTTTTATATTTTTTTATATTTTGTTATAAAATTTTTCAAACAGGTAATTTTTCTCTTTCATTGATGTAAGCTGATGAGGCAGCACTGATGGGCGCCGATAGGTGGCAGTGATGGGCACTGATGGGTGGCAGTGATGGGCACTGATGGGTGGCAGTGATGGGCACTGATCGGCACTGGTTGGTTACACTGATAGGCAGCACTGCTAGGTGGCACTGATTGGCACCACTGGTGGGCATTGATAGGTGGCACTTGTGGTCAATAGGTGGCACTCATGGGCATTGATAGGTGGCATTGGTGGGCACTGGCAGGGGGAACTGGTGGCACAGATGAGGCAGAATTGCCTCTTCCTTTTCGCGACCGATGTCCCTTGAAAAATAAGCTGGTGAAAAAAAACGATTACCAAGCTTTTGTTTACATCATGAGATCAGCTGTCATTGGCTGACAACTGATCACATGGTAAGGGGCCAGGATGCCTTTAGTAAAGCAAATCCCAATGAAACAAAAGGTAAAAATTTAAGAGAGGGTGCACAAAGGGATAGCTTCTCGGACGCAATAATGTCATCATATGAGCAATGAGGATGGAATACAGCTACATGAGTAGAAACAAACTATTATGCATTAGTATGGCTGTTGGAATACCAGGTAGCCTAATTAAAATTTTTATATAAATAAAGCCAGGGTTTGTTGCTGTTTTTTTTGTTTTTTACTATATGTGGTTACTGATTTTGTTTACTATGGGATACTGATGGTGGGTGGTGTCTGTGCTATTGATCTGTAGATTTTCTACTTGGAAGTAGTATTTAATGAGGCTGCCTGTTGATAATGAGGTTGCCATGTCAAAAGATGTTTGCTATAAAGAAAGCTTTTGAGCAGGAAACGTTTGGGAATTCAGTGACTCATTGGAATGATTTTATATAGATATATCTATATAGATATGTAGCGGCCATAACCCCTTGTGGGGCGGCCTTGACTTTTGGGCTTACCAGTTACCTCCTCGTGGCTTGTCGGTGACTGTCCAGGGGTTCCCAGGGTTAGTACCCAACGACTTCAGATGCTGACACATAAAAGTCCTTTTATAAAGGTTTTTATTCTGCAGTGGTAACATCCAACATAACACAGTCACTGATAGAAATAGAGGACACGGGTGATAAACTCTGGCACTTTGAACTGCTGACATCCACTGAATGTCTCTAATCAAACCCAGAGAGTAGCCACTCACAGCTGGGTGCCTCACCGCCGGACAAACCCCCAGCCAGAGATCCAGCAGCCAACACGTGATCCGGAAACTTTGCAAAAGTCTCTGCCACAGACTATACTTTAACTGAAGATGAATAGGAACCTTTCTCACAGTACCTGGAACTTTCTCTGTCTCCTTGGCAGTACTGTGGAAGTGTGAATTCTTTAGTGTCCATACAACTCAGCTTCCAGGCTCTTACTGAGTAGCCAGCTTGTTGGCCCTCCTCCGAAGAGTCCTCCCCTGGTCACTTGTACGAGTTGCCATGTCCCTCCAATACCGAGAGCACACCGGGACGCCTTGAATCCTCCTTCAGTTACTGGGCCTCGGGCTAGCCAGCTCCAAGACTCGGGAACAGACGGATCCCTGCCCCAGACCACACGGGTCTATGAGGCTGGTCGGATTGACCATGCTGGCGGAACGGCAAATGCTCCTAGGCCCGGGACCCCTCAGGGGGCTACCCCGGTCCAGAACCAGGAACTGCGGCCGATCCCCGAACCACGTGACTTCAGCACCTTAATTACCCCTTCCCAGACTACGCAGCAGGGCCAGAAGCGCCCACTGATTGGCTCCGGGAAAGATTGGTACCCAAAACGTCCAACCAGGCCTGGTTCTCGGCCTGTCATAGGTACCTCACTGTACCTATGACCAGGCAGAACCTTAGCACAGCCCAGCCAAACTTATGCCAAAGTAAACCTGTACAATTAACCCTCAGAACCCCATTACAGATCTGAGGAAAAACAAAATTTCCACTTATAGTGCACACTTGTTAAAGTGTGACCGCTACAGATAGATATATCTATATAGATATATCTATATAGATATAGATATATAGATATATACAGTATCTCACAAAAGTGAGTACACCTCACATTTTTGTAAATATTTTATTATATCTTTTCATGTGACAACACTTCCAAGTTCCAAGTGAACATTGCGGGCACGTGCATCTGCTCTGTCGTCGCACCGCGGGTGTGCGCCTCCGGCGGTGCGAGCGCACCCTCTAGTGGTCTTAAGGTGGCCGACGTATACCTATGCTGATTTGCCCAGGCGAGCCAACCTGCCGCAGTATAACCTACGGCGGCTGGTAATCTAGTGGCTAAGTTAATAAACATTACTTTGATAGTAAAGCCTGTTTCCGAAATCCAGCTGATTCCCTGAACATTGCAATATATACAGTATCTCACAAAAGTGAGTACACCCCTCACACGTTTGTAAATATTTTATTATACCTTTTCATGTGACAACACTGAAGAAATTACACTTTGCTACAATGTAAAGTAGTGAGTGTACAGCTTGTAATAATTTTAGTAATAACATTTATGTAAAAAAAAATATTTACAAAAATGTGAGGGGTGTACTCACTTTTGTGAGATACTGTATATTTATATATACATACATAATATGAGTACAGTATGTATGTATATATGCATACATACAGTATATGTTCATATTTAGCCTGTCTAAAATGTAACTGAAGATAAGGACTGAGCTTAAAAAAAAATGCATTGGGGTTTATTTACGAAAGGCAAATCTACTTTGCACTGAAAGTGCACTTGGAAGTGCAGTTGCTCTAAATCTAAGGGGAAGATCTGAAATGAAAAATCTGCTGATTTTATCATCCAATCATGTGCAAGCTAAAATGCTGTTTTTTATTTTCCTCGCATGCCCCCCTCGTATCTACATTATGGATTGCACTGGGGTTTATTTACTAAAGGCAAATCCACTTTGTACTACAAGTGCACTTGGAAGTGAAGTCACTGAAGATCTGAAGGGGACATGCAAGGAAAATAAAAAGCAGCATTTTAGCTGGCACATGATTGGATGATAAAATCAGCAGAGCTTCCCCTAATTTCAGAGCTTCCCCTCAGATCTACAGCGACTGCACTTACAAGTGCACTTTCAAGTGCGCTTGCAGTGCACTTGTAGTGCAGAGTGGATTTGCCTTTAGTAAATCAACCCCATAGATATTCGTTGTCTAGAAATGCAGTAGATACAAATATTTTACGTATACTAACTTATTCTAGCTACATTATTCCAATAAATTCAGTACTGTGTCAACTTAAAGCAAATACATACACTAACAGAATAACCAAAGCCAAGCTTATGGAGGGCATGAGAAAGAAACAAACAGAAGAGTCTTGTGGATATGCTGTAAAAGCCCACGTACTCCACTTCTAGGTTCATCCATTGATGCATGAGAAAGCAATAAGAGTGAATAACTCTATGATTTGACAATTAGTTTATAACACAATATCACAAATTGGCAATAATCCTTCTGTCACCTCCAGATATTTACAAAAAAATGAGCATCAGTTGACTTGCTTCGCTATCTACAGCTGTACTGTTCTAAGCTCAATATTAAACCATGGACAACAGGGAGTAACATTCAATTTTCATTATGAGAAACCAGCCATCCAAAAAGCAATCTAGCTCACCTGTTAAGACGAAGTTTGGGAAATTGACAACTGGCCACATTGTGAACTCCAATTAACTAGTTCAATCAACAAAATACATGCCAGTGATTAGAATATACCTCAGCAGTCTTATTACACTCATCTAAAAGTAGGGACAGGCACATGCAGCCATAAAGTGCAGTAGACTTTATATGTTCCAGGCCCAAAATAAAAAAAACAGGCAACTAATAGATGGGACCACCATTTTTTTGGTAGCACTGTAAAGAAAGCCAGGTAGGAATCGATTGGTTGAAAAAAGGTCTACAAGTGTGCCCCCCCCCCCCCCACTCACACACCCCCATCAACATGACAATTACATTTTTAAATAAAACCTTTCCATTTTCATTACTTAATTTAGACCTAGCAGTTCATGGCTGGTGGGAGGTAGCAGATTATTGTCTTGAAAATGACTTAGGGCCCAGCCTCAGAACTCCTCTCAAGAGCCTTCAGACTTGATGCATGCAGTGGCCTGGCTCTTAAAAGGAAATATGCAAATATTATAATGCCTTGATGCATGGATGTAAGTCTGCTGGAGGTAGGTAATGCCCCCATGTGATGCTGAGTATCCATGATGGGATGGGTCATGGACAGTTGGCCTGGAAAAGAAAAGAGCTAGATGAGTTAGAGAGGGCTGGATGCCCTCTAGCCAGACTCTACCTGGCATGCTTGTGCATGCATGTGAGAAGCTAATAGTGTCCAGCAAAATCATAATAAGCAAATTCAATACAGGAGAAGAGCTTGTACAGTGTGTAAGATTGGGGTGATTAAACTCAAGTGGTAGGTGCGTTTACAGTGAGTTGCACCAGTCTAAAACTGTAATTTAACGGCATGGCAGCCCACTTTTATTTAAAAGCAAGTCACAGTTTATACAGATAAATCTTCCCACGCAGAGGGTTCTCACCATCACGGTGAAAACATAACATTCAGCCTCCTGGCTTTCTTGTGGCAGCTTTACTTCTCCAAGTACCTTTGCAGGGTCTTATTGACCATCTAACACCTTTGGTCTTCCTGGCCATCAAACACATCCCAGTGGTATGTGCAGACACTGAACTTTGGCACTGTGGCTTTCCTTGCACCTCCCTAGCTGTGCTTGTCCCTTCTGGACTTCCTCTTAGGCTTGGGCCTTCCTCTTTTCCAACCTGACCTTGATGCAGGGCAGCATCCCACATATCTCCCCTCAGACACACTGGCGGTTGGGGCCATGAGCTTTAACTTTGGTTCTATTATGAAGCCAGCACACACCTGAGCAATCAGTGTGCTTGCTTCTCCCAAAATCTGGCGTAAACCACCCTTTTACAAAGTAGCATGGAGTCCCCCTGCTACAAGTGTAAAACAAACAATCTTACACAATGTGAGAAATGTGATAGTAAATCTTCAATATGGTAAGTGCTTGTGCTTCACAACATTCACAATACTCACTCACCATATTTGATTGACCACTTGTTACAAAATGGTTGAACAGAACATTGTAACATTGCTGAAAAGTACAGGAAGCTGTTGGTTCCTAGGATCTTTATAACACTCATAAAAAGGTGGTCCCATTCAGAAAGTACAAAAGAAAAAAGAGCTCATAGCATAAAACAACTCCTTCATTAAAAGGATACCTTAAAAACAAGCCAAAGGTACTAAGCCCAGAACAAAGAATCTGATAGCTAAGACATGAATTGAGCACCACACCAGTGCATTTCCTGCCCCGCAAGTAGTGTCTTCTCAGTAGGCTGAAGGCACAGTACTCAAGCCCAACATGTTTCGTATATACGGGCATCATCAGAAGTGGTACAACTGGTGGAGCTTGAGAGGACACAAAAGTGCACTGGTGTAGTGCTCAAATCATTTCAAAACTGTCAGATTCTTAGCGTTGGGCTGAGTAACTTTGGATTGCTTTTATTGTGACCTTTTAATGAAGGAGTTGTTTTAAGCTAAGAGCTCTTTCTTCTTTTGTACTTTTTTGAATGGGACCTTCTTTTTATGAGTGTTATGAAGATCCTACGAACCAAAGGCAGATCCTTAGTGCTGGGTTAAGCACTCAGTTTGTGAATAACACTTTGCTGCTCTTTAGGACCCATTCACACAAGCAGCTAGAGTTGGTGTGCATTTAGGATGACAGCAGTACTGTTGCTCTGATTGCGGCACATCAAACTATTTCCTTCGTTTTTTTAACAAGCTTTATTAAAATGTCATAAAGTGACATTACATTAAGTTCTTTAGCTGCAGTGCAGTACAAGCCTGTGTTGCATTACTGCATGTCATACTTTTTTTTTTGACATACACCACTGCTACATGGTAGTGTGAACTGCCTTGCATTTTGCCAGTGCAGTGTCCAGTACAGTGTCCAATACAGTGCTACTAGATCTGGTGGGAATGGGCCCCATAAGCAAATGAAGCCTTTGCCTGTTTACCTCCATTTGACTCTTGATCCCGGCCCGAGCTCTATTTAGTTCTATCGACCTGTAATGCCTGCCCCTTGGTTTTATTGCCCTGCTTAAGATAGTCTTTGGGATCTCACCTGTCTTTTTTTATTTTTTATCATTATTATTATTCTGAACTCTTGGTCACCGCAATATTTTGGGAAGCTAGCCCAATGCAACTTTGAGCTTGCCTTTTTAGGATTTTTTTTTTTAATCTGTCAAATCTCTAGGAAGAACTGGTATTATTTGGCCAGTATCAGAGTGCATATACAGCTACTGACTACACAGTGCGTAGGCAACAATTCCTTTTAATGCCACACAACCACTGGAGGCCCAATTCTTGCCATGTCTATAATCTTCATAATTCACATGTGAATTACTCATGCACCAAAATACTTGATGCTCTAATAACAGCTTATGTATTACAGGTATAACTGAAAACCCTATTGCGCTGTCAAAGGCTGAAGTTAAATACCAGTTTTAAAAACATCTTGTGCTACCACATATAATTAGGAGAGTGATTCACAGCCATGGAGCAGGCTGCTCTTACATTAAATGACAATTTCAGGGATGTACAAAACTATCAACTACCAAATTAGGCCCTATTGTTTTGTTATTATATTTGTGTGTGAAGATGCAGCATTCAGCACGTATAGGAAAATATCATCGACTGAAAAATATTTACTTTACACACGTATTAACTCAAGTGAGGAATAAAATAAACAGTAAACTGGTATTTCCAATACAGCGTGGTTTGTTGCCATCTCTTCAACTAGCTGCAGACTTTTATCTCTAGCACCTAGCACCTATTTTGCTAAATCACAACTATTAATCTTATAAAGCTTTCTAGATATACATGAGAATAACTTTAATTTGGTGTAAATCTTCTACAAGTATGCTAAAGTATTAGACCTATATTTTATATATCTGTAATATATTGACACCCAAAGAAGGACCATCTTCCACTGCAGAAGAAAACAAAAGACTTGGGACCCAGAACATCATGTGGATTTAGACAAGTAAAAGCTTAAGTGTTATTTCAACATTCCTGTCAATGTTAACAGCCCAACTGCAGCTAAACTTCTCAACTTAACCTCTTCTTTTGACCTAACCCAATGGACACATACTTCCACCCACTCCAATGGTAATACCCTTGACCTTGTATTCTCCCATCTCTGCAATCCCTGCAACCTCACCAACACCCCCTTTCCACTCTCTGATCACAACCTCATCAGTTTCACTGTATCCTTGCCTCCAACCAACCATCCCTCCAAGCAGCAAACAATTACTTGTAGGAACCCTCGCCACTTTAACCCATCTCTTCTCTATTCTGCTACTGACCATCTATATGACATAATCTCTCCCCTGTCCTGTCCTGACCTGGCCACCTCTGTCTACAACAGTTCACTCTCATCATCACTAGATGCACTTGCTCCACTAACCACACGCAGAATCAGGCCCGACCGTTACAACCATGGCAAACTGACAACACTAGAAATCTCAAGAAACATTGCCGTGCTCTTGAACGACTGTGGCGTAAAACCAAATGCCTGCACGACTTCACCCTATATAAATCTGCCCTTCTAAAATACAATTCCTGCCTCCATGCTGCCAAACAAACCTACTTTGTCTCTCTTATTAATACCTTGTCATCTAGTCCCCGTCGGCTCTTCTCAACCTTTAACTCTCTCTGCTTCGTCCCCCACCCCCTCTACCCACTAACTCACTCACTGCCCAAGAGATTGCCAATCACTTCAAAGACAAGATTGATGCAATTCGTGAGGATACCTCCACTGTGCGTACACCTTCCCCACCCAACATACCTTACCTAAAGACACTTTCAACACTCTCCTCCTTTGACTTGGCTACTATTGAAGAGGTTACAAAACTTTTCTCAGATGCCCACTTAACCAATTGTCCCTTGGATCCTGTTCCCTCACAACTACTACGGTCACCCTCTTCTTCTATCCTATGCTCCCTCACTCACATCTTCAATCTCTCCCTCGCTAGTGGCACCTTCCCCTCCCCTCTAAAACATGCGCAGATCACTCCAATACTTAAAAAGCCCTCCCTGGACCCCACCAACCTGAATAACTTAAGGCCCATCTCATTGCTCCCATTCTCCTCTAAACTTCTAGAGCGCTTAGTCTACAACCGTCTTAGCTCCTACCTCAGTGAAAATAACCTTCTTGACCCTTTACAGTCTGGCTTTCGCTCGCAACACTCCACGGAAACTGCCTTACTAAAACTCACTAACGATTTACTAACTGCTAAATCCGACAGCCAGTACTCCATACTGCTACTACTTGACCTCTCTGCAGCCTTTGATACTGTTGACCACCCGCTCCTTCTCAATAAACTCCATTCCCTTGGTCTCAAAGATTCTGCTCTATCCTGGTTCTCTGCCTATCTATCACAGCGTTCCTTCAGTGTTACCTACAACTCTGTCTCCTCCTCTCCATTGCCCCTTTCTGTGGGGGTCCCCAAGGCTCTGTTCTTGGACCCCTTCTCTTCTCCATCTACACCTCCTCCCTTGGTCACTTGATAACCACCCACGGCTTCCAATACCACTTATACGCCGATGACACCCAAATCTATCTGTCTACTTCTCACCTCACTCCTTCTGTCTCCTCTCGCATTACTAACTTACTAACTGACATATCAACATGGATGTCGCACCACTTTCTTAAATTAAATCTCTCTAAAACTGAGCTATTAATATTCCCCCCGCCCGTGCCCCCCTCCATGACTTTTCCATCAAAATCAACAATGCAACCATCAGTCCCTCCCCTCACGCCAGGGTACTCGGTGTAATCCTAGACTCGGACTTGTCATTTCAGCCTCAAGTCCAATCGCTGTCAAAAGTTTGTAGACTTCACCTCCGTAACATCTCTAAAATTCGCCCCTTTTTAACAAACGACACCACCAAGCTCCTCATTCACTCCCTTGTTATCTCTCGCCTTGACTATTGCAACTCCCTCCTCATTGGCCTGCCTCTCCATAGGCTCCACCCTCTTCAGTCTATCATGAATGCTGCTGCAAGACTTATCCACCTTACCAACCGTTCAGTGTCTGCCAACCCTCTCCTCCAATCCCTACACTGGCTCCCAATCGCCCAGCGAATTAAATTCAAAATACTAACCACAACTTACAAAGCCATCCACAGCTCTGCCCCGAGCTACATCACCAATCTTGTCTCCAAACATATCCCAAACCGTCCTCTCCGCTCTTCTCAAGATCTCCTCCTGTCAAGCTCTCTCGTCTCCTCCTCCCATGCTCGTCTCCAGGATTTCTCCAGAGCCTCTCCCATCCTCTGGAACTCGCTACCTCAACCTGTCCGGCTATCCCCTACTCTAGCTACCTTCAGGCGATCCCTGAAAACTCATCTCTTCAGGGAAGCCTATCATGTCTCCAACTAATCTTTTACCACTTCCATCAGCTCATTCCCCACAGTTACAACCTTTTGTATCACCTCCCCCACCCTATTAGATTGTAAGCTCTTCTGAGCAGGGCCCCCTTAATCCTCTTGTATTTTATTGTATTATAACTGTATTGTCTCCCTTTTTAATATTGTAAAGCGCTGCGTAAACTGTTGGCGCTATATAAATCCTGTAATAAATAAATAAATAAAATTTTCAGCAAAGCAAAATAAGGCAATTAATATTTTGGTGGGTGAACTTTATAAATTTACATAACAATAATTTACGCATTACTTTTGGAGACCATGCTTACTCTTTCGTAGTGCCGTGAAGTGATTTCACTGTATTGTTGCTCTCTCAACTTAAGTCAATTCTTCCCTGTAATGGGCACAGTGGTGAAACTACCGCCATAGCAGCCCATGCACTTGCTAAGGAGCCAGTACTGGGGGAGGGGGGGTTAGCAGTGAAGCGCCAGGGACTGAGGAGTGGAGAACTTCATCAGCACAGGCCCTTAGAAGCAAAGACACTTGTAAAATAAAATAGCCTAAACAGTAGTTACACTCATGGTCAAGCCAATTGCCCCCGGTGCTGTGGACATGGGTGGAGGAGTGGTGGAAGAAAGATGTGCTATCCTCAAAGAGGTGGGCTGGGGTGGCCCCCTGTTGTCTCCCAGCAGCCAGCACTCCAGTCAAGCAATAATGGCCTGCCAACACTGTCTCGAGATATTGGGAAATCAGACCTCACACATTGTGGCCCATAAAGAATTGACAATCCTCATCCAGGAAAATGCCAGAGGACCTCCATGCATTCAGAGTCTACATTCAGTGCTCTAGGGTGGAGGAAGTCAAGCAGTAATCCTGAGTGGCAGTGTAGAACTGGCAACTTGGCAAGTTTCTTCAGAATTTTAGCTGCATGGGAGTCTGGCAAACACGATAACTACTTTATCTAATCTGGTTCTGGATCTGATAAATATGCAGTAGCTCTCTTTAAAGACTCATTCACACCACATGTATGGTGTAAAATGCATTTTTGTGCATTGACGTGTGCTGCATTAGCAAAAACATGGGTCCTGCAATATTTAAAAAAAAATGTGGTGCACCAAAACACACAGAGCATTTGGATCTGTGTATTCTCCCACACTATAGTGTACTGTATAGATGTATGTTGGGATTTAATAATAAATTGCTGTACATTCTCTATTTCACAGTGCATTATTCTGTATGCTGTACAGTACACATTCACTATTCTACAACACCTTGTTAAAATACGAACATTAAATTACATCTGTGGAGGATTGTTCACATGTTAACATGTATTTGAGTTAATGCTAATTAGGGTGTTGTATACAATGGCTTTCTTTTTTCTGCTAGTGGCCAATCAACCTTTTTTCTACGGGTCCCTGTCATTTCCAGTTATGCCTCTTTTTGGCTGAATCTTTATTTTACAGTACAACATACAGTCATCTCATATAGGCTTAACTTATTTACACAGTCACAATATTCCAAGCCAAGTTAGGTCCAAAAAAATAAGAAAATATTCAGTGTAAAGAGGTAATCCTTACATAAGGTATTGTATTGGCAATGTGGCTAAAGGCTCCCATGAGCCATGGTCAGTCGTGGAAATACTGAACAGCAAGTACGTAAAAGTGGTAGCATCACATACAGTGTTACTTTTTGGCATGTATATTCAACGTAAGTGTACACATTAGTCTGAAGTCACTTTTGCTAAACCCCTGACCTCATTTATATACATCTTTAAAGCATATACTTTTGCCCACCCTGCCAAAAGCTGGCAGTTTTATAAAGCATATGTCTAGTAATAATTATTTATTGCTGTTTCACACAGCTTTCAGTAGAAACTGAGCTGTAAAAGATGAAGCACAGCAGCTCCAATCACAGGATAAGGGGAATTTACAACTCAAAGTTATGTTAGCAAAAGGGTTAAGGCTAGGAGTTGCAGGGGTTCATTTTATAGTTATGTTTTTAAAGGGGAAGTTAAAGGTTCAAGTCACTTTAAAGGTTAAAATGAGGTTTAGGTGTTTATAGGTTAAGGATTTGTTTTAAAGGTTAAATATTGAGAAACATGTACAGTGGTGTGAAAAAGTGTTTGCCCCCTTCCTCATTTCCTGTTCCTTTGCATGTTTGTCACACTTAAGTGTTTCGGAACATCAAACCAATTTAAACAATAGTCAAGGACAACACAAGTAAACACAAAATGCAATTTGTAAATGAAGGTGTTTATTATTAAAGGTGAAAAAAAATCCAAACCATCATGGCCCTGTGTGAAAAAGTGATTGCCCCCTAAACCTAATAACTGGTTGGGCCACCCTTAGCAGCAACAACTGCAACCAAGTGTTTGCGATAACGTGCAATGAGGCTTTTACAGCGTCCTGGAGGAATTTTGGCCCACTCATCTTTGCAGAATTGTCCTAATTCAGTTACATTAGAGGGTTTTCGAGCATGAACGGCCTTTTTAAGGTCATACCACAACATCTCAATAGGATTCAGGTCAGGACTTTGGCTAGGCCACTCCAAAGTCTTCATTTTGTTTTTCTTCAGCCATTCGGTGGTGGACTTGCTGGTGTGTTTAGGATCATTGTCCTGCTGCAGAACCCAAGTTCGTTTCAGCTTGAGTACACGAACAGATGGTCGGACATTCTCCTTCAGGATCTCTTGGTAGACAGCAGAATTCATAGTTCCTTTTATCACGGCAAGTCTTCCAGGTCCTGAAGCAGCAAAACAGCCCCAGACCATCACACTACCACCACCATATTTTACTGTTGGTATAATGTTCTTTTTCTGAAATGCAGTGTTCCTTCTACGCCAGATATACTTGGACACACACCTTCCAAAGAGTTCCACTTTTGTCTCATCGGTCCACAGAATGTTGTCCCAAAAGTCTTGGGGATCATCAAGATGTGTTGTGGAGAAATTGAGACGAGCTTTGATGTTCTTTTTGCTCAGCAATGGTTTTCTCCTTGGAACTCTGCCATGCAGGCCATTTTTGCCCAGTCTTTTCCTGATGGTGGAGGCATGAACGCTGACCTTAACTGAGGCAAGTGAGGCCTGCAGTTCCTTGGACGTTGTTGTGGGGTCTTTTGTGACCTCTTGGATGAGTCGTCGCTGCGCTCTTGGGGTAATTTTGGGCGGCCGGCCACTCCTGGGAAGGTTCACCACTGTTCCATGTCTTCGCCATTTGTGGATAATGGCTCTCACTGTGGTTCGCTGGATTCCCAAAGCTTTGGAAATGGCTTTATAACCCTTTCCAGACTGATAGATCTCAATTACTTTCTTTCTCAATTGTTCCTGAATTTCTTTGGGTCTCGGCATGATGTGTAGCTTTTAAGGATCTTCTGGTGGACCTTACTGTGTCAAGCAGCTCCTATTTAAGTGATGCCTTGATTGTGAACAGGTGTGGCAATAATCAGGCCTGGGTGTGGCTAGAGAAATTGAACTCAGGTGTGGACAACCACAGTTATAGTATGTTTTAACAAGGGGGGCAATCACTTTTTCACACAGGGCCATGATGGTTTGGATTTTTTTTCACCTTTAATAATAAACACCTTCATTTACAAATTGCATTTTGTGTTTACTTGTGTTGTCCTTGACTATTGTTTAAATTGGTTTGATGTTCCGAAACACTTAAGTGTGACAAACATGCAAAGGAACAGGAAATGAGGAAGGGGCAAACACTTTTTCACACCACTGTAGGTGTCATAAGGTGCTTTAGTGTTAGGATCTGCAGGGTTTTCAGCTCTGGTGCTTGTGTTGTACACTGCTTTAGAGCTTGTAAACCTGATTCATGAAATTTGAGCTGGGCACATATATCTGCAGTGTTTTCTTATCTCTCTTCAAAGCCCTAAGTCCAGTGGTTTTCTCCTGCTCTGTTCTTCTGTTATCAGCATGATAACTTCTGACAAGTTCTCTGACACATGAGATAAAACCAGCCTGAAATGTGTGTTGTGGGAGGTTGCGATTAATAGTTTAGCAGAGAACTGAACTATTCACAAAACAGCTGTGCAAGTCCCTGCCTGTTTCTGCCTATGTGGAGTGGGGGTGTGTGCCTTTCCTCCAATCAGCTGTCTTGGCTGTATGCCTAGACTTCACACTCAGTGCTGATCAGGAAGAGAAAATCTGTAACACCATATGCACTTTCTAAAGAATATATAAAGCTGAAGACAGCAGATATACATGTAAACTTATGTAGGGAGATTTGTTTCATTCCTGTGCATCATCTGAGGCTGTTCACTTCACTGGGTATATGTGAGGGTTTACATCCACTTTAATTGTAGTAATGTACACATTTGTAGAGTACAGATATTATTATCAGTTGAGAGCAGTTGTTGGTAGGCAGTACTGTAAACACACAAGAGGGGAAATGTTTTAGGTGTACGTATGATGAGGGCATGGGATAATGGGCCAAAAATCCTGTTTTATTTGTCATTAATTAAAATAGGAGTTTGTTCGTTTTAAGAAATCATACTTAACTAGGTGAATGCAGCATCGGTCCAATGGCACATCTATCCCCCACTGCTTCTAAGACTGAGAACTGAGTAATCAAACACTGCTGATCTCTCAGTTCTCCCAGCTGCTCTGAGCAGAGAGCAGATGACTGTCAGTCACTGCTGTCTGCTCTGCTCCCCTCCCCTCCCCATGCTCACTGGTGTGCTGGGCTGTGGAGTGGGTGGCTAGCTCAGGCTTTCAGTGGCTTGCTAAAAGGCTCCATATGGTCGCAAACTTTCCCCCCAGCCTGGACCGGCTCTTTGACGTCAGCCAACAGTGGGCTTCAGCGAACTAACTGCCCTTCTGTGATCCACAGGAGAAGTAAAGCCAAACAAGCTTTGGATGTACTTCTCATTTAGGAGACATGGAGACAGAATGAATTGTGAAACAACTGGGATGTTCAAAAGCAGTAAAACTGAAGAGTGGGCAACACAACAAACAACATTCTAATAGACTTGCAAATGACAGTTTAAAAAAGGGGCTAGTTTCACCTCAAAGAGCTGCCTTAGAACCCCTATATCTGAAATCTGTATCAAATGAGGCCTGAACATCCACCTGATAATAGTTAGCAAATGTGTGAACAGAAGACAAGGCGGCAGAATTGCAAATCTGGCAAAGAGATGCCTGATGCTGAACAGCTCAAAAGGCACTTACTGACCTAGTTTGTACCACAACCAAACAATACGGGGAAATTTCCTTGGGATGAACTGGAGCAGGACAGATAGATGAAAGTACAATGTCCTGATTAAGGTGAAAGGAGGAAACCATCTTAGAAAAAAAAGGCCCTGGGTCTCACCTAGCAGAGATGATAACTAGGGATGAGCTTCGAGTTTGAGTCGAACATCGCCTGTTCGGTTGTTCGTCAAATTGCAAACATTATGGGCCGTTCGTGCCAAATTCGAGTGGCGCGTCACGGCCCATAATTCACTGCGGCATCGCGGTGCATTGCTGGTTGATGATTGACCAAGCATGCACTATGACCCGCATGCTTGGCGAATCACAGCACCATCTGTACAGAGAGCCGTAATTGGCCAAAGCCAGGGTGGCTTTGGCCAATTATGGCTCAGGGGGTTTAGTAGACACCCCACACTATATAAGGCCGCCTGCGTGGCGGCCTTGTGTAGTGTGTTGTGGCGGCGGAGAGAGATAGACAGAGAAACAGTGTAATTTGATTTAAATTAGCTAGAGTAGGCAGGCGAGTCAGTTAGCTGCAGTTACAGTGTATGGAGGATATATATGCATCCTAGGTGTTGTAAATATATATATATATAAACACTGTATTCAGTTTAGCTAGATCCGTTCCTACCTTCAAGACAAATGCTGGTGTTCTTCTGATCCTATTAAATACCACAGGCAGGCAGCTGCAGTATTTACAGTTAGTGTACTGTGTCCTTTGCACAGCGTGCACCTAAAGCTACCTTAAGACAATTGCTGGTGTTCTCATACTAATAATAATACAGGCAGGCAGTTGATTCTGCTAGCTGCAGTATAATCAGTATATACATACATCCCAGCTTTGTGCAGCTACATCTCACTGCAGGCCATTAGTATGTCCGGAAGGCCAACAAGGAGAGGCAGACAGTCACAATAAATAATTAAAGAGGGCAAGCAGGCTTAAAGGTTGATACACATATATATATATATATATATATATATATATATATATATATATATATATATATATATATATATTGTGACGATCCGGGGTGATAAGGTTCAAGTGGTGCATGCAATTTTCCAGAAACATGCCACCCCAGACTTGCGTTTTTAGGGTATGGCAGCCCACTTTTATTTAAAGGACAGGAAAAAGTTCAAACAAACAGAAATCTTCCCTCGCAGGGGGTTCCACCATCACTGCATAACCAAACGATAGCCTCCTGGCTTACTCACTGTCAGCTTCATGCTGCTTTAGTCACAGGCTACACTTGCCTGCTTCAGACGTACATACAGACTGTGACCTGCAGTCTTAGGCTCTGAGACCTCCTGTCTCTTTCTCGTGGAACCCTTCCAAGCTCCTGGACAGACTTCCCGTCTGCTGGGCGGAGCCGTCTCCAAGTCTGAGCACAGACTTCTCTTCCTGGGACGTTTATGAACCCAGCCCACAGGTGTGCAATTAGTATTCCTGCCAAAATCAGGCATATACTGCTTATATGCACCTGTGCGATGGGGTCGCATCTCCACAATATATATATATATTTTTTTTTTACGCTATAAACAAAAAAAGAGCGACAATTTAAAATAAAAAAAATATATTTTTTACTTTTTGCTATAATAAATATCCAAAAAAAAAACAAATTTCTTCATCAGTTTTTAGGCCAATGTGTATTCTTCTACATATATTTGGCAAAAGAAAATGGTTAGTTTGCACAAAAACTTATAGCATCTACAAAATAAGGGATAGATTTATGGCATTTTTATTATTATTATTTTTTACTAGTAATGGTGGCGATCTGCGATTTTTAGCAGGACTGTGACATTGCGGTGGACAGATCTGACACTTTTGACACAGTTTTGGGATCATTGACATTTAAACAGCGATCAGTGCTATAAAAATGTGTAAATGTCACTAGCAGGGAAGGGGTTAACACTAAGGGGGCGATCAAGGGGTTAAATGTGTTCCCTGGGATGTGTTTCTAACTATGGGGGATGGGACTGATTGGAGGAGGAGAGAGATCGCTGTTCCTAATCACTAGGAACAGCAGATCTGTCTCTCCTCCCCTATCAGAGTGGGGATCTGTCTGTTTACATTGGCTCTCTGTGGAGGGATCGCCAGTGGCCAGTGGACATTGGGGCTGCCGGCCATGCACAGGTCCCTTTGTACTCCTATATACATGTATAGAGCCCTGACAGGTCCTTTTATACTTCTATATACATGTATTGAGCCATGACAGGTCCTCGTTATACTCCTATAAACATGTGTAGAGCCATGACAGGTCCTTTTTATATTCCTTTACATGTATAGGGCCATGACAGGTTCTCTTTCTACCCATATATACATGTATAGTGCCATGACTGGTCCTCTTTATACTCCTTTATACATGTATAGAGCCATGACAGGTCCTCTTTATACTTCTATATACATGTATAGAGCCGTGAGAGGTCCTCTATATACATGTATAGTGCCATGACAGGTCCTCTTTATACCCCTATATACATGTATAGTGCCATGACAGGTCCTCTTTATACTCCTTTACATGTAGACCACCATGACCGGTCCTCTTTTTATATTCCTATATACATGTATAGAGCCATGACAGGTCCTCTTTATACTCCTATATACATGTATAGAGCCATGACAGGTTCTCTTTCTATCCCTATATACATGTATAGAGTAGTGACAGCCCCTCTATATACTCTAACATACATGTATAGAGTCATGACAGCCCCTCTATATACTCCTAAATACATGTATAGAGCCATGACAGGTCCTCTTTTTACTCCTATATACATGTATAGAGCCATGACAGGTCCTCTTTATACACCTATATACATGTATAGAGCCATGACGGGTCCTCTTTATACAACTACATACATGTATAAAGCCACGACAGGTCCTCTTTATACTCCTATACACGTAGGCCGCCATGACCGGTCCCCTTCAGTTATCATGATATAAAATAATGAATGTGGGGGGCCTTTTGGTAGGCATAGTATTTTTTTTTGGGGGGGGGGGGGGCAGCATTTCATTCTTGGTCCCAGGCAGCACAATGTCTTGGGCCGACCCTGCCCTAAACTATAAGGAAAATGTGTTTCTTTTCTACGTTGACCAGAATAATAGCTAAGGGATAATAAGGGGAAAGGGAATAAAGTTAATTAGTGCAGATTGCAATTAACTAATAGCTACAGTAATAAGGAAAACATTTATTTTTTGTAACTTGTAAGATTGCTGTAAATGATGGCATATGCAGATCAAACATCATCTCTTTGAATAAAAAATACTAAATACAATTGTTTGATGTCAAATGCACATCAAAGGTCACTCTTTTGCGGTAAATATGAATAAACTAGTAAATATAATGCAGTTGTTGTGCTGTATTTAGACAATGACACTTGCGGACTATCTGACAATGTCATTTTATACAGGAAAGCTTTGACAGCTGTTGATGTTTGGTGATACGTAGGAGGTCCTAGATGTCAGAGGAGCAGCCCCATGGAAGCGGAGCAGAGCATATAATCCCTTGAATCTTTTTAGGACACATCTCCTAAATTCAAGGTCCTCGAGTGGTTAGGTAAAGGTTTTTGTGACAAGAGTTCATCTTTACTCTGGCCGCACATTTTAGATTCTGCACATTCTCCTAAAACCTCACCATGTACACATACATCTTTTATTTGATTGTTTTAGGGTCAATCCCAAGTGATTCATACATCGATCATGATTACAATCCACATTTTCTAGCAAATACAACATCTCTTTCAATATCAATTTAATCCCAGAAAACTGCATATAATGTACAAAAAAAATAATTACTGATATAATATTGTAAGTAACATCCTGCAATGACATTTTAAACATAGATAGTAGACAGGGTCACTGATAAGGCAGTACAGCCAGCCCTCCTGTACTAAGTCCGGGCCCCATCAGTTCAAAATGGGGGCACGCGCATCTGCTGGCTGTACCACCTTATTGCAGACACTGATCACCTTCTGCCTCCTCCTGAAATGCTTCCAGCATCCCCTCCTCTTTCTCCCTCCAAGCTGCACTGCAGAGAGATTGGTTCTAGAACATGTGCCCCTTCCATCTGCTCTCCGGGCCCCCCTGTGTGCCCCTTTCCCCTACAGCACTGCTGGCTTCTTTCCTCTCCTCTCCTGCCATCAGCTGCTGCAGGCACACAGGGATTTTAAGATGGAGAGCAAGGCAAGGGGCCAGTAAATATGTCATTTACTGGCCCCTTCCTTCCCTGAATGAGCACAGTGAGCAATCAGTACTAATCTACTAATCACTCCTGTGTCCATTCATCACTGAAGCATAACTTTGTTTACTATGCTTCACTATGCTTCAGTTTGTGAATGAACAGGAAGCTTCAGAGCACTTCCTATTCATTCATCTGTGTAGCTGAGGCTACAGAGAAAGAGATAGATACATTTATTCGACTGGGGGGGCTGTCAGGTAGGCTGGGATTTCTTACAGCAGCCCTGATGGTCAGCACCAGGCTTACCTGCACATTCCATTTAATATAGAGTATATGGTATCATACCGCCCAACTTTTTGAGATGGGAATGAGGGACACCAATCAGCAAAAGTATGCAGGCATAGGACAGACTCCATGCCATGCCCCTTAAAGGAGAATACAAAAAAAAACAAGGTTGGTTAAACCCATAAGTGCTTGTTTTACCACTACTATTCCTTTATATTGGCTTTTGGAATTTACAAATGCAGTCATTTAGAAATCAGATGAAAGGTTTAGTGCTGGAAAACACATTTTGATAGGTAAAACGTGCATTTTAAAAACATCTATATAGATCAGACCAAAATGAGGGACACATGAGGAGGAATGAGGGACAGAGGGACATTGTTCCAAATCAGGGACAGTCCCTCGAAATCAGGGACAGTTGGGAGCTATGCGGTATGCAGTCAGGTAAGCCCCCTACATTACATAACTGTAAACAAGGAAATTGTACCATCATATTTTAACATGCGTATCCAGCTTTACACAAAGCATACTATTGCAAAACCTGAACTAAGCTTTAGTCTTTTTTTTTTTCTAAATAATTACTATTTAAAGTAATACATGATTACAGCAAATGGGGAGGATGTTGTATGGTCACAAAACTCAAGGGACATTAACAGTATCCAATTCCCCTTTTGATTGTCCACTGCAGTTTTTGTACAGAAAAAAATATAACACTGTCTACATAATTAGGTACCATGCACAAAGTTTTTGAGTGTTTGGTCCAAGTCATATTTTACATTTAGCATAATTGGGATGGCAAATTTCACGCCAAAATTCTCATGGTAAGCATTACACTTCCAACAATAATGGAGAAGAAATACATTTAAAGAGGAACTGCAGTCTGCTCACATAACCTGTAATAAAAACATCTTTGCCATTCTGAAGCTTCCCTTCAACCACTTTGCATATTTTTTTAAATATATATATTGTGATTCTGTACTTGCCAAATATGCTACAGAAATTTCCCTCCACTAAGTCTGGCTGCATCCATTTTAACTGTGGGCAGCTAAAGCTTCTGCCTGTTCACTTCCTGGATTTACACAGAGCCACACCTCCAACTCTGCAGCTCTCATTGGCCCACTTATGACTCACCCCCCCCTCCCTTCCTGGCAAAATCTCACGAGAGTGAGACTGAGAACTGTGCATGATGTGATAAGCCTAGCCTGATGACCAGACAAGAAACAGGAAGTGGGCTGTATAAGGTATTCACTGACAGAAAAAAATGTTTTACCATCCAAAGTTAAAACAACAAGGGCAGAGGATTTACTAGATGGAAAGATGAAAAAATGACTGAAGTTCCGCTTTAAGCTTTATTAGAAATATTGCTCTGTGAGACAGCAGCATGGTTAGATAATATTATACTATACTATAACATAGAGAGATGTGCCCTGAGGAAGTGATACTTAGGGCTTCAAAGCTTGTATGCCCACAGGTTTAGTTATAAATAGCTGGCTTTGGTCCAAAATATGCACCTTTTTCTGATACTTCTATTTGCATTGGTTTAAATATTTTTTATTGAAAAGATTTTTTCACATATACAAAAAAAACAAGCAAGAAAAAAAAACAAAAAATAACATTCCACATTTTTACAAAGTCCCATATATATCTATATATACGTACACATACATAGGACTTATACATAAATATTTACATAACAAATAAATAGACACACAGCAAAGAAGAGAAAAAAAAAAAAAAAAACACAATCAACAAAACACATGGATCAGTCTCAGTATATTTTTCGTAGAAAAAACTAATAGTAGTAGTCCCCCATCTTCCTGATTTAATTCTTTACTCCGTCTAACTTTATTCAAGCAATATTTTATGTAGTATTCCTTTTTCCCTCCCACCCCCCCCCCCCCTGGGTACTTAACCACCCCCAATTCCCCCCAGTCCACCCCTCCTCACCACTCCCGTAGTTCCCCAGCGTGTCGTACCTACATATATACACACACCACACCCTATGCCCTTTATGGAGAAGGTATAGATGGGGATACTATCCAGCTCCTACTGTGGTATTGTGTGGCAATAGGTCCGTATATCTATTTTAGAAATTCTCTAAGTGGTCCTTATTCCAAAAAAAAAAAAAAAAAAAAAAACTTAGTGAAAAAGGTATAGGAGGGGATACTACCCACCTCCTACTTGTGGTATTATGTGGAGGTAAGCCCCTACGTCTATTTTAGTGACTCTCTGAGTGATCCTTATTCCAAAAGTGAAATGGAAAAAGGAGAGAAAAAAAAGAAAAAAAAGTGAAAAAGGTGTGGAAGGGGACTCTGCCTACTTCCTACATGTGATATTATGTGGCCGTAGGCCCCTACATCTATTTTAGTGATTCTAAGTAATCCTTGTTCCAAAGGTTAAGGAAAAAAAAAAAAAAAAAAAGAAAAAAAGTATGGAAGGGGATACTACCTGCTTCCTACATGTGATATTGTGTGGCAATAAGCCCCTACATCAATTTTAGTGACTCCCTAAGTGATCCTTATTTCAAAAGTGAAAAAAAGGGATGGCAATAAGTCCCTACATCTATTTTAGTGACTCCCTAAGTGATCCTTATTCCAAAAGTGAAGAAAGGGGATGGCAATAAGTCCCTACATCTATTTTAGTGACTCCCTAAGTGATCCTTATTCCAAAAGTGAGGAAGGGGAAGGAGATAAAAGAAAAAAAAAAAAAAAAAAAAGCACACCTTTCTCCTCTCCCTTTTTCCCTTAATAATTGGTAAGAACACCATTTATTTTTTGTGTTAGCTCCCTAAGTGCTCAATAAGAAAAAGGGGGGGGGGGGGACATGGAAAGAGGGGAAGAGGTGGGGACAGGGTGGGAATCCAGAGATAAGTAATAATAAAGCATCTAATTGTTCCCCACATAACTCATATAGACTTGAGATAGTCTAAATTCCAGCCAGCACTTCCAAGTGTCAAGGTATTTTGTTTCCAAGTTGTTTTGCAGGTGTATTACTTCTTCCATACATCTAATTTTATCTATTTCCCTAAACCAATCCTTTATTGTCGGAGTATTTTTCGTCTTCCATTGTTTCGGAATTAATTTCTTTGCTGCATTCAACAGGAATGGTATAATAGATTTTTTATATTTCTTCCTCGGTATCCCTGTTGCATGGAACAGGCATTGCCAGGGGTCAAATTCCATTATAGTCCCGCTAATCTTCTTTATCCAATCCACCACTTCCCTCCAATATGATTGGATTAAGGGACACTGCCACCATATATGTGCATGGGTACCTGTCTCTCCACACTCCCTCCAACATAGAGGTGATTGAGTGGGATTAATTTTATGTAATTTAGTTGGGACATAATACCACTTTGTTAATAATTTATAATTCATTTCTTTTATCCCTGTGTCCACTGAAGTTGAGTGCGTGTAATCAAAGACTTTACTTCTCATACTTTCAAGCAACGGGTGATTTAGTTCCCTTTCCCAATTCTCCACGAGACACAGGGAGTCCAGTTCTAGAGGGGTTATCAGTAGGCTATATACTTTTGAGAGACCCTGTCTATTATTCCCGGCTTTGTCAACTAATCTTTCCCATTTATCCAATCTCCTGTCTGAGCGAAGCGGCTTTGGAAGAGAACCTACAAAGTGTTCGAGTTGCCTATATCTCCATGCGTCCCAGGGCGTTTTACCATATTTTCCTTGTAATTCGAGTAATGTACAGAGAACATTCCCTTTCAGAACGTCCTTTAACCTCAAATGGTCCGATGATGTCCACTTTAGGTATAATTTATTTTCTTTGCCTGGAGGGAAATAATTATTTCCTGTGAGGGGTAACAGAGGGCTATTATATTCCATGGATCTATTTTTAGATATTTTATCCCATATTCTGAGTGTTTCTACAGTAGTTGGAGGCATATCCCTAGGGAGGCCTATATATTGGGGTGGGATCCAGATAATCTGATTCAGGGCAGAGTTACTCAGTTCTAGTTCAAGAGTTACCCATTTTTTATATGGAGAGCCATGGGCCCAGTCCAGGATTCTCCGCAATACCGCTGCCTCATAATATTTTTCAAAGTCTGGGAGAGATAATCCCCCTCTCTCCTTTGGTCTACTCAGGACTTTATATGAGACACGATTCCCTTTGTTATTCCATATAAATTTTTGTACTATTAGTCTGAGAATTTTGAAATATGTGGCAGGGATACTTATTGGGAGACACTGAAAGATATACAAAGCTTTCGGTAGGGTCATCATTTTGATCACGCTTATTCTGCCGAACCATGACAATCTATGTGCCTGATAACCTTTTAAGTCCTGTTTAATTTTATTTAGTAAGGGTAAGTAGTTATCTTGATATAAGTCAGTTGTTAATGCTGATAAAGACACTCCCAGATACTTCAATCCTCTTTTTCTCCACCTAAATGGGAATAGGATTCTAAGATCCCTAGCTTCTTCTGGGGGGACCGCGATATCAAGTATCTCGGTTTTTTTCCATATTGATCTTAAAATTTGAGATGGCCCCATAGCCATTTAGTTCCATCAAAATATCTGGGAGCGTCTGTGCTGGGTTTGTTACGTATAACATAATATCATCAGCAAATGCTGATATAGTGTATCCGTCTGGACCCGGACTTTTGGAAGAAACTTTTAATATTTATATTATATAATGATTGATAATACTTAAAAAAAACTTTACTTATGTCCTTAGTGGAGTATTTAATTTCTCCCTTTTTATCTTTCATTTTTGCAATATAATTTACATTCCTTCTAGGTTTAATAACTTTATCATCATTAAAATTTTTATGGAGTTGTTCTAGATCCTGGATCTCTCTTTCTGCTATTAATCAGGGTACAGTAGTGATTCATCCAGCCTCCAGGATCTATGCCTATCCGGTATATTTTTTAATTCCAAGCTAACTATAACCGGGGCATGATCCGAGAGGATGATTGATTTCACTTCACATCCAGGGCTGGATCGAGCACAAAGTTAAAGTCCCCTGCCATAATAACTTTCCCTTCCCTGAAGTTTTCCAACTTATTCAAAACCTTCTTCAGTAGCGTTAGTCTTTGGAAACTGTACTACTGACTTTGCTCAGCAGTCAAATTACCAGGTCTGTTTCTTGGAAATTCCCTAGCAGACCTAATCAGACTTGAAACTGTATCTGAACACAAAAAACTGATAAAGCTATTTAATTCATTTTTATTTATATTTTTAATATTCAAAGCACATTCCCCCATCCATCCATGTCTCATTTTGTTGAGAAATTACCTTAAACCCCCCAAGCATTTCTAGTCATGGCCATCTTGAGTAAGGGAAGATGACTCATGTGGGCATTCACTTCCTGGAATCTATCCTTAGTTCAGGCATGCAGGTAGGAGGGTGCGCTTAGTTGAGAAAGCTCATCTCCTCCTTCAGATAAAAGAAAGGAATGCCAATGAAGACTCCGGGGATCTATGACAATATTTAGGCCTAGGCCAGAAACCAGGAAGCACCTGAATAAATGTAAAACAAATAATAAGAAGGAAATGTACACTGTATAATATACACTGCTCAAAAAAAATTAAAGGAACACTTTGAAAATACGTCAGATCTCAATGGGGAAAAATATCATGCTGGATATCTATACTGATATGGACTGGATAATGCGTTACGAAAGGATGCCACATTGTTTAAATGAAATTAAAATGATCAACCTACAGAGGGCTGAATTCAAAGACACCCTGAAAATCAAAGTGAAAAAATTATGCAGAAGGCTAGTCCATTTTGCTGAAATTTCATTGCAGCAACTCAAAATGGTACTCAGTAGTTTGTATGGCCCCCACGTGCTTGTATGCATGCCTGACAACATCGGGGCATGCTTCTAATGAGACGACGGATGGTGCCCTGGGGTATTTCCTCCCAGATCTGGGCCAGAGCATCACTGAGCTCCTGAACAGACTGAGGTGCAACCTGGCGCACCAAAACATAATGTCCCAGAGATGTTCTATTGGATTTAGGTCAGGCAAGCGTGGGGGCCATTCAATGCTATCTATTCCTTCATCCTCCAGGAACTGGCTGCATACTCTCACCACATGAAGCCGGGCATTATCGTGCACCAGGAGGAACCCAGGACCCACTGTACCAGCATAGGGTCTGACAATGGGTGCAAGGATTTCATCCCGATACTTAATGGCAGTCAGGGTGCCATTGTCTAGCCTGTTGAGGTCTGTGTGTTCCTCCATGGATATGCCTCCCCAGATCATCACTGACCCACCACCGAACCGGTTATGCTGAATGATGTTACAGACAGCATAACATTTTCTACGGCTTCTCCAGACCCTTTCACATCTGTCACATGTGCTCAGGGTGATACTGCTCTCACCTGTGAAAAGCACAGGGTCTGTCTCCTGGAATCTCCTCCATGCTCTTGAGACTGTACTGGGAGACATGGCAAACCTTCTGGCAATAGCACTTAATAATATGCCATCCTGGAGGAGTTTGTCTGCCTGTGCAACCTCTATAGGGTCCAGGTATCACCTCATGCTACCAATAGTGACACTGACCCTAGCCAAAAGTAAACACTGTGAAAAACAGTCAGAGAAGATGAGTACGGAAAACAATTTCAGTGGCCTCCACCCTTAACACCATTCCTGTTATGGAGGTTGTCTCATTGTTGCCCATCTAGTGCATATGTTGTTAATTTCATTAACACCAAAGCAGCTGAAACTGATTAGCAACCCTCTCTGCTACTTAACTGACTAAATCAATATCCCAGGAGTTTAATTGATCTGATGCTATACACTGATTAAAAATTGTGAATGCTGGTTGAGAGAGTTTAGTTGAGTTTTAAAGTACAACTAAAGGCTCCTTTAGGATACACAAATGCAGTTGCTATATGAGGGACCCCCTTGGTAAAGCATGTTGTCCTCTTGTTGATGAGGACAAGGGTCCCTTCCCCACAATCTTGACCCCATGATTGTGGGGGTTTGCAGTCAAGGGGCTTTTTGGAATCTTGATGCCCCCTTTCAGAATAAGGAGTCACCCAGATACTGGCCCTCAATGTAAATGAGTAAGGGGCACATCATAAAATGTAAATAAAAACACAAACATGGTTTTTGACAAGTCATTTGAAAAAAAGTCCCACTATGTAGATTCCCTTCTATCCTCGATGCCCAATGAAGGAAAAAAACTACAACGTGATGTCAGCCACTCGCCGAATGACAGCTCTTAGTTTAGGCATGCTATTTACATGTAAAGGCCTTCCTTGTCTATACATCCAAAAGCCTTGAGTTTTTGGGTGCCACCATTTTGGACGTGATCTCCCCAACCCCAGCAGACTGAAAGTTGTCACTCAAGTGATGAACTGCATTATTTCCTTTTGCTTCTTCCCTGGAATCTACATAAAAAATTATGAAGGGAAGTGAGGGGAGGGGTTGAGATACTGAGCAAGCACAGAGAGTCATTAGACCCTGCCAGAAGGGGAGAGAGCTAGGAACGTGCACGGAGAGAGACCACACTAATAAATTCATTCTTCTGAAGTAGCCGAATTTGCTAGCAAGTTCAGAGGTACATTGCAATGCACTTAATTTAATGATCATTGGAAGTTTCCTCAGCATATAAAAAAAGAAAAACACTACCTGAATACCATATAAGTAATGCAGTAAATGGGTTACGTCAATTCTGATTTGCATGCTAAATATTTATTTATTGGAATGAACTCTGGGGTTTGTTACATACTCATATACAGTACTTGTCACAGCCCATGACACTGCTTGGCTGTAACAAAATAATTTAATAGAAAGCCATTATTCCTCTCGTCTATATTATAGAAGTTACCCAGGTATGATTTACTGACAGAGGGCTGTTTAACAACTTACAACTTTCCACTCAGTATGTTCCCGGGGAAAGCTGCTGTTTGTTTTAAACCTGCTGTCTGATTTCTTTCATTAGAAATCAGCCTTTCAGATGGATGGATTTTTAAAAGTGCAGCCATATAACCCTATATAGATACAGTGGGGGTTATTTACGAAAGGCAAACCTACTTTGCACTACAAGTGCACTGTAAGTGCAGTCGCTGTAAATCTGAGTGGAAGATCTGAAATGAGGGGAAGCTCTGCTGATTTTATCATCCAATGTTGCGCAAGCTAAAATGCTGTTTTTTATTTTACTTGCATGTCCCCCTCGGATCTACAGCGACTGCACTTCCAAGTGCACTTGTAGTGCAAAGTGGTTTGCCTTTAGTAAATAACCCCCCGTATCTCACAAAAGTGAGTACACCCCTCACATTTTTGTAAATATTTTATTCTATCTTTTCATGTGACAACAATGAAGAAATTACACTTTTCTACAATGTAAAGTAGTGAGTGTACAGCTTGTATAACAGTGTAAATTTGCTGTCCCCTCAAAATAACTCAACACACAGCCATTAATGTCTAAACAACAAAAGTGAGTACACCCCTAAGTGAAAATTTCCAAATTGGACCCAAAGTGTCAATATTTTGTGTGGCCACCATTATTTTCCAATAATAATCTCCTGCGCTTGGGTGCTTAGTCTATAATTAAGTGGTGCGACCAACTCTTTAAAATTAGACTGTGCTTGGAGTCTTGCAGCCCTCCTCAGAACAATGGGTATTCTTGAAACTAAAACAAAAAACAAAGAAGGAGGGCGCACCGACCTTGTGCATTACCAATGCTAGAATTGTATTAAAAGCATAAAAACAATGTTTATACTGACAAACAAGCATGTAAAGGAGGCTTGTCAATTGGTGAGACTGCGTCTCAAGACACCTGCAACCCGGACCTAATGTTCAGGGGATCAGATGATATCCCAAATGGCTGACGTTTTTCATGGGCGCACCCTTTTCCTCAGAGCCTAAGCGGTCAATAGCTCTTCTCTCCTAATCACCTTTATCATATATCATATCGATAGAGGTGATTAGGAGAGAAGAGCTATTGACCGCTTAGGCTCTGAGGAAAAGGGTGCGCCCTTGAAACGTCAGCCATTTGGGATATCATCTGATCCCCTGAACATTAGGTCCGGGTTGCAGGTGTCTTGAGACGCAGTCTCACCAATTGACAAGCCTCCTTTACATGCTCGTTTGTGAGTTTAAACATTGTTTTTATGCTTTTAATAAAATTCTAGCATTGGTAATGCACAAGGTCGGTGCGCCCTCCTTCTTTGTTTTTTGCTTTCATCATTATTTTCCAGAACTGCCTTAACCCTCTTGGGCATGGAGTTCACCAGAGCTTCACAGGTTGCCACTGGAGTCCTCTTCCACTCCTCCATGACGACATCACAGAGCTGGTGGATGCTAGAGACCTTGAGCTCCTTCACCTTCCATTTGAGGATGCCCCACAGATGCTCAATAGGGTTTAGTTCTGGAGACATGCTTGGCCAGTCCATCACCTTAACCCTCAACTTCTTTAGCAAGGCAGTGGTTGTCTTGGAGGTGTGTTTGGGGTCGTTATCATGTTGGAATACTGCCCTGTGCCCCAGTCTCCAAAGGGAGGGGATCATGCTCTGCTTCAGTATGTCCCAGTACATGTTGGCATTCATGGTTCCCTCAATGAACTGTAGCTCCCCAGTTCCGGCAGCACTCATGCAGCCCCAGACCATGACACTCCCACCACCATGCTTGACTGTAGGCAAGACACACTGGGCTTTGTACTCCTCACCTGGTTGCCACCACACACGCATGACACCATCTGAACCAAATAAGTTTATCTTGGTCTTATCAGACCACAGGGCATGGTTCCAGTAATCCATGTCCTTAGTCATCTTGTCTTCAGAATATTGTTTGCAGGCTTTTTTGTGCATCGTCTTAATAAGAGGCTTCCTTCTGGGACGACAGCCATGCAGACCAATTTGATGCAGTGTGCAACGTATGGTCTGAGCACTGACAGGCTGACCCCCCACCCCTTTAACCTCTGCAGCAATGCTGGCAGCACTCATACGTCTATTTCCCAAAGACAACCTCTGAATATGACCCTGAGCATGTGCACTCCACTTCTTTGGTCGACCATGGCGAGGCCTGTTCTGAATGGAACCTGTCCTGTTAAACCTCTGTATGGTCTTGGCCACCATGCTGCAGCTCAGTTTTAGGGACTTGGTAATATTATTATAGCTTATGCCATCTTTATGTAGAGCAATAATAATTTTTTTTCAGATCCTCAGAGAGTTCTTTGCCATGAGGTGCCATGTATAACTTCCAGTGACAAGTATGAGAGAGTGAGAGCGATAACACCAAATTTAATACACCTGCTCCCCATTCACACCTGAGATCTTGTAACACTAACGAGTCACATGACACCGGGGACGGTCCAATTCGGACACTTTCACTTAGGGGTGTACTCACTTTTGTTGCCAGAGGTTTAGACATTAATGGCTGTGTGTTGAGTTATTTTGAGGTGACAGAAAATTGACACTGTTATACAAGCTGTACACTCACTACTTTACATTGTAGCAAAGTGTCATTTCTTCAGTGTTGTCACATGAAAATATATAATAAAACATTTACAAAAATGTGAGGGGTGTACTCACTTTTGTGAGATACTGTATACTAAATAGGGTAACTATGGCAGCACCTGCATATGATCTCTGAAAACGGCAATGCTCGGCTCTATTTTGGAAGTTATTAAGCTGTTACCTGTAAATCAATTAGCAGTTTCATGCAAAGTCCCTGTAAGCCCTGTTCTCTAAACATCCAGAGACTCTTTAAATAACTCCACACCGTGTCCCAGACTGCTGTAACCTCAAATTTTCAAATAACTGTTCAGAGCTAGCCAGCATCTTCGACTATTGTTTTTGTTTGTCAATAAGGCTGCCCATCATAATGGTGGAGCAAATAGGAATGCATAGGAAGCCCAGCTCTTGGCATAGTGGCCTATAATGACCCGAAATTCAAAGCATCAAGGACACTGGACAAGGTATGAAGTACCTTCACTGCATTGCCACCACCTGTCTAGGAGCTTTATGATACAACATATTAACTTCAAGCTTTGCGTTTTAGTTATTTTTTCCCATTGCCAAATCCTATACTGCAATACTAAAGCCTAGTGGCATTACAGATGTAGAAAATGATCAACGCTCAATTATGCAAAGCATGATAAAACACATTTAACAAAAACAATCTACATCGTTCTAAAGGGTTTTTCATTCGCTTATAGCAGTGGCCTCCAAACTGCAGGACTTTGCTAGCCTTTTTCACTATTCTTCCCACTGATGTGAGGCACTATTCTTCCCACTGATGTGAGGCACTATTCTTCCCACTGACACCAATGCTGGGCACTATTCTTCCCACTGACACCAATGCTGGGGCACTATTCTTCCCACTGACACCAATGCTGGGGCACTATTCTTCCCACTGACACCAATGATGGGGCACTATTCCTCCCACTGACACCAGTGATGGGGCACTATTCTTCCCACTGACACCAATGATGGGCACTATTCCTCCCACTGACACCAATGGTGGGGCACTATTCTTCCCACTGACACCAATGGTGGGGCACTATTCTTCCCACTGACACCAATGGTGGGGCACTATTCTTCCACTGACACCAATGATGGGCACTATTCTTCCCACTGACACCAATGGTGGGGCACTATTCTTCCCACTGACACCAATGATGGGGCACTATTCCTTCCAATGATACCAGTAACAGGGCACTATTCTTCCCACTGATGTGAGGCACTATTCTTCCCACTGACACCAATGATGGGGCACTATTCCTCACACTGAAACCAATGATGGGGCACTGTTCCTCTCACTGATACCAATAATGGGGAACAATTCCTTTTACTGATACCAATTATGGGGGACTATTCCTCCCAATGATACCAGTAATGGGGCACTATTCCTCCCACTGACACCAAAAATGGGGCACTATTTCTCCCACTGATACCAACGGTGGCACCGTGGTGTAGTGGTTAGCACTCTCACCTAGCAGTAAGAAGGGTCGCTGGTTTGAATCCCAACCATGACACTACCTGCCTGGAGTTTGCATGTTCTCCCTGTGCCTGTGTGGGTTTCCACCAGGTACTCCGGTTTTCTCCCACACTCCAAAGACATAGATTAATTGGCTTCTGTCCAGAAATTGGCCCTAGTATATGCATGGGGATTTGGATTGTGGGCTCCTTGAGGGTAGGGACCGATGTGAGTGTACAGGGATAGGGACAATTGTGGACACTCACTCAGGTTGAACTGGATGGACTGGTGTCTTTATTCAAACTTACTAACTATGTAACTAACTATGTAACTATGTAATGGGGCTCTATTCCTTCCACTATTACCAAGGGTGAAGCACTATTCCTCCCACTTATACCAATAATGGGGCACTATTCCTCCCAATTATACCAATGATGGGGCACTATTCCTCCCAATTATACCAATGATGGGGCACTATTCCTCCCACTTATACCAATGATGGGGCACTATTCCTCCTCCTACTTGACTACAGGTGCTATGTAATTTATTAACTCCCATTGACCATCAAGCCATGGGCCTTGTTTATTCCCACTGACCATGGGGCATTTTCTACTCCTCCTGGTCACAATCCGCTCCCCTAAAGTCTGAAGAACAGTAAACTGGTATATGACTAAGCACCAGTTCAGGTGCGAAACACGCTAGCCGTGTCTGTTAGTTCACCACCATCTGCTGTCGAAGTTCTGTTTTTATCACACGGAATAAAGCATTGGAGTGCGGCCATCCAGCTTTGTTTCTTTTCCTAAACTGGTCCTTTGTGTAAAAAGTTTGGAGACCCCTGTCCTATAGCAAAGCATCTGCCATTATGCTTTTTTAGTAGAGGAAAGAGACACAGTGTATTATTGCTTTGCATATTCAACTTTTGGCCAGAAAAAAATAATCAGGTAGCAAGCATGTAACAGTTTTGTTGATGTGGTTACTGTATGATAAAACCTTTAGTTTCCATGTTCTTGCAGTTCTAAAGCATTATCGAGGCGCTCAGCTTTTTAAGCTAGATTTATGTATGCAACTGGGGCAGAGGCAAGATGGTGGTTTCAATGAGGCAGGTAAAACAGAGTGACAAACCATCATCAACTTGTCCTTGACATACCGTATTTTTAGTAGATGCTTGTTTATGATTGGTGATAATTCATGGTGTTTCATGTCATTTTGTTGACATATGGCTTTGAGTGCAGTAAGCCATCAGAGAAGCCGAGAGCTGCAGTGTTAGATTTTGATTCCCCAGGGGGACTGGCCCATGAGCACCATGTCATTGATGAAGATGAAGATACTGTCAGTGGAGCAGTGTATTGTCAGCATGATTATTTCATGGTTACAGAAAGTGAAATTTCCACGCTCCTAAAAAAAAATACTGTAGAGGTATGGAAATTAATCCAAGTCATCTCAGGATAAAAAACAGCTGCATGTAATATATTGTGGTGAACACTAGATGGCAGTATAACAGGATGAATAGTCTTGATTGTCATTTAAATGAATGGTTGCTTTACAGCTTCTTCACGTGCGCATCCGGGGGATAGTAAAAGCACTTAGTTGAGCCGCAGTTGTGCAGTCACTCAGGGCATCATACATGCTGTGACAAAAGCTAAACCCCTTGATGCATGATGAAATGGGGCCGTGCTGCAACCATCCTGCATGCAGTTGTGACATCATGGCTCAGCCTTTTCCGGGTTAGATATGGCAGTGAGCAAAGACTTATCACTTCGTAGCCTCCTGTCAAGCAACCTCTGTGGATCACTTTTCAAAGGAACAACAACGTTTTCTCTTTGTCCCCTGAAAAGTCCCACAAATACCTTTTGGTCCTGCCAGTAAAATCCACTTCATGAAACTTCTTGTGATGGGTTAAAAAAATGCTGGACTTCACCTAAATTTAAAGCAGTGCTGCCAGTTTCATGTAGGCTGTGGCTGCTTGCACTTCAGCAGGTTAAGGCGAGGTTGCTGGGGGTGTGACTATCATCTGCCATGCCAATCACAAGCTTGTGGCTTGTCAATTGGCACCTGACCTCATCTAGTCCTGTCCATTGCTTTCTAAATTGATATCGCTGCCTCTGTTGCTGAAACCCTCCCACTGTGTGCTGCAGTGCCTGCAAGGGGGAGCGTGTGAGACACAGATGAAAGAGGATTTGGCTCAGTCTAGGAAGCTCCTACTTTATGAGGCTTGTTCATCACATGGTAACTGGATTTGGGATCTACTTAGACCGTCATGCAGGAGCCTTTAGAAGTACTAAGATAAGATTGGGTTGAATTGGCAGAAATCATTGCTACAGTCATTTTGTGATCACTAAAATTCCTAATGACATTTTACTTGCTTACCTGAGGGGTTTGACACTCATGCAGTAAACACAAATGTCATCTAAAGTATTGAATGCATTGTCAAGTCGTTGCTATTAAATGGGGGTAGAGGATATATTTTATCACTTGATCTCCCCCCCACGCACACACACTTTTTCTTCAGTATGGGGTCAAGAGATTGCCCCAGATCATTTATTAATAAAGCAGTGATTTCATTAAAAAAAAGGCCAGACCACCCAACTGTAAAATCAGTTTTTGGTAGATGCTGGAGGATTAAACTACCAGAAGGTTTCTTAGATCACTGAGGGGACTATCAGTGAGATCTCTGCACTCTATGATTTGCTCATCTGCAGTCGCCATTATGGGTGGAGCGCCCTCTCTCTCTGTTGTTTCTTTGATAGACACTATGGAGAATGCAACAGGGAGGCGCTGCAAAGCACAAAAGTTGGTAGAAACACCTAGAGTTGCCAGATTAATAAGAATATAGGTGAGAACTATAGAAGAGAAATCTCACTTTTGAAACAAATAAGAAGCTAGGCCCTACTTGACTTATCTGTAACCAAAATCTCATTAATGAGTGGACCTCTAATCTGTCTCAAATTGTGTCTATTACTGTTTTACACTGTATTTGAACAGAAATGTGTTGGGTTCATTTTGCATAATTAACCACTTAACGACCAAGCCTCTTTCTGAGATTTGTTGTTTACAAGTTAAAAACATTTATTTTTTTCTAGAAAATGACTTAGAACCCCCAAACATTATATATATATATTTTTTCTGCAAAGTGAGTACTAAAGCGCTGATAGGAGAATAAAAATATTAAAAATGTTTTAGAAAACCAAATAAAATAGATAAGATGACCAAATGATATGCTGCACCATTAAAGTGTGTCCTACACTTAAAAGAATAAGCAAATAAATACTAGAGAATAAATAGTGCACAATATCAACCTTAGTCTATTTAGATCAGCAGGTGAGGTTAAAAGACAAATGTCATGGTATAATAAAATATATAAGTGCTTGCGTGACAATCCCAGGTGCTCCTCCTCTCGACGCGTGTCATCACAGGTCACGTGACTTTCTCAAGGGAATCTATCATATATATCCCCATATGCATCACTGGCATAAACTGGATATTTTCTTTCTTTGACACATTATAACACATACTTGTTTTTACTCACATTTTGAAGCACTTTATTTATTTAAAACACATTGTATTTATTTTTAACACATTGTGTATTTATTTATTAAATTGCTTACAACCTCATTGTAACTTGAAGTTTATATATATATTTTTGTGCACCTGGGATTGTCACGCAAGCACTTATATATTTTATTATACCATGACATTTGTCTTTTAACCTCACCTGCTGATCTAAATAGACTAAGGTTGATATTGCGCACTATTTATACTCTAGTATTTATTTGCTTATATATTTTTTCTAACACCCTGGAGAATAAAATGGCGGTCGTTGCAATACTTTCTGTCACACTGCATTTGCGCAGCGGTCTTACAAGCGCACTTTGTTTGGAAAAAATCAGGGCTGTTACTGATTAAAATTTTCGTGTTCGATTAATCGTTTTTTTTTTTATCGATTAATCGACTAATTTTGATTAATTATAATGCACATACAGATACAACTACTTTTAGCTGATCTCCTTGCATTGCAACTCTGCATTAGTCAGTGGTAAATGTGGTATACACTATATACAATCACCCGACACTAGTTAGTTTCCACAATCCATGACTTAACTTCACAGTTCACACAAATACGTTTTAAATTCAAACTGTAGCACTGACTTAATTTTTTTTGGCCACAGTAGCGTGACAATCCTTCCACCTCCGGTCTAACTAATCACTCTCACCTTATGGCATGGACCCCTGTGCAAACAGGTGGTCATGCAAGCGGGTATCAGAAGGGTTAACACGGACCATACACTTCTCTCACTTTTCCTTAGAACTCAGCAAGGATGCCAGGTCATGGGTAGAAAGAAAAGATCTAAGTGCTCACCACTTAAGTATAAGATTAAATTTTTGTGTTCAAAACACAAACTACTCACATAAAGATGATAAAAACACAGCATGTAAAACCGACAATTGTGTTAGTTCGGTAGGGCAGCAGCGGGTGATGTCATGCGTAGCTCCTCCCCATATGCGTTACGTTCAATCAGAACTTTGACGTCACCGGACTCCTCCCCCCTTCCATTCGTTAGCAGATGGAGACACTTGGGGAAGGGGGGAGGAGTCCGGTGACGTCGATGTCTGTGGCGTTACCGGATCTATGACTGAACTCCCTGAAGACCCGGAAGCTGGCGGAGAGGTGAGTACCGATCAAAAGAATTTTGATCGATCAAAAAAATTAATCGATTAATCGAGGAATGAATCTTTAATTTACACAGCCCTAGAAAAAATACACTTTTTTTAACCACTTCAATACAGGGCACTTATACCCCCTTCCTACCCTGGCCAATTTTCAGCTTTCAGCGCTGTCGCACTTTGAATGACAATTGCACGGTCATGCAACACTGTACCCAAATGAAATTTTTATCATTTTTTTCCCACAAATAGAGATTTCTTTTAGTGGTATTTGATCACCTCTGCAGTTTTTATTTCTTGCGCTATAAACAAAAGAAGAGTGACAAGTTATAAAAAAAACACAATATTTTTTACTTTTTGCAATAATAAATATCCAAATTTTTTTTTTTTTTTAAAACAAATTTTTTCCTCAGTTTAGGCCAAAACGTATTCTTCAAAATTTTTTGGGTAAAAAAAATTGCAATACTTGATTGGTTTGCGCAAAAGTTATAGCGTCTACAAAATAGGGGATAAATTTATAGAATTTTTATTATTATTATTTTTTTTTTACTAGTAATGGCGGCGATCTGTGATTTTTATTGTGACTGCGATATTGCGGCGGACATATCAGACACTTTTGACACATTTTTGGGACCATTCACATTTATACAGTGATCCGTGATATAAAAATGCCTTGATTACTGTATAAATGTGACTGGCAATGAAGGGGTTAACACTAGGGGGCGAGCGAGGGGTTAATTATGTTACCTAGGGAGTGATTCTAACTGTAGGGGAAGGGGGCTCACAAGGGGAGGAGACCGATCGGTGTTCCTCTGTACAAGGAACACACCATCGTCTCCTCTCACCTGACAGGACGTGGATCTGTGTGTTCACACACAGATCCACAGTCCTGCCCTGTTACTGGGCAATCACTGGTGCCCGGCGGACATTGCGGCCACCAGGCACGCGCATCGGTCCCTAGTGACGTGGCGCGTGTGCGCCCCCTGGGGGGCTGGGAAGGCGATCACGTCATATGACGTCCGCCCAGAACTAGAGCTGCACCTTCCCCCAATTTTTTTTATATTGTGAAAGATAATGTTATGCCGAGTAAATTTATACCCAACATGTCATGCTTCAAAGTTGCGCCTGCTCGTGGTATGGCGACAAACTTTTACCCTTAAAAATCTCCATAGGCGATGTTTTAAAAATTCTACAGGTTGCATGTTTTGAGTTACAGAGAATTTTTTTTTCTTATTTATTTTACCTTTTATTTTTTTATTTTTACACAAAAAGAAAATTGTGTCACTTTTATTCCTATTACAAGGAATGTAAACATCCCTTGTAATAGAAAAAAAGCATGACAGGACCTCTTAAATATGAGATCTGGGGTCAAAAAGACCTCAGAGCTCATATTTACACTAAAATGCAATAAAAAAAATGTCCCTTTAAGAGCTATGGGTGGAAGTGACGTTTTGATGTTGCTTCCGCCCTGCAATGATATGTAGACGGGTGGGGGCCATCTAATGCCGCGTACACACGTGCGGACTTTTGCCGGCGGACTTAGTCCAGCGGACAATCCCGCGGGACTTTCCAGCTAGGTCCGCTGGACTTTCCGAGCGTGTGGACTTGCCCACACACGCACGGACTTCTCCAGCGGATAATCCGCCGGCCAAAAGTCCGCGGGACTTTTGAAAATGAACGGACTTGCCCACACACGGAGCAGTCCGTTCATTTCGAACGTAACTTCAGGTTACGTAGCTAGCGTAGGCAGTAAATGCCGCCGCGATAGCTCCGTAAGCTGGCATGGATTTAAAGGGAATCCCCACGCCGAAAAAACGGCGTGGGGGTTCCCCCCAAATCCAAGTCAGACCCTCATCCGAGCACGCAGCCTGGCAGGCCAGGAAAGGGGTGGGGACGAACGAGCGCCCCCCCCCCCCTCCTGAGCCGTACCAGGCCGCGTGCCCTCAACATGGGGGGTGCCCTGGGGAAAGGGGGGCCTTGCGGCCCCCCCACCCCAAAGCACCTTGTACCCATGTTGATGAGGACAAGGGCCTCTTCCCGACAACCCTGGCCGTTGGTTGTCGGGGTCTGCGGGCGGGGGCTTATCGGAATCTGGGAGCCCCCTTTAATAAGGGGGCCCCCAGATCCCGGCCCCCCACCCTATGTGAATGAGTATGGGGTACGATGTACCCCTACCCATTCACCTAAGGTGTAAAATGTAAAGTACAAAAACACACACACTTTTGAAAAAATATTTTATTGCACTGCTCCGGGGGTCTTCTTCCGTCTTGGGGGTCTTCTCGCCGGACTCCTCCGCTCTCTTCTGCTCTTTTACCTAGCTCTTTCACGAACGGAGGAGTCCGGCTACCTTCTTCGTCGTCGCCGCCGTCGTCTGGGGGTCTCGATCCGCCTTCGGGGGTCTTCCGGGGGTCTCTTCTGTTCTTGCAGCGGTCGTCGTCTTCTGCGCCGCCGGCGCCTTCTTCTTCTTCTTGTCCTTCTTCTTGTTCTTCTTCTTCCGATGTTGACCCGACGCTCTCTCTGCCCGGAATGCTTGTGCCGCTCTGCGCTGGGACTTATATAGGGACATGGGGGACAGGGTCACATGTTCATGTCACATGGTGACCCCGCCCCCTTGCGATGTCACAGTCCCAGCATCCTCCGGGACTGTGACAACACAAGGGGGCGGGGTCACCATGTGACATGTGCATGTGACCCTGTCCCCATGCCCCTATATAAGTCCCAGAGCAGAGCGGCACAAGCATTCCGGGCAGAGAGAGCGTCGGGTCAACATCGGAAGGAGAAGAACAAGAAGAAGGACAAGAAGAAGAAGAAGGCGCCGGCGGCGCGGAAGACGACGACCGCCGCAAGAACAGAAGAGACCCCCGGAAGACCCCCGAAGGCGGATCGAGACCCCCAGACGACGGCGGCGACGACGAAGAAGGTAGCCGGACTCCTCCGTTCGTGAAAGAGCTAGGTAAAAGAGCAGAAGAGAGCGGAGGAGTCCGGCGAGAAGACCCCCAAGACGGAAGAAGACCCCCGGAGCAGTGCAATAAAATATTTTTTCAAAAGTGTGTGTGTTTTTTGTACTTTACATTTTACACCTTAGGTGAATGGGTAGGGGTACATCGTACCCCATACTCATTCACATAGGGTGGGGGGCCGGGATCTGGGGGCCCCCTTATTAAAGGGGGTTCCCAGATTCCGATAAGCCCCCGCCCGCAGACCCCGACAACCAACGGCCAGGGTTGTCGGGAAGAGGCCCTTGTCCTCATCAACATGGGGACAAGGTGCTTTGGGGTGGGGGGGCCGCACGGCCCCCCTTTCCCCAGGGCACCCCCCATGTTGAGGGCACGCGGCCTGGTACGGCTCAGGAGGGGGGGGGCGCTCGTTCGTCCCCACCCCTTTCCTGGCCTGCCAGGCTGCGTGCTCGGATGAGGGTCTGACATGGATTTGGGGGGAACCCCCACGCCGTTTTTTCGGCGTGGGGAGTCAATTTAAATCCATGCCAGGTCACGGAGCTAGCGCGGCGGCAGTAACTGCCTACGCTAGCTACGTAACCTGAAGTCACGTGCTAAATGAACGGACTTGCCGATGAGCGGCAAGTCCGTTCATTTCAAAAGTCCCGCGGACTTGCCCACTAACGGCGGGATTGTCCGCCGGACTGCCAAGTCCAGCGGATAATTTTAAAACCAAACTTAAAACTTTGGCGCCAAAAAGTCCGCCGGACTTTGGCGCCAAAAAGTCCGCCGGCGCCCACACACGAGGGGATTATCCGCTGGACTTCAGTCCAGCGGATAATCCCGCGGGATTGTCCCTTCGTGTGTACGCCGCATAAGCCTTACTCGTCTCCATACCAGGCCAGGAGAAGGATCCGATTGCCTCTGCCGATACCGACGGCTCTGGTAAGCGGCGAAGGGGAACCGGAGGGCGGCGGGGGGCCCCCTCTTCCGCCGCCGATAAAAGTGATCCTGCGGCGAATCCGCTGCAGAGACCACTTTCATCTGAAAGCAGACCGCCCGCTGAAGAAGAAGATAACCAGGGTTATGGCAGCTAGCTGCTGCCATAACAACGATATTCCTCTTCAAAGTAACAACGTAAAACTGCGGCGGGTGGTCCGTAAGTGGTTAAAGACTGAAAAAATAAAGCTAGGGTGGGATGGGGGTTTAAATCTAAGTATATTAGACACCTTTAACCAAAAATTTGGCATACTTCCTTTTCGCTTTTAAATACATAAATATTTATCTTGAGTGAAAAGGCTTTAGCGTTTACTTTTATCAATGTAATCCCCTTAAAGCATTTTCAATGCCTTTTCTGCACATATGGAAACGCATCTTAGCAAGACGCATGCTGATGCACATTAATGAATGTACACGCCTTCAACTGTCAAAAGCACTTCCAATCTGTACATAGCAGCCGCCTCTGCCAAACTGCGCTTTTCCTTTCCAAAGTAATTAAATAAATGAGTCCCACTAAGAAGCTGCAAATCTCTTGTCAATACATGCACGGAATGCATTTCAAGCGCACAGATCAATCTTTACACGAGTTATAGCTCAGGATTTTTATATAGAAATTATACAATAATTATTTGAAAGCTAGTCACAGGGAGCTTGTTACGAGAAATGATAGAATTATCAGAATAAATCGCCTGAGAATTAGAGCAGCATATGACCTACATTTACATAATGCAGAACTCTCCATCTCAGCATAGCCAGTGATATATTCACAGAGGCAGCCTGAGCTCAAACCTAGATGCACAGCGTCGCATGGTGGATTAAACAAGAACACAAACTCAACTGATACACAGGAAAATGAGGAGAGAAAAATGTCAAACATTTATACATTGAACTTTTAGAATTCATAGCGTGACAAAGTAATTTGTTGGTTTTCACAAGTGGTATATGCAGCATTTTGTGACTAAAATACAGTGCTGTGAAAAAATATTTGCCCCCTTCCTAATATTTTATTTTTTTGCATATTTTTCACACTTAAATGATTCAGATCATCAAACACATTTTTCTATTACACAAAGATAACCTGAGTAAATCCAAGATTCAGTTTTTAAATTATTATTTCCTTTATTAAGTGAAAAAGGCCATTCAAACCTGCCTGGCCCTAGGTGAAAATGTAATTGCCCCCTCCCATGCTGAATCATGAATGAGCTGTGATTAACCACATTTTTTTGGAAAGCTGAGTTAAATTTCACTTGCCACACCTATGCCTGATTACTGCCAGACCTGTTGAATCAAAAAATCACTTAAATAGATGCTGTCTGACAAAGTGAAGCACGCTAAAAGATCTCAAAAAGCAACACATGATGCCCTGATCTAAAGAAATTCAAGAACAGATGAGAAACAAAGTCATTGACATGTATCAGTCTGGAAAGGATTACAAAGCCAGTTCTAAGGCTTTGGGATGCCTGGTGTGGGAGCCACGGTGAGAGCCATTATTCACAAATGGAGAAAACTTGGAACAGTGGTGTACCTTACCAGGATTGGCCGGCCAACCAAAATTACTCCAAGAGCACAATGACGACTCATCCAGGAGGTCATAAAAGAACCCAGAACAACATCTAAAGAACTGCAGGTCTCACTTGTCTCAGGTAAGATCAGTGTTCATGATTCAACAATAAGAAAGAGACTGGGCAAAATGGAAATTATGGGAGAGTTCCAGGGCCAAAGCCACTGCTGACCAAAAAGAACACAAAGGCTCATCTCAAATTTACCAAAAAACATCTTGATTATCCCCAAGACTTTTAGGCAAATATTCTGTGGACTGATGAGACAAAGTTTTACTTTTTGGAAGGTGTGAGTCCCATTACATCTGGCATAAAACAAATACAGCATTTCATAACAAGAACATCATACCAACAGTCAGACATGGTGGTGGTAGCGTGATGGTCTGGGGCTGCTTTGCAGCTTCAGGACCTGGACAACTTACCATAAATGATGGAACCATGAATTCTGAGCTCTACCAGAAAATCCTAAAGGAGAATGTCCAGCCATCAGTTCATGACCTTAAGCTCAAGTGCACTTGGGTTATGCAGCAGAACAATGATCTGAAACACAACAGCAAGTCCACCTCCAAATAGTTCAAACAAAGCAAAATTTTGGTTTTGGAGTGGCCTAGTCAAAGCCCGGACTTAAATCCACTTGAGATGCTGTATCATGACCTTACACAGGCCATTCATGCTGGAAAACCCTCCAAAGTGGCTGAATTAAAACAATTCTGCAAAGAAGAGTGGTCCAAAATTGCTCAACAGTAATGTGAAAGACTCATTGCCAGTTATCGCAAAAGCTTGAATGCAGTTGTTGCCGCCAAGGGTGGCACAACCAGTATCTTAGGTTTAGGGCGCAATTACTTTTTCACATAAAGACAGGCAGGTTTGGACAGCTTTTTTGCCTTAATAAATGAAATCATCATTTAAAAACAAAATGTTGTATTTACTCGGGTTACCTTTGTGTAATAATAACATTTGTTTCATGATCTGAGTCATTTAAGTGTGACAAATATGCAAAAAATAAAAATAAATCGGAAATGGGGCAAATACATTTTCACACAAGTGTATACCTATTTAAACTTTTTATAGTTGTTATAGTTAGTTGGGTTGAATAAAAACCATTTAGTTTAATCAATAAAAAGGGAAAAAAGAAGATTATACAATCCTATATACACAATCCTATACCCACAAACCTTAACGGCTTGCCGACCGACTCACGCCGATATACGTCGGCAGAAGGGCTCGTACAGGCAGAATCATGTACCCGTACGTTACCCTTTAAGAGGCGGCCTGCGGCACGCACACCCGCGGCAAGCTCCGTGAGTCGATACCCGCGATTGTGTCACGGGGAGGAAGAACGGGGAGATGCTAATGTAAACAAGCATCTCCCCGTTCTGCCTAGTGACAGTGTCACTGATCTCTACTCCCTGTGATCGGAGCAGAGATCAGTGCCGTGTCACACACAGCCACTCCCCCCACAGTTAGAAACACGCCCCTAGGACACACTTAACCCCTACACTGCCACCTAGTGGTTAACCCCGTCACTGCCAGTGTCATTTACACAGGAATCAGTGCATTTGTATATCTCTGATTGCTGTATGAATGACAATGGTCCCAAAAATGTGTAAAAAAAAGTCAGATGTGTCCACCATAATGTCGCAGTCACAATAAAAATCGTGACTGTCAGTTAAAGCAATGCAGTACCGAATCGCAAAAAGTGCTCTGGTCAGAAAGGGGGTAAATTCTTCCGGGGCTGAAGTGGTTAACTATTGCATTGGATAAAAAGTGTCAGAATAATAAACAGGCACACTCATGCTTGCAGTCATTGATCTCTTTTTCATATGCAAATACTGACTTGGTAAAAGCAAACTTCTGGTAGGTGACCCTTCTCCTGTATTACAATTCATTATGGAATCCATCAGACACAATTAGGGAACATAAGACTCTGTTCATACTATGTGCAGCAACAACGAGTATTATCGCTAGTGATTTTCAAAGTGCGATCCTCACAAAATTCAGTGTCTCAGGCATAGAGCAGCCTATTCCCTTGGCCGCCCTGTGCATGTTTGTCGCCGAGAAGAAGCTCCTGCTCCTTTTTGGGTGGCAAGCTTAATGTGATTTTAAAGGGACATTTTCCCGCAATTGCTACGCGATGCTGTCACTTGACAATCACTGCAAAATTGGCATTAAAATGAATGGCACCCAAATGCTGTTGTGTGTTTTGCAGCGATTGTCACATGACTTGGAATAGTGGGCAGAATCTCCTTGATTCTGCCTGTGATTTCAAATCGGAAAGTGTGAACAGGGCCCCACAGAGGCAGCATAGGCAGGATTGGGTGGGCCTGTCATTCTCCAAGTGGACAAATCCATATCAGAGTGTCAAAGGTTTCAACAAGGACCCCAGGACCCTTGGCAAGGAGTACAAAGGTAAGGACATGCTGGATTATTAGATATTGGCATCTGTAAGTACTAAAGTGGTACATTTTTGCCTAGCTAGTCCTCTTGTGGGATATGTTAAGTGACCCATGCCATTCCTCTTGATGTCCCATCTAATAGCATCTGTTGCAGGGGGGGGGTCATCAAGTATTAATTGATCATTTGAAGGTTTAGATTCTAAATTAAGGGTTACAGATATTCTGTTTATTGGAGCAAGAAGCCGATCGGATGTTTAATGTTTTCAACTCAAGACCTCAAGTGAAAACCAACTAAGCTAGATGGCCAATTCTAAGAACTAATGGTACCAGACACAGACACCTTGTATTCAATGAAAAGGTTTTCTTTAAAATTCAGATACTGGATCGGACTTATCCAAAGTAAAAATAGATTGTTCAACAGTTTTACACTGGAAATACCGAATTTGTTTGGCTTGTTGTTAAAGTTGTCCTGGGGAACTCCTCTAATGGGTTTTTCTATATTTCAACAAAGGTCAAAATGGAGCAAAATATTGTAGCTCAATTCCCCCAGTTAATACAAATTTCAGTAAAAACAAGAAGGTGCGCCAGACTAAGTGCAATATTGATGAAAAGAGATTTATTAAGTTATTAGCCAAATGGCTATTCACATAATATCTGTGATAAACAGGCATATAATTCCAAAGAAGGTCCGTGGTCACTGGGGGAGTCCAGGACTGTATCCAAAGAGGTGTCCCAATGGGCTGCAGCAACGTGACAGCAAGGAGGTGGAAAGAGCTGGCCTGGTTCCTGCCTTGCGGTTTACAAACCAGCATGGAACGCACTTGGGGAGGTCCGGAAACCAGAAGTGAAGTTGGGACGTGTCAGATGATACGTTTCAAAGCTTCCCCTTTTTCCTCAGATCTGAGTGCTCCCTACCACTCTCCTGGTGCTTTTATGTGCTCCGTTTAATGACGGTTGGGTTGCGGTCAGCGTAATAGCTTATTCTTTTTTCTTTAGTACATGACCATGACTAAAAAAGGGATAAATGAAAGTAAAACGTGATGTAACAAGTAGACAAGAAAGATTGAAGTAATTCTTCTTCCTATGCTCCGTAATAAATTAAAGTATAACTAATGTCAAAACTTTTTTTAATTTGCAGGGATTTCCTCTCACTTGTTTGGCTATATGACAAGAAGTAAACGGAAATATCAACAATGGTGCTTATAACCTTTCCTTACTCTATCCAAAATGAAAAAAAAAAAAGTTTGCCTACAGTAGTTCTACTTTAAGACATAACATCTCCTAGAGAGGTTATCAACAGAGGACACCTATGCGTTCTCAGATTTTGTCACAAATTTATTTTAAATTGTCAAATTTACATCTAAAATTCAAGTATATAAAATTATTACTAAACCTACTGTGAGAGATATAGGAAACATTCCACACTTTTGGCTTTGGCCACCATGCAAAAGACAAGTCACAAAATGGAAAAACAGGGTGCCTATACTATAGCAGCTGTGTAACTACATGTATATCTATCAATGATTGGTAATATGATGACTGGAGGGATAATAAACAAGATGCAGCAGGAGAGGGGGAGGAAGCATCGAAAATTATTGAAGCAGAAAGAACCTTTTACGACAAGTTTTTGGGTACAGATATTTCTGCTCACCTGCCAGCCCAGAAAAGAATGGTTAAAATGGTTGCAGTTTTCCATATCTGAATTGTACCTATAGGTATGCCTATAATAAGGATTACATATAGATACTGTAAATATCTCCTAAACGTGCACCGTTTAGGAGACATTTACTGTATATGCAGCCGATTACATCAGCGGCGCATGTGCTCTGAAGGAACGGCAACCGGTGACGGGAGTGACATCATGCAGCTCCGGCCAGTCACACAGCCAGAGTCCACGGACCTGGAAGGAAGTAGGGTGAAGATGAATGCAGCCTCCAGCAGTGGCAATGCATCGGTGGAGGGCTTTGTTTGCAGGTAAGTTTCACATAATGTGCTAGTATGTGATGCATACTAGTACATTATGGCTTTACTTTACAGGTCAAAAAAAATAAAAAATTCAGCCTGCGGTTCACTTCCTCTTTAAGGGCACAGTAATGACAACAAATCTACTGACACTAGAAGTCAGAAACATCCGGTCCTTAGATGACCTCACACTGCACATAAACAGCTATCAGGCTGACAATCATGTCAGGAAATGCACTGTCTTTATTCAGGAGCAATCCAAGGTGAACTCTCTCAGGGTACTGCTTATGTAAAATTAACCGTTGTAGATTTTCCCTATAAAGTAGAAAAACTTAACTTGAGTACAGGTCTATGTTATGTACCAGTGTTATTAGGGGGTGAATTCAGCCACATGAGGCAGGTGAGAATGGACTACACTGGTTAGAGATAACCAATACTGAATTATGGTCCTTTGTTTTAGATACATCAAGTTCAAGATTTCCCAGAGACATGAAGATCCAAGCCTGCACTTCCCTGTTGGCTTTGCCAACCTCCAGAATGTCTACAGAACCCCATGCATTTTCTTTAGAATAAATGAAAGCTCCTATAGTAAACAGTGGATGACAACAGGTTGATACATTGGTGAACCATAAATGCACCAGTTTGCTGGCAGAGCAGATTCTTCTTCAGTTATATATCTGCCCAAAAGTTTGTAATGCCGTTACTGGTGTCTAAATTACTTGATTCACAACTTGGGGCCTCAACATTGCCCCGGAATTTAGAGAAAGCAAGTTTCATTGAGACTTCTGCTTTTATTCCTGTCTCTTCTTTCACTTGAATTATTAATGTAAAGATGAATCAACACTGTATTTTTAGCTACACCACACTCTTGAGAAATCAGCAACTTCCTCCACCAGTTCTCCTCAAGTGATGTACCAGAACAAAATGCTAACAAAGAAACAGTATCACCAATTCTAAAACTTATGGAGTTATGGTGAACGTGAAAGCTATCAATAATCACAGGGTAAAAAAAAAGGTTAAGTCATTAAAAAAATTCAGGCTTGATAAAAGTAATTTTCCAACCCAACACAAACCCCCCTCGCAAAAAAAAAAAAAAACATTTGGAATTCTGGATCTTAAAAAGGAGAAAAAGTGGCAAATATTACTGGACAAGTATATTCTACTTTATTTTAATAAAAAGGATATGGGGGCAATGGTATTCCTTAAACCATAGTTTGGGATGATTTCTTGTGCACCTCTCCTGTAATGACTTAAAGCGGGACTGTACTGAAATTTTTTTTTTTAAAAGCCAGCAGCTACAAATACTGCAGCTGCTGACTTTTAAAAAATGGACACTTACCTGTTCCAGGGTCCAGCGGTTTCGGCAGGAGAGGCCTATCGATCGCTCGGCTCTGTGCTGTAGCCGGCGCCATTCTCGGTGAGGGAATCAGGAAGTGGCTTCGCGAGTCACGCGGCGCAATGAGAATCTTCAGCGCTGTCTGCCGGGACACGTGTGTGTCCCGGCAGACAGCGCGCCGGGACAGGAACTTGCGTAAACTCCCGTGGGAGTTTATGCCGGAAGTGGGTGCAGATACCAGTCTTTGACAGGTATCTGCACCCCCCTCCCCCCTGAAAGGTGCCAAATGTGATACCGGAGGGGGGGAGGGTTCCGAAAAGCGGGAGTTCCACTTTAGGGTGGAATCCCGCTTTAAGTCTCCTGTAATGACTTACATTAAGCATTCTACTATAGCCTTTATACTTGACCAAAAAACAGTCAAGTACACATCTATAGTATTACGGTAGCTATTAATCTGAGGAAAGTTAGTGGATAAATCATTATTATCATATTTTGATCATTTTGGAAGAATCAGATAACTAACACTGTGGTGTTAGTTATCTGAACCTTCCAAAATTATATACTCCCTATACTTTACGCAAAACATCAGCAGGCCAGTCAATATTAGCTTGGCGTAAGCAATATTGGCTGATGCGACTAAATCTAGGGTTCCCTTTTAGATAACAGTGGTGCCTGCTACCTATAGTTACATTTGGTAAATCCCAGATCCAGGAAATCTGAAAGTTCCTTCTTGTGCCTGTACTGCAATGGTTAATTGCTTGTTTTGGTCTAGGCCTAGGGGAAAGTAAAATCATTTTACTTACTTGATCCTCCACACCCCTGGCAGATGCAGCTTCCCCATGCTCTGGAGGATGGACCCTTGCTGAAGCACAAGGGAGAAGATGCTGTGGGGACAGATCTAGCAGCATAGAGAATTGGGTAAGTAAATCTTCTTTTCTATATGCTCTAAACCTAAACTAGAAGTTAACCTTTTGCAGTGTTGGTACAAGGAGGAATTTTCAAGTTTCCTAGAGTTAGGCTTTAAAGGAGAAGTTCACCTTTTAACAAAAAAATAAATAAATGCAGATTTTTTTTGCAGGTAGAAAAATGTGCATGTATTGTTTTTTGTTGCAGAAGCCTGTAAAGCATTGCACCAACAATCAGCAGATCACTGATGCCATGCAGAACTCCTGCAGACCTGTCAGTGTATCTGCTTGCTCGTACCTCGTATGGGCAAGCCCATACACTCTGACAAAAATAATCAATTAACTACCACAATGCTCACAGTGCCATAGTAGTTAATTGAGAACTAAAAGCTGACAACCACTAAAGCCCCATACACACGGTCGGACAATCTGCGGACCAGGTCGGTCGGATCCTGTCCGTCATACTTTGTCTGATGTTGGTTTTGCGTACACACGGTCGGACAAAGTTGTCGGAAAATCCGATCATTCTGAACGTGGTGACGTTTGTTGCCTACGACGGGACTACGTAGAGGCTAGTAGCCAATAGCTTTGGTCTTGTAATGTGATCTGAGCATGCGTAGCACTTTGTCCGGTCGGACAACCGTACACACGATCGGATTTGGTGTGATCGGACCGTGTTGTCGGCAAATCTTTCCAGCAGGAGATAAGACTTTGTCCGTCGGACAATCCGACGTACACTGTCCGATGGTGCATACACACGGTCTGATTTTTCAACAACATTGTCCGATCAGACAGAATCCATGAAAAAGTCCGACCGTGTGTATGGGCCTTAAGACTGTTGGGACTTGTAGTTTTCCATTCACAGAGCACTATCCGTTCACAGACGCTGTCAGGAAAGGCATGTCCATGCAGCAGGAATTGCATGGCAGACACGCACGCTCAACTTGCACCAACGCGTGTGCACGCACATGCACACAAGCGCGCGCATGGGCACCTGTCGCTAACACTGCCGCCCAAGGGGCTATTTAAGCTGAGTACACTAAGGACTCTGCTGTTTGATCTGCAGCTTCTGTGTGTTCTGACCTGTTACCTGTGCTGATCTCTGATTTTGATCAGGCTTGTTACCACTAACGCTGTCTGCTTGATACCCTGACCCCGGCTTGTTTTGGACTTCTCTTCTGCCTGCTGCTCTGCTTATCTGCCTGAATGTTACCAACCCGGCCTGCTGGACCCTGCACCTGCTCATCCAGCCTGCTACGGCTCAGGTCTGCCAATCGCATACAGTTCCTGCTCCTGCTGCGATTCCAGCCTGCCACAACTCTGGTTCACCTACCCATCGCCAGCCAACCTGCTGCACATCTGGGCATGGACAACTAGCTATACTACTTACCGGACTGATCTCAGGCCCTCCTACGTCACCGTGCTTCTTGGTTGCTGTCTCACCTCCAGTGACCCACAAGCCGGTGTGTTACAAGAGGCTCTCCTCTACATGTCAGGCTCACGAACCAGACACGTGACAGTACCAAACAGCCATGACTGAGCCTGCAGGAGAAGGATATCTACCAGCACCTTGCCTCACTCACCTAGGTGGTCACATCCCTTCAAGAAGGCTGGAGGGTCGTGTCCAGGCACTGGCCACTCCTGCTGCGACTTCTACCGCATCTACACCTGTTTCTTCCACTGGGGCCTCTGCAAGTTCTCCCATAATGATGCTACCTCCCGAGCCTCGAGTACCAGCCCCCGAGAAGTTTTCTGGTGATCGGAGTTTAGAGCCTTCTGCAATGCCTGTCATCTCTATTTTGCTCTTCAGCCAAGGACATGTTCTCTAGAAGCTACAAAAGTGTGATTTACAATCTCTCTGCTCCAAGGAGAACCACAGTTCTGGGCCCACCGCCTACTGGAGGAAGACAACGCACAGCTAAATACTTTGGAATTATTCCTCACGGCCATGTCGCAACTATACGATGACCTGCAATGAACTACTACTGCCGAATCGGCCCTCCATGCCCTTCAACAAGGCCGTAGACTGGTCGAAGATTATGTCACGGATTTTCAATTTTGGAGTGCTGACATATTAAATGCTGCCAGGAGGACAGGTGTCTATGAGAGCTAGCAAAACTTCCATGAAGCCTTACTCATGTAATTGAACTTATCTCCACAAAACATTATGTTTTCGTTACAGAAACTGCTAATGCATTCTAAAGGCATAAATAATTTGATTTACAGCCAAAAAAGTTACTGTAGCTGTATTATTTTCAACAAAAACAAAGTCCCAGTAATAATATTATAGAATTGTAGCTGAAATATAACCAGTGATGCATGATGTCCACTTTATTTTAAGCTGTTTTTAAAGGGTGATTTACTGCAGGTACCAAACCAATGTGAATCCTACATATACATATCTTAGCCTATCAGATCATCTGTAATGATGATTCCATGTTATAAGCCTCTTGTTTGTAGATCAAGACCATGTATAAAAACTACACAGGATTGGAGTGCAGAGGACAATTCACTCTTGCACGAGTGTTTTGAGTGGACAAATTGGAATGCCTTTGTACAGGATGCAGACTTAGAAGAAAATGCTTCATCTGTTCTAGCTTATGTTTGCTTTTGTATGGAGATGTTAGTTACAAAAACTACTAAGATGTTCCCAAATCAAAAGCCATGGCTGCATGGTAAAATGAGGGCTCGGCTTAAAGCGAGAGATGTGGCCTTTAGATCAGGTGACCCTATGGCCTACAGGAAAGCTTGTAATTAATTATTGAAAGGCATTAAGGTGGCTCAGGGTTGATATAAACAGCACTTTGAACCTTTTTGTGAGACTCACAATTCTGGGAATTAAAGCAATGATAGATTTTAAATCTGGCAATACACAGGTATGTAACTCACTACTCCCTGATACGTTAAAGCAACAATAAACCTTCAGGTTTTTTTCCTTTAAAATAAGAAACATGTTATACTTACCTGCTCTGTGCAATGTTATTGCACAGAGCAGCCCGATCCTCATCTTCTGGTGCTCATATCTCCTCAGTGAGAGCCCCCATGGGAAGCAGCTTTCCACAAGGGCACTTGTGTGGGCTCATTCCTTGTCTGCATCCATTGACACAGAAAGGGAGGCTTGGCCCCACCTCCCGCTTGCTTGTCACAGAATTTGATTAACAGCTGTGGGAGCCAATGGCGCCCATTGCTATCAATCTGTGCAGTGAGGCAAAACAGAATCAGGGGAGCTGCTGCTCTTGTGCACATCGCTCATTATAAAATACCTACCTTAGAACGAGGTCCCCGTATCACTGGCCGGTCCATGCCGAGGCATGCGCACGGAAGTCTTCTTCCCACCAAGGTCTGGCAGTATCTGCCCTACCTTCAGCCAGGCATTCACAGCGCATGTGCCGCTGACGTTTTAGGAGATATTCGGTTTAGGAGATATTAATTTTACCTACAGGTAAGCCTTTTTATAGGCTTACCTGTAGGTAAAAAATAAAAAAATGGGTATACAACCACTTTAATGCATAGAGGATCAAAATCTACAATGTGAGACCCTAAGAGAAGAACTTGTGGAAGGGGAGCATATATTGGTATTAAAAGAAAATGCAGTCAGATCAAGTTTGAGGAAGATGATTGATATCAGAAAGGCAGTAGGACTAGATGGGGTATCAGGTTGTTTATTTAGGGCATGGGCAGATCAGTTAGCAGAGGTATTCATCTATATACAGTACTATACAGTATTTAATTTGTCACTGCAGTACCTTCTTGTTTCGAATCTACTATTATTGTCCCAATATCTAAAAGATCAGCAGTAACATGCTAAAATTACTATCATCTAGTTGCTCTAGCATCTATCATCCATTTTTTAAATAAACTTGTATTATCACATGTTAAGGCAGGTAGTCCTGTTAATCTAGATAACATACTGCTTTGACACATCTCCAGCACTCAAATATGTATGATAGGATGCTATTCATTGCTAATCAACACCAATTGCATGACCACAGAAAAAACCTTTAAGAAAAAAAAAAGGATTTAGAAAGTGATTTATTCGTTTAGAGCAAAGGGGGAGCAGCATTTAACAAGTTACTGTTAAATACTGTAAGTTACTGTTTAGCCTGTCCTTATATTTGGATCACCTGAATAATTTATATTGTTTAAATAGATTTTTTTAAATGCTGTTTTCGGACAGAAAAATTAAGCATGGGCATTTTATCCTAATTTTGACATTTCCAAATATTATATGTGCATACCGAATTTGACACAAGCAATACAATGTAAGACTGCAAATACTTTTCTGTACACTAGATGGCACTGGTTCAATTAGTTAAACTTGTACCAGCAGTGAATTTAGACAGCAATAAGGAAGCCTGGGTTTTAGCATTGTCTGCACAAAACACGATATCAAGTGCAAAGCTCAGCAAAAAAATTATATTTTACTCTTGATGTAAAAATTTGAAGAGCAGTCGTGGCTAATGATGCCTTATTTTGTGGGGCATAAATATTTTGTATAAATTAATTTCACAAAAAAATATGGGGAAACCTGATGATACAGGTTTTTTGATACAGGTTTTAAAGAATCAACACTTTAAAAATAAACTAGAGAGCAAAACTGACAAATCATAACTACCAATCTCTCAAACAGAACAGACAGGGAACAGACAGGGAACTAGACTTCATTTGCATCAAGTTCGACATAAAAGCTCTTCTTTGTAATCTATGGATGTATGATATTTTTTTTTATTTATTTAAAGATGTATTTATTTTTTATGGTTGAACTGGATGGACTTGTGTCTTTGTTCATGTAACGATGTAACTATGTAATTGATTTGTCTCGACTGGCTGAACTAATGATGTCATAGAAACGGTTATCACCTTTTAAAATGTGATGTTCACACTTGTGGGGTATAAGGAACATTATACCGAACAACCTACAGCAGCTGAAAATCTATTTTATGCGCCCTGTTCATATATATATATATATATATATATATAAACTGTATGGCACAGTTTTAGTCGTGTAGCTGTTCCATTAAGATTTCTTGACACTTCAGTTATGGCTCTACACTGAGAAGGAAGTAATGAGATACTCCCACAGGCATCCCAGATATGGATTTGTTAAAAAGATGAGGAAAGACAGTGTCTGTGTTAACCAGAGAAGCTACATTACAGCACTCATTGTTCTGTCGAAAGTCACAGCTGGATTTGCGGAGGTTGCTCTGGGCTACACATTTGTCTTTCATTTACCTTCTCCACTGATCTCTATGGAGTATACACCAGCACGCTACATATGTATGACACTAGATTAATGTAGTATAACTCTGGGTAAGCCCAGAGTATGCCTATATTTATTAATGCTAGCTAGAAAAAATGGGTGCCTTTTTTAAAAGTAATGGACAAAACTGGAGGTCCTGTGACAATATAAAAGGCCAGGTGATAGAGGGATGCTATGTATTATTTCATATGTAGCAAACTAAGGTGGAATGTGGTCCAGGTTTTCCAGGCCACCTTGGCAGTATGGGTTCCGATACAGATCTTGCTTTCTATTTGTGACCAGTAGCAGGTGGTATAAATAAGGAAGGACTGGAGCAAGAGGTTGGGATGGGAGGCATCAAACAAACAAAGAAGTTCATTCTAGAACTACTCTATGAACATTAAACAGCTAAATAACCCATGTACATTGATAAATGCACAGTTCTGTATTTTACTTCTGTCCATGCTCTTGTTGTCCATAATTCAGCACTGCAAACTGCCAGTTATTTACCAGTAATGCCATGCAACCCATGGTGTAGTTCAGCCCCCATGTTATTTATGTTTTGTGACTGCTAAACCCAATACTGGGAAAGATGTAGACACTCATAAGAGCCAATCCTCTGCTCTACTGTAAGAGCAGGTTGAATTGCAACACAGTTCTTTTGCTAAAAGTTGTATTTGTTATATTCTGTTCTGCATTTATACGTGAAAGAGCAGTTGAGAATAGGGATTAAAGTGTTCACTGCTAAATGTTTGAATCTCATAAGTGATTGTTATTTAGCTGTAAGTGACGTTTCTATGTGAGACAACATTTTAAAGTGTAAATTTGAGTTTGACTCTTTGATTTCTTTCGCTTCCATCTCATTAAAGCGATTGTATACCCGCAGAAAAAAAAGGAAAAAAAAAACCTGTAAGGCAAAGGCATAATGAGCTAGTATGCACTGCATACTAGCTCATTATGAAATACTTACCTTAGAACGAGGTCCCTGTATGGCAGGCCGGTCCACGCCAAGGGAGCTGACATTTTGCCCTCTGCGTGTCTTCCATGTTCACTGCTCCTGGAAGAATTCTTCCCGGCAAGGTCCGGCAGACGCTGCACATGCACCACTGAAGTCAGTGGCTGCATGCAATGTGAATATCTCCTAAACCATACAGTTTTAGGAGATATTCATTTTACCTACAGGTAAGCATTATTTTAGGCTTACCTGTAGGTAAAAAATAAAAAAAAATGGGTATACAACCACATTAAGTAAATTTTGCTGATTTAATAAATTCTGTGTATTTCCTTCTTATTGTCATTTGAAAGGGAAAAAATGTATGAACCCAGGGTGTCAGAGGTAACAGAGGACTCACAGGGTCAGGGCAACCAGGGGAGTATTGATTTATCTTGTGACCCTCAAGAGGGCAGCGCTACACTGGTAAATGGCTGGCAGTTTCCAGTGCTGGTTGCTGGACAACTGGAGTGCAGACGGAAGTGAAAAATGCATCCAATTCCCATGGTACATATTATATGGAGGTTTAATGTTCTGTGACAGGGCTGTGACTTGTCATGGTGTCAGAAGGGGTATATTTCACACAGGGTTCTCACCGATGCAGATTGAGGGGGCTTGAGAATGTCCATTCTGAGTTGAGAAAAAGAGTTTTGCAAGTTTCTCTAGGATTGGTAACTCCTGGATTGGGTTTTTGAATCAAAAGGCCTCAAAGAGTCTTGGGAGGGATGGAGCTTCTAACCCCATGCCCACATCTTACTGGAGACCATCATCTTGATTGTGCAGATGTGCACAGCCTTTTTAGTCAAGATGCTGTTTGTGGTTCAGGGCTCTTTCCCCTGGAGACAAGTTACTACATAAGCAGTGTGGTCAAACACACAATGTATAAGTGTGTTCTGGCCATGTGATCAAGCTGAGAGGTACTAACACACTTTCTGTCATTAGGCAGGAGCCTGTGTAGCCCAGGTGGGCATTTTGATTCTCACATAGTTGACTTAAACAGAGCAGTGACTCTGTCGGGAGGCTCAGGGACAACAAAGTTTAGATAGCCAGGAGGTTGTAAAATGTATGTTCTGTCACATTGACGCTACAAACCCCTACAAAGGTAACCCTCTAAGTGGTGTTAAACTTTATGTTTAAATAAAAGTGGGCAAAAGGCCCTGAAAATTTACTTCCCTGGCTGGACTGGAATAGACAAAACTACTTTTGAGTAGTACTTCTACAGCGAACTTCCACTTTAAGCAGTGACGGTATTCATAGGAGTGCGTTCACACATCTAAACTGAAAAATTAAAAAAATTTGTACATTCCTAATGCGTTTTACATGTGGTGCATTTTCAAAGAAACAGGAATCAAAATGTTTTTCCTTCTTTTTACTAACAAATGTGCATAAATCATATACACATATGTACACACACACAAACACACATAAACTACTACAGGGGTCAAGTTCTGGGGAAAAAAAGTGTAGGAACTCCCACCCAAGATCCACTCGCCCACCAAAAAAAAAAAAAAAATGATACGCTCATATGCACGAACGCTTCAAAAGTGGTATTTTTCATCCAATTTTCATATTGTGTGTATGAAGCTTAACTGTTAGTACATAAAAAAAAACACACACACTCGCTGCTATTCCAACCCTTCACATATTTCCACATAAACTTCCCTCCTGGCATTAAACTTTGCCAGGTATTGTGCTCAGCTTACCACCCCAAACTGATGTTCCTCCCTCAGCTCACCTCTCTCCCTGCATGTCCTGTGAGCAGAATAGCTGTGCTCCTCCTCTGGGTTCTCTCATCATATGGCACTGAAGATAGAAGAGGGGGGATTCAGCGGGACACGCAGAGCAAGTATGCAGGAGACTGGGGGGGGGGGGGAATGAGGAGACAGAAAATCGGGAGGGGCCGGCGGGGAAGAGCGCATCACGAGAGGTCTGACTAAATACAATCTCTTAGCAGCAGGGACCTGATCTACCTGTCAGCTAGCTGTGATTGACAGGGAGATCGAAGCGGAAGCTGTCATGGGGCCCCCTACTGGCAATTCCTGAATGGTCAGGTGTGCGGCACTTACTATTGTGAGCTGTATCGGCAGCTGCTGGTGTAGCACCTGCCACACAGCTCGCAAAGACTTGCAGGACATAGCTGCTAACGGGAACTGAGTTCCTGTTATGAAAAAAGACTTGAGCCCTGCACTACAATCTCACAAGATTTCCTCAACATTCACAAAGTTCTACCCTCAGCCTAAACATTTTGGACAATAAAATCTTAACAGAGATGGCGATCCAGCCAAGTTTGATGGAAAATAATAAAAGCGACTATTTAAAAAAGAAAAATGTTTAAAGTCCAAAAAAATTATATTTAACTTAGTTATGTTACATCGAATTAAAACAGTATTAAAGTAAAAGCCTATAAGAACAAGAAAGACCCAATATCAATGATAAATAACCTGCTATAATTAGAAATGCATATATTTAATCAGAAGTGTTTTCAAATAAGAGGATTCCATTTCTACAGACCTTGACAGTCTCAAACAATAGACTTCTTCCAGCCACCGGTACATATGCATTCTAACACATAATGGCTTATTGATTGAAAAATTGTGCTCAAATAGAATGCCAACAGTTAACCCAGAGAAGATTGTTTCCTCTCATATACGCCCAAAGCTAATGTTCCTGCCATAGTGTAAAGTCATTGAAAGATGTATTTATTATACATTTCTCCCAGATTTCCAGTTTCATTTTGACTGAGATGACTTGCCTCATACTATGAAATGATACTGTTCAGACGCTGCCCACATAGCAGCCTAAACACACATTGCATTCAAATGAGTAGAGAGAGGATTCACTTGTGGGAAATGTGACTTGTGTTTATTCCTGCTTCTGTATAACCGTTCTGAATTAGTTGGCTGAATTAGAGCATGTTCAATCACTCTGCTGGCAATATTGTGAAGTGACGCGTTAATAGGAAAAGCCATGTGCTGGCTAAAAATAACAAGCTTTGGTTAAACAGAGCTTTCCATGGTCTACCAGCACAAAAGAAGTATGCAGATTAAGGCCCATCTCTGTGATGCCACATTTGCGTACATCTGGAAGGGAAGTATTATAGACCAACAGATGATAACGTCAATGAAAGAATGTAAATGATAACTACATATATCTTACAATATTATATACTTTACATAAAACACACAAACGTTATATTGTTCCCTTTGCAATATACCAGCTGACAGAGCTATAGATGCAAAACGGTCAACTGCACATGTCTGTGACTGCATATGGTTGGCAGTCATTCAGCAATCAGAATCAGTCTACCAACTATACATACAGTCCACTAGGAAAGCCAGCACAGCGGTATGGTTCAGCAAATAACTCAATATTTTTATGATATGCAGGGAGATACAACCAGTGAAAGTCAATGCGTTTCAGCCTGTAATGGCTGAAACACATGAATGGGTAAAGCTGCGCCAATATTAGATAATTAAATAAAATTGGAAAGGGAACACAAATATCCAAACAATTATTATACAAAAAGAATAATGTTCATATAAGACGTGACCATGAAGGAACATACAAAATGAATTGGATAATAAAATCCAGTAGTGGCTGCAATAGTCCTATTTGTATATCTTCTTTGGAGCGCAAAGTCTGATTCCATGTAGCCAACAAACTTGTAGTACTCAGAAAACACCACCGTGACAGGTCTATATTATCACACTGTGACATGCAGAAGTTTTGTTCGATCCCAACCACCTGTTAGATTGAACGCTTACCAGATGGCTGTATACACAGAGCACTGTATGTAAAGCCTGCAGCTTCCAAGGTAAACGATAACTGGTAGGACCGATCAACCCAGGAACAATTCATTCAAATGGGAAAGAAGGATCTCTGCACCGTCCGCTCCACCCAGAAACATCCAACTAATTATCTCAGATATATAAAAGAAGGGGGCCGCCCATAGCGTAATACTGATATAAAATTGTTTATTTAGCTCAAAAAGATTAAAAGCACTTACATAAGTAAGAAGAAAACGAACACAATGTAAAACACACTGCCGGCCGGTCAGTGTAAAACCCGCCCCCCGTTCAAAGTCTGCGTGGTGGCGTTGCTGCGTGCCTTCCCATACGTCGTTTCGTCATAGATGACGTTTTCAATGGGGAACGGGCGACGCAGTAACGCACCACCTATAAATAGCCCAGCCTCCACCTGAATTGCATGAGGTCAGACTAGCGCCACCATCTTATGTATGGGCAAACAGCCCATACCAGATATTAGTATGTAGCGCTTATGAAAAAAAAAAAGGAACAAGCCAATTAGACTGAAATAAAACTGCAATCTAAATAAATACTAAACATCCATGACCATATACAGTCAGATGTCTGTATTTAACTATGGCATTTAAGAATACATTTAGGACCGAATAGCCCCGATGTATTCAAACAGATAACATATCATAATGTATGCATGTAGAAATCCGCATATTGATTACGAATGTTTTAATAAAGGGAAAAAAATATTAACATAATATGAAATGTTAATAAAGCCTAATAGTGAAAATATGTCAAAAAGCAACATGAGTACAAAGAACATGTGCTAAAAAACGTGTAATAAGTGAATATTGATAGTGATAATATATAAAAAAAGGAGATAACTGCGATGTGTCCAAAATCTGAAATGGAATAAATGTACATTAGATCATAAATATGAAAAATTTTACTAATAAAAATAAAAATAAAAATAAGTGTCCATGTAACATAATAATAATAACACATGCTGAAAGCACATGATCACTCAAAAATGTCGGATGGAAATTAAAAGTGAATGTGTCAATAGTGAGATGGACACAAATCAATAAATTACGTGATCCAAATAAATGAAAAATTAGATTAAATGATAATTAGCAGATATATCAATTACTATAATTAATTGTCATTAACAATTAATTAATCAATTAATCAATTATCAATTATTATAATTAATAATCAACCTCTTTACTATAGTGTATGTGTCTATAAGTGAAAAACATGTGAATGTGATTCGATAAACACCTAGTGTGATGCATACAAATATAATCCATATCTGATAAATGGATATGATGTAAAATACATATACTCAGTCTACAGACCCTACATGCATCTCAGGGGGAGTGTACATGTATAACAGGACCCAATGTAAAGAAGAGGAAGAAACGAACTTCCGTCTTATAAATAAAAATCACAACACATTCAAAAGGGGAAAAAAACATAACATAAATAATACATAAAGAAAAAAGCATCATAAAAAGGAGAAAAAAATAAAAATTATATATAAAATGTATAATAAAAATAAAGAATAAAAAATAATGATAATAATTGAGAACTTCCATAGGCAGGAAAATGTGGAATATACATGCCACATATTAGGAATTATCAACAAAGGCATTAATGTCGGTATCTATATTCAACCCGTGTGGGGTGTAAGATTTTAGGCGATGGATCCATGCCATTTCTAGTTTAGAGATCTCTCTCACTAGAGAGCTCCCCCGCCAATGGGGTTTGAATTTATCAATCCCGAAGAATAGAGTATAGAGGGATTCTTGTCGTGTACCAATAGATAGTGTTTGGACACTGAATGTTTGGGGAAACCACTTATGATGTTAGATATGTGTTCCCCCAAACGTACGTGGAGAGGGCGCTTAGTTCGGCCCAGATACTGCAGCCCACAGGGGCACTGTAGCATGTATACCACCCCCTTGGAAGAACATGTTATACAGCATTGGCACATTGTCAAAAGCGACACCATTCTGAAGGATCTACTGCCAGACAGACCTCAAGTGATTTTTAAAGGGTTACCTTCCTTGAGGAATCAAATTGCAGCCAACGTTGTAGACCCCCCAACAAACACAAGGGGTTTCTTTGATCAACTTACGGGGTACTACAAGTGTGGCAAATGCAGAGTATGTTCCCTCAACAGGAATGTTGGAAGACGTACTACCTCCTTTATGTGTACATCCACAGGAAAAAGTCACACTATTAAACCATGTATAACATGTTCCTCCAAGGGGGTGGTATACATGCTACAGTGCCCCTGTGGGCTGCAGTATGTGGGCCGAACTAAGCGCCCTCTCCACGTACGTTTGGGGGAACACATATCTAACATCATAAGTGGTTTCCCCAAACATTCAGTGTCCAAACACTATCTATTGGTACACGACAAGAATCCCTCTAATACTCTATTCTTCGGGATTGATAAATTCAAACCCCATTGGCGGGGGAGCTCTCTAGTGAGAGAGATCTCTAAACTAGAAATGGCATGGATCCATCGCCTAAAATCTTACACCCCACACGGGTTGAATATAGATACCGACATTAATGCCTTTGTTGATAATTCCTAATATGTGGCATGTATATTCCAAATTTTCCTGCCTATGGAAGTTCTCAATTATTATCATTATTTTTTATTCTTTATTTTTATTATACATTTTATATATAATTTTTATTTTTTTCTCCTTTTTATGATGTTTTTTTCTTTATGTATTATTTATGTTATGTTTTTTCCCCTTTTGAATGTGTTGTGATTTTTATTTATAAGACGGAAGTTCGTTTCTTCCTCTTCTTTACATTGGGTCCTGTTATACATGTACACTCCCCCTGAGATGCATGTAGGGTCTGTATACTGAGTATATGTATTTTACATCATATCCATTTATCAGATATGGATTATATTTGTATGCATCACACTAGGTGTTTATCGAATCACATTCACATGTTTTTCACTTATAGACACATACACTATAGTAAAGAGGTTGATTATTAATTATAATAATTGATAATTGATTAATTGATTAATTAATTGTTAATGACAATTAATTATAGTAATTGATATATCTGCTAATTATCATTTAATCTAATTTTTCATTTATTTGGATCACGTAATTTATTGATTTGTGTCCATCTCACTATTGACACATTCACTTTTAATTTACATCCGACATTTTTGAGTGATCATGTGCTTTCAGCATGTGTTATTATTATTATGTTACATGGACACTTATTTTTATTTTTATTTTTATTAGTAAAATTTTTCATATTTATGATCTAATGTACATTTATTCCATTTCAGATTTTGGACACATCGCAGTTATCTCCTTTTTTTATATATTATCACTATCAATATTCACATATTACACGTTTTTTAGCACATGTTCTTTGTACTCATGTTGCTTTTTGACATATTTTCACTATTAGGCTTTATTAACATTTCATATTATGTTAATATTTTTTTCCCTTTATTAAAACATTCGTAATCAATATGCGGATTTCTACATGCATACATTATGATATGTTATCTGTTTGAATACATCGGGGCTATTCGGTCCTAAATGTATTCTTAAATGCCATAGTTAAATACAGACATCTGACTGTATATGGTCATGGATGTTTAGTATTTATTTAGATTGCAGTTTTATTTCAGTCTAATTGGCTTGTTCCTTTTTTTTTTTCATAAGCGCTACATACTAATATCTGGTATGGGCTGTTTGCCCATACATAAGATGGTGGCGCTAGTCTGACCTCATGCAATTCAGGTGGAGGCTGGGCTATTTATAGGTGGTGCGTTACTGCGTCGCCCGTTCCCCATTGAAAACGTCATCTATGACGAAACAACGTATGGGAAGGCACGCAGCAACGCCACCACGCAGACTTTGAACGGGGGGCGGGTTTTACACTGACCGGCCGGCAGTGTGTTTTACATTGTGTTTGTTTTCTTCTTACTTATGTAAGTGCTTTTAATCTTTTTGAGCTAAATAAACAATTTTATATCAGTATTACGCTATGGGCGGCCCCCTTCTTTTATATATCTGAGATAATTAGTTGGATGTTTCTGGGTGGAGCGGACGGTGCAGAGATCCTTCTTTCCCATTTGAATGAATTGTTCCTGGGTTGATCGGTCCTACCAGTTATCGTTTACCTTGGAAGCTGCAGACTTTACATACAGTGCTCTGTGTATACAGCCATCTGGTAAGCGTTCAATCTAACAGGTGGTTGGGATCGAACAAAACTTCTGCATGTCACAGTGTGATAATATAGACCTGTCACGGTGGTGTTTTCTGAGTACTACAAGTTTGTTGGCTACATGGAATCAGACTTTGCGCTCCAAAGAAGATATACAAATAGGACTATTGCAGCCACTACTGGATTTTATTATCCAATTCATTTTGTATGTTCCTTCATGGTCACGTCTTATATGAACATTATTCTTTTTGTATAATAATTGTTTGGATATTTGTGTTCCCTTTCCAATTTTATTTAATTATCTAATATTGGCGCAGCTTTACCCATTCATATGATTCTATGTGTGAGTATCCCACTTCTAGCAGCAGCCTTTTAGGTTAGGTTTCCTTCCTCCCCCCATTTTTTTGTAATTTTCTTTCAGGTGTAGCGCGGTTTATTTATTTTTATTTTTAATGGCTGAAACACGTTGCCTTTTACTGGCTTTATCTCCCTGAATATCATAAATAAAGGAGTTTTTTACTGATCCATACTGCTCTGCTGGCTTTCATAGTGGACTGTGGATATGTGAGGTTTCAGAAACCTAGAGCCTGAGCACCGGTTCCAGAGATCTGCACTCTCTACAGGAGGTAGTAGCACAGCTTTCGTCTGTTTTTCTGCCAAATAACTGTGACTGTATATTTTTAATGCCAAAACTATACAGTCACTGTCAGTCCGCAGATTGTTATGCATTAGCCAATAGTGAATAAAAATCTTCCACCCAGTCATTGAAAGGGCACTGTTTTGCTAGTGTTACATACAGGGATACTGTGTCAGAGAATAGGTGAAGGTAATCACCCCACCCATGTGCCAAACTTGTCTCCAGTTCCTCCCCAATTCCTAGCACACCCCCTCCCCTTTTAAACCAAACCAAGTATCATTTTGTGATGATATATAAGTATTTTTATTGATTGTTTTATGGCACATTGTCGCTTTTGACAATGTGCCAATGCTGTATAACATGTTCCTCCAAGGGGGTGGTATACATGCTACAGTGCCCCTGTGGGCTGCAGTATGTGGGCCGAACTAAGCGCCCTCTCCACGTACGTTTGGGGGAACACATATCTAACATCATAAGTGGTTTCCCCAAACATTCAGTGTCCAAACACTATCTATTGGTACACGACAAGAATCCCTCTAATACTCTATTCTTCGGGATTGATAAATTCAAACCCCATTGGCGGGGGAGCTCTCTAGTGAGAGAGATCTCTAAACTAGAAATGGCATGGATCCATCGCCTAAAATCTTACACCCCACACGGGTTGAATATAGATACCGACATTAATGCCTTTGTTGATAATTCCTAATATGTGGCATGTATATTCCAAATTTTCCTGCCTATGGAAGTTCTCAATTATTATCATTATTTTTTATTCTTTATTTTTATTATACATTTTATATATAATTTTTATTTTTTTCTCCTTTTTATGATGTTTTTTTCTTTATGTATTATTTATGTTATGTTTTTTCCCCTTTTGAATGTGTTGTGATTTTTATTTATAAGACGGAAGTTCGTTTCTTCCTCTTCTTTACATTGGGTCCTGTTATACATGTACACTCCCCCTGAGATGCATGTAGGGTCTGTATACTGAGTATATGTATTTTACATCATATCCATTTATCAGATATGGATTATATTTGTATGCATCACACTAGGTGTTTATCGAATCACATTCACATGTTTTTCACTTATAGACACATACACTATAGTAAAGAGGTTGATTATTAATTATAATAATTGATAATTGATTAATTGATTAATTAATTGTTAATGACAATTAATTATAGTAATTGATATATCTGCTAATTATCATTTAATCTAATTTTTCATTTATTTGGATCACGTAATTTATTGATTTGTGTCCATCTCACTATTGACACATTCACTTTTAATTTACATCCGACATTTTTGAGTGATCATGTGCTTTCAGCATGTGTTATTATTATTATGTTACATGGACACTTATTTTTATTTTTATTTTTATTAGTAAAATTTTTCATATTTATGATCTAATGTACATTTATTCCATTTCAGATTTTGGACACATCGCAGTTATCTCCTTTTTTTATATATTATCACTATCAATATTCACATATTACACGTTTTTTAGCACATGTTCTTTGTACTCATGTTGCTTTTTGACATATTTTCACTATTAGGCTTTATTAACATTTCATATTATGTTAATATTTTTTTCCCTTTATTAAAACATTCGTAATCAATATGCGGATTTCTACATGCATACATTATGATATGTTATCTGTTTGAATACATCGGGGCTATTCGGTCCTAAATGTATTCTTAAATGCCATAGTTAAATACAGACATCTGACTGTATATGGTCATGGATGTTTAGTATTTATTTAGATTGCAGTTTTATTTCAGTCTAATTGGCTTGTTCCTTTTTTTTTTTCATAAGCGCTACATACTAATATCTGGTATGGGCTGTTTGCCCATACATAAGATGGTGGCGCTAGTCTGACCTCATGCAATTCAGGTGGAGGCTGGGCTATTTATAGGTGGTGCGTTACTGCGTCGCCCGTTCCCCATTGAAAACGTCATCTATGACGAAACAACGTATGGGAAGGCACGCAGCAACGCCACCACGCAGACTTTGAACGGGGGGCGGGTTTTACACTGACCGGCCGGCAGTGTGTTTTACATTGTGTTTGTTTTCTTCTTACTTATGTAAGTGCTTTTAATCTTTTTGAGCTAAATAAACAATTTTATATCAGTATTACGCTATGGGCGGCCCCCTTCTTTTATATATCTGAGATAATTAGTTGGATGTTTCTGGGTGGAGCGGACGGTGCAGAGATCCTTCTTTCCCATTTGAATGAATTGTTCCTGGGTTGATCGGTCCTACCAGTTATCGTTTACCTTGGAAGCTGCAGGCTTTACATACAGTGCTCTGTGTATACAGCCATCTGGTAAGCGTTCAATCTAACAGGTGGTTGGGATCGAACAAAACTTCTGCATGTCACAGTGTGATAATATAGACCTGTCACGGTGGTGTTTTCTGAGTACTACAAGTTTGTTGGCTACATGGAATCAGACTTTGCGCTCCAAAGAAGATATACAAATAGGACTATTGCAGCCACTACTGGATTTTATTATCCAATTCATTTTGTATGTTCCTTCATGGTCACGTCTTATATGAACATTATTCTTTTTGTATAATAATTGTTTGGATATTTGTGTTCCCTTTCCAATTTTATTTAATTATCTAATATTGGCGCAGCTTTACCCATTCATATGATTCTATGTGTGAGTATCCCACTTCTAGCAGCAGCCTTTTAGGTTAGGTTTCCTTCCTCCCCCCATTTTTTTGTAATTTTCTTTCAGGTGTAGCGCGGTTTATTTATTTTTATTTTTAATGGCTGAAACACGTTGCCTTTTACTGGCTTTATCTCCCTGAATATCATAAATAAAGGAGTTTTTTACTGATCCATACTGCTCTGCTGGCTTTCATAGTGGACTGTGGATATGTGAGGTTTCAGAAACCTAGAGCCTGAGCACCGGTTCCAGAGATCTGCACTCTCTACAGGAGGTAGTAGCACAGCTTTCGTCTGTTTTTCTGCCAAATAACTGTGACTGTATATTTTTAATGCCAAAACTATACAGTCACTGTCAGTCCGCAGATTGTTATGCATTAGCCAA